>CAMZMU010000037.1:21759432-22959432 GCA_947311845.1 Poa pratensis
AAACGTTCACTGTGGTCTCCTCAGCTTTTACAGTCAGTCGTACCACTCATAACACAGAACTCGGTCCATGCACCACACCGCAACCTGTCTAACTGACGTGTGGGCCTGAGTGAGCTCTCCCTGTGGAACAACTACACGCAGCTTTCCGTCCTGCCAGTCCTTGTTTCACTAGTCTTCTGTGTGAAAAGAAAACTCTGCTTTCCCCCCACCACCTCTGTTCACAAATCACAACAGCGTGAACAACCGCGGCGTCAGGACAGCGAGATGCCACTCCATCGCCTCCTACGCCTCTCCGCCGCCGTCTCTGGCGGCCTCCGCCGCTCCCTCACCACCGCCGCCTCGCATTCCCAGTGGGCTATGATGAACCGCATCGTCGCGGCGGCCCCGGTGCGCCGAGCGCGAACGCGTACCTCCGCCCGCCGCCGCGCGTCTCCGATCTGTACGTCCCGATGCACTTCGTCAAGACCGGCGCCGACCCCGACCCCGACGGCGAAATCGCGCAAATGGTCGGCGGCGAGGTCTCCGCCGCGAGCGGCGACGGCCTCCTCTTCCTCGTCTACGCAGACCTGCGCTTCGTGGCTCCCATCATCGGCAAGCAGGGCTCCAGTTGGCTGCGGCAGCCACCCACGACATCGACCGCACCCACAAGCCGGACATCACGTACTTAGTCTTCAACCCTCTCACCCGCCAGCTATCCCCCTCCCGGACATCGCCTGCAACCCTGCTACGAAGTTCGTGTACGGCCGCCACATGGGCCTCCTCACCCAAGCGGATCACGGGCACGGGCCGCCTGACAGGTTCGCCGTCGCCGATCAGCCGGAGGGGAACCTCATGCTCCGGTTTCTCTCGGAAAAAGACAAGTGGGGAGAACGTGGTGGTCTCGCCGTGCGGACTCCCTGATGCGCGGCGAATGAGCATAGACCACGAGACGCTGGCATTCGGCGGTCGTCTGTGGTGGGTTGATGTGACCTGGGGCGCGCTCCGCCGACCCGTTCAGCGATCGGCCGGAGCTCTCCTTCGTCGAGCTTCCGAGGGGCAGCGTGCTGCCTGCAGGCGCAGAGGATGAAGCCCGGAGCCGAGGGAGCCCGCTGCCTGATCCTGAGGGCAACGTCTGGTGGAGGCAGGCGCCGGCCAGGTACCGGCGTGTGTGGGCGTTAGTGAAGGGCGGCTACGGTATGTCGAGGTCTCTCGAGAGGAACCATTTCTGCTCAGCTCATTTGCGCTCGATGGCGATGGAAGTGGCTGGACGCTGGAGCACCGGGTGGCTCTCAGCAAGCTCTGGGCAGATAGAAGCTACCCATGGCTACCTTTACAGGAGGGGAAGACGCCGCAAATTGGCCTTATTGACCCACTTAATGCAAATGTCGTGTATGTCAGTGTTGACGAGCAGGCTATTGTTGTCGTGGACATGGACAGGAAGGTGGTGATTGGGGGATATCCGTATACAGGCGACGCTTACTGTGTACCATGTGTACTTCCACCTTGGCTTCAATCGAGTCAGATCCCTTCTGCAGGTAGCTAGTGACTTGCTCGTTCAGTTGCTAGATTATACACTTCTAAGTTTTTGTTTCAGTTTTAGATCATCTGTCACAGAATTTGTTTGTGTATCTAGTGGTTTGGATTTGTAGATCATAATTTGCAAATAGTCCGGTACACATAATGCTTGTCTCTGCATGACCAGATGACTAAAAGGCCTCTATTTTTCTTAGTAATATCCTGTTTATGAGCAGTAATTATATATCCTGCATTTGATGACAATTGGGATGAGAAAATCATGAAACTTTCGAATTGGGGGGGGGGGGGGGGGGGGGGGTATTATTGTTGACAATGCATTGATCTTAGCCACTAAGATATCAGTCCATAAGCTGTAATCAAGGAATAAAATGTGTGAAACGTATCCAAAGCACAAAATATTATCCCACTTCTGTTCCTGTTCTTTCCTTTGGTTTAAAAACAGTGCAAGTACTTTGGAGTGGGAACTTAATTTCTCAATCCCAAACCTTTCCTTGATCTGAAACTTCTAACCCCTTGTCATTTCATCCTTTTGTCCTGGTGATAAAGAATTTTCCTTGAAACATGTTCACAGTCGTGGAAGTGATTTACCTTTTGAACAACAATTTTGCAAGGTTTTGGTTGCTTTGATGGTACAATATATGTCCAGCACTATATTTCCGTATCTCTATAATTTGCTTTATGAAGCTAACTTAAGGATTTAAATGTGTTGTATATCCTTTTAATAATCCTCTACACTATTCAATTGTTATCTTCCACTAATTATTGTTGTTTACCGCTGATGGGCACGCTGCTGAGTTCTTGAGAACCTGCTCTAGCTATCAATCTTTTGCTACCTTAATTCTTGTATGCGATACACAAAATCTATACTGTTGCGAATTTTGTTGGGTAATTGTTGTTGATGTTGTTCCAAATCTTATTAATTGATCAAATTAACACTCTTCAGGCAATAAGGACGCTGAGAAAAACAAGACTTTGGCAGACGTTCTGGTTCGCCCAGACATCCCGTAGAAGAGAGGTATTCATTCCAGTTAATGAAATTATCATCACTTTGTTTTGGCTGATCCTTCTTTATTGATTCATTGTTGTATCTCGTACTCAAGTTAATAGGATGTTACATTCTTGATACAAGTAGCTCTTACTCAATCCATGCAGATGCAGTCTATGGATTGAAAAGACAAACGGTGTGCATATATTTGCCAGTTACTGTATTTATTTTCAACTGGTTTTGTGTAGTTTCCAACATTTTGCTGTCCTTATTACCCGATTCTTGCTGGTTGCCTTTAGTTGGATCTAGTAATATTTTCTGGTACTCAAGACTGGTAACATATTCACTGCGTGCTACCTACTTGTTCTGCCATTCATATTCTTGTGTCCGCAACTTTCTGCCAAAATATATCGATTAGTGTGTCCGCTAACTTTTTGCCAAAAATACCGATTAGTGTGTCAGTATGGACTTTCCATCCTTCCATCCAGAAAGGATACCTAGCTTTGTTCATCTGGTGACCACTGTACGTATTAGAAACTGGATATCTAGCCTTGTCATGAGGATGACTTTTGTCTTTCCTTTTACTGAAATATTATGACCAACTAAATAAAGCCTGAAACTGAAACTTGATCTTTCTTAAAATTGATCATGGTGTATTTTTTTTTGCTGCAGTCAAGCCTAATTGTATAGATTTTAGTAGCATGATCGCAGAGCGGGCCGACAGGTGGATGTCAAACCTGTTTATTTGTTTTGTTTTGTTTTGCTCTTCTTATATATCACCTGTTGTCTTAACATGTTTATTCGAATGTGCCTAATGTTTCTTATTTTTGTTTTCAGGTTTCTCAAAACCAACCGATGCTACTCTCAAATCAATTAGGAAACTGATCGTGGTAGCTTACTGAACTCTTATATTAGAACCCCCCCTCCCCCCCCTTTTTCTCTCTCCCCCGAGCGGATAAGGCGAAAAGGAGGGCGACCAGCTTCTGCTCCCCGCCGACGGCCGGATCGGCGGTCTCCTCCCTCTCCGGCCGCCCGTGTGGCGGTGGGGAGTGGAGGGACCTCCGATCTGTGCATTAGGCCTGTAGATAGTAGGGTTAGGGGTGGGTTTCCGGCCGGTGCTGCGTGGGTGGGGTTGGTGGCGGCGGTGCGGAGTTGGTGTGCTGGAGTCCGTTCCCCACCTCGGCGTCGTTCCGCGGAGCTTCGCCGGCGTGCTCCAGGTGTGGTTTCCTCTCGGATCGGTGGATCCGGTGAGGTTTTGTGCTCGGAAGGTGACACCGTGGCGGAGGTGGTGGCCGCCTTCGTGAGTTTTGGTCCCTCGCCCCCTTCTTCGCCTGGGTCTGGCTTCTCCTGGCCTCGCCTTGGGGGTGCTGGGGGTGCTGCAGAGAGGAGCTGGTGCTGCGCGTCGGCTGCCTCCTCTGCTTGTATAGGAGTGGTTTCTTCGGGATCTCGGAGTCCTTCGCCGTCGTCTCCGTCTTCTTCTTCCCTTCTCCGGCCGGCCGTGGTGGCGAGGGGAGTAGGTGCGGTCTGGGCGGATCTTCGGTGGTGGCTCCGGCGGGCTTTGTTCGACCCCAGCGCAGGGTTTGGTGGATGATGGGTGGAAGCGGGGTGGAGGCGGCCTGGCCGTGCTCTTTCAGCGTGCTTCAGTCCCGGTGCTTGCGGCGGGCGGCTCCTGCGGCCTTCGACATGAGAGGGGTGTCTTCTTCCCGGGGCTGGTGGTGGCCTACGACCTTCTTCTTCGACAGTTCGTCGGCGTCGAGGATCGGCATCAGGTTCTTTGGTGGTTCAGTGTTTGGTCTGTGGTTTTCGGCCTCGCTGTTGTGCTGGGTGTTGTGGCCTTGCTCTTTTGCGAATTCCTGTACTTTTCCTCTGGTTTGTATTCTGGTTTGAATTCGCAATGAAGATCCTTTCAAAAAAAAAAAAAGAACTCTTATATTAGAGAAAATCTGGAGAAATCTTTGTTTGATTGGGTTTTGCAATTTACTTTATCTCGTTTTGAGGGGAGATGTGGGAGATTTTCCATATTATCGGTTCACAGCAGAACATTCCAATAGATTCGCTAAATTAAACCAGCATGTAACGACCATCACTGGACATAGTATATGCTGTGTTTACTACGTAGCTACAAATGCATTATCGGGGAAAGGTTGATACTTCGAGTTGGACATGTTTACTCTTATGAGAAATCTTTGTTTAGGATCTCTGATCTGTTATCCATGCAGCGTTGACTATTTGTTCTAATGCAATACTACTGTTATGCGCTGAGGATTATATGCTTTTGTGCTAATTGATGTTACATTGCTCTAGTAACTTAAGTTAAGTAAGAAGGTTAAAGCTCAGTTTGGCTTGTATGTGTGATGATTAGATACATCATGTTCATTTGTTGCTCACCACATACGCTATGTATTAGACAGTACCTCTGAATCCATGATCTCCTGATGAATAAAATCAGACATTATTTTAGCAAAGTATAAAAATAGAAAAAAGTATTGATACATCTACATGTTTAATTATCTTATGAGAAGTCCTATTTGGGAATCTCTGTGTAATTCTGTTATGAGTGCACTGCTATTTAGGTTATCTCCTCCGCTTACCCGTCCAGTACTGTGTGATGAATCAATGATTCACGGTATAAGTTGGATAAAAAAGAGTCAAACCCTATGATTAGCTCTACATATCCCTTTATTTAGGCATGGAAAAACAATCAGATATTTTTTGGCTGCAAATGGTTCTCTTAGCTCATTTGTCAATTGGCACCGTTTGTTCGGTTTTCATTTGAACTGTTTGAACCGTTTCTTCATGTCATTGATAAGTTATCGGTTTTGAAGAACTGTTTTCCTTTAGAATTTTTAATAATTATTTTAAATAAAATTTCACAAATATTGTCTAAATAAATTCAATAATATTACTCCGTTGTCCTTGGGCCGAACGATAACATCTTATCGTTTGTGCGCTGAAACATGTCAACTTATCATCCATGTGTTGAACAATAAATCTTATATTTCCTGTGTTGAACGTTATCATCTTACACACATCCTTCTTTCTACTCCCCTGGAGGGCAGATCGTCGTATGCCAAAATGCCAAAATCCGATGAGCCTATGTCGCCACGGCCCGTTCCTCTTGGCCATGCCCTTCGTGCCACCTTGTCAAATAATTAGAGGCCAATTGAGAAATGAATGTATGATGTGTTAGCACACGAACACGTCCTCGTGTACACGCGGCGCTGAGGGAGATTCTTCGCAACTCGCACCGCAACAGGCTGCCTTGTAGCACGGTATGCAAGACAACAAGTCGGCGCTTTTAAGACCCGACACCCCAGTTCCTCGAGAGGGGCCCTGTCGGAGGTTCCGACGACAATGGGCTGAACTCTACCGGACTTGGCCGCTCCGAGCTCGGTTGTCGATTGTCAAACGAGATCTAGGAGAAGTCGCCAGCAAACGGAAGCGTGAGCAAGGGTTTGAGGGTAAGAAGTAAGATTGTATTGATGTATGTTGATTGTTTGTTTAATTTCAATCGGCCGTCACCTCTCACTTATATATGAGGCGGATCGACTTTCCGTACAAGTATTGGAATTCTACAAGGATTACAAATCATAGTATAAGTCGAATTCTGTTCTAAACTAGGCAAGCCTTCTACGGCTTCATACTGGACCCGACCGAAGCGCCCATCATCCTTTGTGTTGGTTTTGACTCGCTTTGTCTTGGACCGAATCCGGATTTTTTTCTTGATCATCACCTTCATGTCTGGCTTTTTGCACGACATGTAGCTCTGTGTTCTCGGTTTCCGGGCCGCCATATCCTGGGACCACCATCTTCACCACATGCAGTCTGCCACACGCCGGGTGGAAATTATTCAGATACTTCCCGTTGATAGCTCGAGGCAATATGTTACCCTCCATTGTCTCCACCAGATAAGAGTTGTCGGTACAATTCTCAAGACTCATAGTGGTCCATCCAACTTGGTGACCATTTGCTGAACTTCTGGCACCTAGAGCCGACTGGCGGTATAACTTTCCAGATTAAGTCATTAATCTGAAAATTCTTACATCGGACCTTCTTGGTATATGTCCTTGTCACCCGCAACTTCTCCCTCTCGATGCCTTCAAGGCAATCACACGTTTGTCGGCTACTTCATCAATATTGTTCATCATCAGACAATAGTAATCATCAGCCGACAAATCGTTCTGTTTAGCGAATCAGCAGACATATTTAGCTGTGATTATTGTTGCTGACAATGATGTGCAATTTCATGATGGTTGTGTCGGGTACTAGTGAATCATGATGGCTCATGTCGAGATCGAGGTTACAAGCGATGACGGAGGTGAGGTTGGATGTGGTGAAGAATGTGAACCGGCTAATCGGTGTTTCGGCAGGAAAGGGCGGGAACACAAGGTGGACTTGTTCTTGGTGGTGCTCTTGGGGCACAAAGTCTCGACTTCCGGGTGAAAACACTTGATCTGAGTTTCACTGGGTATACCTGACAATGACAGATCTCTATTTGTCTCTTCGTTGAATGCATTGCTTGGAGCTTAGTCAGAATTTCTTTGGGGAGGAACCCATGATCTATGCTCAACACAGTTCCCTTCTTGGTGCTTGGAGAACATTTTTCGCAGTCCGGGTGTGGCCTCTGGTGGTGGTAGTTCCTGGTACTTCACTGGGTCGTCCGGAGGTTTTTTTTTCAGGAACCATATGAACTTCCTCTTAAAAATCATAGAAACCATCATAATAAAGTGTTTAATTAGAAAAACCATATGACTCACTCACCATATTTTGTTACCAAAAGGTTATAGTCAAAGATCCTATTTATTTCCGGCTTAGTGCGATTTATAAAAATACTTTGTCGGAATTATAATCCTCTAGTAAGCAATCCAGCACTACGGGAAATTTTTAAAATTTCAAATGTTACAATGTCTCTAAAAAACATGAGTAAAAAGGGTCGCAAATCATTGTGGATAACGAAGAAAAGATATTATCGGCGAGTTACCAATTACAACCCAAGTAGTTGGTATTAGTAAATCACATGTCTAGTAACGTACTACCGATCCTCCACCTTCATGCGCATTTTACTTGATATCTCTATTTTGTTGCGCTCCTATTGTACCAACAGGTTATGGTTATGATGGGTGTAATCAAGTTATAGATGGAAATCTATCCTCGGTCATTATACCGTATTAATTTATAAGCTTATTGTGCCACTTCTTATTACGCAGATACTCATTTATTCATTGAACATAAACCACAACATATGCTGGTAAACATGCACATTCTGCATACAGAAAATAAGATACAGTGACATATCCTGCTGAATTCAGAATTATCGAGCCACAATATAGCAAACCGATTTCATCCTTCTCCTTGACAAGAACAATGTACCGTCAGCTGGCAAGAAGTCATACCTAGCTTAGGGCAGGGAATACTGATCAGTTCAAATAATAGTAAATTCACCACACCTATGACATAAGCAGACGGTCGCTAAATAAGATTTCTCATCAGAGTAATCATGTGGAAGCGTCAATTTTGCTAGGAACAAATTGTGCTGCTAGTGTTTACAGCACATACGGGAGCGTTCTGCTGAGAACCGAAAGTCTGACGAAACTACTAGATTTCAGCCCAAACGAGACACCTCAGATACAGTGAGTTGGTCGACAATCCAAAAAAACTGGCTTCTCCAGCTGCCACATCAGCTTCTTAATAAATTAGAGCACCAGCATCTGTTAGTTTTAAGAAACCTGAACAGAAGAATAAGGATCATTAGAGGCACAAACACCACATGTTTTTTCTTTTCTCACGATTCACGTGGAAATTTAAAGGGAGGCTGTAATTTGTGAAGGCTGGTTAAAAACCATTAGTAGATAAGTAGAATATGCAGAAGAGAAAAAACAAGGTAACCTTTAATTGTGAAAGCTGCAAAACTGCCCTCTTTATTAGACAATAAATAAATATCCTATGTTTGGTTTTGGTGTATGTACCGCACTATTTAGACCAGATATTGACATGGATTTGACTCTCAAACTATAAAAATAAGCACCAGTTGACAGGTCAGGTTCCTTATGGGCAGTTAAACATACTCTGTGTATATATCAATCAGTTGACTAAGATTGACACAGATTGGGATCAACTGTTAGCTGTCTCATTCGCAAAAAAGAAGAATTAATAGCTGACTCGCGTTCATCGCGGTTGAAGAATTTGAAGGGTAGTACCAACTAAGAGCTGATAACATGAATGACTGAATCAACTTTTAGTAAACATGTTCATTGTACTAACTAGGGTGATTTCAAGGTCAAATATCAAGTGCGAACATGTGAATTCTCTCTGGCTTTGTTTGGAGACAGGGATAGTAGATGAGCTCACCAAAACCATACACCTACACCATATCCCAATTGTTTATCCTGCTGTTACCTAAGTGGTGAAGGGCCACAAAATTCAGTAAACACCAGGAAAGAGCCATGTGTAGTATACTACTCTAGTATGTAGGATGAAGAAAGCCAAATTATTTTCAGTAAACATTATTGTGTGTCGATCAGGGTCCAATTATTAAAGTATGTTTTATGCTAAACCTCAAGATTTACCATGTTATAATATAGATACTTTACTAGCATTCCCACTCTGATTTTGCATGATTATTGCTTCTCATTGTTTCATTCTCAAACAATCCGAATTATAAATGTAGCTCCAATGAATTGATACCGATTATCAGCTAAGATGGTGATCAAGCAGACTAATACGCTAAATGTAGAATCCTATGTATTTGCAATCGAAGAGTTCCAGATCTTCCTTCTTACTTAAAGAGCTCTATGTGTTCCATTACTTCACTTTTGCAAGCATATCATGTATTTACAAGAAAAGCTACTGATAAATACTATATTTATTAAAATGGCAGCAACATAGTTAATTTGGAGCATTAAGCTAAGTCTAGCAGCCTAATATTACTACCTGGCTACTTTATGTGACTACAGACTGATAGTAAAGTTAATACTGAAGAGCATCCTTTCTCGGTGAAGCATATTAATTCACTTATCCAATTTTTTATTACATGATCCTTAGACAGCCTTACATGCTGACACACCAATTGATACTTTTTGGCAGCATGGCAAGTTGCAGTCAAAAGAATATGAATGGAAAGAACAAGTTCAGGTAACACACTTTAACAACAATAACCATTCTACGGAGTGAATGTTCTACTATAGTCTTGGTTCCCAGCATATACTACTAGTTCCACTAAAACTAAAACACCAACTATAACTCAACTAACAACAATATTAAGGATAACAATTTGTTGGACGATGCAGCAAACATTAATTCGAAATAGTAAGTAGTAATCTGCAACATATGTACATAATTGTTATTCCAATCCATAAACTGTGTGAATTGAGTAAGATATACTTGCAAGAAGAATACATCATCCTAAATGTGTGAATGGATGAGATAGAATACAACTAACTATGATAATGAAGCATCATCTGAAGGAAAACAGCGAGAGATTCATTAGCTGGTAAAAGGGTACCTTCATCTCTTGTAGTAGCCGTCTGATCGAACCAGAAAGTCTGCCAAAGTCTTGTTTTTCTCAACATCCTTCTTGCCTGAAAAAGGTAATCACCGCACAAGAATTTGAACTGCAGCAACAACATATCCAACAGAATCTATAACAGTATACATTTACATGCACCACATACAAGAAATTTGAGCTAACAAAAAGACTGATACTTAGAGCAGGTTATCAACAATTGATCTGACTGTACCCATAAGCCATAGCCAAATGAAAATTTTACCTAAAACAAATGCTAATTTGATGAATATATGTATATGAAGACAACACTTGAGTAATCATATTTTAGATGGAAGGTTCTAGCTTGCAACAAGGCACTAAAGGGGAGGGTTCTAGCAATTATAACGAGCTGAGTCAGTACCTGCCGAAGGGATCCGGCTCGATCCAAGCCATGGTGGAAGAACACATGGTATACAGAAGCTGTGGCTTCTACACATACAACTCTCGATCACCTCCTCCCTCTCCATGTCGACGACGACAATTTGTGACATTACCATGAGGTACACGACATTGGCATGAAAAGGATCAATAAGGACAATGTCTGTGTCCCCGTTCGTCTGTAAGGGCATACACGTGCTGCGCGCCCAGATCTTGTTGAGCACCACCTGGTGCTCCAGCGTCCAGCTGCTGCCCTCGTCGTCAAGCACAAAGGAGCTGAGAAGAAACGGTTCCTTTTGAGAGACCTCGACGTACCGCAGCCGCCCTTCGCTGACGCCCATACGCCGGTACCTGATGATGCCTTGGTCTTGCGCGCATTCCGGCAGCACGCTCTGCCTCGGCAGCAGGACGAAGGAGAGCTCTGGCCGGTCGCTGAACGGGTCGGCGGTGACTGCGCCGCAGGTCACGTCGACCCACCACAGGCGACCGCCGAATGCCAGTGGCTCCTGGCCCATGTTGAATAGCCGCGCAAGTGGGAATCGGAACGGCGAGAACTCCACGATTTCCCAGTCCCCTGTTTCCGAGAGAAAACGGACCATCGTGTTTGTGTTCCCCCCCAGCCTGGCAGCGGCGAACCTGTGAGGCGGCCCGTGCCCGCCATCAGCTTGGGCGATGAAGCCCATTTGGGGGCCGCACACAGCCTCCTGCGCAAGGCTGCAGATGGAGTCCGGGAGGCGGGATAGCTCGCGGGTGACAGGGTTGCAGACGAAGCGCGTGACGCTGGAGACTTGGCCGGGGTCGAGGTCGTCGGGTACCTTGTGCACCCGACGGTCACCCTGCTTGCGAACGATGGAAGCCGTGAAGCGCAGGTCGAGGTAGGTGAGGAGGAGGAGGCCGTCGCTCGTGGCGCAGACCGTGCTCTGGACGCGGCTGTCGGGTTCGGCGGCGGCGGCGCTGCTACTGGTCTTGATGAGGTGCCCTGGGACGCGTATTTCCGAGACGTGCGGTGGCTCGGCGAGGCGCACGTCCACGCTCGGCGCTCCGAAGACCTCCGACGAGAAGCGCACCATAGCCCACGGGGGACGGGAGGCGGCGGTGCTGAGGGAGCGGCGGACGGCGCCGGAGACGGCGCCGGAGAGGCGTAGGAGACGGCGGCCGAGAAGCATCTCGTAGTGGGGGGACTGGTGGTGGGGAAAGAATGGATTTTTTCTTCCAAGACCGACTTCACATGGACTTGTGCAGAGCAGCCACTTCTCGCCCCAGTCCCCTGCCAGCCTGCCTCCCCCTCACTCGCTACGCTCACCGAAAAATCGGCCACCGCCAAAAAGATGCTGCCCCTTCTCCGCGGCGCCTCCGGCCGCCTCCTCCGCCGCTCCCTCTCCACCACCGCCTCGCGCCCTCCCTGGGCGATGATGGACCGGAACGCGCACCTCACGAGATCCCCGGTAGCCGTGTCCTCCGCCTTCGCCCCGCCCCCTTCCTCCTCCTCCATCACCATCCCCGTCTGGTCCTTGGACATGGAGCCCCCGGGGACAACATCCAGTGCATGAACACGCTAAGCAGCCGCCTCCTCGCCGCCAGCGCGCACGGCTTCCTCCTCCTGGACACCCTCAAATCCCGCGAAAAGCTCCACTCTTTCGAGCTCGTCTCCCAGAGGGTCGAGCGCCGCGTCTGCAACCCGGTCACCGGCGAGCTGTTCCGCCTCCCGACCTTCCGCGGCGCTCACAAGGCCTCCACGGACGGCATGGGCCTCCTCACCCACCACCAGGCCGACGGCCCGCCCACGAGGTACGCCGCCGCTCAGCTCACCGAGGTCGACCGCGGCCGCCGCTTCAGGCTGCGCCGGTTCTTCTCGGAGACGGCTGACTGGGCCGAGCTCGTGCTGCTGCCGTCCCCGCTGCCGCCTGGCCGACGGATGCAGATGAATCACGAGGTGCTCGACTTCGGAGGCCGGCTCTGGTGGGTGGACGTCAGCTGGGGCGCCGTGTGCCTCGACCCCTTCAGCGACCGGCCCGAGCTCCGCGCCGTCGAGCTGCCGGCGGACAGCATGCTCCCTTTCGAGCAGGACGAGTACGAGACGAGGCAGCGTTTCAAGCACCGCCGCATGGGGGTCTGCGCCGGCAGGCTGCGCTATGCCGAGGTCGATGACGTCCATATCAGCTCCTTCGTGCTGGACGACGACGAGAGCGGCCGCTGGACGCTGGAGCACCAGGTGTCGTATGCCAATCTTTGGCCCGATCTCAATTGGGTGCCTAAGATTGCTAGTATCGACCCACTCGACTGTGATGTACTGCATGTCAAGATGCTGTATTTCAATGTCAGCGTGGATATGTGCCGGAGCAGGATAATCGAGAGTACCCAGTCCGATTTATTAGGTTCCTATCTGCCGTGTGTGCTCCGTCCTATCTCGAATCAACCCCCATTCCAGGTGACACATTTCTCTTTAGTTGCAATGATGTCTAACGGCATGAGTGTTGGTCATAACGAAATTACAATCTTGAAACATTTATGCGCTACTATGAGTGATTTAGCTTTAAAACTGCTAGCTACGTTGTCTGTAAGCTATGCTTGTTGTCATGTTAAATGTATCATCGGTTAATCCTACAATGATCATGCATATTCAGTTATGAAGTCGTCATACACCTTTCCTGAAACTATTTCTGCAATATGGAGTTCATTATTGTGGGGATTTTAATGGGATGAATCTGATATATCTTGGTGGCAATAGTTTCAGTCTTAACAACCGAATCAGTGCCTATCTTCTGTCCCTTATCAGTCCAGTAGTGGACTGCTAGTGCAGCTATGATGTATCAGCAGCCTCCTTTGGCGATGCCCTGCAAGTTATAATTTCCAGTGTAAAGCAGCATTAGAGTTATCTCCTGTTTATAAATTCTAATTTGCACTACATGCAATTGATCAACTTGTCATTTTCATCTCATCTTTACTTCTGTTTTAAAAGGTTCCTTAAGTACTTAAGGTTTTCTCCATCCATTTTAATCACTCATATATACTACTTTTATTTGACTGACTACTCAGTCAAATCGTCAAAATAACGTATGTGTATGATGTACTGAATTCTTGATGACCTGCTCTATGTATCAGTTTTTTCTCCCTAGCTCTAGTATGCAATGCAGAGAAATCTACTGTTATAAGTACTTTTTTTTGTTGGTGTTGTGGCTGTGGTTTGAAATCTTGTACGAGACTGATCAAAAGTACCATTTTAGGCAAGAACGACGTCGAAAAGAACAAGACTCTGGCAGATGTGCTGGTTTGTTCAGACCAACACCCGAAGACCTGAAAGGTGCCTATTTTACCAGCTAATAATCTCTGGGCACTTTCTATTAGCTAATGCTTCTTTGTTAATGCATTTTGGTTGATATCATCCATTCACATGTCTAGGATGCTGCCATTCATCTTGCCTACTTCTGTTACTCAATCCATGCATTTTATAACGTAGAAGAACAATGTTGTGCTTATGTAGTCAGTTATTGCTATTTTCAGCTGCTTGTCTCTGTAGTCTGATATATGAACTTCGTTAATAGTAATACCTGATAGTCTCTGGTTGAATTCTACTCATCGTTTTCTCGGAACTAGAAATATTTTTTGGGACTCAAAATCAGTTGCATTCCACAGTTTAATACTGCTGAGATTATCATAATGTCATGTTTATGAGCTTGTCCTGCAAGCAATTTGCCATACTGTTGAAATTAGCAGTTGGTATTTTAGCATGGATCTTCCATCCAAGTGTATAAGTACTTTCTGAACCAGCATCGTGTTTAAATGAGAAACTACAGACTATTCAAACCATGTTGCATGTAGGGATATACCAGTGTGAACGATGATGCGTACATTGTTTTTGCCGCTGATGCGTACTTTTGCTCATTATTCTGACCATTGCGTTACTGAAATACTGTATAATTGCCTGAAGAGTGCCTACAGCCATTTCTCAGCATGTAAATTATAAATTCTTTTCCTGAAATATTATCAACAACTGATGAAGCCTGAAAGTGAATCTCTTGCTATTCATTAGCAACTGTTGATGGTGCAATTTTCTGCTGCGATAAAGACATGGATGGAAAATAAACAGACATATATGGACTAAAGTAGCCTTCCCTATGTATTCAAAAGCCCCTAATGTTTCACCAACTGACCAAGGATGAGTCTGAAGCTTGTCGTTTGATTTTTCGAAAGGGTAACATGGATCATGAATGGTGTAAGCTTTGGCTTCAATCCAACAGACAATACATGCATATCCAGATGAGGGCATGGCAACACTTCTCCGCCAGCCATGTTGGGTGTACCTCTCGTGCCAACGACTCGGTTTTTCCTTTGGCATTGTTATCTCCATGCGGTTTATCAACTCGGCTTGGTTTTGTTCTACAACAATTAGGCTTCATAGTTTTGACCGATATTTGGTTGTCTTATCCTATGTGTGTGGTGGGGCTAATGCGATCTATTATCAGTTCGATCAATCAAAGGATCAAGATGCATCCATCATATCTAAAGCATCATAATTCAATTACTAATCATCTAATTCTCGTACGATAAAGTTATCATTCGCTTTTCAAAGAACTCTTCTCTTCTTACACGAAACTAAAAATTCACATGAAACTAGTTCCGAGTTTGAAACCTCCATTCGAATATTTCAGTCCCTCCACTCCAAGGACGCAAGGACGTACCCATTGCTCGTCAAAGACAGAAGCTAGGATGATGGACCAATAGGCAATAGAGCGAGTCCCTGACACGCAGGCCCATACCCATACCGAGCACATGGAAAAAGTTGAGTTGTCACAGCTGCGGGAAGCAGGCGGACAGGCAAAGCAGCCACTCCTCGCCTCCTCCTCGGCGAACACTCCTGTCACAAAAAAATCGACCCACCGCCAAAAGATGCTGCCCCTTCTCCGCGGCGTCTCCGGCCGCTTCCATCGCTCCCTGTCCACCGCTGCCTCGCGCCCTCCATGGGTGATGATGGACCGGGAGACGCAGCTGACGAGGTCCCCGGTAGGCGTGTCCTCCTCGTTCGCGCCGCCCCCCGTCCGCCTCCTCCATCACCATCCCCGTCTGGTCCTTCGACCTGGAGCCCCCTGGGGACAACGGCAAATACATGGACACGATGCGCAGCCGCCTCCTCGCCGCGAGCGGCGACGGCTTCCTCCTCCTGGACACCCTCAAAGCCCGCAACAAGGTCCATCCGCTCGCGGACCTGGACCTCCCGGTCGAGGTGCTGCTCAAGGTCGCCCCGTTCGAGGCCGTCTACCGGAGGCTCGAGCGCCGCGTCTGCAACCCGGTCACCGGCGAGCTGTTCCGCCTCCCGGACTTCCACGGCGCGGACAAGACCTCCACGGAAGGCATGGGCCTCCTCACCCACCAGGCCGACGGCCCGCCCAAGAGGTATGCCGCCGCTCAGCTGACCGAGGTCGACCGCGGGCGCCGCTTCATGCTGCGCCGCTTCTCGTCGGAGACAGGGGATTGGAGCGAGCTGGCGCTGCCGTCCCCGCTGCCGCGTGACCGGCGGATGCACATGAACCACGAGGTGCTCGACTTCGGGGGCCGGCTCTGGTGGGTGGACGTGAGCTGGGGCGCCGTGTGCGTCGACCCGTTCAGCGACCGGCCCGAGCTCCGCGCCGTCGAGCTGCCGGAAGGCAGCATGCTCCCTTGCCAGCAGGGCGAGGCAGAGACGAGGCGGCTTGTCAAGCACCGGCATGTCGGGGTCAGCGCCGGCAGGCTGTGCTATGCCGAGGTCAATCCGTTGTACATCAGGTCCTTCACTCTGGATGACGAGAGCGGCCGCTGGACGATGGAGCACCAGGTGTCGGTTGCTAATCTATGGCCTAATGTCAAGGTTGTGCCTTTGATTGCTGCTATCGACCCACTCAACAGTGATATACTGCATCTCAAGGTGGACCAGTTTAATCTCAGCGTGGACATGTCCCGGAAGAGGATGATTGAGAGTAGCCAGTCCCCGTTAACTTCCTATCTGCCATGTGTGCTCCCGTCATTTCTCGGATCAACCCGGATTCCAGGTGATCACAGTGACACATTTCTCTTTAGTTGCAGTGATGTCTAAGGGCATGAGTGATGGTCATAACGAAATTATCTTGAAACATTTATGCCATGCGCTAGTACGAGTGATTTATGCTTGCTGCCGTGGTAAGTGTATCATAGATTCATAGGTTAATCCTATAATGATCATGCATGTTCTCAGTTATGAAGTTGTACGCCTTTTCTGAAACTATTTCTGTAGTGGAGTTCATTATTGTGGGGACTTTCATGGGATGAATCTGATATATCTTGATGGCAATAATTTTAATCATAACAACTGAATCAGTGGCCATCTTCTGCCCCTTATCATTAGTGGACTGCTAGTGCAGCTAAGTATCAGCAGCCTCCTTTGGTGATGTGTTGCAAGGTAGAATTTCCATTATAAATCAGGATTAAAGTTATCTTCTGTTTATGAATTATTAATTTACACTACATGCTCCACTTGTTAATTTTGTTTTAAAAGATTCCTTGAGGATGAGAACAAATAAAGTAGTGTATAGGAGTCATTAAAATAAATTAGGTTTTTTGCATCCATTTTGATCACTCCTATACACTACTTTACTTGACACCAATTGTTTTCTTCAAAATAGCTTGACTGAATTCTTGATGACCTGCTTTATTTATTAGTTTTTTCTTCTTCGCTAGCTCTAGTATGCAATACAGACAAATCTTTTACTTTTGTAAAAAAATTGTGTTAGTGTTGTGGCTGTAGTTTGAAATCTAGTACGCTGATTAAATGAACTTTTTAGGCAAGAACGGCATTAAAAAAAACAAGACTCTGGCTGACGTTTTGGTTCGTTCAGACAGACACCCGAAGACCTGAAGGCTACCTATTTACCAGCTAAGGAATCTCTAGGTGCTTATTCTTAGCTATTGCTTGTTTTTTAATACATTTTGGTTGTATATCATCTATTCACATGTCTAGGATGCTGCATTCTTCTTACCTATATTTGTTACTCAGTCCAGGCATTTACAACCTAGAAGAACAATGTTGTGCATATGTAGCCAGTTATTACTATTTTCATGTGGTTCTCTGTGTAATCCTATATATCAACTTCCTTAATAGTCAATACCTGATTATCTCTGGTTGAGTTCTACTCAAGTGTTTTCTTAGAACTAGATATATTTTTTAGGACTCAGAATCAGTTGCATGCAACAGTTTCATAATGCTGAGATTATCATACTGTCATGTTGATGAGCAGTTGTCCAAGCAACTCGCCATACTGCTGAAATTATCAGTTGGTATTTTAGCATGGATCTTCCATCCAGGTGTATTAGTAATTCCTGAACCAGCAGCTTGTTTAAGTGCGAAACTACGGACTATTCAAACTGTCGCATAGAGGGGTATAGGAGTGTGAAGGACGATTTTTTTTGTGTGGCTGATGTGTACTTTTGTTCATTATTCTGACCATTGATTACTGAATACTGTATAAGAGACTGAACAGTGCCTATAGCCATTTCATCTGCCTGTAAATTATGTTTTCTTTTCCTGAAATATTATCTACAGCTGATGAAGCCTGAAAGTGAATCTCTTCGTCTACTTATTCAAAAGTCTCTAATGTTTCACCAACTGGCCAAGGATGAGCTTGAAGCTTGTCGTTTTATTTTTCAAAAGCGTAACAAAGATCATGTATGGTGTAAGCTTTGGCTGCAGTCAGTACATGCATATCCAGATGATAATTCACAATTCGTTTCATTTTTATTGGGAGATGAATGGACTAAGTAGCGTTTCAATTTACTTTAATATATTTTATATCAAACATCCTTATTAATTTTTTATTTTTCTCATCATCAGGTTTCTTGAAACTGACAATCAAGTAGTGGCAAATGGTGTCATCTTCTGGGACTCTGGTTGAGCGGAAAATTTGGAGAAGTTTAGGTTTTTTGGAGTTTGCTGATGAACTATCCCATGTTGGGGGAAATCTGTGAGTTGGTTCAGACTTCCAGTCGACACTAGCAGATATGCAGTAGAATTACTCAATTTAAGCAAAAGATGATGTTCTTAGTTGCAAGGCAGTACTCATCTTCTTGTAGGTAAAATGTCATGCATCCACAGGTTTAACTCATGAGCTATTTGGCGATCTCCATGCTTAGCCACACAGTATGAGACATATTTGATGAATTGTTGAGTGTTTCAGTACTTGTTGTCTGACATGCTTAGTTATATCTACTTGCTGATACGTTGCCAATTGCTCTATCTATGCTGTTAAGTAAGAAGTTGTGAGAAATCAATCTGAAACAGTTTGAACTAGACATGTTCTGTATAAATCAGAGCGACTCAACTTTTATATATATATGATGCACATGCTCGACTGAACTGGATATGAATCTAGCCTAGTGTATAATCCTGTATTTATGGACCACCTAACTAACACGCTCGGCGCTCTATCCATAGCTACGAAGTACGAACTTAATCTCTCTATCTGTCTCAGTACGCAGCAGAACTAATAACATCAGCTGTAGGATTGGAAACTTGGTTGTACATTAGCCTCGCCACAACATGGTTCATGCCTGGATCGAGGCTATAGGATGATGATCGACGAGTATGACCACAACGACGCTGGGGGGTAAAAGCTAGCACATGCTTCACTAAATGGGGGCAAACAAGAGAAAATTCTATTAAAGTGGCAAGCTAGGGAAAAAATAGATCTTTCAGTCATTCTCCAAGAGGGAATTGTACAAACCACCATCTATTGGTGTTGTTTTTGCGCAAAACACTTACTATTGGTGTAATCAGTTGCATATGGATCTAATCTAGTGTATGTCTTTGTTAACATGTTTGTTAACAAGTGGGTCCGTTTGTAAGTGTTCATGTGGCAAATAAAACTGGCCACGTCAGCCAACTGGTTATAACTAAAGAAAAAACAGAGAATTTTGTGTCAATTTTGTTTTTTTGCATGTGCCAATTGAAACCGCCAATATCTAACGTGTGATCCAAACAAGTAAAATCCACACCACACGGCCTAGTCTCTCGAGGGCCCACTTTTTCCGATAGTTCCAGTTCATCGCGTCATTCTTTTATGGATTTATCGAAGGGGTTTTCCGCAACTTCATTTAAAGAAACTTAAGGTTCTAGAAGGTTCTTGTTTTAAATCACAGCTCACATATTACGCAAAATAGCACAACATGCTACGTATTTCATTCCAGAAAATAGAAAACGAGAAATACAATATGAAGACTAAAGAACCTACAAAGACCGATCCCTTTTCCCAGCTTCACCAAGGACCAGACCCAATCATTGCTCAAACACACTTATCCACTGCCTATACTTTGACATGTTGGCGCCCACCCCTTTGATTTGCTCAAAACTTCATGGAGAATCTTCTTCAAGATCTCAGTTCCTTGTTGAAGTGCCTCGTGAACCTTTTGTCTCTATAATTCACCCCATTAGTCAATCCAATGGCAAATCAGGTATATAGTTTCACAAAGTATCAGTTGGTAAAATGTTTTCAAATCATGCTTTGTTCCTTATTTTCCAAATAGCCCAAAAGATAGCAGCCAAGCACACCTTGGCTGCCGTATTTTGGCAGCCTTTGAAAACCAAAGTCCACTCCCCTAACTCAGCCACCGAAGATGGTTGTTTGGGTGTGTCAAAAGCACAGTGAAATAAGATCCAGATAAATTTAGCAACAGGACAAGTAAAGAACAAATGATTCATGAGAGGCACCATGAAAAGGGCTAGATCATGAATTTTTTAAAATTTAGGTTCATTTTGTGTGAAAAGTTCAAAAAATGGTCAAATATGTCAAATTTCACGATGTCTCGTCCTGTGCGTCAGTTCCCAATGAAGAAACAGAGAGAGTGAGGGGACTAGGGCTACCCAAAGCGGTTGCCTGGTGGGATAGGGAGCGGGGCTGGGTTCCTGAGAGCATCTCAGTCGGAGCCCCCAAATTCGGCCCCCAAACTATCCGCGGACACGTCCGGACGCGTCCGCGGACAGTGACCGTTCAACCCACAAATGTGGTGCTCTACAACCAGAATGTTCAAATCTTCACACCAAAAAAAATGCAAGCCATGCAACGTAAATCAAACACGGACGCAGTTCAAAGATCATACGAATAAAACATGGTTCGAACATCCGCAGTTCAACACACAAATTAAATGGACAGAGTTCAGGGCATCATCACACACGGATGCACATTCGTCAGAGAGACCGGAGGTGATCAGATATTGTGTGGAATCGGGCCCTTGTTCACTGCTTCCGCCTCTGCCGCTTCCTCGTCTGCACGGGCCCTTGCTCGAGCTCGTCGTGCCCTGCGAACCCCAGCTTCACGCTCCATTTGCTGCCGTCTCTCTGTTGCCTCGCGTTCCCTTTGGCGAGAACGGCGTTCCATCCGAGTCTGGCTCTCCACTTGGCGCACCCTGTCCCTCTTCTCGGCGTCCGGCGTGTAGTCCACAAAAGGACTATTCTTCAGTATGTCCCAACATTGGACGAGATTCCACTCCATCGTCGCCGGCCTCCCTCCAAGCACATTGTACAGTGGGATGGCATCCTCCATCTATGCAAATTGAATCAATAGGTAATCAACGAAATGAAGAAAGTAGGATACGACGTTGTTGATGAACCACATGAAACTTACGGAACCCATTTGGGCATAGCATCCGGCAAATTGTTAATCTCGGCGACGATGGAGTGCCACCTATGGCCTAGAGAGACCTCATTGCGGACAACTTCCGAGTTGGCGTTGAACAGTTGAGAGATCCGGCCCCAAAATGAAGCTTGGTTGTAGCATCCGTTTTGAGCATCGAGCGGGTGGACAACCACGCATTGCACAACTTCTCATCATCACTAACCGAGTACCTATTCCCTCTAGGAATGACCTACGGGTTCAGCAATTTCGTACTTTAACAAATTCATACATCCGCAGCCTACTTGTTCCTAAATCCTACAATGGTGGAAGGTAGGAACATACCCGCGGATGAGCCGCCATTGATGAGCCGGCTCCGGAAACGGCAGCACAGCCGGAGCAAAGATCCGCATCGACCGATTTAGCTGACGACGACACGGCTTCCATCTCCGCTCCGGGGCAGCTACCCACCTCCTCCTCCTCCTCCTCCTCCGCGAACGCACCCCAGTACATCTCAGTCCCGGACACCGCAGATCCGCTGCCGGAGTTGGCTATCCATGAAGCTTTACGGGCAGAGAAGAGTGACAGTGGATTGGAGTGGAAAGGGGATCGGAGGAAAGTGAGAGCTAGGGTTCCATCCGGGGTAGGGATTGAGTGCATATATGTGGGGTCGTAGTGGTCCGCTTCCGACGTGGCGACGCGTCCGGACGCGTCCGGACCGCCCCAAACTCTCCCCATATATGGGCTGGCTTTGGGGTGTGCCAGATAGCCCGTACGTATGGGCTGAGTTTGGGGGGAACCGTTGGTTGCTGGTTTTTAGCCCAAACCCTGTCCGGGCTGTCCGCCCGAACGTATAGGACGGGTTTGGGGAGCCGCTTGGAGATGTTCTGATACTCGCAAGATCTTAGACTCGGGAGGGGAGAGGGGTGTTGGACATGTTTTGGTCACCCAAGGCAATGATGGCTTCGTCCATCTCTCTCTCTCTCTCTCTCTCTCTCTCTCTCTCTCTCTCCCTTGACTCTGGCTGCTACAAGTCAAGGGACCACTGGTATGCTGCTGAGATGAAGAGATTAGAGGGATTAAATTAGGATGAGAGGTGATGGAGAGGTTTACGGGATGATCCAAATTTGTAAAGAGTGAGAGAGAAGAGGATGGTAGGTGTTTTGATTAGGGCAAAAAATGATCTCACAAAATTTGGAGTCTGATCCAATGATGCTCAAGCAACCACATGAAAAGATAGATCATATAGGGTAGAAGTCAGATAGGGTATGACATTGGCAAGTTTGCAAGATTTTTGAAATTTAAAAGATCACCTAAATTAGTATCCATCAACTTTGGTCACGATAGGATGTGCATTGGATTTTGAATTTATAAATTAACCACCAAGTGTCTTGGGGTCCATCTAGCTCTTCTTATTTATGTGAGTCCTGTAGATTTTGTTCATAATTAATTGATAATTAGAAAAGCAAGAAAAACAATATTCACTATTCACATTTATTATCCACACAATGAAAACTAAATAGAGAACTAATTTTATATAAATTATTTTTAACGGGAAAAGAGTGATACACTATATAGATCACAATTCCCTATTTTAGTTAAGTGCAACTTTTTGAAAACATTAGTTAAAACTAGAGGGTTTATTGATAGAAGAAAAGGGAGCAAAATGGGGTTTGGTTTTTTTGCTTGAATGGAGGAAAAAACTCCATTCAAATATAAGTGAGGGTATAAAAGACTTGAAATTCTTTTTTAGCAATGAAAATGAATTCACAACACAACACCACTTTTCTTTTGGCTCCAAATTATCCAATACAAGCGCGCTGACCAACAAAAGTTCTAGGAATGAGAACCTTAAGTGATGTGCACGACTACATTGGACTGAAGGACATTTTTGTGTCAAACCATTAACCATATACGGTATTTTTCTTCACCGGAAGCATCGTGTAACAATTTTGGAAAAGCGTGTGCAATTGGAGATGCAGCGTGTTTCCTTTTTCTTAATCTCGAGTTATGTCGGCGTGTGCAGTGCGAACCACGAACATACCCCTACGAGTCCCTGCCTACGAACTCGATCCAAGTGATCCTTGAGCTCGATGATCAATGCCATCCTTAGAGCTTGTGAGACTGTTTGTGAGCAATTTTATCCAGGACGTACTGACAGCATCTATCACCTTGATCGCTATTGGAAATGTAACCAAAATCACATTTCTTCCAACCTAGGGGCAGCGTGCTGCCGGAAGGCGCGGAGGACGAAGTGTTCCACCGATGTATCCCGCTGCCCAATGTGAAAGGCAATGTGTGGTTGACACGTGCACCTGAGAGGTATCGGCACCCGACCGACGAAATTACACTGCATATGCATAGTATATTGGATTGAAGGACATTGGTGTGTCGAAGCTTTAAAATATACGGTATTTTTCTTCACCGAAAGCATCGTGTAACAATTATCGAAAAAGCGTGTGAAATGGGCATTGGAGCGTGTTTCCCTTTTATTAATCGTGTTATGCAGGCTCTCAGTGCAAACACAAAAGCTCGAACGCACACTTATGAGTCCCTCCCTACGAACTCGGTCCAAGTGATGCTCGAGCTCGATGATCAATGCCTTCCTTGGAGCTTTTGAGGCTGTCTGTGCGCAATTTTATCCAGGCGTACTGACAACATCTATCACCATGATCGCTAGGGGTGATGTAACAAATTTGCTATTGGTGATTTGTATGAGAAATGACGGTGTATTGATGTTCTCGCACTTATATGCCTCTTCTATTTTTTTTAAAAATGGTGCAAGTATTTGGGGCTGGGTTAGACCTCATGTTTCAGTCTCAAAACTTACCTCAGTTTGATACTTCCATTCCAACCCAATGTCATTCCTAGATGTTATCCTGGTCATAAAGAGTTTTCTTAAAACATATCCTCGGTGCAACTTTTCTGACAAGTTCGAATACTCTTATCCTAGTCAGTGCTGATGCAGATTCTCAGTTACAAAGTTGTACATATTTTCGGATAATTGCTCTATAAATGGCATGATTTGAATTGATTAGAGTTATCTATTGCTTTGAATATTTGTAGTTAACACTGCTTGTTCCACATTTTATTTCCGTCTCTGTATAATTTTGGTTTAGAAGGATTTAAATACGTTGCATCAATTCTAATCACACCTCTACACTACTAAAGTGTTATCTTCAATATTCATATATTCATCATATAATTGTTGTGTATGTGGCTTACTGGCTTAAGGTACACTAGATCAATTCTTGCCCTTCACGGTATCCAAGTGAAACTCTAGATCCAGTTTAGATTAGGATACGACTATGTGCCCTACGCCATGACCTTCCTCGAGGATGTGTGTCCTACGACATGTCCTTTTTCAAGGCATTGTCATGGAGTTTACATTTGCTCTGCTCCCGTATAGTAGTGTGGTGGTGGTGACGATGATGATGGCGAAAGTCAGACCTAGTGTGGTAGGGTGCACAACTCGTTCAGAGCAGCGTGGTTCATGCCAGCACGAGCCATAAGGTGATCTCATGCGTGCCAAAATGGCGCTCCTCATCACTTGGGGACACAAGGTCCGCAGGTCAACACTTCTGATCAGCCACCCATGTTGGGTGTACCCCTCGTGTCAACGACTCGGGCTTTTCTTTGTCATTGTTATCTCCATACGGTTTATCAACTCGGCTTGGTTTGGTCCTAATAAATTAGGCTTCATTGTTTTGACCGGTATTTGTTGGTCTTATCGTGTGAAATAAG
Organism: Poa pratensis; assembly: GCA_947311845.1. Taxonomy (NCBI): domain Eukaryota; kingdom Viridiplantae; phylum Streptophyta; class Magnoliopsida; order Poales; family Poaceae; genus Poa; species Poa pratensis. Next base: position 21,784,208 of record CAMZMU010000037.1, read on the forward strand.
CTTTGTGCTGATTTTCATTGTACATACGTCAAAATATCTATAAATTTCTTTGTGGGATGGCGAGTGACGGCTCGCTCTCGTGAAGCTCCGCCACTATGTGTGAGTGCGGAACTTTTTTAAGCCCATTCAACACCATGTATCTTTTGTCGTTTCATGGCGTTATTAACTTAGTTAAAACTTTTTCTCTAGAAAAATGTTATCATAAAATTCGGGGATACATCAGTGGAGGTAATAATAACAAAGAATAATAATTTCATACGTTAAAAACTTGGAATGTGCAATATAAGTTAAAGGACAAGGTCTGTGTTTGTTGAATACTAGTTACAAGTGTACCGAGAATTGTCATGCAGCGGTTTTCAGCCAGTGCGATCTAACATCAGCTCGATGAACCAAAGGACCATACCTGAAAACATCATAATTCGTTTTTAAAGAAAGTTACCATTATCCAACTGGAATGCTTTGCTCATTCGATTGGATTCAATCCAACTGTCGGAAGGTCCAGATAAATTTCAATGGAATCTTACGAAGAATGATAAATTCTCGGTTGATTCTATGTATAGAGCACTAATTCTACCCGAAGTTCCAGTCGATAGTACGAATAATAACAAACTTTGGAAGATGAAGATACCGCTAAAAACTAAAGTGTTTGCGTGGTATCTTCGACGAGGAGTAATTCTTATCAAAGATAACCTTGCCAAACGCAATTGGCACGGAAGTAAAAAGTGTGTTTTCTGTCAACACGACGAGACCATTACACACTTATTCTTTCAGTGCGAGTTCGCCAGGTCTATATGGTCAGCCATCCAGATAGGTTCTACCTTACATCCACCAAATACTGTTGCTAACATTTTTGGCAACTGGTTAAACGGAGTGAATCCTAGGTTTAAACTCTTCAGTAGGGTGGGCGCGATTGCTGTTATTTGGTCACTATGGCTATGTAGAAATGACAAGATTTTTAATGATAAAAATGCTTCTCTTATGCAGGTTATTTACCGGTGCACAGCGACGCTTCGAGCATGGTCGTCCCTGCAGCGTGTGGAGCACCGAGACTTATTTTTGGAGGTGGCGTCGAGACTGGAGGCTGCGGCTAGGGAGTTAATCTCCCGGCATGGGTGGCAACATAGACTCCGGATAGACCTACCAGCTTCTTAGGCGGATCTACAATTTCTCATTTTGATATGTAATTCGCCTTTTCAGTTTTTGGTTACCGAATTGAGTACTGGTGAACTGTTGGCTGTGTGCATCTTAGCTATGCAGAGGCCGGGTGTAATGATTAAACCTTTTAAGTAATAAAAGCCCTTTTATCTAAAAAAGGTACGCATGAAACTAGTTCCAATTTCCAAACCGTGCTCTCCATTGGAATCTTTCAGTCCCTCCTCCCCAAGAACGCAATGACGTACCCATTGCCGGTAAAAAACAGAAGCTAAAGAAGATGGACCAATATGCAAGAGAGCTAGTCTCTGCCATTTCGGAAAAAAGAGCTAGTCTTTGCCACACAGAGAAAAAGCTGAGTTGAAGCTGCGGGAACCAGGCGGCGGACAGGCAAGCAGAGGACTCAGCTTCGGTGGGGATGGCAGGACAGAAAACACCGTGCGGTTGTTCCATGGAAAGAGGGCTACCTGGGCCCATACGTCAGTGAGGTTAGTCCACTGCGGTGTAGTCCACGAGCCACTTTCCCTATCAGGAATGTTTCGTAGTCTGCACGAGCTTTTGTAGAAGCCGAGGATGCCGTTTTGAGTGTTTGAACAGCTGTTGCCCATTTTGGATGTGATCAACGGCATCATTTTCCCGCCGAAATCGCTGGGCCTGGGCCTCCCTAATCCGGAGGCCATCTGCAGTCATGTGCAGCCCAGTCCAGTAGATCCATTCAAAAGCTTCTCTCCTAAAAAAACATTCAAGCTTCAGAAACAAATGTTGGTTAAAGATGCACATTTCGAAGATAACCAGAGTGATATAATCTACTGAATTCAGAATCATCGAGTCACACAGAGCAACCTGATTTCGCCCTTCTCACTTAACAAGAACAATGTGCCGTCAGCTGGCACAAAGTCATAGCACTTGGCTCAGAGCAATGAATACCGATCAGTTGGAAATAATCATCAATTCACCACCTATGACATAAGCAGAGGTCCCTAGATAAGATTCTCATCAGAGTAATCATGTGGAAGCGTTGATTTTGATTGGAACGAATTGTCTTACTATGTTTACAGCACATACTGCAGCATTCTACTGCGAACCAAAAGTCTGACAAAATTCCAGATTTCAGCCGTAATGTGATACAGTGGGTCTACCAGCACTCCAAAAATCCCAGGCGTGTCTAGATTCCCCCCAACATCAGTAAGCCGCCATCACTTCCTAACTGATCAGAGCGGCAGCATCTTTTAGTCTTAAGAAACCTGAGAAGAAAAATAAGCGACATTAGAGATACAAACACCACATGTTTTTCTTTTGTACGATTAAGATGGAACTAAAATGGAGACCTTGATTAGTATGGTTATTGGTTTGAATAAAAATGTGAAGAGAACTGATGATATTGAAAACAGCAGAACTAAAGCATTGACTAAACTGATGTTCAGGTAATTTCTTTTACATATCTCTTAATGCCTGTATGCAATGTGGTTCGACTTGTGTCCAGCTTCTGCTGGTACCCAAGCTTTACTTTCCCTCAATAAAAAATCTTGAATAAACAAAACACGTTATATTCCATCTATGTGCATTAAAAATATTAAGTCCGTAAACATGTTTATTTTCTATCCAAGTCTTGATTGCAGAAGAAAATTTACAAAAGGATGAATTTTAATAATTATTAAGCTTCAGTTTCAGGCTTTAATCAGGGAAAGGAAAGACAATGGTCATCCTCATGACAAAGGCAAGATATGCTTCAGGCTCATATACATTTATCACCATGATTTGACTACATCCTGCATGCCTGTTAGTTGAGATAAACTCATGGGTGATAGGACCATGCTGACGCAACAACAGATAAATTTTGGTAGCATGACAAGTTGCTGCCACAAGAATATGAATGCAAGAACAAGTTCAGGTTCTACGGTGAATATCATGCTAGTCTCGGTCTTAGATAACATATTACTAGTTCCACTAAAACACCAACTATAACTCAACCAGCGGCATACCGATGGTAATGATGACAATATATTGCATTGAAAATCAGTCAAAATGGTAGTAGTAATCCGCAAAATATGCGCATCATTGTTTTTCAATCTATAAACTGCATGGATTGGCTGAAAATACTTGTAATAAAATTATAAAAATGCAGTATCCTAAACTTGTGACTGGATGAGATATAGCTGAAAAATCAGTAATCAAGCATGAAGCATCACCTAAAGGAAAGTAAGAGAGATTCAATAAATTGGTACCTCCATCTCTTCTACTGAACAAACCAGAGCATCTGCCTAAGTCTTGTTTTTCTCAACGTACTTCTTCCCTGAAAAGAGTTCATTTGATCAACGCACAAGAATTTGAACAACAGCAACAGTTCTAACACGACATGATGTAAAGCTGTATAGATTAATGTGCATTGGATGGATACAACAAATTGAGCTGAATAAAAATTATACTAAGAGCAGGTTATCAAGAATTAATCAGAGTGTACCCATAAGCCACAACACAGCGATAATTTGATGAATATATTTATTTTGAAGATGACACTTGAGTAGTGTAGAGGTGTGATTAAAATGGATACAGCATCTATAAATTATTCTAGAACAAAATTACTGACAGACAGAAATTAAATGTAGAACATGCAGTGTAAATTGCAAATTCATAAACAGCAGATAACTCTAATCAAGTCAAATCACCCCTTGTTCCTCAGTAGCTCGGTGGTAGAGTGGTCGGAAATTCTTGCTTGCAACAAGGTACCAAAGGAGGAGGATACTAATTTGGGGGCAGAAGATAGTTATCGATCATATTGTTTGGATCAGAGCCATTGGCAAGGCTATCAGATCTCTCTTCTGAATATCCCCACAGGACCACATAACTTGCAAAACTTAGGGTCAAAACCCAACTAATTGACACCATTGTAGATATGTTTTAAGAAAAACTCTTGATGAGCAGGATAACATCTAGAAATATGACCAGGGCTTGAAAGTTTCAGTGGTTTGGGACTGAAACTTGAGGTCCCAACAGCAAGTACTTGTACCATTTTTATCACACAAAAAAAATAGGAACAGAACTATGGAAGTACCACTAGAGCGATGCACCACCCAGCTATTTACCAAACACAGTGCAGAAACAACTGTTACTAACCATGGGTATTAGTAATTTTTTGAGTCATCTGGTATTTTGGTTCTGTACAGATGTCGATTGGAATATTGTCCAAGATGATGTATATGCCAACTCATGCATTGCACGGTCTAAACGAAGACTAAACTGAGAAGTATGTAATGTGGCAATTAAACAAGCGAGTCATCACTGATCACCTGGAGAAGGGATCCAGCTCGACATAAACCAGACGCTGCCATCAGCATCAGGCACCGGGCTCGCTCGGCCGCACGCTTCATCCTCCGTGCCTGCAGGCAGCACGCTGCCCATCGGCAGCTCGGTGAAGCGGAGCTCCGGCCGGTCCCTGAACTTGTCGGCGGAGATAGCGCCCCATTCGCCGGGCAAGTGGGGGATGGCACGGCGAGACCGGCACGATTTCCCACTCCTCTTCATTCGAGAGAAACTGGAGCATCCGGTTCCCCAGCAGCCCGTGCCCGCGATAGGTTTGGGTGAGGATGCCGATGTCGTCGGACCGCGCAGGCCGTCGCTCACCGGGTTGCAGACGTCGGCGTCCGGGAGGCGGGATATCTGGTAGGTAAGAGGGTTGAAGAGGAAGCGCGTGACGCCAGGGTCTTCGCCGGGGTCGTGGCCGGTGAGTCACTGCCGCAGCAGAGCGGCGCCCTGCTTGGCGATGACGGGAGCCCTGAAGTGCCGGTATACGTTGGCGAGGAGGAGGAGGCCTTCGCCGCTCGAGGTGCGGGCCCCTCCGGCGAGCAATTTCACCACGTCGCCTTCGGGGTCGGGGCGGGGCTGATCTAGACGAGCTGCTCCGGGAGGTATAGTTGTGAGACGCGCGGTGGCTCGGCGACCTGACGATTTTCGCCGTGAGTTTGATCATGGCCCAAGTTGGATGCGGGGCAGCCGTGGTGAGGTGCGGCGGAGGCGCCGGAAACGGCGGCGGACAGACCTAGGAGATGACGGCGGAAAGGCATCGCGCGTGTGAAGACTGTAGTGGGGAATTTTCCTCGCAGTGGACGCGGTGCACACTGTGGTCAGACTTCAGAGGCGAGCAGATAGGTCCCGGTTCACGTGGACTAGGTGCGCGCAGCACCAGGAGCCCGCACAGGCGCACAGTAGTGCTATACCTTTTTTTTTTTAGATCTCCCACCCTAATTATATGGAGTGCTTGCAAACACCTTCGGGTGGAGTTATGAACCACACATGCCGGCCTAAAGCTCTGTTAACTGATCCCCTTGCCAGGCTATGTGCGTCAACGTTCGCCGATCTCCCTTCATGGACAAATTGAACGAGCTGAAACTCTGTCGACCTCATTTTCAGCTCCTCTACGATATGACCGTAAGAGTCCTTCCCTCTCCTTCGATGCTTCGAATGACGTTTAGACAATCAGAAGCCAATCGACATCGCTGCAGTAGTAGGTCTGAAGCCAAAGGCAACCCCTCCCTGCAAGCCATTGCCTCCAACGTTTCAGGATCTGTGATACCACGCAACACAACCGAGGAAGCACCTAAAAACTCGCCAGCTGGACTCGAGCCACAGCTACGATCGCTGCTGATGGATTGTTCTTCGAAACGGCAGCATCCACATTCACCTTGACCACGTCATCAGGAGGTGGAATCCATCTTGGCCCAGCGATTGGTCTGACCGGAGCGGCAACCGGGTCAGGCTCCAATAACTGGAGATCGGCGATGAACCTCTCAATAAAACAGTGCGTTGAGAGAGGACTTTGATACAGACCTTCATGGATGATCTCCGACGAGCATGCCACAATGCCCATAAGGTTACCACCACCCTGGTCGATTCCTCCCTGAAGAGATCCTTGATCGCCGCAGCTAGCCAGCCGCGGGCATGTGGTTCCTGAAGGTGAAACACATAATCCTGCAGCTCTTCTGGCGCCAAAGCCCACACACTCCTCGCTTGATGGCACTCAACTAGGGAGTGCCTCCATGAGTCTTGTTCTCCACACACTACACAGGAGTTGTGTGTCGTCATGTTTCGATGATGGCGGACATCGGCAGTGGGGAGTGACTGTCGTGCAAGCCTCCACAAAAACACCTTCAGTTTAGAGGGAACTTTAACCCTCCAAAGCGACGTCCAACTATTCTCTTCTTCTTTTGTATTTGAACCAGCTGAAATATGCTCCATCCATTCAGTTCTTTTCTCACGTGTATGAACCAACATACGGTAAGCCGAACGCACTGTAAAAATGCCCTTGCGTTCGTAGTGCCATGCCCAAAAGTCATGTTGATGTCGGGAGCTCAGTGGTATAGCGGCGATCGCTTCAGCGTCCATTGGCAAGAAAGTGGCCTGAAGCTTCTCAACATTCCATGACAACGTAGCAGAATCAATTAGGTCGCTGACAAGTTGCGGCCTTACATCATCTGCGTCCAGTGCACATGTGACCGGCCGGAACAGACCATCTCTCGGAATCCAGTTTGCATCCCAAATATTAGTCTCCTCACCGGTGCCAATTCGCCTAATAAGGCCCTGCTGTAGTACCTCACGTCCATCAATAATTGCTCGCCAGATCTTGGAGGGAGACGTACCTCGTTCAGCTTCCAGGAACTCACCGTTCGGGTAGTACACGGCCTTTAGGATGCGCGCACTCAACGATGTCGGTTCCTGTAAAATCCTCCATGCTTGCTTAGCAAGAAGAGCTAGGTTGAATAGCTCGATATCCCGAAAGCCTAGCCCTCCGAGATGCTTCGGTTTCGTCATATCATCCCACGCCACCCAACAAGTTTGGTGCTTCCCTTCGTTGCTTCCCCACCAAAAATTCCGAAGGAGGCTATTTATATGATGGCATAGCCCTCGCGGAAGCTTGAAACAAGCCATGGAATATGTGGGTATCGCCTGTGCCACAACTTCAATTAGAACTTCTTTCCCGCCGCAGACAGCAACATCTCTAGCCATCCTTGAACCCTCTTCCACACACGGTCCTTTAAATACATAAAGGCACCATTAATTGAGATTCCGACATCTGACGGCATCCCCAGGTATTTCTCACTCAAAGAGGTATTGTGGACGTCCAACACGTTCATAATCTCTTGCCTTACACTCTCCCGGCAACCTTTCGCAAAATGAATCGAAGATTTGTCTATATTTACTTGCTGACCTGAAGCTCTGCAATAAAACTTCAGTATGTCAATTACCTCTTGTGCACACTCCCTATTTGCCTTGAAAAACAGCAGGCTGTCATCTGCGAAGAGTAAATGGCTAACCATCGGGGCTGATGGTGCCACCTTTATCCCACTGAAGCTTGATGACTCAATTCTCGATTTTAACAGGCACGACAGGCCCTCTGCTGCTATCACAAACAAATAAGGAGAGATAGGATCTCCCTGACGGATTCCTCTCGACGGTGTAAAACTCTCGAGGTGTCCACCATTCAAAAGAACTGAGAAAGAGACAGTCGATACTAACCGCATGACCATCTCCACCCATAGCCGATGAAACCCCAACCGTAGCATAATGGCACGCAGATAGTTCCACTCCACACGGTCATAGGCTTTCTTCATGTCCAACTTCAAGGCGTAGCATCTCAAATTTGCAGCTCTTTTACGCTTCATGAAGTGCAGGCACTCATATGCTGAAATAATGTTATCGGTGATTATCCTACCAGGAACAAAAGCCGATTGCTCCTCCGGTATCACTTCAGGCAAAACTACCTTCAATCTGTTTGCTACCACTTTAGAAGCTATCTTGTAGAGCACATTGCACAAACTGATAGGTCGGAACTGCCCCAACTCCTCTGAGCTCGCTACCTTGGGAATCAACACAATAAAAGTATTATTGATCACCGAGGGATCATCCTCCCCTTTCAGAATCCTAAATACCACTGAGGTCACATCTGCACCGCACACATCCCAATGCCTCTGGAAAAAATGTGCGGGAAATCCGTCTGGTCTTGGCGCTTTTGTCGGAAACATCTGAAATAGGGTTTCCTTCACTTCCTTCTCATCAAAAGGCCTCAACAGACCATCGTTCATCACTGGCGTCACCTTGGTCGGAACAGTACCCAACACATCCTCCATATCACTCGTTCCCTCAGAATGGTACAACTCCTTGTAGAAGCGTGTTGTCAACGTGCCCATCTCATGAGCATCCTCCGTCACCGACCCATCCGGTCTCTTCAAACGAAGTATTTTGTTCTTTTTCTTCCTCTGGCTAGCTCTCATATGGAAAAACTTCGTATTCTTGTCTCCTGCTTTGAGCCATTGGACCCTAGATCGCTGTTGCCACAAAACTTCCTCACGATGATTCAGTTCTACTATGCGATCTGCCACCTTAATCTCTGCATGAGAAGGTCCAGTCCTTGTTGGATCAGACTGCAACCTCTCAAGGTCCTTCTCGAGCTGCTTCAGCTCTTGCCGCACATGACCGAAGGTTCTGCGACCCCAGCTCTGCAGCTGGCCCGCCACCTTCGATAGCTTCTGCTGCAACATCGGGAGTGTTGCAGCAATGCCCTCTTGCTGCCAAGTTTGCACCATCATCGGAGAGAAGTCAGTATGCGTTTCCCACATTAACTCATACCTGAATGTTCTATTTGCACTCCGTGTCGATCTCGGCTTAGCTCTCGGAGCCCACCGCAGCAGGATGGGACCGTGGTCCGACGAAGTCGCCGTCAGGTTCTCAACCGTGGCCAACGGGAACCTAGAGCACCAATCCGCCGTGGCCAGGGCTCGGTCTAGCCTCACCCGACAATACGAGCCTCCCGCTACCTTCTTCTCGAAAGTCCAACTCCTTCCCTCGTAACCTAAGTCACGAAGTCCACATACATCAACCATCTCCCAGAACCCAGCGATTTGCGCTTGACAACGCTCCTGCACTCCTACATGCTCTGATCGATGTAGCACCTAATTAAAGTCGCCGATACACATCCATGGATGAGGGCACGACGACTTTATGAACTTTAGCATATCCCACGTTTTGAAACGCAGGTGAGTTTGCGCTTCCCCGTACACGCATGTGAGCCTCCACGGCTCAGCACCATCCTCAGTGATAATAATGGCATCAATATGGTACTGCGAATACGGTAAAATTTCAACTTTTGTTTCATTCTTCCAGAATATAACAATTCCACCTTTGCGGTCTGAACTACTGACAGCAAACGCTTTGTCGTACCCTAGCGTACGACTCAAACCTTCAGCCCGTACTTTGTGCACTTGGGTCTCCACCACACACAGTACGGTAGGGGCATACTTCCTCGCGAAGTCGTGAAGCTCTTTGACGGTCGCCGGAGTGCCCACCCCCCGACCGTTCCAGCTTGCACAACTCATTGCTGCGGGCAGCGCCCCTGCGTGGAGCCCGCCTCTTTGATCACTGTTTGATGCACCTAAAATGCATCTACTTTTCCAAGCACTTTGCTTCATAATTTGCTCCGGAATCTTCCCATATTTGAATAAAACTGCAGAATCTGACGCTGTTTTTAGCAAAGTCTCTTTTCTGGTTGTTTTTGCAGGAAATTAAATCGGAGAAAAATACCACGTCAATTTTTATGGAAAAGAAGGGCATCGTGCAAAAGATGGACACGAGGAAGCGTCCGAGGGCCAAAAGAGTGGGCCCCACGCGGCCAGATTCCTTGGCCGCGTGGGCCCACCCATCTGGGGCCTCGGGCACCGCCTCTCCTTCGGCTTTCGCGTATCCCCTCATATATACGAAAAAGTGGCTGACCTAGAAGGAGAGGAGCTTTCGCGAAACAGAGCGCCGCCGCCACCACGATCTTCGTTTTCGGAGACAAATTGATCCAGGATTTCTCCCCCGGAGGAGGGATCCGGAGGCCGTCTTCACCGCCATCTTCACCGCCTTCATCTCCATCGACCATGAGCTCCTTCACCATCACCATGTGTGAGTAGTCCACTGTAGGCATATGAGGTGGATGGGGATTGGATGAGATTGATCATGTAATGATACCCGTTGTCCGAGATCTTAGGGGTTAATCTTGAGGATATTTTTGTATTGTGTTGATGCACTTATGCTATGTTTAATGCTTGCTACTAGGGCCCGAGTGGCATGATTTCAGTACTGAACTTATTTTGCCCCATCATATATTTGAGTTTGGTATTTATCTGCAAAGTGTATCACCTACCATTATGTTGAACGTGCGAACCCTAAAAGTGACATATAGGGAAAACAAGGGGGAGATGTTTTAGTTTGAGGATTCTATGTGTTCATGAAGTGTTAATGCATTGTTCCGGGCTATTCGAAAGGGTAGACCTTAATTACCTGTAGTTCCAAGTTGGCCCCGGTGAAATGGGCAGGTAGGACAATAGATGTTGTGCAAATTCTCTTGGTTAGTACGCACAACTATTTACGGAACACATACCTACATATATCGGAGTTAGAGATAAGTACCATTGCTATTTGTATCTTATTATATGATCAATCTTATTCATGCAACACCCCGCTATCACCTCATGCCTACGTTTTAAATCTCTGAGTTACACTTTCACTTTTCCGATGAAAACTGGGAAACCCTTGTTTACTACTGCTGTTTTATTTTGCTTGCTTGAATCATCCTACTGCCATAACTATCACTGCTGCAAGTTTATTGATATACAGGTGTGGTTGAGAGTGACGCCTCAATTGCTAAAGTCTTATTGGTATTCTTGTGTTCCTCTTGAGTCGAACTATAAATTTGGGTAATACTTCCCAACGAAGATTTCAACGATCCCCTATACTTGTGGGCATCACTGTTGCACTGTTCTTCCTGGCTGTCGCTGCAGTCCTTCTCTGTTTCTTCTCATCCCGTGGATCAACGTACAAAGGGGGTGCTGGAGGTGCACCCAACCACTTGGCCTCTGGCCAGCTGCGCGTATCCTCCCCATCCAGGTCCTGCCTCTTCTTCCCTTCCCTCGCTCGCGAGGTCTTAGCCATGGCAATCTGAAACCCGTCTCGCCCACAGAACCCTAACCAACGAACCCAATCTACCAAGGTCGGGCAGCCAGGCAAAGCCGGCCCCATGATCAGCCCGAGTTGAAGAGCCGGGGTAGAGGGATGTGGGGAGATGGAGACGGTCGAAAACTTTCGGCGACCTAGATCGCCGTCAGAATCGCACGGATCGCAATTGCGACGGCAGCGTAGTAGTGCTATACCTGGCCATGGGCAGCCTGGCCCGAACGGCCCGAAAATCCTGGGCTGGGCTCGGGTCTGAAATTTGAGACCGTCGGGGCAGGCCGGGCTCAGGCTTTCACGCGCTAGGCTCATGCTTGCAAAAATAGTGATTTACGTCGCGCGTGGGCCGGGCCGGTCAAGTCAAGTTAGGCTAGGGCCTGATTTGTGGCCCAACGGGTTGACCGGTCCAGATTGAGCCTTGATTTTCAACACCGGGTTTTTCTAGACCCGACCCGAAGTATGGTCAGTTGTCTAGTGTGAGAATGGTCATGAGGAACCAGCCAGATGAATATCGTGCACTTCGGCTCTTCACGAGCCTTTCATACCATGGGATTGTTGTGGGTCTCACAAATGGCACACCCGTTCTCTTCTCTTTGTGCGACTATCCAACCACATAACCGTCATGATCCATTTCACTCCACCTGGGGTACTCTAGTAGTACCGATTCTTGTCTGCCACGCACAGGGCGGGAGGCGTCACGGCCTTGATGGGATTGACCTACGACGAAGCATTCCTCCTCTTCCACATCACGAGCTCCATGGTGGCACAAGCCTTCCTCCTCCACCTGTGATACCAAAGGGTGTGCACTTCCCATCCCCATTCGTGTGCGGATTGTAGCTCCATCGATGAATATGCAACTATGGACAAGAATGGGGGCGACTTAAAAGTTTATATTTCTCCTATAAAAATTATGGACAAGAATATAGATTCTCTAAATATGCAACTATATGAGAACACCTATATGGAAAAGTACAAGTAGCTTACAAATCAAGTAGATAACATGCTAGTGAGCAAGTGAGTAAAGGTAAGGATGTAAAATAATCACTCGGTGGAGATAAAGATGTATCCCAAAGTTTGCACCCTTTGGGGGTGCTAATATCCGTTTGAGAGGTGCAGAGGAAAATGCTCCTAGAGTGCCACAAAGGTCTCACCTTTTTCTCTTCAAGCCTTCGCAAGGTTGACGTGGGGTGGCCACGGCAAATCCAGGGTCGAGTACCCCAGGTTGATTGAGAGGGAGAAAGGTTGGAGTGCTGATAGCTACCACGGCTGACAAGCAAGGCGATTTACCCTGGTTCAGGCTCCCGGAGGATAATACCTACTTCCAGCTTGTCTGTTATTGATGGTGTGGAGGTGTTACAATGGCGATCCCGGCGAGATGTCGATCTCGCTAGGGTTTTGGTGGTGGAATATGAGCGTACCCTAGATCGGCGGCCCTCCCAGCCTTTATATTGGAGGCTGGGTCTCGGGAGTTCGCAACCGACTAGGTTTACAGGTAAGGTAAGTCTCTACCGACCTATCCTACACCTTCCTTGGAGCGTACTATGTCTTCTTTGGGCTTCTTCGTGGGCCTCGAACGTCGTCTTCTAGTAGGCCGCCCGTTGGGCCCTAGTCTTTGCGTGCACCAGGTATCTTCATGGTGGGGCACCCGATAGGTAGGCCCACGTCACTCGGTCCACTAGTGGCACCTTTGAAGGCGATCCTTTACAAACTGATTTGAAGCTACTCCACACGTTAGAAGTTCCCGAAACTTGCCCGAAGCCCAAATACACAAAGGATGCGTCCGGCCTTCCTCCACAACATGGGATACAGTGGGAAATCCCTCTTCCCCGTCGATAAGAGTTTGAGGGATGGCACTTGGAACCAAGCTTGGTCGCCTCGGACCTAGATACTTGTGTAGTTGGAACGCTAATGGCGATCACGCTACACCCAATCTCCTATTTATATTGTTCCTTTCTTTGTTTTTTAATAGGTGAAAGTGAAAGCTCCATTATTTGAAAGCTCGGGATTTTTTAGTGTTGAAAGTAAATTCAAAAGGTTGATTTTAGAATCGAATAGCCGTCTAGTTTTTCCATGGATTTTTTTCGTGTTTTCTTCTCAAACTCTTGAAATATGTCGATTAGTGTTATTTAAAATCTCTATGTTCTAAAAGTTTTCCAAGAGTTATTTATGGAATTCTGGAAAAAAAAAGTTTCAGGGAAAAATCAAGAGCAACAGGTGCAGTTCTAAGGGGTTTTCTGATAGGCTTGAGGTTGTACGATAGAGAGCGACCGGGGCTTATGAGATGGGTATCCGCCACCCCCTATACTTTCTATATCTCATATTACACATACTATAAAAAATCTCACACACTCTTGATTTTGTCCTCGCAAGCGGCAAACTTTGAGCCGGAAGCGTTGCCATCATGATCAGTTAATTTGGATGTCATGAGTTTAGTTCTGTCCTTTATATTAAAAACATCCATTATCTTTATAATTTTACCTATCCGTTTCTTCATACAGCCCATCTCTAATTTATAACTTGTGGTATCTTCCGATATTTTTCTTGGAAATAACTGCCATGCTCAAAGAACTCAAAGGAAATTGATGATTTTGACACTGCCATTGGTGATTGTTGGCAGCTTCTCGACGGGTAACTTCTGATAATAGCTACTGGGCAAATCAAAACACGAGGGAATTGACATTGCATTATATTTGGTGGTATCATATATACAATAATTTCCTGAATGGACCGTGACAAAGTTGTGGATGAAACCCTGAAATGTTACTTTACTTGAGTGGTTAGAATCGCGAGGAGCCGCTGGCAATGGTGGCGGAGCCAAGGAAGGAGACCTTGCCATAGATAGTGGTTAGGGTGTGGGGACAGAAACGAGAACAAATTAAGGACTTGGGCTTGGGCCTCTCGAATCTGGCGGGCATCTGTAACACTACACGCCGCAATCTAGTAGACACATTCAAGCTTCACTTTTAGGTCTAAAAGAAAATCAAGCATCACTTTTTATTTAAAAAAGAAGAGTTCTAAAAAAAAAAAAAGAGAGAGGAGATGTCATCGCTTATTTCTGCCTCCTCCCATGCTTACCGCTAACTCCAATAGTTATTATCTACAAGAACTCCAGTATTCTCAAAATCTCAGAATAAATCTCCACTAGTTATCACAGTCTAACTATAACAGTATGGTAGTCATAATTACACAAGAAGAACTGAATACGGCTAAACTACAACGCAGTGCAGCATATGCTGGTAAAGATGTGCGTTTTTCATACAGGAAATGAGTCACAGCGAAATTATCCTATGGAATTCATAGTCATCAAGGCACAAATAGCAGACTGAGTTCATCCTGTCACTTAACAATACATAGCTTAGGGAGCATACTGATCGGTTGGAACAAATTGTCAATTAAGCAGGCCTACTTAAGCAGAGGTCACAAGATGAGATTTTGCATTAGAGTAAACATGCGGAAGCATCAATTTTGCTACGAATGAATTGTTTGCTACTGTTGACAGCAGATACTCAAACATTCTACTGTGAAACGAAAGTCTGACAATAGTCCCAGATTTTCCCAAAAACGAGATTCAGTGAGCTGATCGAGGTTCTCCAGATTTCCCCCAGCATCAGTAAGCTACCACCAGTCCACCACCAGCTTCCCAATCGACATCTGTTAGTTTTAAGAAAACCTGAGAATAAAAGTAAGGAACATTAGAGGCACAAACACCACATCTTTTTCTTTTTGTACAATTAACTTGGAAATTTACAACTTAGACTGTAATTAGTACAGTGACTGATTTGAACAAACATGTGAAGAGAATGGGTGATATGGAAAATAGTAAAAGAAAGCTACTGAGTGAACTGATGTTCCAATAACTTCTTTTGGGTATCTTCTGTTTCCAATCACAATGTGGTTCTGCTTTCGTGAATGAGGAGTATGTCCAGCTTCTGCCAGTATCCCAGTCTCCACAAGAAAAAGTGTTGAGCAAGTGAAAAACGCTAACATAGTCCATCTATGTGCATTTCCAAAACTGAAATATAAATGTAAGTCCGGTAAAAGAAATTCTCTCTTCGAGTCTTGGTTGCAGCAGAAAATTACATAATGATCAATTGTTAATAATTCTCAAGCTTCAGTTTCAGGCTTAGGAAAATGGAAGACAATGGTCATCCTGATGACAAGGGGAGAATGAATACATGATGAACATGACTGCATCCATCATGCCTGCTAACTTCAGACACACTAATAAACCTGGATGAAATGTCCATGTTGAGACACCGACTGATAACTTTTGGCAGCATGGCAAGTTGCTGCCACAAGTATATGAATGGAAAGAAAAAGTTCAGGTAGCACACTTAACCATTATACGGAGTAAATATGTTACTAGTCCCAGTTCCCAGCAAATATTACTAGTTCCACTAAAGCACCAACTATACTCAGCTAACGGCAAGCCGGTATGAAGAATAACAGTATGCTGGACGATACAGAAAATAAAATTTCAAAATAGTAGTTATAAACGGCAAATATGCAAATAATTGCTTTTCCATTCCATAAACTGCATCAACTGAGTAAGGACGCAGCATCCTAAACATAAGAATGGATGCAATACAACTAACTTATCAGTAATGAAGCATGGTTAAATCGTACCTTCATCTCTTGTAGTGACCGCCTGAACGAACCAGAACGTCTGCTAAAGTCTTGTTTTTCTCAACGTCCTTCTTGCCTGAAAAAGGTAATCAACACACAAGGATTTAAACAGAAGCAACAACACTAACCAACAGAATTAGTATACATGCACATGCATCGCATACAAGAAATTGAGCTAACAAAAAGACTGAGACTTGAGGCACAGAAGGACTATGGGGCAGAAGATAGTCACTAATTGAACTGTTTACGACAGTTGGCCAAGGTCTATTAGCATTCTCCTATGGAAAACCACACATATTCAAGAGACGAAACATTGAAATCATGACACCATTTTACAGAGCAGCTCCCAGAAAATATGTACACTTGATAACGGAGAATCCACACCAGCACCGGCCAGGATAAGATTATTCGAGCACTCAAACTAAAGTATACCATGAACTCAACAAAAAATAACCAAACAAATTATGTACAAAAGCTAAATCACTGACACAATCATATATATGTTTTATGAAGAACTCTTTATAACCGAGACAACATGTACACATGACCAGACGTTGGAAGTTCAGAACTGAAGGAAGTTTTAGGATTGAGATTTGAAGTTCCACCCCAAAGTAGTTGCACTTTTTAAACAAAAGAAGAGAACAAGAATAGAACTGCAATTAAACCAATGCATCACCATTTCTCCAAACTTGCTTTTGTCTTTCTATGAACTGCCAGACCCAAAGGACTTTGGTGCAAAAAAAAACTTCTATTTGCCACATCAATTGTTACCGAACAAATGGCATAAAAATGCTAGTACTAATCATGCGTATTACTCATTTTGATTGATTTGGTTATGTAGAGACAAAGTATTAAGCCTTTAGGACAACTGTCGAAGCTGATGTACAAGGCATGTCATGCATTGGCAGCATTGCAGATCTAAAACTGAAACTAACACTGAGAA
Organism: Poa pratensis; assembly: GCA_947311845.1. Lineage (NCBI taxonomy): Eukaryota > Viridiplantae > Streptophyta > Magnoliopsida > Poales > Poaceae > Poa > Poa pratensis. Next base: position 21,800,910 of record CAMZMU010000037.1, read on the forward strand.
GTATGCAATGAAGCAATTAAAACGAGCAAGTCAGTACCTTTAGAAGGTATCCTGCACGATCCAAGCCACGGTGGAAGAACACATGGTATACATGAGGAGTCGGCGCTATCCGGAACACTCTCAAGCACCTCCTCCCTCTCCATGTCCACGACGACAATCTGCGACATTACCATGAGGTACACGACATTTGCATTAAGTGGATCAATAAGCACAATGCTTGTCGTCCCCTTCATCTGCAAGGGTATCCACATGCTGGGCCCCCAGATCTTGTTGAGCACCACCCGGTGCTCCAGCATCCATTCGCCGTCCTCGTCGTCAAACACAAAAGAGCTGAGAAGAAACGGTTCCTCTTGAGAGACCTCGACGTACCGCAGCCGGCCTTCGCTGACGCCCATGCGCCGGTACATGAAGGGCGCTTCGTCCTGCGCGCGTGCCGGCTGCATGCTGCGGCCCGGCAGCCTGACGAAGGAGAGCTGCGGCCGGTCGCTGAACGGGTCGGCGGACATTGCGCCGCAGGTCAGGTCGACCCACCACAGGCGGCCGCGGAATGCCAGTGGCTCCTGGTCTATCTCCATTCGCCGCGAAACTGGGAGTCGGCACGGGGAGGCCTCTGCGATTTCCCACTCCTCTGTTTCCGATAGAAACCGGATCACCATGTTCCCCTGCATCACGGCGAGGGCGAACCTGTCAGGCGGCCCGTGGCCGCGATCGGCTTGGGTGAGGAGGCCCATGTTGCGGCTGCACAGGATGTCGCCCATAGGGCTGCAGATGGAGGCGGGGAGGCGGGATAGCTCGCGGGTGACGGGGTTGCAGACGAAGCGTGTGACGATGGGGAGGTCGGCGGGGTCGAGGCCGGTGGGGGCCGTGCAGCGCAGGTCTAGGTAGGCGAGGTAGAGGAGGCCGTCGCCGCTCGCGGCGGACAGGCCGCCGCCGAACGACTGCGGGAAGCCGCTGGCGTGGCCGGTGCTGCCTTTTGTCTCGATGAGGTGCTCCGGGACGCATATTTTGGAGACTTGCGGTGGCTCGGCGAGGCGCACGTCCACGCTCGGCGCAGCGGCAACCTCCGCGGCGCGGTCCACCATAGCCCACGGGGGATGGGAGGGGCGGTGGTGAGGGAGCGGCGGAGGCCGCCGGCGACGCTAGCGGAGAGACCTAGGAGACGGCGGCGGAAAGCCATCGCTTTTCCTGGTGCTGGGTGTGCAGAGTCAGACTATTGGGGAATTTCTTTGGAGTGGATTCGGTGCACAGTCATCAAGAAGCAGAGGGTTCTAGTGCCCGGTTCACGTAGACTCGGTGCACGCAGACAGAAAAGTAGCGTGTGATTACGTCACCGGGTGAGAGCTCTCAGGCCCACACGTCAGTGAGAACGGTCCATTGTGGTGTAGTGCCTGAACCGATTTCAGTATGACGAATGCTGTACGATCCCGCAGAAACCGAGGAGTGGCTGAACGTTTGAACAGCTGTTTCCCATTGGTTGTGCCTGTGACGTCATCTTTTCCCGCCAAAATAATCCGCAGCGTCTGGTGCTGGGCCGCTTAACTTTCTTTTGGTCCGTGAGCTTACACAAGTTTGCTTGTTTCTTTAGACCATCCACTATGTCGCGCCGGCTCATACCAAAACGTTGTCAGAGTTCGATTCGATCGCATATGTCTACTATGTATGGAACCGGCTCATACTGTACCGATGGGTCCCATGACGGTGATCCGGCGTCGTCCGTCCCGGCGAGGATGCGCGCGGACGCCAGCTTGTTTTATTGTATTTTATTTGGATGAGCCGAATCAAGTTTTTGAGTCGCTTCTTGTGTCAAAATGCATGAGCCGATGCCCTACTATGGTATGAGTCGAACCATGGGCCTCTATGGTTCGCTTTTTCCCAACGTAGTGGATGGTCTTAGGCCTTGGAGAACGGGGCAGAGGCCTGGTTGGAGTCGTGATGAGCACACTCGACAACCTGGATTCGATCCACATCGGGATGAATTTTCAGGAAGGGAGCACTCTTCTATAAAAAATATGCAACCAAGGGCTAGTCCTGGTGGCATAAAAATCACTGAGCGATGAGGTTCCTGGACGGGGCCAATACAGCGTCCGACAATCATGCCAAGGTCTCGGTCCATAGATGGTGGGTTGGGATTGCCCGCAACGGCCACCACGTCGGATCCTGACCGACGGGGCCCAACTTTCATTGGCACATAAACGGTCAGCGCGATGGCCAGTCTGCTTAATTTAAGATGCGCAACGGTCTCCACGCGAGCGCATAACAAATAGGGGTGAGCATAAAAACCAAAACCGTAAAGACCGAGACCGAAAGACCGAAAGACCGACAGAAATTTGGGTAACATATTAAAAAAACCGAAATTAGTTCAGAAATTCGGTCAAGGCATCTCGCAGACCCGTATAGACCGAAGTGACCGATTTAGGTGCTACCGAGCTTCCCACCTAATCTCTAGGCCCAAAAACGGAGCAGACCAACCTAGAGCCCACGATATGTAGATCTTTCCTCATGCAAAAAAACACTTGCTCTTCCTCCTACTCCTGAACAGAAACAGTCAAACAGAGGAGGAGAGGCAACCAGCCCGCACGAGCAGACCTATAGCTGGCCAAACGGGCTGGCCGGAAGCATGGGATTTTTGGCCTGGCACAGACACGACACGGCCCGACCTAAATGGGCCATGGCCCAGCACGGGCCCGTTAGTGCTCGTGTCGCTCCTCGATTTGGAGCCGATTAGCTTTTTTAATTATTTTTTTAGATTTTATAGCTATTTTTACCTATTTTTAAGTTTATAGCTATTTTTACCTATTTTTGCGGCCCGTCGGGCCATATTAGTGTTGGTGGGCCGTGCCGATGTTGAGTTCGCAGCCCGTGGGCCAGCCCGGCACGTTTAGTAATCGTGCCTAACGGGCTGTGCCTCTTATGGGACGTACCTTGTCAGGCCCGCGACAGGCCGGGCGGCACGAGTGGTTCTAGTCGGGGGATGAGATGCCTACGGAGGAAGAAGAGGAGGAGGAGTCCGGCGCTGAGGAGTTCGGGGACGAGGCCGGGACCGACATGTAGGCGAGGATCCTCGTGTCCCTGACGCCGCCACCACCTCCACCGGCCGCCATTTGAGGAGCCAACATGTCCAGGAACATCCAAGTTCCTCAAGGCCGCCGGAGGCCATGGCGCCGCTCCTCCACCTCCACTGCCGGCCAGGAGCATCCAAGATTTGAAAGGCCATCAACTAGATCTAGAGTTTAGTTTAACTTTCATCTAAGTTTTTAAGATTTTATTTATGTTTGTAAGATTTTCGTTTAAGTTTCAATGAAAAATCACCAGTTCGTTCATATTTTCAAATTCATGATTAAAAAAATGGCAACAAATTATTGGGAGCACCGTTGGGGGGAGCCGCTCCCAATAATGTCTGCACACTTGTCGGACGCTGTATTGAAAGCGCCGGTTGAGATGCTCTGATTTATTTGCAGTACATTCTAGGCAATCGGAGAGAATTAATCTCTGCTAGACAAAGCTAATGTTTGACTACCGATTTGCAAGCTTTGTCTAGAATGTACTGGCATTGTGCATTCTAGCCGATTCAGTAGTATAAACCCAGGTGCATTGTACATTTTATTTGTGCAAAGACAAAGCTCGAATTTGGGCCAAAATATCGGTTCAGGCCTGCAATCCCTGATTTATAAACATTGAATTTTCAAGCTAAACAATAAAATGATTTTGTGCATCGACTGGTATAGAGACGAGCGTTTACTCCCGTTTTTGAAGAAAAGAAGATGAACATCATACATCTAATCAGCACGCACGAAAGTAAAAGTGAGCTTTAGGGGTTCTTGCTTAAATAAAAAGTTTATATGAGCATTATACCATCAATTGATACCAAAGTACATACTGTATTAGTCAAGGCAGCGAATACGAACACTGCATCTGAATGTCAATGCAGCATGAATGTGATACACAAAGATCCCTAAAATAAGAATTTTACCAGAGTAAACATGTCCACGCATCAATCTTTACCTAAAAATGCATTTGTAGCAAACACGATGTTCTGTGAAGGCCATCACATGCTGTTTAACTTAGCAATTCTACTGGAATGTTCTGCTGTGAACAGATAGTCTGAAATTTTCCCAGATTGCTCCCTCAAAACAAGATAAAGTAAGATGAGCGCAAAGCTCTGTCAAACCAAGACTTCTCCAGATTTTTCCCAAAATAAGAGTTCAGCAAGCTACCATCATCAGTTTCCTAACCAATTAGACACCAAAATCAATTAGTTTTAAGAAACCTGAAAGCAATAATACGAACATTGGGGACATTTCAGCAAACAGTCAAGAGAATGTGTGATGTGCAAGACAGCAAAATGAATTCAGTAAACAGAAACGCTACTATAGTCCACCAATATCTATTTTTCAGACTGAAATATAGCAGTGAGATATCATCTGGATAGCACGTTTATTTCTATCCGAGGCTTTGGTTGCAGGTTGCAGCACAATCAATTGCTAAGAAAATATCAAGATTCAGTTTCAGGCTTTAATCAATTGGTCATAACATTTCAGAAAAAGGTGAGACAGTTGTCATCATGAGACAAGGCTAGATATCCTTCAGGTTCTAATACAGCGGTCAACAGATGAACAAGGCTAGTCATCGTTTGTGCCTGCTAGTTTATCAACACTAATACGCCTGTATGGAGGGATGAAAAGTCTATTCTCACACACCACCTGGTAACTTTTGGCAGCCTGGTAAGTTGCTGTCAGTGTGCACAAGAATATGAATGGAAGATCAAGTTCAGGCAGAACATTTTAACAATTATAACCATTCAATGGAGTGAATATGTTACTAGTCTTGACTCCCAGTGAATATTACTACTTCCACTGAAACACCAACTATAACACAACCAACGAGAAGCTGCTATAAGGATAGCAATGTGTAGGACAATACACAGAAAACCAGATGAAAATAGTTGTAGTAACTGGCAAAATTGTGCACACAGTTTGTTATTAAAACTGCGACTGTAAGAGATACTTGTAACAAGAATGCAGCATCCCAAAAATGTGAATGGAAAAGATATAAATGAACAATGTATCAATTAATAAGCATATCCCGATTCATTATCGGAGACTTACAAATGTTGAATGGAAAAGGGTGGAGGAAAGGCTTCAATTACGTTTAAATAGCTGGAAAGGCAAACTCCTATCTCTGGGTGGAAGATTGGTTCTCATAAACTCGGTACTTACGAACATGGTACTGTATATGATTTCATTCTTCCAATTTCCAAAAGGGGTCTTAAAACGATTGGATTATTTCCGATCTAGATTCTTTTGGCAAGGGGATTGTGAGAAGAAAAAATATCGACTGACTAAATGGAGTGTGGTTTGCTGCCCTAAAGACCAAGGAGGGCTCGGAGTTCATGACCTTGAGGTCAAGAACAGAGCGCTGCTAGGTAAATGGCTATTTAAACTTCTTTCTGAAGATGGAGTTTGGCAAACCCTCCTTAGGAGAAAATATGTCGGAGATCAATCTGTTTCCCAGGTTCTTTGGAAACCTGGTGATTCACACTTCTGGGCAGGCCTCATGGCTACAAAGAAGTTCTTTTTCCTACATGGCTCTTTCTCAATTAGGGATGGATCGGAAATTCGTTTCTGGGAGGATATTTGGCTTGGCCAATCTACCCTCAAAGAACAATATCCGGCTCTATATTCTATTGTTCGAAACAAAAGTGACACGATCGCGAAGGTGTTGGATACTTTCCCACCAAATGTTTCGTTCAGAAGAAGTTTACTTGGAACACGACAAGCATCTTGGAATGCTTTGCTCATCCGATTGGATTCAATCCATTTGTCGGAAGGTCCAGATAAGTTTCAATGGAATCTCACGAAGAACGGCAAATTCTCGGTTGATTCTATGTATAGAGCGCTCATTCTACCTGAAATTCCAGTCGATAGTTCTAATAATAACAAACTTTGGAAGATGAAAATACCACTAAAAACTAAAGTGTTTGCGTGGTATTTACGTCGAGGAGTAATTCTCACCAAAGATAACCTTGCCAAACGTAATTGGCACGGAAGTAAAAAGTGTGTCTTCTGTCAACACGACGAGACCATTACGCACTTATTCTTCCAGTGCGAGTTCGCTAGGTCTATATGGTCAGCCATCCAGATTGGTTCTACTTTACATCCCCCTAGTTCTGTTGCTAACATTTTTGGCAACTGGTTAAATGGAGTGGATTCTAGGTTCAAACTATTCAGTAGGATGGGAGCGATTGCTGTTATTTGGTCGCTATGGCTATGTAGAAATGACAAGGTTTTTAATGATAAAAATGCTTCTCTTATGCAGGTTATTTACCGGTGCACTGCGACGCTACGAGCATGGTCATCCCTGCAGCGTGTGGAGCACCGAGACTTATTCTTGGAGGTGGCGTCGAGACTGGAGGCTGCGGCCAGGGAGTTATTTTCCCGGCATGGATGGCAACATAGACTCCGGATAGACCTACCAGCATCTTAGGCGGATCTACAATTTCTCATTTTGATATGTAATTCGCCTTTTATCTTTTGCTTACAGACTTGTGTGTTGGTGAACTGGTGGCTGTGTGCATCTTAGCTATGCAGAGGCCGGGTGTAATGCTTAAACCTTTTAAGTAATAAAAACCATTTATCTAAAAAATCAGCTACAACAAAGTGACGAGAGATTTGTTAGCTGGTAAACTTGTACCTCATCTCTTCTACGGGGTGTCTGAGCGAACCAGAACGTCAGCTAAAGTCTTGTTTTTCTCGGAATCCTTCTTGCCTGAAAAGGGTTGATTTGATCAATGTACAAGAATGTAAGCACCATCAACAACACTAACACACCAAATTTTACATCACTGTAGGTTCCTATGCACCGCATACAAGAATTAAGGCAGCGGAAAATGATGATAGTTAGAGCACAGAGCAGGTTCTGAAGAATTCGGCACAGTGTAAACATATGCGATAGCACAACAGTAATTATAGAAAGGTAACACTTGAGTAGTGTAGAGGAATTATTCAAGGATACAACGCATTCAAATCCTTAAATAAACTTCTAAAACCAAATTATAGACAGCTGGAAATGGAAATAAAATGTAGTACATACAGTGTAAATGTGCTGTGCTACAGAGAGATATAAATAAATTGCCATGAAAGCAACCAGAACCTCGCAATTCTGTTCAAAAGCTAAATCACTTACACAACCATAAATATGTTTCAAGAAAATTCTTTGTTACAAGGACAAGAGGTAGAAATGACAAAGAACTTCAAGTCGAAAAAAGGTTTGGGATTGAGAACTTAAGATCCCACTCCCAAGTACCTGCACCATTTTAAACCCAAGAAATAATAGAGATAGAAGTGGGATTATTTTTGTGTTGTGGATACAACTGGTACATTTTTAGTCCTTGATTACAACTTATGGAATGATATCCTAGTGGCCAAGATCAATGCATCGCCAATTGTTACCAAATACAAGATATATAAATAATTATTAGTCATCTAGTCTTGTAGAGACAAGCATTATGCCTACCTTACTATTCCTACATTATGATCAACAAATCCAGTACCTAGAACTAGGATACATATAACAAATTCTCTCGAAGATGATCAACAAAGCAAGTCAATCATGCATTCAGGCATGCAAAATTGGAATAAAAACTGAGAATTGTGTGATCTAGCAATTGAACCAGCGAGTCAGTCAGTCAGTCAGTACCTGCAGAAGGGATCCGGCTGGATCCAAGCCACGGTGGAAGAACACATGGTATACAGCAGAAGTCCTTTTTATACAGATAACTCGCAGTCACCTCCTTCATGTTCACGTCCACGACGATAACGTGCCTGTCAACCTTGAGGTACACGATACTGGCGTCAAGGGGATCAAGAAGAGCAATTTGTGGCGTCTTCCCCTCCTTTAAGCAGGGTAGCCATGGGTAGCCTCCATCCGCCCAGAGCTTGCTGAGCGCCACCCTGTGCTCCAGCGTCCAGCCGCTGCCATCGTCGTCAAGCGCAAAGGAACTGAGCAGAAATGGTTCCTTTAGAGAGACCTCGACGTACCGCAGCCGCCCTTCGCTGACATCGACGCGCCGGTACAGATGCCACGACACCTTGCCGTCGTCCTCCTCGTCAGACGGCGCGCTCCCTTGGCGAAACGCCGGGTCGTCCGTAAAATACATACTGACACGCTTCTTCTGGGTCGGCGCGTCTGCAGGCAGCACACTCCCCCTTGGCAGCTCGACGAAGGAGAGCTCCGGCCTATCGCTGAACGGATCGACGGAGATTGCTCCCCAGGTCTGGTCGACCCACCACAGGCGACCGCGGAACGCAAGCACCTCGCCGTGTATCTTCATTCGCCGCGCAGACGGGGGTTGGCTCGGCGAGACCATCACGGTCTCCCACTTGTCCTTCTCCGAGAGGAACCGGAGCATGCGGCCCCCCTCCGGCAGCTCGGCGACGGCGAACCTGTCAGGCGGCCCGTGCCCGCGGTCGACCTGAGTGACGAGGCCCATGTGGACGCCGTGAAGCGGGGTGCCGTCGGGGTCGAACTTGGTCACGCGGTGCGGGAGGCGTGATATCTGGAGCGTGAGAGGGTTGAAGACGAAGCGCGTGACGTTGGGAGCGTGGTCGGGGTCGAAGCCGTTGGGAAGCAGCCGCAACGGAACGTCGCCCTGCCTGGCGAGGATGGGAGCCCTGAGACGCATCTGCGCGTAGACGAGGAGGAGGAGGCCGTCGCCGCTCGCGGCGCAGACGACGCCGCCGCGCCCCTCCACGACGTCGCTGGCGGGGTCGGGGACAGGGGTGGTCTTGATGAGGTGGTCCGGAACGTACACCTCGGAGACGCGCGGTGGCTCGACGAGCCGCACCTGCGGGCTCGGCGCCTCGACGGGCCACGCGTTGTGGCGCATCATGGCCCACGGAATCCGCGCGGCCGCCGTAGTGTGGGAGAGGCGGAGGCTGCCGGAGATGGCGGCGGCGAGGCCTGGGAAGCGGCGCCGGAGAAGCATCGCGCTGTCCTGACTCTCCGTGTGTACGCCGTGGTGGGTGGGGGATTGTGGTCCAGTGGACTGGTGGTGGGGAAAGAGGAGTCTTGTTCTAAGACCCAGTTCATATGGACTAGGTGCAGGCAGAACAGACACCAGGGGGTAGCAGGACGAAAGCAAACGTGTAGCTGTTGCACAGGATAGATCACTCTGGGACCCGCATATCAGTGAGCTTGGTCCACTGCATCGTGGTGCATGGACCGTAGTCGTGCGTCCGGAGGCTTCCAGAACAGTCGATTTTGTGAACGTTTGAACAACTGTTTTCATTGGCTGTGGCTCTGACGTCACCACTTTCCCGCCAAAACTCCTAGGGCCTGATGCTGGGCCTCTTTAACTTTATTTTGTGAGATGGATAGGCCTTTTAAATGTTAGATTACAGTATAAAATAATCTCTGTACAAAAACGGTTCAAACTGACTCAATACAATAATAAAATAGATTCTAATGACTAAAAGAAGATTTTTTATTCGCAGAAATATTTTTAAATGTTTTTTAATGAAATTCCACAATATTGTCCTAGAAAACTTCATAATATTACTCCGTCGGCCTAGGCTAAGAGCTTATCATTTACGTGTTGGAGGATAAGTACTTATCGTCTCGCAGTCGGACGATAAGTCCCTTGCTCGCATTCGAGCATGTCCGATACCACCACCACTACCACCTCGCTGACGAGTCGTCGCTCTAGTCTCGTCCGACTTCGTCTGAGAGCACCAGAAGCACCGCCTTATCTCCCTCTTCATCCTCCCGAATGAATCGGCTCGGGACAACCGGGATCGTCGACACAGTCCTCATCTTCTTTGCCTCCACCCGAGCACGCGTCATCGTCGAATTTGTCACCTCTGGCTCGCCTCCGTCTCCACTATGTCCGCCTATGTCACCATGGTAAGCTCCACGACCCGTCCCGCTCATCCCTTCCTAGCACCGCAGGTCGTAGCCGACACCAGCATCCAGCCCCGCCATGGCCGAGTTGTCGAAGCTTGCGGGTGCCCCTGCTTCTATGGGCGGAATTTCATCAAACACAGGGGCAGGAATTGGCACGAAGGGCATGGCCGAGAGGAATCAGGCCGGGGCGACATAGACTCGTCAAATTTTGGCCTATGACGGAGCTACCCTCCACGAGAGGAGAAAGAAGCACGGGCGTAAGATGTTACCGTTCAACACTGAAAGATAAAATTTTATCGTTCAACACCTGGACGATAAGTTGTCATCGTTCAACGCACGGCCGATAAGATGTTATTGTTCGGCCCGAGAACGATGGAGTGATATTATTGAATTTTTCTATGACAATATTTGTAAAATTTGATTAAAATTAATTATATAAAAATCCTAAAAGAATACAGTTCTTCAAAACTGATAACTTATCAACAACATGAAAAAACGGTTCAAATGGCTGAAAGAAGACCGTTCCCAAAGAAACCTAACAGATGGTGTCAATTGACAAAAGAGCCAAGAGAACCATTTGCAGCCAAAAATATGTGACTATTTTTCTATGCCTAAATAAGGATATGTATAGGTAATCATAGGGGTTCATTTTCTTCTTTTATCCAACTTATAACGTGTGGCAATCATTGATTCATCATACAATACTGGACGGGTAAGCGGAGGAGATAACCTATATAGCAGTACTCATAACAGAATTACACAGAGATTCCTAAATAAGACTTCTCATAAGATAATTAAACATGTAGATGTATCAATCATTTTTCCTAGTTTATACTTCGCTAAACTAACCTCTGATTTTAGTCATCAGGAGATCATGGATTCAGAGCTCCTGTCTAATACGTAGCGTATGTGGTGAGCAACAAATGAACATGATGTATCTAATCATCACACATACAAGCCAAACTGAGCTTTAACCTTCTTACTTAAGTAAAGTTACTAGAGCTATGTACCATAATTAACACAAGAGCATATATTCCTCAGCGCATAACTAGTAATATTGCTTAGAACAAATCGTCCACGCTGCATGGATAACAGAGCAGAGAACCCCAAACACATTTCTCCTAAGAGTAAACATGTCCAACTCCAAGCATCAACCTTTCCCTGATAATGCATTTGCAGCTAGTAAACACAGCATATACTATGTCCTGTGATGGTCGTTATACGCTGGTTTAATTTAGCGAATCTGTTCTGCTGTCAGCCGATAGTTGGAAAATCTCCCAATCTTCCCTCAAAATGAGATAAAGTAAGTAAATTGCAAAACCCCATCAAAACAAGATTACTCCATATTTTTTCCAATATAAGAGTTCAGTAAGCTACCACCATCAGCTTCCTAATTGATTTGAGAGCAGCATCGGTTAGTATTGAGAAACCTGAAAATAAAAATAAGAAACATTAGGCACATTCGAATAAACACGTTAAGACAACAGGTGATATGGAAAACAGCAAAACAAAATTCATAGACAGGTTTGACATCCGCCCGTTGGCCCGCTCTGCGATCATGTTGCTAAAATCATCCCTCACGGAGCGCGTGTTCTTGTGGCAGGTTTGGCACTGCGTGCTTCAGCGTTTCTCACTCAAATCCATCTGCTCGCAGCCTAACGTTATGTTCAAAGATTGGTTCGCCGATGCCGCTGAGCATGCCAGCAGCGTCAGCGCAAAAGGGGTGAGATCTGTCATCATCCTCATAATGTGGCGCATTTGTAGGCTTCAGAATGACAGCATGTTCAACAGTTCAAAGGTGTCCGGCCTCCGGCGGGACGTTCAGGCCATGACAGACTCAATGTCCTGAACGAAGCTAAGTTGTGGATGTTGTCCAGGGAAAAAGCCCTTCGACAGCTGCCTCTCCACTTTGTTTTCTTGTTTTGCCCAAGCATCATGATAGACGATGTAGATAGGTGCACAGTTCTCTTGTTTTGGCCGTTTTGTTTTCATTTCTTTTCAGGCTTTCCTAGCTTTGTGTTTAGTTTCTGTCATGTTTCGTTTCGTCTTTTGGTTCACTGCCTTTAAACCTTTTCGCCGTCTGGGGGTTTCTTCTAGTAAAAATGACACATAATTCGGTGCGGGTTCGGAAAAAATTCAGTAACCAGAAACATTACTATAGTCTGCCAATGTGTATTTCTTGAACTGAAATAAAATAGTAAAATATCATCTTGGATGACACGTTTATTTTCTATACAAGGCTTGACTGCATAAAAAAAACACCATGATCAATTTTAAGAAAGATCAAGCTTCAGTTTCAGGCTTTATTCAGTTGGTCATAATATTTCAGTAAAAGGAAAGAAAAGGACATCATGATGACAAGGCTAGATATCCAGTTTCTAATAAGTGGTCACCGGATGAACGAGGCTACGTATCCTTTCTGCCAGCTAGTTCAGAATCACTAACACTCCTGGATGGAAGGATGGAAAGTCCATGCTGACACCTAATCGATAATTTTTTGGCAGCCTGGCAAGTTGCTACCACAAGAATATGAATGGAAGAACAAATTCAGGTAGCACGCAGTGAATATGTTGCTAGTCTTGGGTACCAGAAAATATTACAAGTTCCAACTAAACATAACCAATAAGAAACTGGTATTAAGGATAGCAAAATGTTGGAAACTACACAAAACCAGTTGAAAATAATTACTGGCAAATATATGCACACCGTTTGTATTTTCAGTCCATAAACTGCATGAGTAAGAGCTACTTGTATCAAGAATGTAGCATCCTATTAATTTGAATGGACGAGATACAACGATGAATCAACAAAGATGCATCAGCCAAAACAAAGTGAAGATAATTTCATTAGCTGGAATGCATACCTTTGTCTCTTCTACGGGATGTCTGGGCGAACCAGAACATCTGCCAAGGTCTTGTTTTTCTTAGCGCCCTTGCCTGAAAAGTGTTAATTTGATCAATTACCAAGATTTGGAACAGCATCAACAACACTAACACACACAAATTTACAAAAGTATAGATTTCTGTGTATCACATACAAGAATTAAGGTAGCAAAAAAATGATAATAGAGAAGGTTTTCAAGAGTTCAGCAACGTACCATCAGCGGTAACACAGCAATAATTAGTGGAAGATAACAATTGAATAGTATATAGGATTATTAAAAAGTTACAGCACGTTCAAATCCTTAAGTTAGCTTCTGAAACCAAATTATAGAGATATGGAATATAATAGAGAACATATAGTTGTACGATCAAAGCAACCAAAACCTTGCAAAATTTCTGTTCGAAAGGAAAACCCTTTACACCACTGTGAACATGTTCAAGGAAAATTCTTTACTATGAATGGAAGAACAAGTTCAGGTTGCACGTAATGACCATTGTATGGAGTGAATATGTTACTAGTCTTGAGTCCCAGTAAATATTACTAGTTGGCTAGTTGCATTAAAACACCAACTAGAGCAGAACCAGCAAGAAGCTTGTATTCAAATTTCAAGATAGCAAATGTTGGAAAATACACAGGAAAACCAGATAAAATAATTGTCATAATTGGCAAAAATATGCACACCATTTGTTTTTTTAATCCATACTGTATAGATTGAGTGAGAGATACTTGTCTCAAGAATGCACTTTCTAAAAATGTGAATGGATGATATACACCAATGGGTCAATAAAGAAGCATCAGCTCAAAACAGATTGAAGAGAGATTCATTAGCCGGTAAATTAGTACCTTCGTCTCTTCTACCGGATGTCTGAGCGACATCTGCCCATGTCTTGTTTTTCTCAGTTTCCATCTTTCCTGAAAAGGGTTAATTTGATCAATTACCAAAATTTAGAACAGAATCAAAGACACTAACACAACAAATTTACAACAGCAAGGAAAATTCTTTATGACCAGGACAAAAGGATGAAATGATAAGGAGTTAGAAGTTTCAGATCAAGGATATGTTTGGGATTGAGAAATTAAGGTCCCACTCCTAGGTACTTGCACCATTTTCACCCAAGAAAAGAACAGGAACAGAAGTGGGAGAATAATATCTTTTTTCGACACGATTGATACACTTTAGTCCTTCATTACAACTTATGGAATGATACTGTAGTGGCAAGTCAGAACAGAAGTGGGATGATACACAAAACAAGTACTGCCCAAGATGATCACCAGAGGAACACATGAACTACACACCTAAAACCGATACAGAAGTTCAGAAGTATGCAATCTAGCAATTGGACGAGCAAGTCAGTACCTGCAGAAGGGATCCGACTCGATCCAAGCCACGGTGGAAGAACACATGGCATACAGTCGGAGGTGCCTGCATACAGATAAGGCCCAGTCACCCCCTTCATGTTCATGTCCACGGGGACAACGTGTTCGTCAACCGTGAGGTACACGACATTGGCGTCGAATGGGTCAAGCAGCTCAATTTGTGGTGTCTTCGCCTCCTTTAAGGGTAGCCATGGGTAGCCTCCATCTGCCCAGAGCTTGCTGAGCGCCAGCCGGTGCTCTAGCGTCCAGCCGCTGCCTTCGTCATCGAGCACAAAGGAACTGAGCACAAATGGCTCCTTTCGAGTGACCTCGACATACCGCAGCCGGCCTTGGCTGACACCCACACGCCGGTACCTGACGGGCGTCTGGCTCCACGGCATGCCCTCAAAGTTCTGTGCGCCATCAGGCAGCACGCTGCCCCTCGGCAGCTCGGCGAAGGAGAGCTCCGGCTGGTCGCTGAACGGGTCGGCGGAGATGACGCCCCAGGTCACGTCGACAAACCAGAGGCGGCCGCGGAACGCCAGCGCCTCCTGGTTTATCACCATTTGCCGCCTAGAGGGGAGTTGGCACGACGAGACCTCCACGTTCTCCCACTTATCCTTTTCCGAGAGAAATCGGAGCATGATGTTGAAGTTCCCTTCCTCCGGCGCGGCGATGGCGAACCTGTCCGGCGGCCCGTGCCCGCGATCGGCTTGGGTGAGCAGGCCCATGTAACGGCCGTACACCAGCTTCATCCCAGGGTACCAGGCGATGTCCGGGAGGCGGGACAGCTGGTGCGTGAGAGGGTTCAGGACGAAGCGCGTGATGTCGGGGTAGCGGGTGAGGTCGAACTCTCCAAAACGACGGCGGGCGAGTGCGGCGGGCGAGAGCCGGTCCTTGACGACGCGCAGGTCCGAGTAGAGGAGGAAGAGGAGGCCGTCGCCGCTGGCGGCGCAGACCTCGCCGCAGACCTTCTGCGCGAGGTGGCTGTCGGGGCCCGGGAGGGCGCTGGTCTTGACGAGGTGCATCGGGACTTGCAGATCGGAGGCGCGCGGCGGCTGGACGAGGCGCACGTCCGCGCTCGACGCTCCCTGGGCCGCCGAGACGAGGCGGGTCATCATAGCCCACGGGGGATGCGAGGCGGCAGTGGTGAGGGAGCGGCGGAGGCCGCCGGAGAGGCGTAGGAGGCGGCGGAGTGGGAGCGGCATCTCGCTGTCCTGACGCTGGTTGTGCAGGCTGCAGCAGAGGATTTCCTTGTCCTGTAGTGTGGTCATGGTGGGGAAAGCAGAGTGTTCACATGGACTAGGTGCAGATAGCGGGGGTAGCAGGACGGAAAGCAGCGTGTTGTTGTTCCACAGGGAGAGTCACTCTGGCCCAGTCGTCAGTTAGACTGTTTGCTGTATCGTGCATGGACCGAGATCAGCGATATGAGTGGTAGGATTTGCTGCAAAAGCTAAGGAGACCAAAGAAAGCGTTTGAACAGCTGTTTCCCATTGGCAGTGCCTCTGACGTCACCGTTTTCCCGCCAAAAAAATTCATGGGCTGGTGCTGGGCCTCCAAGAGGGCGGTGCTATCACGGCATCAAGAACATGAACATCTCAGAGCAGAACGTTCCATTGTTCAGAAAAACTCAGCATACAATTACCCATTGACAAAACAGGTAAACATTGTGATTGTCTTCTTTTATCATCAGACAATACAAAAAAAAAAATCTTCGTAAACTCAAAAAAAAAACTTTTCTCGAAAAAAATAGGCATAGACCTTATACAGTGAAACAACCATCAATTTGTCATAGCTATCGCACACACAGTAGCACACGGGTAAGCACAGGAGATCCCAGAATAATATTTATCATAACTCATAAGAGAATCAAACAGATATCCCTCAATGGTACTTCTCACAAGAGAATTCAGATGACATGCATCGACCTCTTCACGTCAAAATATGATAAGAAGCTTCCACAGTTCCAAGCAAACACAATAGTGTATGATCATTACATGCTTGATTGAACAGAGTGATTCTACTGGAACATTCTAGCGTGAACTGAAAGTCGGCAGCAATTCCCACAGATTCCACAAAAACGACATGATAAGTTCATCAGCTCATAACTCCAACAAACCAAAACTTCTCCAAATATTCCCCTAAATGAGAGTACGGTAAACTAGCACAATCAGCTTCCTACTTGATCAGAAGATTTGAATCTGCAAGTTTTAAGAGAAAAAGGAAACGTTAGGGGCTTTTGAGTAAACATATGAACAGAGTGAATGATATGAAATTTAATCTAAAAAAATGATATGAAAAGAAAAGCATCTGACTAAACATGAAGGCTACTTTAGTCCATCTACTATGTCTGTTTATTTTCTATCTATGTCTTCATTGCTGCCGAAGATTGCACCATTGACACTTGCTAACAAATAGCAAGCTTCAGGCTTCAACAGGTCTTGGTATCTTTCAGGATAAGGAAACATAATTTACATGCTGATGAAGTAGCTATAGGCACCCTTCAGGTTCTTATACAGTTTTGGTAACGCAATATCCAGAATAACGAACAAAGGTATACATTGGCCACATGAAAATAGGTAGGGATTATCTTTCATACTCCTATACGGCTATACCTGTTTATGCTATGATTCAAGCAAATTGTAATTTCACACTTAATCACGCCTGATAGTTCAGAAGGTACTAATACAACCGGATGGAAGTTCCATGCTAAAATTCCAACTGAAAATTTTGGCACTATGGCAAGTTGCTTGCAGGACATTTGCTCATCAACAATAATTTCAGCAGTATGCATGAAACAGAGGAATGGAGCTGGTTTGAGTTCCAACTAATATTTCTAGATCCAAGAAAATACAGAGTAGAACTCAACCAGAGAACCAGGTATTGACTGTTAAGGATGTTGATACACTGAACTACAGAGAGAACAAGTTGAATAATAGTAATAAGTGGCCACACATGCAGAACATTGTTCTTCTAGGTTATAAATGCATGGACTGAGTAACAGATATAGGCAAGAAGAATGCAGCATCCTAGACATGTGAATGGATGATATACAACCAAAAGGTATTAACAAAGAAGCATTAGCTAAGAGAAAGTACCTAGAGACTCATTAGCTGGTCAATAGATACCCTTCAGGTCTTCGATTGTCTGTCTGAACGAACCAGAACATCTGCCAGAGTCTTGTTTTTTCCGACGTTGTTCTTGCCTAAAAAGGGTTCATTTGATCAGCGTACTAGATTTCAAACAACAGCCACAGCACTAGCAAAAAAGAATTTAGAACAGGATAGCTTTCTCTGCGTTGCATACTAGACATAGCAAAGAAAAAAAACTGACGCATAGAGAGAGGTTGGTTAGCATGCATTCAGTACATGGTACACAAGAGAATTTATAACAGTATAGATTTTTCTGCATTGGCATTGCACCCTAGACATAACAAAGAAAAAAACTGATGCATAGAGCAAGGTTATCAAGAATTCAGTACATGGTACAGATAATACATAACAAGACAATGATCAGACGGATACAATAGTTTGAAGAGAACACTTGAGTAGTCAGTCAAATAAAGTTAGTGTATAGGAATGATAAAAATGGATAGAAAAATACTTAAATACTCAAACCTTTCAGCGACAAATTAAAGAGAGGCGAAATAACAAATAGAGCATTTATTGTAACTTAGAAATTATAAACAGCAGATAACTCTAATCATGCTTTACAACGGAGATTCTTAATTGCAACAAATCCCAAAATGAGGCTGCTGCTATTTAGCTGCGCTAGCAGTCTCCTACTGATAATGGGCAGAAGATAATTTATAACAGTATAGATTTCTCTACGTTGCATACTAGACATAGCAAAGAAAAAAAACTGATGCATAGAGCAAGATTATTAAGAATCAGTAGGTAGTACACATAAGCCATAACAAGACAATTATCAGAGGAATACAATATTTGAAGAGAACAATAGAGTAGTCAGTCAATTAAGTTAGCGTATAGGAATGATTAAAACGGATACAAAATACTTAAATCATTAAACATTTCAGCAACAATTTAAAGTGAGGTCCAAATAACAAATAAAGCATGTAGTGTAAATTAGAATTTCATAAACAGTAGATAACTCTAATCATGCTTTACACTGGAGATTCTTAATTGCAACATACCACCAAATCAAGCTGCTGGTAATTAGCTGCCCTAGCAGTCCCCTACTGATAAGGGGCATAAGATAGACAATGATTCAATTGTTAAGATTAACTATTGCCAAAATCCCACAGTTTTTACTCCATTTCAGAAAAAATGTACAACTTTATAACTGAAAATATGAATGACCAAATATAGGACTAACCTAAGCTACAGTATACCATGACAGCAAACATAGCTTACAATATTGTAGTTTTAAAGCTAAACACTCATACTACCACATTATTGTTTCAGATAATTTCTTATGACCAAGGCAATAGCTAACATGATTAGCAAACTAGTAGGTTGAAATGCCTGAAAGAAACATATGGCGAAGCTGCAGACAAGCTCAAGAACACAACCAATGTGGCACACAAGAGGGGGCAAACACACATTAATTAAACTAAAGAGAAATGTGTCAGTGTGATGATTACCTGGAATCGGGCTTGATCCAAGAAATGAGGGGAGCACACATGGCAGAACGAAACTTGACTCGCACTTGGTCGGATGAATGCCACTACCGAACAGCGTAGACTCAACCGGCCTCTTCCAGCGCATGTCCACGCTAGCACAGAATCCTTTGCCCACGGGCAGATTGAGATACAGCAAGTCGGCGCTGAGTGGATCGATGGCAGCAATCAAAGGCGTCGCCCTGTTGGCGACTTCGGGACTGCAGAGAGTTTTCCACGAGACCTGGTGCTCCAGCATCCAGCGGCCACTCTTGTCGTCCAGGGTGAAGGATTTGATGCGGAACGGGTACTCCTGAGACACATCCACGAACCGCAGCGCGCCGTCGCTCACCCCCATGCGCCGGTGCTTGACAAGCTGCGACATTTCTTCCTCGCCCTGTTGGTCGGGAAGCATGATGTCCCCTGGCAGCTCGATGGCGCAGAGCTCAGGGCGGTCGCTGAACGGGTCGACGCAGACGGCGCCCCAGCTGACGTCCACCCACCAAAGCCGCCCCCGAAGTCCAACACCTCGTGATTCATGTGCATCCGCCGCCCGGGCGGCAGCGGGGACGGCAGCGCCAGCTCGTCCCACTCCCCTGTCTCCGAGGAGAGCTGGCGCAGCAGGAATCGGCGCCCGCCGTCGAGCACGCTGAGCTGCGCGGCGGCGTACCTCTTGGGCGGGCCGCCGTCGGACTGGGTGAGGAGGCCCGTGGCGGCGGAGTAGGCGTTCTCCGCGCCGTCGAAGTCCGAGGCGGACCATCTCGCCGGTGACGGGGTTGCAGACGAGGCGGGAGACCCTCATCGGGTCGTAGAAGGTGCGCGCGTACACCTGGTCGAACACCTCGAAAGGGACGGGGGACGGGCGCTGGTGCACGAACAAGCTAAAAGCGTTGGCGCGGTTCCTGTAGGTGCCGAGAAGGAGGAGGCCGTCGCCGCTCGCGGCGAGGACGCTGCTACCGAAGACGTTGATGAAGCTGCTGCCATCGGTACTGGGCGCGTCCAGGCCGGAGCCCTGCTTGGGGGACGGTGGGGCGTGGCTGAAGAAGTTGACGGGTTCCTCGCCGTCGGCGTTGCCCGGGAGCGGGTCCAGACCGAAGGCATGCCTGGGGATGGAGACGCGGGAGGCGAGCGGGGGCGGGGCGAGCGAGAGGGCGACGCCGCGCGCGGAGTCGTCGGCCGTGGAGATCCGATAAATCAAGGCCCAGGGAGGGCGCGAGGCGGCGGTGGAGAGGGAGCGGTGGAGGAGGAGGCCCGGGAGGCGACGGAGCGGGAGCAGCATCTCGGCGGCCGGAGCGTAGGAGGCGGTGGTCGATTTGGTGAGGTAGCAGGTGAGGGTTTTGGTGAAATTGGAGAAGCAGAGGAGGAAGGGGCTGGTTCACATGGACTTGGTTCGTGCAGCTCTGCGAAAAGAAAGGGCTTTACCCATGTGGGTTGAGCTGAGCAGTGGCTAGTCCATCCGAACGTTGTGGCAACTTGTGTCAAACCTACATACTCGTTTTTGCTCATGAATGTATATTAATCTCAGACCAGCGATGACCATAACTTTGTTGTTGGGGAATTCGAAAGATTTATGAACTTGACCACCACATTTGAAGCATTGGATATCTCTAAAATTTTGCAATTGACGCTTGAGATGATGCAATAGAAGGCGATGTTTTTTTAAGGTTGATCTTGGAGGTCTACTTGAAAAACTTGGCGGCCTTGTGGGAGATTGTGAATTACTTGGAGGAGATGGTTGCACCATTATTTGTGGAGCAGAGCTGCAGAGGATGAAGATTTCTTTTTTTTTAACGATTGTGTTTGGTTTTTGGTTCGCTTGCTATACTACAACAAGTTGATGAATAACAAGACATTTCTGAGTTGGGATCAACTCCCCTCACTTGTTGTTACAAACAGTGTTAACCACCAACGTGCCAGAGGATGAAGACCCAAGGTGTAACTTGTTTAAATAAGAGCCGGTAGCATTGTAAGATTAATCAAAATGATCATAAATGGTGGTAGTTGCCACGAACATGCAAGCGAACAATTGTGTGAGAAGCTTCACTTGCAATGAAAGAAGATCACCCCGTCCATATTATGCGCAAGGGTTGAGTGATAGTGGCAATGTAAAAATTCAACGCAAAGTCCATGTCTCCTTCAAGATTGGACCTTATGAGGATATGCCTGATAGTGTGGCACCTTCTTCTAGGCCGCCCTTCGCAATTTGACAAAGGAGCAATGCATGATGGCCGCACCAACTACTACAGCTTCAAACGGAACAATAAGAACTTCATGTCAGCCCCATGACTACAAGTCAAGTGATCTCTGACAATGCCAGGACTATAGTAAGGGCACAACAAGATGAAGATGGGCAACAAGGAGATGAAGAATAAGAGAAGACAAACGAAAACCTTGTCCACCGTGTTATCCGACGCCAGCCACCAAATTGTATGATACCTGAGTATCATGTGCACGAGCATCGGGCGCACGTCGGGCATGTCCATCAACGTCTCTTACTCTGTTGGACTGTCCGACGGGACGCGCCGGACTGACCGGCGCCTGAACCTAGACTCAGCCCCAACTTCACCGCTGGACCATCCGGCATACGACACCAGGCGACGACCGCGCCCCTCAAGTTGAAGTCGCTATACTGTCGCCGCCGGACTGTCCGACGTCTCAAGCACCGGACTGCCCGGCAATCCCTGCCAAAGCGCATGTGTTGGGCCTTTGGCCCATGTATCTTTGTCCCCACCTACTATTTCTTGTGTAGACTATAAATATGACCCCTCTTCCTCAGTTTGGGGGCAAAAAAAGACCTGAAACTCTACAACATGAGTTCATATGATCCCTTTGTGGATTTCTCCAAGACCTCTCAATAAAACCTTCTTTTGAGTTATATCCAAGACCCTCCTTATACATAGTCTCTATCGGTGTGTGGATTCTACGGGATTCGGTTCTCCCACGGGATTCTACCATCACGGTCTCGCCTCCCCCAAGATTTTACCGAGCGCTCACTGCTCCTTCAGGATTCTGTTGATCCAGTTGATCCACTTGTGAGGGAAATGTGCCATCAAGAGTCAGGTAGGTTTGTGGTTGTGATCCAAGGCCCTCTCATATATCTTTTACTTTGTTTTTGAGTTTATCGTTTTCTCCTATGCATGTTTCGCCATTTTTGCCGTCTTATCTGTGAAGATCGGGACCGTACCCGCATGAGGGACTGCTTCAGATAATTCCTCCATCTGCACTTCCCCACCTTCAATAATGCCGCAAAATACAAGGACCTTCTCCATGAGCTTTGTATAGCCGTCCCGATCGGTACCCGCCAATTGCTTGCACGCGGCGACTCCGGTCTGGTGGTTCAACAGGTGATGAGGGAATGGCCCTGCCGTGACACGACGATGATAGCATATTGCCAAGCCGTACGCAAGATGGATCCTGGGTTTGACGGCCTCGAGCTCACACACATGTTACGTCGTGACAACGAGGTAGCAAACACGCTCGCTTGGTTAGGTTCCACTCGGGGTCGAACTCCTGAACTAAACTTTTCTCCAGAAACTCTATGCCCCCTCGGTCACGCCGGACGGGCTACCGCCCAACTCGTCACAGACGCAATGGTCGAGCCCGTCCAGAAAGCAGCAGACCAACTCTAGAAGAGCATGGGGAATGGCACCATCATCCCCAACTAGACAAATACCTGTAGAGTCGTAGACTATCTCGCCAACAGCCCCCCACCCCCTGGGACGTCAAGATTCAAGTACACAATCTTAATTTACATACAAATGACTCATTCAATATAATAAGATATCTGAAAATGTGTCGAACAACAAGAAAACTACTCATCTTAAAATATTTTTTGTTTGCCGAACATCTCATAGCATTAGGAAAAAGAGGTACTCCCTCCATTCAATTTTTTGTGATGATCTTTGAGGGCTCGACTTTGACTAATAATAGTATATACTAAATTATATGGATTTACTATGTATAAAGGTACCGTCGGATTTATTTTATAATATATATATTTCATATATCATTATACTAATTTTATAGACATGTTATAATAATATAAGTACAAATTATGGTCCAATATATACACGGTTGACCATCAAATATTTAAGGACGATTTATATTTGGATTGTGCTAGTAAGGGCATAAGGACGATTTATATTTGGATTGTGCTAGTAAGGGCACGTGCCCCAGATTAGCTTTCCGTGGGCACGGATCAAATATGCTAAGTAAACCATGCATGCATGCCTGCAACCACGTAGATTCCTTTTGGTTTTCAAACTTTAAAATGATTTATCTCTTAAAACATAAATCAAAATTCAAATCCGTCTTCACGGTTGGCTTAGTCGCGATGAGATGTTCAAAACTAGATCCCATCTTAATATGTTCTGATAACTTTTTTTCCCAACTCCAGTTACCAGATTGTACTCACTTAATCACCAGGTATTGATAAGTTGGTTACCAGGTTAAAATCAAATGTTTGCCTGGCTCTTTTAACTTTTCAACTTTTTTTTGAAAGGAATGCGGTAGGGGAAGCCCCTACAGCGGATTTATTTTATGAAAATAATAAGAAGCCAAATCTGCATCCGTGAGGACTTGAATCTGGGTGGCTGGGTTGTACATCCACTTCCCTAACCAAGTGAGCTGGGCTCTACTCACCAATATAACCCTTTGATAATGGTAATTTCAAAATTTATGTGTTTAGAGTGGATCAAATCCTCACTCTTTGGATGTGTAGATCATGGCTATGACAAAAAACGTGTAAAAATTACATGGTAACTATGTATTATTTGGTTGGTAACTGTTAACTACTAATATAGTAACTAAATTATTATAACCTGACAACTGATGACGAAAAAAAAAAGTTCGTCAAAACATATCAAGATGAGATCTTGTTTTAAATTACTCGTCGAAACAAAGCCAACTGTGAAAACAGATCGTCAATTGGATTATCGGTTTAAAAGATAATGTATTTTGAATTTTCGGATTAAAGGAAAGATTCTCTACATGCATGCATGCGTTGGTCCCCCGCATGCGTCGGACGAAATCGCTTCCTGGGCACTGTCCCTTGTTAGATTGATCGTCAATTGAATTATCGGTTTAAAAGATAATGTATTTTGAATTTTCGAATTAAAGAAAAGATTTTCTACATGCATGCATGCGTTGGTCCCTCCACATGCGTCGGACGGAATCGCTTCCTGGGCACTGTCCCTTGTTAGATTAATCGTTTATATTCTGGGACGGATGGATCACACAAAACTAGCTGAAGATTCTGTCACGCTTGCTTTTCCTCTGATCTTATTGAGGTGCACGAAGTCAAAGGCCACCACGACGCTGCCGCTCATTCTCTTGACCACGAACCTCTCCACCAGCATCGACCGGCCGGCCACCTTCCCGGCCTCCTCCTCGTCGTCGACCCAACCGCCCCTGTACTCCTCCCACCGCATCCTCTCCCACACGCTCACGCACACTCCCACGCCCTGCCCGGCCGCCGCCCTGAACCACACGTACCCGTCGCCGTGCCGCTGGGCGCCGGTCGGTACCTCCTGCCTCGCCTCCACATTCCCGCCGACGAGCACCCTCGTGCTGTACATCCTCGATTCGCCGTGGATCGGCTCCCAGTGCTGCTCGAGCGCCACCTCGTAGAAAGCGCGCGACCCATCTGCTCCAACGGGGACACGCCCTCTTCTTTGACGAGATAGAACGGGCAGTACCATTTCCCAACAGGCGTTGGCATCGGCGTCGCCGCGGGGATGGCGTCGGCGAGCTGGCGCGACCGGAGCGCCTCGTTGATGCCGGGCGCGTCGCCGAGGTCGAAGTGATTCTTGGTCTTGGAGGCGTAAATGCGCCAGTACTTCTGGCGGTAGAGGGGTAGGTCGGGAAGCCGTCGGCCACGACGGCCCTGGCCGTGAACCGCCCACGACGGCGCTGGACGATCTCGATCTGCTGGTAAACGTCGGCCGGGTCGAACGGGCGTGGCCTCACGTCGCTGATGCAGCGGGAGAAGCGGCACGGGGTCATGTCCTCCTCCCCGGAGCACGTCCTGACGAGCCCCTTGCGTGTGCCCGTGGCGACGGCGGCGTAGTAGCGGTTGGAGGCGATGGGTTGGTCGGGGACGGGAACGAACAAAACACAATCGGTGTACGTTCTGCTGTTCTCCCCGCCCGTTGTGTAGCGGAGCGTGAGCATGCGGTCCTGCGGGAACGGGAGGTCGCGCACGCGCGTCCCGCCGCACTCACCCCAGCAGCACGTCTCGTCCGCCTCCCCGTCCTCGTCGCCCTTCACGACGAGGTAGCCTGAGTTCCGGCCCTCCGGCGGCGGCCGGCCAGCCACCTCAGGGTGGCTCTTGAAGAGAGACAGCGGCTTGGTCGCGTACATGGCAGAGTTTCTGATTCTGATTTGGTATTGATTTTCCGCTTCTTCTGTGTATGTCTTTCAGAGTTTCAGGTTTACTACTCTTGCGCGTTACTGACGATGATTTGGTACCGCTTCTGCTCTTATATCGTCGTTTTTATTATGGGAAATAGCTGCGCATGTGACTTTTCGTGGAAGATGAGCTGCGCATATGACTTTTTTTTTACGGGAAACAACAAGGAAGAGGGGGAAAAACCCAAGTACAGAGAAGACTGGCTCAAGAACAACCAGTTAAACACAGCCACACCCACAAAGGAAAAAAAAAAACAAAGATTACATACTTACATGAAAGCGATCATCAACAAGCTAAACCGAAGCTACAGCCCAGCTCTGACCCGTGCAAGCGAGCTCCAGGTCCGATCAGTTTAAACTTGCAACCACATGTGCCGGCTTCGACTCTTTCTGAAAAATCCCCAGATAACCAGATGATTTGTCCCTGCTGGTCATCGGCCTTACCTCTTCTGACCTGAGCCCACCAATTGTGACTTTTCGTGGAATCGTGGACATGGTTCTAAGCAAGGACAAAATCTCAGCCACAGTGATTGGAGATGCGTGTTGTATTCTCTATTTGGAAAATTAAACTCTATTTTGTGTGTGTGTGTGTGTTTTTCTATAAAGGGAATACATTATTATATATCAATTACCTGGGCTCTCTCCAATCTCCAACAACGTAGTATCGAGAGCTAGTTGAGACATAGGAATTTCACCCCGGAAGTCGAGACTTTTTTGCACCAAGAGCACATCAAGAAGAAGTCCCTCTTTTATTGCCGCCCCTGCTTGCCGAGAGTGCTGCAAAACACCGACCAACCGGTTCACAGTCTTCACCACATACAAAATCGACTCTGTCATCACTTGTAATCTCGAACTGGACATGAGCCATCGAGATTCAATGGTCATCCGGCACAACCATCTTGAAATTGCCCAATAATCATAGTTATATATGCCATGGCGTACCTCCTGGCTTGGTCCCGACAAATCGGAATGTGACGGGTCTCAACCATTGTCGACAAAAGCGACAAAATATTAGGCCGGTTGCCCAGAGCGGAGATCTGGTCGAGGAGCTTAGCCAAACCGACCCCGCGAATCAGTAAATCTGGGGATGGTTTCTATTTAACCGGGTGCAACGGTTTGGTTTTTGCGTATGGTTTATTTGGGTTCGGGTGCTAATGGGCTGAGCGTACGAACGGGTGGGTTTAGTTCAGGTCCGTCAAGAAACATGTCGGGTATAGTCAGGTATGGGGTCAAATCTGTGAGTGCCCAACGGGTTAGGAACTGGGTGCCCAAACCGGTTCCTTCGTCTGGTTCAACTACCGTCAATGGATTAGGTCGCTGCATCCCCGCCGGCCGCCGCCGCCTCTCCGCCCCTGGCCATCGACGCCGCCTCTCGCCCTCGCGGATCGCCGTCCCCGTACCCTCCACCTCTCGCGGCTCGCCGTCCCCGTACCCTCCACCTTTCGCGGCTCGCCGAGCTTGTCGCCGCGCTTGTCGGCGGATCCTGCTTAGCGCTGCCGGCAGCGACGCTGGTGATTGGGTTCCATCGCTTTCGCCGCAAGCCAGCCTCCGTCGAGATCGATTCCTGCCCTCCTCCTACTCTTCCGCGGCGAGCTCGACTCCTAGGTAAGGTAACCCCTCCTCCCTCCCTAGCTCCCCCCTCATACTCTTCCTGCTGTCCAATTTAATCGACGTGTGTATTTGTAGCTCGATGCTGTCCAATTTAATCGATATGTGTATTTGTACTCGATGCTGCCAATTTGTAGCTTACAGAGGGCATATTGGTTCGCTATTTTGAAGTTGTGCTACCTGATAGTTGCGATGCTACCTGATAGTTGTGCTATTGTGTATAGTTGTGCTACTGTCCAGCACAACTGCGAATACTGGAGTCCAGCATGTGATGTACGTAGGCTTGCCAATTTGAAATGCTTCAGAGGACATGGAATGGTTCTTAAGGGCTATGCTTGCACTTGAAATGGTTCTTGATGTTGTATGCTTTGTCAGATCTTAGTTGCATATTTTTTCTGAACCTTATTCCTGCCATTCATTCCTGGATTTTTGTATTGGTTAGTTTTAATGATTGAAATGACCGCAATAAGAGAGTTTTATTATTCTAGCTTTGTTCCCTTGAATAGCATTGTTCTAGCTTTGTATGGCAGTGCACTATTCATGCTGCTACCATCTTAGATGTTCACTGTATATCATCAATTGTAGCAGCTCCTTAGCAGTACTACTATTCTCACTCTTTCATCATTTGTACGCAGTGTGCTCTGAAATCTGAAGCATGTCGAAAGTTTGGGAGCATTACGAAACTTTGCATTTGTCATTGCTACATTCTTGGATCCAAGGAGGAAAGAAGATTACTTGGATTTCTTTTATTGCAAGGTGTGTACCAATGACGAGCAGATTTCAAAACAAGTGGGGATTGCTTTAAAATGGGTGAGAAAGTATGTGAAAGAATACGAGCTACTCGCAACGACAAGCACCTCACACTCAACACCTTCTAGTCAAGGCAATACCACCATTGGATCACCAATTGTAGGGAAAAGAAGGCTGGAAGAAGAGTTTGCCCAGTACAAGTCTCGTCGGAGGTCACGTGTACACAAGTCCGAGTTGGACGCGTACTTGGAAGAAGCTTGTGAGGAGGACGGTGCTGACTTTGATGTCTTGGCTTGGTGGAAGAGGCATGCCGAAAAGTTCCCTATATTGGCATCTATGGCCCGAGATTTTCTCGCAATTCCTTTGAGCACAGTGGCATCCGAATCAGCCTTCAGCTGTGGTGGGAGGATACTTGGTGATACTAGAAGCTCTCTGAACTCTGATATGCTACAAGCGCTTGTCTGTGCTAAAGATTGGTTGTTCATACCAAAGGAGGGTGAGTCAACCGCTTGTTTCATTTGTGTTCAAAGATTCCTTTTATTATCTCTCTAACACTTGTTTCATTTGCAGGACACAGACAGCAAGGAGGAAACTAGCAGGTTGTAGTTTCGAAGGTATGTGTATCTAATAGAAATCCACTTACTTGTGTGATACTGGATGGGCGGGAGCTTGTGTGAGAGCGCTATTCAGCCATGGACAATCTTAGCACTGACTAGCGAATGTTAACTCAGCATCAGGCTGACCTGGGACTTTGGAAGAAGCTCATGTGTGGTGATATTTTCTCGTGGATGAATAGCTGTGGCGTTTCAAGCTGTGCTGGTTTCAGTGCTATTTGGCATTCTTTGAGATGCTGCCAAGGCTTCCTTAATTCTAGATTGTTTCATAGATTGTGAGAACCATAATGTATCACACAGATTAGAGAGATCTTGTTGTTGTGTTCAGATCTGGACAGAGATGCCTCTTATTTGTACTCTGCTAACTGAATCTGAAAACTCTAGAAAACTTGCAGAATATATGTTTCTCTCTCGGTTTTTTTTACAACAAGTTTTTGTCCGTTATTTGTATTCTGTACTCTGGCTGCATCCTGGGCACTTTTTATGTGTGTCTTTTAGATAAGGTTTATCTGAAACTGTACGCTACCATTTTGGAACGGTACTGGCTGCAGGGGCGATCGAACGGTACGTCGCAGGTTGGAAATAGTTACGTACTGGGTTCAAACCCACAGTTACGTGGTGGGTTTAAATGGGTACGAGTGGAAAACGTGGTGGGTTCAGGTTTGGTTGGGTTGAGAATGATATTAAATGGGTCCAGTTTGGTTTGGGCTGAGGGAAAGATCGTTACGAGTATGGTTGAGGTACGGGGCAAGTATGAAACTATTCTCAGGTGGAATCAGTTCCTTTCATGTAGTGTCTCTCCCGAGCCCGTTGTTGGCGACGATCACTCTTGGTGCCCGACGGTCCAGCAACACCAAGAACACCAGTGGAACCCACAACTCACTCCGGTCAACGCAAGGTGTCGCGGCTCTGCACCCGACAATCCTTGTGCTGCGGCGGCAGATTGCCGGCAACACCACAGACTCCACTATACCCATGAAATCGGTCCGGTCACAACACGGTGTCACGCATACCAGACCCACGTCCGCGAGTGGCATCCGGTGCTCCGATGATGTGACCGCCGCCGTCATGTGTCGCTGCCGTCCTGTGTCGTCGGCCTCACGATCTGGACGTCACCTTCCTGCCTCGCGGCCTCCCGATCTGACATATGGACATCTAAGCACTGAGCTAGACCCACGTTTTGGGGCAGCAAGCCACCAACGACTTGCATGCGGGTCTGGATATCTTGATGCATCAAACCCAATATGCACATTCACGTGTGGGCCCTGCCTATGTTCGTGCGCATGGAGCTCAAGTCCATATCAGATCTAGACAACGAGTTCCATAAAAACTACTGCCGGCTTATTTAAAAGAAAACATGCAGGAACGCCCACAGTCCGCTGTCGGAGGTAGTAGGGAGGTCGGGAAGAGGTGATCGGTGATATTTGATATGAAATAATCTGGTAATTGTTTTAAATATACTTAAATCTAACTATTGTATATGTTGGCTATAAATGTCATGGCACTACGTTAAGCCGACTACTGGCTATACTACTGTCCTTACTCTTAGCAATAGTTCCCAGATTTTCCAAAACAACCGTCAAGTTGTTCAGAAAATAGTTTCTGGATATTTATAAACATTTGCTACATTATCTACTATCTATTGTTGGGTTGGCCTAGTTGTTTAGAAAATTATTTTCGGATTATTTATGAACATTTACCAGATTATTTACTATAAGTTGCCGGATTCCCCAGGTTGTGTAGAAATTATTTTCCAAAATATTTAGAACAATTACCAGATTATTTAATATCAACTATCGTATTTGCTTGGTTGTTTAGAAAATAGTTTTTTTTGGATTATTTAGGAACAATTTCTAGACCATTTACTATCAGTTGTTGGTTCTGTATATGTATCTTAGGCTCGGGTTTTCGGAGAACGTTTACATGGAAGTGTTGGCATTTTGGGATGATGAGTTCTATATTAAATATCACATCCGGAACAAGGTCGACAAGTTTTAGGAATCTTAGGTCGACAATTTTTTGCTGTGTATAGTGCTGCCAATAAGGCTGCTTCCTTCGCGAACTGGTTAATCTGGCTAATGATTCTCATATGAGGGGATTTTAGTATGTTCAGATTCCAGCACGAAAAGAGTAAAGGCCGTTTCGACAATCACTAACCTTTCCTATTCAATGCCGTCATTGGCAGCTTGTATTTAACAGAGGTTTCTATGACTGGACAATTCACCTAGACGAACAGTCTTCCAAAGCCGACGTATGAAAAGTTAAACCGCGTACTTATGGTTAACTATTGGGAGGCCAAATATCTCTTGTTAGCGGTACGTGCTTTAGAACGTATTGTACCCTTGTCGGTCCATGCCCCTATTCTCCTGTCCACCGGTTCGTTAAAACCACATTGTAAACGCGCCAATTCAAGTTTGAACTGGGATGGATACACCATAATGGTTTTTATGATATGGTGAAACAGGTATGGCTAAACCAGTAACAGACTGTGCCCCAATTCAAAATTGGAATAATAAGTTTGCGCTTTGCAAAAAATAGCTTAGAGGGTGGGCTCGTCATACTTCCGGTATTATTAAAAAAGAAAAAACTATGGTTAATGCTCTCATTGTTGAACTCGAGAAAATTGCGGAGGGACATTATGTATCTGTGCAAGAAATTGAATTAAAGAGTCAATCAAATGCTCAGATAGCACGTCTTCTGCGAGAAGAGGAGATCAAATGGTACCAGTTCAAAAGCCCAAAATTTTTTACAAAGATTTTTATGGAGATCCAGAGGAAGGAGGAAACGTGTCCCTCTCAATATTTCCTTAATTTTCGATGAGGAAAATGCCTTTCTTACAACCCCTTTCACCAAGGAATAGGTGAACAAGGCAGTTTTCCAAATGGAACATAATAGTAAGGAGCATGGTACCGATTGATTTCTGACTGAGTTATATCAAAACTTCTGGGATGTCATCAAATCAGACCTGCTAGAATTATTTAGCTGCATGCATGCTGGACAAGTAGAATTATTTCGCCTTATTTTTTGGGAGATCATTTTGTTGCATAGCTAAGGTTAAGGATGCAAAAAGGATACAACAATATAGACCTACCTTTCTTCGTAATGTTAGCTGCAAATTTTTCACTGAGACCGCTACCATTAGACTAAATTCGGTGGCTGATCATGTGGTTCGTCCTACGCAAACTACGTTCATATGCAAGGTAGGAATATCCTAGATCAAGTAGTCGTCTTGCATGAAACGTTCTATGGACTAAAACGGAAAAAGCTAAATGGGATGATATTCAAAATTGATTTTGCAAAGGCCTATGACAAAATAAAATGGTCTTTACTCCAACAAACTTTCAGAATGAAAAGATTCTTGGAGGAATGGTGTGCTATGATCCATAATTTTGTAACGGGGTAGTATCGCTATTAAAGTTAATGATGACATTGGACATTACATCTAAACAAGCAAAAAAATATTACGGCAAGCTCACCCACTATCGCCCATACTATTTAATATACTGGCGGATATTTAGCGGTCATGACTGAGCGCGCAAAACTCGCCGGCCAAATTGAGTGTATGTTGGAGATATGCCCTAGAGGCAATTAATAAAGTGATTTTATTTGTCATATCTCAATTGTTCATAATACGTTTTAATACCATGTTATAACTGTATTACGTGTAAACATTAATACACGTGTGGTATAAAAACAATCAGGTCCCTAGTAGCCTCTAATTAACTAGTTCGTTGGGTAACAGATGATCATGGTTTCCTGATCATGGACAATGACGTCGGTTAACAACGGAGTCATATCATTAGGTGAATGATTTGATGGACATACCCAAAATATAGAAACGTAGTGTTCATACCTTCGACCGTGAGATCATATGAAATCTTTGCTTCTGAAAGATACGGCTGATCGCATCAAACGGCATGACTTATATAGCGTGACAATAAAGGTGACACTTTCGGGTATCAGAAGGAAGCAGTAGAAGCGAGTGATCAAGAGCGGGAATTGCCAATCCACATAGCAGGATAGTACTCTAGACCCACTCGGTGAGATTACATCAATGAGCTTGCAAGCATGTGACTAGGTCACGGGGATGTAATATCACAGACGAGTAAAGATAGATTTGTCAATGGCGAGGTCATGCTCGGTAATCGTGATACCGGAGAACGACGCTCGGACAATCTAAGTATCGCTAGGCAAGAGGATGAGACTGGACGTCTAAAGGTTCAAAACGATAGAAGATATTCGTGGATGCACAGGGGCTATCATGGATATCCAGATCCCGCTGTTAGTCATTGATCGGAGAGGGTGTCTCGATCATGTCTGGAGTGATCCCGAACCATGGGGTAACACACTTAAGGGTGGGGGACGATTAGATTGGATTTAGAGAGAAAAGAAACCGGGAACTCCGGAAGTGTTCCGGAACTTGTCTGATGTTGATCGGAGGCAATGAAATAGGTTTCGGAGTTCGGATGAATTAAATAATATGTATTAAATATTAATAAGTGTTATTAGTGATTAAATATATTTTTATTTAATTTATTTCAAATTTTTGAAGGCATTAAATCATAAATGGGCCTTAGAGGCCCATTAGGGAAAAATCCCTAAAAAGAAAAAGGAAAAAAAGGGGAAGAAGGCCAGCCGGCCTAGGTGGGCCGAATGGGGCCCACCTAGGTGGCCGGCTGCCCTCCCTGGCCGGCCAAGCCATGTGGGGATTAGTCCCAAATGGCTTAGCCAAGGGAGATGGTCTCCCCCTTTCTCCTTTAAATAGGGGACCCCAATGCCTTGGAAATTACAACAATTCCCTCTTCTTCTCTCCTACCTTGAGTGTGGTTCCGTTTCTGGAGCTGCGTACTGGGAGAGAAGTCTCTCTACTACACGCACACCGCCGTACTGCTAGATCCAATCTTCCACTTCCGCTGCTCTGCTGGATCTGGAGCCCGGAGGCCGTCATCCACACCGTACGTGTGTGGAACCGCGAGGTGCCATTGTTTGGCACTGGAAGTCATCTTCTTCCTCTACACGACCTTGAGGTCGGCTACGTCGGCTTCATCATCAACGCTTGTGCGGGAGCGTAATCCCCGCTTTCGGTCTACAAGGGTATGTACTCCGTTCTCCTCCGTATAAGTATATCTGCATAGTATAGATCCTGACTTGTTTATGGTTATCGTCGGTAGGAAATTTTTGTTTTCTGTCCACGATCCCCAATAGTGGTATCAGAGCCGATCTATGCGTAGATATATCTGTACGGTTAGAACACATGTTGAATGTGGGCATCGATTCTACATTTGTTACCCTCTCGCGTGTACTTGTTTATATCGTGGCATTGTCAGATAAAGCGGCCCGGACCGACTTTACGCGTACTCTTACGCGAGACTGGTTCCACACTTGACATACGGCTTGTACCGTATATGTGGCTGAAGGGTGTCTGTATCTCCTACAATAGTTGATATATCATTGGCAATGGAGGGCCCCGAAAGGGGTGTAATAGAGACAATTGTCTTATCGCTGTTGTGATTGTTTTCGTAGGTAAGAAATGGTTCTTGTGCGGAAGCTCTAGCAGCCACGTAAAACATGCAAAAGATAAAGTAGAAAGCGTCTAACTTTATTTTGCAGGGGCAATGTGATATGGTCAAGGTAGGTTTATTAAATTGTTTAAAAACTGTCGGCGCGAAGGAGACCATCGGCGCGGAGGAGACCATATCATGTCGCATTACATTTCATTTTAGATGTTATGTAGATTGTGTGCATCTTATATTGTGTATATATACATGTCTATATATTAGTTACACGCGGTAGAAATATAAGATGATCCCTCCTAAAACCATGTAGTGTTCTCCTATAGCGTGCACCACCGAAAGTTCTCCGTTACGAGGCAGGCCGTGACGATCGGGTGTCAGACGTATTGCGTTCGCATAAGGTGGGTGTAAGCCACGTTGCACAAGCAATACACTATAGGTTATAATGGCGAGCCTAGCATGTCCAGACATGGCCTCGGAACACAGTGACCGAAAGGTTAAGCACGAGTCACAGAGTTGTTGTGATTGACATAGCGATGTCTACCTTTGAAGCTATGCTATCGGCCGTGACGATCGGGATAGTATATCGGATGAGGATCGTGTAATCACTAAGACGATGCGAGGGATACTCGTCTTGAGTGGGAGTTCTAGTAGTTTTATTTTGAAAACTTAGTTTTACTTTGAAACTTAGTTTTACTTTGAAAACTTATTTTATTTTGAAAACTTGAACCCATATTTTATTATGAACAAAAGTCTTTATGTTTGCAAAACCTTTGTAGATGATAACCTCTAAACCTTTTAAACTTAGGTGCTTTCCTGCGATTGAGAAACTTAAAAGGTTGGGTCCAAACTTCATACTTTTATACCGTAGCTTGAGGATACTCCTTGTTCAAACTTTTTAGCTCTACATGATACAAAACCCGATAGGAGATAGACCCGGAGATTCCGCTAAACAAAAGGATAATTTAGATTATCAAGTTTTGTGCGGATAATTCCATCATAGTCCAGTGTATGCTATGATCTCTGCCATAGAGAATGAACTGTGGGTGCGTGTTGACAGATCGCGAACATTTGGAATGGTCGCTGAGATTGATGATCTGTATCCACCGTAAATCAGGTTTTCTTCTCAACCAAGATGGAAGAGAACACTCGCATTAAAGGAGCAGTGGCAGTCATACTTGATGACGTTGGTCATACTAGATGACATTGGTCATACTTGATGACATTGGTCATACTTGATGACAAGACTCGCTCAGCTCGATCACTGGATGACAGAAAATGTTGCCTGATGCAAATGTTTTGTCATAGACTATGTCATGAAAGGGGAATCATTCACCTTCATGAATTCTTGATTACGTTGAAGAATCAAGAAGATGAAACGAATCACCGGGAAGTCATCAATGATGATGGTGTATATGATATACAAGTTATGAATGTTTTACCTAAACAAGTACTTGCAGTAGTGACTAAAATTTGATACTAGTCATGTTTTATGAAAACAAGATTTTCTGCTTGAGTAGCTTGGAAGGATAAAGAGACAATGTGTGTTGATGATGGCAGGCAATATGTTGTGAATATGTTGTGATGGCCATAGACACTCTCTCTGCATCTACCATTTGATTAAATTTGATTTGAACAAATTCCATTAGATCGCTTGTTAGCATGATCATTATAAGTGTGTCTTGCCTCTAGCGAGACAATTATTCATATTTGTAAGTGACAAATCGTTGTCCTACATTTATGAGTGATATCTTTAATGATCATACACCGATCATGAATGGAATGTTGTTATTTGAATCTAGATGGTAGTAGCTCACACATTTATAACATTAATGCCAAAGATACAAACTTAATAATGACACCATATTATTATGGCACTAACGTTTTGAGTTATATGCATTGAGAAGCTCCATTCACATGGATCTCCAAGTCCTTAGATTTGATCTTTTGACACTTGCAAGATAACTAAGACACCGTTTCGGAAAACGGGCATTTAACTTGTTGAGAATCATACATATCGATGTGTGTGAATCAATGAAGTACTTCAACGTGTAGTGGAAATCATTATTTAGTAAACTTTACCAATGATTGATTTAAGTAGATGTATGGGCATCTACTTAATGAAATGCTGGTCTGAAATTTGATGAATTCAAATAAGTTCAGAAGTAAAGTAGGAAAATAAACTTAACAAGATAATCAATTTCCTACGATACAGATCGAGGAAGCAATGATTTGAGTTATGAGTTTGGCATATCATTGGAAGACTTGTGAAAAGAGTTCCACAAATTACGCCGTATGGAACACCACAATGTTATGGTGTGTTAGAACGTCGTAATCACACGCTATTGGATTGTGTGTGATCAATAAAATCTCTTATCGAATTTTTGTGATCATTAGAGTCGTATGGTAGGAACAAAACATTCACTTTAGATAATAGGGAAACCATCTAAATCCATGGAGACAATACCATATGAGTATGGCATGGCTTTTAGCCTAGATTGTCGTTTTGATATTTTAGTGTTTTGATATGATCAAACCTAAAACGGATAAATTCATCTTTGTAGTGTATCTAAGAAATCAGTTGGATACATGTCTCACGACAGAGGCAAAATCGTTGCCGAAATATACCTTACTAAAGAAATAGTTTCTTGTCCGAAGGTATAAGTGGGAAAGAAAGTAGAGCAAGACGGAGTTAATGAACTTCTCTCCAGACATCAGAGTGGCGCAACGGAAACCGTTCCGGTACCGTCCTCCACAACTGGAAGGAAGCTGATCATGATGCTCTGAGCTCATACTAAGATCGTAGGCGTATGAGAATGTGTTCCGCACTGTGTGGTACGACAATCTTGTTATGAACGTCATGTTGATGAAACATGACAAACCTACGAACTACGAAGAAGTGATGGTGAACCTAAGTCCGAGAAATGGCTATGAGCCATATATAATCCGAGATAAAATCCATGCACGATTACCAAGTAAAGACTTGGGTAAATCTTCTTGATGGCTCCAAGCCGTTGAGAGTAAATGGAATTTTATGACAAAATAGACACTGACGGAAAGGCAACCGTTTATTAGGATCGATTTGTCGTAAAACAGTTTCAACAAATTCAAAAGTTGACCACAACGAGAATTTGTCTCAAGTGGCGATGCCTAATTAAGTCTATTTAGGATTGTTTTAGCAATTACTATAATTTCGAATTGAGAAATTAATAAATGGATAAAGAAGCCATGTTTCTTAATGGTAGCATTAAGAAAAGAGTTGTAACTAGTACAATGAGATGGTTTGTTGATCCTAAGGATGCTACACATGTATGCAAACTTCAGTTGTCCATTCATGGGCTGAAGTAAGCATATCGGAGCTGGAATCTTCACTTTGATAATGTGATCAAAGGATTTTGGAGTCGTCCAAAATAGTTGAAGAAACATGCATTTATAAAGAAGTGAGTGGGAGCTAAGTAGCTTTTCTTGATCTTATATGTGAATGGCATATTTGAGTGGGAGCTAAAAGGAAATTCCCTTGTCTTATATGCGGAAGGCATATTTGAGTGGGAGCTAGGTGTCATTCCAAATTTTATATGTAACGACATATTGAGAATGATACAGATCCTCTAGTAAAGTATAAATATTATTTAAGTGATTAAATTTTCTATGAGTGAAGTTAAGAGTATTAGGCTTTAAATCTATAATTCGTATAGATCATAAGGGGCTTAATAACATTAGGTCGGAATATTTTTCTACGTTAAGATTCTGAAATGTTTCAGAATAGAACAAGCGAAGAAAGGTTCTTACTAGGTAAAATATTAAGATTATCTTGGCATTTCAGCGATAGTTATTGAAAGAAAAGGATGTCCGACATCCTCTATGCCTTAGTCATTGATTCTATCATACTGAAAGCTTGACTTGATGTGATCCCTGGATGGATCAATGAACAAACGTTAAGTATATCCTTCAGTGTCTAAAAGAGAACTGAAGATATGTTTTCTGGCATAGGGTAAGAGTGTAAAGACAACTTGCCGTAAAAAAGTTACAATGATGCAAGTTATGACATTGACCCATACGGCTAGAAATCTCATAGAGGAGAAGTCCTTTGTTTTGAAGAAAGGGTTAGATTGCGAAGTTGCATATGAATGCACTATCATAGAAGGGTTAGCTTGCGAAATTGCATATGAATGCACTGTCGCATGATCTACATATGTGTAGAAATATATGGCTATTTCGGAAGTAGCAAATATGATTGGACTGAGCAGTTTTTCCGAGCATGCCTGGTTTCCCTTAATAGATCTCTTAGACATTTAAGGCTCATGCTGTGCGAAATTTTGAGTCTCACTCCATCGACAAGCATATATTTCACCGTTATCATATGATACGGGATGATGTCAAACTAGGTGACAGAAAAGTGTTGCAAAGCACATACAGATCTAGATCTATTGACTAAACCTCTTCCACGAGACAAGCATGCACCATATTGCTATAGGTGTGTCAAGCTTTTACCAAGTTGTAAACTAGATTAAATTGTACTCTAGTGCAAGTGGGAGACTGTTGGAGATATGCCCTAGAGGCAATTAATAAAGTGATTTTATTTGTCATATCTCAATTGTTCGTAATACGTTTTAATACCATGCTATAACTGTATTACGCGGAAACATTAATACACGTGTGGTATAAAAATAACCAGGTCCCTAGTAGCCTCTAATTAACTAGTTGGTTGGGTAACAGATGATCAAGGTTTCCTGATCATGGACAATGACGTCGGTTAACAGCGGAGTCATATCATTAGGTGAATGATTTGATGGACATACCCAAAATATAGAAACGTAGTGTTCATACCTTCGACCGTGAGATCATATCAAATCTCTGCTTCTGAAAGATACGGCTGATCGCATCGAACGGCATGACTTATATAGCGTGACAATAAAGGTGACACTTTCGGGTATCGGAAGGAAGCAGTAGAAGCGAGTGATCAAGAGCGAGAATTGCCAATCCACATAGCAGGATAGATACTCTGGGCCCACTCGGTGAGATTACATCAATGAGCTTACAAGCATGTGACTAGGTCACGGGGATGTAATATCACAGACGAGTAAAGATAGATTTGTCAATGACGAGGTCATGCTCGGTAATCGTGATACCGGAGAACGACGCTCGGACAATCTAAGTATCGCTAGGCAAGAGGATGAGACTGGACGTCTAAAGGTTCAAACGATAGAGGATATTCGTGGATGCACAGGGGCTATCATGGATATCCAGATCCCGCTGTTAGTCATTGATCGGAGAGGGTGTCTCGATCATGTCTGGAGTGATCCCGAACCGTGGGGTAACACACTTAAGGGTGGGGGACGATTAGATTGGATTTAGAGAGAAAAGAAACCGAGAACTCCGGAAGTGTTCCGGAACTTGTCTGATGTTGATCGGAGGCAACGAAATAGGTTTCAGAGTCCGGATGAATTAAATAATATGTATTTAATATTAATAAGTGTTATTAGTGATTAAATATATTTTTATTTAATTTATTTCGAATTTTTAAAGGCATTAAATCATAAATGGGCCTTAAAGGCCCATTAGGGAAAAATCCCTAAAAAGAAAAAGGAAAAAAAGGGGAACAAGGCCAGCCGACCTAGGTGGGGGCCCACCTAGGTGGCCGGCTGCCCTCCCTAGCCGGCCAAGCCATGTGGGGATTAGTCCCACAGGGCTTAGCCAAGTGAGATGGTCTCCCCCTTTCTCCTTTAAATAGGGGACCCCCCATGCCTTGGAAATTACACCAATTCCCTCTTCTTCTCTCCTACCTTGAGCGTGGTTCAGTTTCTGGAGCTGCGTACGGGGAGAGAAGTCTCTCTAATACACGCATACCGCTGTGCTGCTAGATCCAATCTTCCGCTTCCGCTGCTCTGCTGGATCTGGAGCCCGGAGGTCGTCATCCACTCCGTACGTGTGTGGAACCGCGAGGTGCCATTGTTTGGCACTGTAAGTCGTCTTCTTCCTCTACACGACCTTGAGGTCGGCTACGTCGGCTTCATCATCAACGCTTGTGCGGGAGCGTAATCCCCGCTTTTGGTCTACAAGGGTATGTACTCCGTTCTCCTCCGTATAAGTATATCTGCATAGTATAGATCCTGGCTAGTTTATGGTTATCGTCGGTAGGAAATTTTTTGTTTTCTGTCCACGATCCCCAATAGTGTAGTCATTGTTGATGGTGACTATCTGTCCTTTCATATGCGGATGACACAATTTTTTTTATGGAGCACGACATTAAAAAAGCTAAGAACCCGAAGTTAATATTATCATTGTCGAGAAACGCCTGCAAAATAGGCCAAGTAGTTGGGAAGGAGAACTTCTATCCCTAGGTGGGAAATTAGTTCTCATTAATTTAGTACTAAGTAATATGGTACTACATATGATATCATTTTTTCACTTTCCAAAATGAATCTTGCAAAAGTTCGATGATTTCGAGATCATGATTTTTTGGCAAGGGGATATATAGCAAAAATAAATAAATACTAAATGGCTATATGGGATGTGGTTTGCCGAACCAAATAACAAGGATGGTTGGGGATTAATGACCTTCAAGTTAACAACACAACTCTACTTGGGAAATGGCTTTTTCAGCTTCTCACGGACAGGGTTTGACAAACTCTTCTGAAAGGAAAATACATAGGCTCAAACACATTGTCACATGTTCTTTCGAAACCAGATGACTCACACTTTTTGGCTGGTCTGATGACGACAAAGAAATACTTTTTTCATGTTGGATCATTTAACATTAAGGATGACTCGGAAATTATGTTCTGAGAGGAAAATTTGTTGGGAAATACCATTCCCCGATAACAATATCCAGCTCTATATAATATATCGTCCGTCATAAGAGCAATACAACAACTTCAGTGTTGGAGACCTCCACCGAATGTAACGTTCAGTCGGGATTTAATCGGTCCTATGCTTGCGGCATGGAATGCCCTTATAGGGCAACTAGAAATGGTCCAATTGCCGCAAAATACTGATGAATTTCTCTGATATTTACACGAGAATTCAACTACTCAGCGGATTCCATTTATAGGGCATTGGTTCATCCTAAGGTGCCAGTCGACGATAATAAGAAATATGGAAAATGAAAATACCTCTAAAATTAAAAAATCGCGTGGTATATTCGCAAAGGGGTGATTGTTCGGTGCAAGTTCGCCAGTTATGGTCAGTCATTCAAGCCGCGTCTAATTTATATCCGTTATGGAGCAGAGCTAATGTTTTGCCCAGGTCGTCTACCGGCGTACACACGCTTCGTTCAGGGTCGTCTCTACAACACGTGGAGTTTCGCGACCTTTTTATGGAGGTGTCTACACGGTTGGGGCTGCGATGAGTGATACTTTTATTTCATATAGGTGGCAGCGTGATCTCCAGATTGACCCATCTATTTCTTAAGCATACTACAAGCTGACCTTTGTATAACGTCTTTTATGTTTCTTTTCAGATTTTCGTTTGTGGCTATGTGCATCCTAATTATACATATGCCAGGTGTAATACACTATGTATCTCGGTGATCCTTTGAGTAATAAAATGTCCATTATCAAAAAGTTTGTCATTTGCCTCTTCGGCACGGTTCACCCGCATACCACCCAAGGCCATTATTGATCAGATCACCAAGACGCACGTCTCACAGTTCACATAGCAATTGCCAGCATATACTTTCTACTAGCTGCAATACAAAGTCGGTAGGTTGCCAAAACCATGCTCACAGCTTCGGGATTATATAGCTACTACTGCGTGTGCTAGCATGTTAAGTGGTTATATAAAGGATTAGTTACTGGAATAGGTATCCAGTTCAGCTCATCGAGACAAATTAATCACTGTAACTAGATCAAAAGAGTTCAGACTACATAATGATCTTCTCTTCACAAATACCTGATTTGTTTTTTCATATACTTAAAGGTAGACTTAAATAGTACTAAGTACAAATAACTAGCATTTCATACTGAACGTTCAGACAACTTCCTCGCATTTCTCTCGCATACCGTAGGGACAGAGGTAAGCAGAAGAGGTCCCTAATCAGAATTTCTCACAAGGGAGTTAAACATGTGTTGCATCCACCTTTTACTACAAAATGATGAGCACATTGTTTTGCAAGCAAACATATTGATCTGATTGAGCAGTTCTGCAAAAATGTTCTAGTGTGAACTTAAAGTCTGAACCAACTCCCATGTTTTCCCTAAAACGACTAGTTCATGAGCAAACTCCAAACCCACCAACTTCCAGCTTTTCCGCAAATGGGTGTCCGGAAAACTGCCACCATCAGCTACTACTTGATTGTCAGTTGCAAGAAACCTGAAAATAACAATAATAAACATTGGAAACATTTTAATGTTAACATATATGTGTTACGAGTTCTAGAGAGAAAAAACGAGGAAAAAATTAAACAAAAATGCTAATATAGTCCATCTACATGTCTCTTTTAAATTGAAATGAATAGTGAGTTATCATTTTGATAACAATCATTTCTTAATTTCAGCAAAAATACACAATGTATGATAACTTGTCATGAAATAGCAAGTTTCAGTTTCAAGCTCGATCAGTTTTATTATTCAAGTTTGATCAATTGGTGATAATATTTCAAGAAAAGGAAAAGCAATAATTTGACATTATGGTGACAAGGTAAGGCATCCTTCAGGTTCTTATCAATGATTTATTGCCCAGTTTGTACTCCTGCACTTAATATGCTAATCAGGCCTGCTAATTCAGAAACACTTTTCGATTATGGAATCGAGTTCAGAAAAACTAATAGTCCTGGATAATGGGTCCATGCTAAGAGACATATCGATAGTTTCAAGCAGCATTACATGACGCTGCCACAAGACTCTACTGACTGAATAACAAGTTCAATTTGCAAGCTTAGCATTGTATAGAACGATCTGTGGAGTTTAGCATTGTATAGAACGATCTGTGGAGTTTAAATATTTGAGCATGTCTATTACAAGCTTGGCAGACTGAAATGTAATTATGTAACTTTTATGCGTGCTAAACATCA
Organism: Poa pratensis; assembly: GCA_947311845.1. Lineage (NCBI taxonomy): Eukaryota > Viridiplantae > Streptophyta > Magnoliopsida > Poales > Poaceae > Poa > Poa pratensis. Next base: position 21,843,570 of record CAMZMU010000037.1, read on the forward strand.
CTAGTTCCAGTAAAACATTAACCATAACTTAACCAACGGCAGTCTGGTGTTAATGACAACATATTAGGCAATATATAAGTTGGCAAAAAATTGCACATCATTGCTCTTTGAAATCATAAGATGAATGGTTTCAGTTAGATATATTTGAACCAAGAATATAACATCCTAAACATGTGAATGGATGACATACAACTAATGATGGATGAATGAAGAAGCATGAGCTGAGAGAGATATAGAATATAGTACCCAGGGATACATCAATTGGTAACTTGGCTCGCTTCATTTCGCGTGGTTTCCGTCTGAACGAACCAGAACATCTGCCAATGTCTTGTTTTCCTCGTTGTCCTCCTTGCCTGAAAATGCAAATTCCTCTGATCAAGGTACACAAACTTGAACAAAATAGTGCCAAAAGCTCTCCAGAATTTTTTGTTCCCCATCCCAATCGTTACCAAACTATGATCAGCAAACACTACTACTCTTTGGACACTAGCTTGCAAACAGATTCTTTGAAAATAACATCGCCGAGGAAAAAGCTCATGGACAATTGAAACAATCTTGTGATTACCTGCAGCAGGGATCCGGCTCGATTCAAGCCACGGTGGAAGCACGCATGGCATACAGAAACGGTCGCCGCCCTTCGGAGAACTCCCAATCACCTCCTCCTTGTTCATGTCCACGCCGACGACGTGCGTGCCCACCATTAGGTAGATAACATCGCCGTTCAGAGGGTCCAGTGCGCCAATTTGTGGAGTCGTCTTCTCCGGCAAGGGCAGCCACGGGTGGCCTCCATCCGCCCAGAGCCGGCTGAGCACCACGCGGTGCGCCAGCGTCCAGCCGCTGCCCTGTTCATCGAGCACGAAGACGGTGAGCACGAACGGCTCCCGATCCCATACCTCGGCATAGCGCAGCCTTCCCTCGCTGACCCCCATGCGCCGGAACTTCCCAGCGCACATCTTCGCGCGGCCTCCGCGTCCTCGATGGTACGCGGGCGCGGCACGCTCCCGGTCCGCACTGTGCTGCGGCCTGCGTGCAGGCAGCACGCTGCCCCTCGGCAGCTCGACGAACCGGGGTTCTGGCTGGCCGCTGAACGGGTCCGCCGAGATGGCACCCCAGGTCAGGTCCACCCACCACAGCCGGCCGCCGAAGGCAAACGCCTCTTGGTCGTGCTGCCCCCTCTCGAAGAAAACCCGGCGCGGAAGCGGGAGCTTGCACGGCGTGGTGACCGCGATCTCCCAGTCGTCCATGTCCGAGAGAAACCTGAACATCATGTTCCCCTGCAGCTCCGCGACGGCGAACCTGTTGGGTGGCCCGCACCCGCTATCGGCTTGGGTGAGAACGCCCATGTGAACGCCCATGTGAGGGCCGCACTGCCTCGGGTCTTTCCTGATGTCAGGGAGGCGGGTTAGTTGGCCGGTGAGAGGTTGCAGAGGAAGCGCGTGGTTTCTGGGCAGTGCCCGGGGTCGACGCCGGTGATCTGGCGCACATGATGCGCGCCCTGCTTTGCGAGGATGGGAGCCGTGGCGCGGACATCGTAGACGGTGACTAGGAGGAGGCCGTCGCCGCTCGTGGAGCATACTCCGGCGACGAGCAGTTGCGTGACGTCGCTGTCGGGGTCTGGGGCGGCGCTGGTGTTGACGCGGAGCGCCGGAACGGTGAGGTGGGAGAAGCGCGGGGGCTCGGCGATGCGCGCCCACGAGCGCAGCCCCGACACGGCGGCCACTGGCCCCTGCGCGAACAAGACCCAGGGAGGAAGGGAGGGGGCGCCGGTGTAGAGGGAGCGCCGGGGTAGGCGGCCAGAGAAGGCGGCGGAGAGGCCGAGGAGACGCCGGAGGGAGATCGGGGTGTCCTGACGTGGGCGGCGCACACTGTAGCGGTGATGCGATTAGGTGAGCAGAGAGCAGAAGAGGGCTCGGTTCGCGTGGACTCGGTGCACGCAGCAGAGATATCAGGGTGTGGAACGGCGAGAGCTGCGTGGGGTTGTGCCACAGCGTACTCCGACGTGGCAGCTCTTTCAGGCCCACAGGTCAGTCACAGTGGTCTACTGAGGCTTGGTCTCTGCAGCGAATTTCTCTGTAAGGAACTGCCGTGCAGCTTTGTCCTAGCAGGCCCTGCAAAAGGTTGGGTGGCTGGTTTTGATATTTGAACGGCGACGCCTCATTGGCTGGGCATACGTCATAGTTTTCCCGCCAAAATTTTGCCTTGCTAGGAGGAGGTGGCTTCAGCTCGATTCTACTTTGACCGCTAGGACCAGTAGTGTCCTCGTCAATCCTTCTCCTTTCTCCAATTTTAAACTCAACTTGTGAATTTTAAACTCCAATTAAGCATTTGGATAATTGGACATAAAAATACAAATGAAATAACTTTTATGGCATAAAACTGGAGAAAATTACGAAAAAAACCACCACTTTAGGTTAGGTTTTAAGATCACCAGGATACTTTTTTATCTTAAAACCACCACTAATCGGTAAGATCTTAACAGGAAATCACTGGCCGGTCATCACACGCGTGCTAAGTGAATTTCTGACAGGTGGACGCCGATGTCAAGCCGACGTGGCTAGGGGGAACGATCAAAAATTTCGCCGAGCACAGGAGTTCCCGCTAAAATTGCTTGGGGACGGAATAGATTTCAGAACCGGAAAATCATGACTTTTTAACTAGCGAATTTACCTAACAGAATCGTTGCACGAAGCTTACTCCTTTTCCTCATAAACTCTCGGGGAGTTTAGGACGGTTTTATGAAACGCAATTTTAGGAAACAGAATCGTTGAATGAAGCTTACTCTGTTTCCTCATATAAAATCCTGCAAATGAAGGATGGTATTATGGAACGGAACTTTAGCTAACTAATCGCCAGTTAAGTGGGAAACAAATCTAGAGTTATAAAGGAAAGTAAGGACGCGCATGCAGTGATTGTAGCCTTAGATCGGCGCAGAAATAAAGTAGGCCGTGATTTATGCAGACTTTTGGTTTCACCATATTTCCAGCCTTAGGGCATCTCCAGCCGCCCCCTAGGGCCGATTTTGGCGCCGTTTTGGCCTGGGAGCACCGTTTTTCGCCCAGTCGGCCCCCCCCAGGAGCCCAAAAAACGCCGGATCAGCGGAAACTAGCGCCGGCGTTCCCAGGCCAAACCCAGCCCACCGGGTTCGGCTTAGGGGAGCGAATTGGCGCGAAACAGAGTGTGGGCCAGCGCTGTCAGCGTGATAGGCGAAATGGCGCGGAATCACGGGCGGAAAAACGCTTCGTCGTCATCTCCTCGGCTCCCGCGCTGGTCAAAAGCCTGCCGGAGTAATGGCCTCCGACTGCCGCGCCGTTCAGCGGCGGCCGACGCGTCCAATCGGCTGCCATGCGCCGGAGTAATGACGCGCCACCGTATCGCCTGCCAAGAAGGCCCAGCCGCGGCATTCGCATCAGCGAGCGCCGCGCGCCGTCGCCTCCCCGAGGCCACCTTCGCCTCGTCAGGCCCAAGCAGGAGCCTGGCAAGGGCGGCGCCACCTCCAAGAAGAAGAAGGCGTCGGTGGATTGGGCGGCGCCGCCGGAGTACGTCCGGGCGGCCATCAAGGCGGAGGCGCCGGACGACGACGAGGAGTTCCCCGGCGAGCAGAACGCCGTCACCGCCTCCCTGCAGGACGCCGCGCCGCCCGTCGCCGCTGAGGAGCTGCCGGACGAGTTCATCTTCGCCTGGTCGCGCAGCCAGCACGCCCAGGAGGAGATTGCGCGCCAGCATCGCCTCCTCGACGAGGCAGCGGCCAACTGCCGTCGCCAGGCCGCCGCACGCCGGCCTCCTACTCCACCTCGTCAGGCGAGCGGCGAGGTGATCGTCCTCGACGACAGCGACGACGACGGAGGGTGGTTCGGCGCCGGCGCCAACAACGACGAGGCGGGGCCGAGCACCTTCGGCGGCGGCGCGCCGAGCGACGACGACGACGACGGCGGCGACTACACGGCGTTCTACAGCCAGCTGGGCATGTAGATCGCCGTGTTTTAGTTTAAATTTAAGTTTTATGTTTGTATTATGTAATGAACAATGCGGAATTCGCCTATATAGTATGAATTTCGCCAAAGTTTAACGTGTTCGATGAATTTCGCCCAATTGGTTTTTTTTTGAATTTATCGGCCCAAGTCTAGGTTTGGGGACGGCTGGGAAAACGCCGAACCCAGGAGCCCGAATTGCGCCGGCGCTCCCCCAGGCCGTCCAAAAAGGCGCCGTTTTTCGGCCTGGGGGGGCCGAACGGCTGGAGATGCCCTTACATATCTCTCTCCCCTCTCTCGAAATTCACCTCCTCAAACCTTGGCCTGTCTATAAATATCCATGGTGTGGAGCATACCGCGTGCGGGGGTGCGTGCGACTTAGATTTTGACCTTTGCCGTGGCGGCAGCGGCGCGGGTGAGGCTCGGCACTCTCCTCCCATCGAGATCGATCTAATTGAAGATATGCTCTTATCTTTGGCGTGGCGGTTCTTCGCTTGTTGCCGCCGGACTTATATTAGTCATGCACGCATGTGTGGTGTTTTTTCAGCGTCGCGCCGTTTCTGTTTGATCTCTGGCCGGCGGCCTCCAGATGGATCGAAGTAATCCATGTGGATGGGGTTGTTGGACTAGCTTTTTTGGGATTGTAGCCGGGATTTGCGGTAAGATAAGATTACGTGAAACTCTGCGTGATAGGTACCAGATCATTTTCCATAACGGTCAGCAAACCAATATTCTGTTTTTTGAAACGAGCCAAAAGCTTTGCCTTTTATATTGATATAGGAGAAGCAAACATGACACGGCCGAGACCAAAAAGAAAAAAGGCATACATGACAGGGCGTACTAGACAAAAAAAGTAGCCCCGCGAGGATCCAAATCATCCTACTCCGTCTAATCTCTCAGAAAGATATATCGTCATATCTTCAAAACGCTACTACACGGCGCGATCTGAGGATCGGGAAGCAGATCTGGCGGAGACGTCCAGCGCTGTCGGTGGCGGGAAATCGCTTCCCCCTAGGCCACCAAGGCCAATCAAATCTTCATCCGCTGCCGTCATGGACGGCAGGTTCAGCCTGAAGAGCGTCCTCAACCCGTTGATTGCCGAATCAGAGAACAGAGCCTTCTTGCAGGTGTTCGCGAATTCTTTCGTAGCCTCCACCAGGGGCATATCTCCAAAGTCGAGCCCCATTTTCTTGTGGAGGACACGCTGCGCTTTGCCGACCGCTGGGAGTTGTGGCTTCGCCGCGAGCCTGCTGCTGCGACGTTCGGGGTCGGGCAGGGCCGCATGAGCACGTGGCATTGGCGGAATAGCCGTGGGCAGCAGCGGCACAGCAGACAGCCTGATGAGGGAGCATCATCAGTATCGGCAGCGAGGAGGTTCCCAATCGTAGCAGCCTCCGTGTCAGCGTCAATGACGTCCGCGACGGGCTGAAACTCCCTCCTTGCCAAGTCGCCGTCATCATCAAGGCCGTCTTCGTGCGCCACCTCCTCGCCGTCCAGCAGCAACACCTGCTGATCCAGCTCGGCGAGGCATGGCAGAAGCTGCTCCATCTTCCCGTCTACAACCTCATCCTCATCATCCTCACTAGAAAATCCCCCGTCGCACAGCGCGTCGCCAGGCGAGATCAACACCGGGTCAGTATCGATGACAAGGAGGTTTCCTAGCGCAGTAGCCTCCGCGTCTGGAGAGAGTATTTTCAGGTTACCGTAATCATCATGCACCAAACAATCGGAGCAATTCATATCGTTGGCGGAGCTACATGCATGTCGGGGGGGCCACCGCCCCCCACCCCCAGACTTTGAAGAATTAGTGAAGTTTTTTTTCTAGTAAGTGCACCAAAGACGAAATACAAGTTTAAAAAAAATTAAATGTCGGGCAGATTTTTCCCAAATGAATCAAACACGCATGCGGTAGTAGTTCAACTGTCGTCAGACATGAAACATTGATCAACCATCTCTTGTGGCATGTTCATGTGAGATCTGTGTGTTTGTATAATACTGCAATGTAAAGGCATCACTGCTCCACCTTTGAAATTTGTTTATGATACTATGATTTCCTCATGTTTGAGGAAATTTGAGTGGCATAGCAGTAGGAATTTCTAGCATGGAGAGAACACATGATAGAAACAGGAGACATTGTTTCTCTTCTCCTTTCTTCTTGAGCTCAATATAAATTGAAGTAAGCAGAAACAGGAGTTCAGGAGTACTCAACAGCACGAGCATATTTCCATTCATATTGCTTTGGAACAATTACAAAAATGAGAAAATTAAATCCGTAAAAAAAGATCCACACCAATATTGTTGCACTTACTAATTCACAAAAATGATTTCTGTAAACACCTCGATTATAAGAATAAGCGTTGATGCTTATGAAATCTAGTTAAATTTTGTAAACACCTCTAACCACTTTGCATTGTTCCACATGAGCTAAGACTTTACACCTTCTACAAACAAGAAAATAAACCATCGAGTTAATAAATCAAGAAAGTATATAAGGCAAGTCCTCAAAATTTACTCGGTGCTATTTATCTTACAATTAAATATTGTTATGTTTATTGACATGTACATGCTAGTAGATATTAATTATACATAGAAAAATACATGTAGTTTATCATAAATACACATTCAAGAGAGCATACATGTATGTTCAAAGTTTTTTTTAGTATGAATCCCTGCCAGTGGAAGGCTTTGCGTTCAGTCAATCTACGCATGGTGATTACATAAGCAATAATACCAATATTTTAGGCACACAATTTGTAAGAAATAGTTGCGTTCAATGCAGTTCGGTAAGAAACTAAGAATAGTCACGCAGAGAATTGGTCTGTCAGACGGGAGGCGGCGGTGCTCTCTTCCCTTCCTCTTTCTTCTAGGATTGGTCTGTCAGAACTTGGCCCGTGGGTATGATCACCTGTAGTTAGAAGCAGCTATTGATATAACCATTTGGGTTAACTCTTAGGCCATCACCAATACAAGGTTTTTAAGAGATATGCTTAAAAACAGGCTATATTTATGCATTGATGTTTATATTTACAAGGCAGATACTTAACTGGGCACCTTTGCTATAGAAATAAGCGTTGACGATGTTGACGATGCTTCGGAAAATATTAGTTAAATTTTGTAAAGATCTCTCTAGCACTTTGCATTGTTCCATATGAGGTGAGGCTTTAGATCTTCTACAAAAAAGAAAATAAACCATTGAGTTAGTAAATCAAGAAATTAGGCAAGTTTTCATAAATTACTTGGTATTATTTACCTTAAAATTAAATATTGTTATGCTTGTTGACATGTACATGCTAGTAGACATTAATTATTACTTTTAGATAAAGTCATGTAGTTTATCATAAACACTAGTAGGAAACTGCCTTTCTGTGGCGCACCAAAAAAGACTTCTGTGGCGCATGGGTTGGTGCGCCACAGAAGTCACGTCACTAAAATTTATTTCTGTGGCGCATGTCTATATGCGCCACAAAATTCTTTTATTTCTGTGGCGCACCCACAAGATATGCGCCACAGAATTCTCAAAAAATTCAAAAAATTCCAAAAAAATCGGGAAAAAACAAAAAATGGAATAATTTGGAAAAACCTAAATATTTGAATTTTTCCATTTTTTTTGTATTTTTTAACCTATCTCAAATAATGACTTCCTGCTAGGTCATCCATCCACAAATTGCTCCAACCCAAGCATGCTTAACTTCTAAGTTCTATTCAGTTCAACTACCCTTATGCTACTGAAGTTCTTATTGATATAAGTATCATATCAACCCTCTTAAGCCTTGTATGTGTATATATATATACATAGTTTATATGTGGTATGTACATATGTGTGTTTTTAAATTTCGAAAAAAATCAAAAACTTCAAAAGTTTCAAAAGGAAATCCAAAAGTTTCAAAAAAAATCCAAAAAAATTAAAAAATCCCGAAAACTTTAAAAAAAATCAAAAAATCCAAAAAAATCATCAAATCCAAAAAATTCGAAAATGTAAGAAAAATGTAATTTTTTTAAAATGACAACAAAAATTTTAAAAAAATCGAGGTTTTTTTTCCCTCTCATGCATGCCTACCGCCCCCCCTGATCGCCTTTTTTAATTTTGTACAAATAAAAGAAAATGATAAAATCTTCAAAAAATAAAATCGTTTGAGATGTAGTTAGGTTTTAGTGTCTTGTTGGTATAGAAATTTTGAATTATGAATTTTGCAAAAAAAATAAAAAAAATTAAAACGGTCACAACTTTTGCATACGACGTCGAAAAAATACGTTTAATATATCAAAAAAAAACTAGAGATTTTTTTTTGCATACGGTTTACCCGGTGAACTTTTCTCAGATTCTCAAAATTCCAAAAGGAAAAAAAGTTATTTCAAAAAGAAGATTTTTTCTATAAAATAAAAAAAATCAAAAAATATTTAGAAGTTCAAAATTTTTTAAAAAAAATTCAAAACAATTTTTATTAGAAAAATATTTTTTTTGGAATTTTTGAATTTTTTGGAATTTTGGGGATTTTTTTAATTTTTTGGATTTCTAAGTTTTTTTTGGATTTTTTGGATTTTTTTGACTTTTTTGAAACTTTTGTGGCGCATATACCACATGCGCCACAGAAAGCCACATTTCTGTGGCGCATTTGGTTTTCGTGCGCCACAGAATTCCAAATTTCTGTGGCGCATGCAAAACAATGCGCCACAGAAATTATTTCTGTGGCGCATGGCTATTTCGTGCGCCACAAAAAGTGATCCACAGAAAGGTAGTTTCCTAGTAGTGAAATACAGATTCAAGAGAGCGTATATGGTTGTGCAAAGAACAAAAATATATCGATTATGAATTTACTTAAGTTATTATGCCTACATTTTAGGTACAAAGTTTGTTTCTTAAATACTTAATTGTCGTATGTGTGATAGCAAATTTAAAAAATTACATAAACTGTTTAAGTTGTAAGAAGTGAAAGATTTTCAACATATTTTAATATACAAACTAAGGTACGTTCAATGCACTTTAGTCAGAATAATCATGCAGAGAATAAATGAAAGTCATTATATTTAAGAGAGAGAGAGCATCAAATTAGTTCAGAATCTCCTACGCCAATCTTATAACACTTACTAATTCACAAAAATGAATATTACTTTACTCGTCTATGGCTAGGATTAGATTCTCCTCTTATCTATCAATAAGAAATTGGAACGGAATAAATTTTCTCATTGTTAAAGCCATCATAGATGCATAGAAATGGGTTTTCTAAGATCCACAACCAACTAAGCGGCTCACTCAAAAATGATACTGCCTATGTGAAGGAGATATGACCTAGACGCAATTAATAAAGATATTTTATTTGTCATATCTCGATTGTTCATAATACGTTTTATACCATGCTATAACTGTATTAAGCGGAAACATTAATACACGTGTGTTACGTAAACAACCAGGTCCCTAGTAACCTCTTTACTTGTCCATTGAGATCAACAGATGATTAAAGTTTCCTGATCATGGACTTGGACGTCAATTGATAATGGAGTCAAATCATTAGGTGAATGATATGGTGGACGCACACCCAATATATATAGGACGTAGTACTCACACCTTCGACCGTGAGATCATATTTAATTGCTATTTCTGGAAGGTACTTTGATTGCATCAAATATCACTCCTTATTTAGGATGACAATAAAGGTGTCCCTCTAGGGTATCCGAAAGAAATATGTTGAGGCGTATGATCAAGAGCGGGATTTGCCAATCCATATAGCAGGATCGATACTCTGGTCCCACTCGGTGAGATTACAGAGCTTGCAAGCATGTGACTAGGTCACGAGGATGTAATATCGCAGACGAGTGAAGATAGTATTGTCATGACGAGATCAAGCTAGGTATCAGGATACCATAGAACGAGTCTCGGACAAACTAAGTATCGCCAGGCAAAAGGTTTGAGACTTGACGTCTAAGGTTCAAACGACAAAGATATTCGTGGACGCACAGGGACTATCATGGCATCCAGGTCTCTCTGTTAGTCATTGATCGGAGAACAGGTCTCGATCATGTCTGGAGTGATCCCGAACCGTAGGGTGGCACACTTAAGGGTAGGCGACGTTTAAATAAGATTGGATATTGAAGAGAAAATAGAGAAGGTTTCCGGAATGGTTCCGGGACATATCCGACGAAGTTTGGGGGCCGACGAAATGGTTTTCGGAGCCAGAATAAATTAGATAATATGTATTTAATATTAATTAGTGTAACTAATAGTTAAATATATTTTATTTTATTTATTTTCGAATTTTTAAAAGCAGCCCACTTTAAATGGGCCTTGACCAAAGGGAAAAGGCCCATAGGGGGGGGGGGGACTTTCCCCCTTGGTGCGGTTTGGGAGGGGGCTGCCCAGGCCCACCTATGGCCGGCGCACCTATTTGGGACGTGGTGCCATGTGGGGTTTAATCCCACATGGCTTAGCCACCAAGGGTGACACCCCTCCTCCTCCTTTATAAAGGGATGTCCCCATGCCTTGGAAAATTGCACCATCCTCTCTCTCTCATCTGTTTAAGTTGTGGCTCCGCAATTGGGGTTGCGCACGGTTTGAGAGAGTTCTTTCCACCATACGAACACCGCCGTGCTGCTGGGACCAAGTCTTTTGCTTTCGCTGCTCGGTTGGATCGGAGCCCGGAGGTCGTCGTCTACACTGTACATACGTGTGTAGAGATACGAGGTGCTACACGTGTGGCACTAGGAGAGGTTCGTCTACACGACCTTGAGGTCGGCGCCACCATCGTCTTCGCCGCCCGTCTTCATCACGCGTCGTCATCGAAACAGATCTTTTGATCGTCGACGCTTACGGTCTACAAAGGTATGTACACCGTTCCCTCCGTTACTTTATATCTGTATAGTAATAGATTCTGGCTATTTAGGTTATCGTTGTTAGGAAAAAAAAATATTGTCTGCCTACGATCCCCTTCAGTGGTATCAAGTCGATCTATGTGTAGATGTAGTAGTACGGTTAGAACTCATGTTGAATTAGGGCACTGATCTTATAATTGTTTCCCTCTCGCGGGCACTTGCTTATGCCATCGGCATTGAGTTCGATGAAGCGGCCTGGACCGACTTTACGCGTACGCTTACGCGATACTGGTTCCGCAATTGACATATGACTTGTACCATATATGAGGCTGGCGGGTCTCTCTCTCTCTCTCTCTCTCTCTCTCTCTCTCTCTCTCTCAATAGACGGCTTGGCATTTTCAATGGAGGACCCGAAAGGGATATAAAAAATGACAATTATTTGATCGGTGTTGTGGTTAAAGGTTCGTAGGTAAGAAACGGTTCTTTTACGGAAGCCCCTAAGCCACGTAAAATATGCAAAAGATAAAGCAGAAAGCGTCTAACTTTATTTTGCAGGGGCAATGTGATATGATAATAAAGGGATATCCCCACGCCAATATTGGTCTGTTAGACGGGAGGCGGCGGTGCTCTCCTCCCTTCCTCTTTCTTCTAGGATTGGTCTGTCAGAACTTGGCCCGTGGGTACGATCACATGTAGTTAGAAGCAGCTATTGATATAACCATTTGGGTAACTCTTAGGCCATCACCAATACAAGGTTTTTAAGAGAGATGCTTAAAAACAGGCTATATTTATGCATTGATGTTTATATTTACAAGGCAGATACTTAACTGGACACCTTTGCTATAGAAATAAGCGTAGACGATGCTTCGAAAAATATTAGTTAAATTTTGTAAAGATCTCTCTAGCACTTTGCATTGTTCCATATGAGGTGAGGCTTTAGATCTTCTACAAAAAAGAAAATAAACCATTGAGTTAGTAAATCAAGAAAGTATATTAGGCAAGTTTTAAAAAATTACTTGGTATTATTTACCTTAAAATTAAATATTGTTATGCTTGTTGACATGTACATGCTAGTAGATATTAATCATTACTTTTAGATAAAGTCATGTAGTTTACCATAAATACAGATTCAAGAGAGCGTATATGGTTGCTCAAAGCACAAAAATATATCGATTATGAATTTACTTAAGTAATTATGCCTGCATTTTAGGTACAAAGTTTGTTTCTTAAATGCTTAATTGTCGTATGTGTCATAGCAAATTAAAAAAAATACATAAACTGTTAAGTTGTAAGAAGTGAAAGATTTTCAACATATTTTAATATACAAACTAAGGTACGTTCAATGCACTTTAGTCACAATAATCATGCAGAAAATAAATGGAAGTCATTATATGTAAAAGAGAGAGAGAGAGCATCAAATCAGTTCAGAATCTCCTACGCCAATCTTATTACACTTACTAATTCACAAAAATGAATATTACTTTACTCGTCTATGGATTAGATTCTCCTCTTATCTATCAATAAGCGCAATTGTAACAGAATAAATTTTCTCATTGTTTAAGCCATCATAGATTCGTAGAAATGGGTTTTCTAAGATCCACAACCAACTAAGCGGCTCACTCAAAAATGATACTGCCTATGTTCCAAATTTATTGAAGTTCTATGATTGTCCCAAGTCAAACAAATTTAAGTTTGACCAATAGTTTATAGAAAAAAAATGTATCAACCTCTAAAACACCAATTTCCATTGCAGTCATCTAAAAACTATTTTCATATACTTTATAGACTTAAACTTTTATTTTAGCACATTTTTAATCAACACGGTCTAATCTAGAAAAAAATGACTTAGATACGGGCTCTTTTGATTCATAGGATTTGTAAAGGATTCTTAAATATCTTTCATTCTGTTTTAATAACACGTGCAGTCCTAATTATTGTTATCAGCGTGTCGCATGCCATCTCATACAAGAAGTGACACTTGGTTGGAATTCTTATTGATCCATTCATTTCTGTTCATTGCAGGAAGTTGTAAGAGGAACATTTTAATCTGGTGAACACTGATCTTCTGCAGAAACCTGATGTCGAGGCTGCTCGATCTTGCTGTTCTGATGTCGAGATATGAATCAGTAATGCATGTATGTCATTTCCCCTCCTGTCCTTGGCCTCAATTTTTCTTATCATGCCAATCCAGCTAAATCTGGTTCTTGAACTAATGCAGGCAAGGTGTTTCACTTTTCATGGTTTTGTGAGAACGATAGTGAGCTGCTGTCGGAGTATGCAAAGATGGTGTGGGAGGTGCACCGTGACGAGGAGCGCGCCTCGAGCTAGTTGGACCGGTCGGCCAGGGCGGCTTCCCCGCACAAGCGGCACGTGCTCGCCACCTTCCTGTGGGACACCACTGGGCCTGAAGACGGTGATGTCAGTGCGATGAGTTACTCGGGGTTGGCAGCCGCTAGGGCTCACTCGTCCATGGCTTGCTGCTCATGTCTCTCTGAAGCTGACGATGATAGGAGTTCGATCGTCTTCTTGTTGTTTCAGTAGTGGAGTCTCAGGTGCAAATTGTGTGTAGTGAACATTAAGATTCATGTCATTTCGAGTCTCTTGTTTCAGCATGAGTTGCCAATATATTTTCATGTTTAGAATGTCTAAATTTAGTGCACACCATTACAGTTGTAAATTCTCCATTCAGTGACTCTAAAGAAACCTTCTTATATATGGAAGTGAGGGTGGATGATGGTTGTTCCTTTTGAGAGTTGTGGGTTGTAACTAGTTGAGTAGTCGGCTGACAAAGTTTGTATATTCTTTGTAAGGCTATATCGACATTGTTGTGGTTAACCTCTCAACTTTTAGTCCAATATTTGCCAATTTTCATGCTCAGTTTTTGTGGAATATATTAGAAGTAAAATATGAACGCCTGCAGTGGACCAGTGGGTGGTGCGTGCGTGAGCAGAGAGACTTCCGAGTTCCGATGATAAAGAGGTTCATGTGGACCTGCTGCGTACTTTGACATTACAGCTCCTTCAGGTCCATAGCTCAGTGACGCCACTTTAGTGATTTAGTCTATGCACGAAACCAGCTGCATCCTACTAGGCTACTAGCATGCGGCGTTGCCTTTGCCTCATTGGCAGCGAAGGCTGTGCTGGGCATACGTCATCATTTTCCCGCCAAATTTTGCTAGACTGGCGAGACGTGGATTTAGCTCTATTCTACGGTTGCCCGCTGGAACCGGAAGTGTCCTGATCAGTCCTATCCTCCTCTTCTTCCCAGCTTCCCAACTCAGCCAAACTTTCAATTGGGATTCCTTGGGGAAAAAAACTTTCGAATGGGGTGACTCACAAAGAAGAAAAACTTCCAATCATGAAGCTTCAAAGCTAACTTGTGAATTTTCAAAAACTCCAACCGATAATTTAAAATAATTGAAAACAAAATGCTAAACTGCAAGTCTGAAACAATATGTTTCTTAATTAATGCATTCACGTATGTAGTAAAGCAATGAAATGGGAATTATTGACAGATGTAGGAGAGGAAAATCAGCAGAGTACCATCTCTACAGCTCAAACTCACAGTATCTTAGACTCTTGGTACCGAGTAGAGCAAACATGTCTCAGTAATCTATTGCATAGTACGCCTGGATTCCAAGTTTCCAAAATCAGCAACACTTCACAGCAGCTTCACCAAAATACATGATCCTCTCAACATGACAATGCCAAGGACTAAACAAAACTCCATATCCCAAAACAATGCAAGAAACGCGGACGTTGTGCACCCGGGAGCATGTGCTCCCGGTTTTTTCAAAAAAAAATTGAAAACTTGACAAAAAATTCCGAAAAAAATCATGCACGTACCTGAGCATGTCACGCACCATCGTGTCAAATTTGGCGACGAAACGACATCGCGGCCGCCCTGTGCAAAAATGACAAATCACAGATCTGAAAATTCAAATTTTGGATGCTATTTTCTGTCAGAAATTTGCCATTTTTGCACAGGGCGGCCGCGATGTCGTTTCGTCGCCAAATTTGACACGATGGTGCGTGACATGCTCAGGTACGTGCATGATTTTTTTCGGAATTTTTTGACAAGTTTTCAATTTTTTTTCGAAAAAACCGGGAGCACATGCTCCCGGGTGCACTTGTGAGTTTCCACAAGAACACAATGGTTTAATCTTACAAATACATTCAGTTCAAAGTATGCATTCTCAAGTCAAATTAGCATTCAGATTCCACAATGGCACACAATAGGGGATAATAGCAAGATTCCATAACAGTCTAAGCCATAATATTCATAGCTCTATCTTCTACGGAGTAAAAGATACTGATCCATCCAAAGTTAAAATGACATATTTTGCCCAAACTGCGGTTGAGGAAGTGCATCACTAAAGCCTGACAACCACAACCTTCTCATAGCCCCCAGAATGAGATTTCAGGAAATTACAATCATCCTAGTCCTCCAAAACAACTCTTGTCTGACAATTTAGAGAAACCTGCAAAGCAAATTGTAAACATGAGTCTCACCCAAACTCTTTGTTACAATTCTGAAAAAGAAATAAACAGTCGAGATATCTGAATACTCATATGGAGAGAATGAGTGACAGGAATAAGAAATGTTCTTTTCTCCTTTTCTTCTTGGTCTCAGTATAAGTACAAAGTAAAGAGAAACATTAGTTCAGAAATAAATAAAGAAGATAGCAATCCGCATTGTTTGGGAACAATTACAAAAATGAAGATGCCATATGAACACTGCAACATGCATTGTTTATTTTCTGTTGCAACAATAATACATGGTTTGAAAGATGTGTTGCTAATAATATTTTAGCCTAATGAACAATGCTGGCTCATCATAACGAAAATTTTGGGCATCTGCTGACCTCTACTACCCTTAGGATGTTTGACACTCCAAATTTCAAATTTGTAATAACAAGGCACACATGGTAAATCAGAAAATAGTGTTACTTGGAAGAATTTGGCAGCTGGCAGAAATATGCACCAAAAATATTTCTTTCAATTAAAGCACTGCAGACAATTTTAAGAGAAATCGGCTGTGCTGAATAGTACATGAAACAGGGAGAGAAATTAATGAGAAAGTGCCATGATATAGATTTGCTAGTGCACTTCATTTCATCAGTTCAATTTCTACGCGCAACGTCTCATTTTTTACAGTGTCTGGCGATGTCTCCCTTTTGACTGTGGTCTTCTTGCTCCAACCTTCAACCAGGCAAGCAATAACTTAAATAATCATAACATGGTATATATTTCTCTGCATAGTACACATGACTTGAAATGGAAAAAGAGAATGAGACATTGAACAGGTTTAAAATATCAGATGAATGAAATGACATTCAAGTATCCAATAAAGTAATAACAAAAAATACCACGTTCCTAGGAGGCCACACAATCTGAGTGCAGTGACATGAAAGTTTCAGAAACAAGGATACAAAAATACACAGGTATATAATAATAGAAACTACAACGAAATGAGAATACAAGGCAGCGCATGAACTCTAAGGAGCGGCAAGATGCCATCTAGCTCCTAGAAGCAATGACCGGGCAGTACAGTACGTTCATGTTGTGTGTGAGAGTAAGGCATGTGTGTATTATAAAGTATGTTTCAAATATTATTGTAGAAAAGGGGAATGTTTCAAATATTTTAACATGGACATGATTTTGATACTCGAAAATACACAATGCAGGCATTCCGCATTCATACAGGATGCAGCAGGTACCACAACTCACTGAACTATCAGGGTAACCTTTACCTACCAACACAAAGTTCATAGCTAGGCTAGTATTTTCTCCATATATATAAATACAATTAATGTAACGAAAATAGGCAGTCACGAGTGGCATGGGCCGTGGCTGCCTCGGACTTGGCTCATTCTGAAGGGTTTAAAGGGCAGCAAAACAAGAAGATACAAATGAACAGACTAGAAAAGACTCAGCCTTTCGCTTAGCTTTAGCTCTTTATTCCTTTAACAGCCTATTATTTCTATCTTTGCTGCACTTCTCCTTTTGTATGTATCAGTGGTGAACCACAATTTACTCCCAAATCAACTTCAATTTCCCCCCAAATTCTAGCGCAATTTGTAATTTTGTATACAAAGAGGACCCTACATAAGCCTCCAATCCAAGCACATAATTTCAAAAGATATGTTAATGCGAAATGTGCCCAATCTAACAGTTGTATACCCGCAATACACAATGGAGGCATTGATATAGGATGCAGCAGGTACCACAACTCACTGAAGTATCAGGGATTCAGGGTAACCTTTACCTACCAACAGAAAGTTCATAGCTAGGCTGATATATTCTCGATATATAAATCCAATTAAAGTAACGAAAATTGGCAGTAACAAGGGGCTCCGCCGCATGGTCTCCTCCGTGCCATCGAGGGGCTCCGCCGCGCTTTCCTTTGGAATGTGAAGGGGCGGGCATCTGGTACCAAATGCCTAGTGGCCTGGGACGTGGTCTGCCGCCCGAAGCAAGAAGGTGGGCTGGGGATCAAATGCTTGACCATGAAGAATGAGTGTCTTCGGATGAAGCTTGTCCACCGCCTGCATTCCGCCGAGGGCTCGCCATGGGCACGCTGGGCTTGGTCGACTGTGGTTGGGCAAAAGGCTGCGTGGCACCACTGGACGCGTCTTGCCGCCCTCATGCCCCTCTACCGCGGGATCACCACGGTGGCGGTGGGCGACGGGCGTCGCACAGCATTCTGGCTGGACGTTTGGTGTGGCGACACGCCGTTCGCGACAAGGTGGCCAGCCCTGTTCTCCCACGCGCTCGACGGTGAAGCCACCGTGGAGGCCGTCATCCACGCCGGCGTGCGCCACTGCCTGGTGCCGAGGCTGAACCATGCTGGTGCTCGGCAGCTCCCTCACCTCCTGGACGCCGTCGCCGAGATCGAGCTTTCGAGCGAGACAGACCAGCGGGCTCTCACCCGCTGCCGGAAGACCTCTGGCGCCCTGGACGCTTCGGCGCTGTACAAGCTCCGGGTTTGGGGCGGCGTAGACGACGCCGCCTTCCATTTTGTATGGGAGAACTTCGCTCCGTCACGGGTGCGCTTCTTCGCCTGGCTTCTGCTCAAGCGAAGGGTCCTGTCTCGCGAAGCCTTGCTCAGCAAACATATGCTCACCGCTGCGGAGGCAGGGTGCCCGATATGCCACGCCCCTCTCGAGACGACGGAGCACATCTTCTTCGAGTGCGCCTCTGCTGCTCGCTTCTGGAGTGCGCTCGGCTACCGGTTCCCGGCTGGCGCGAGCGTGCGGCACCTCTACACCTACGACGCGCCGGCTGCTGTCAAGACGGAGGTGGCGTCCACCTTCACTCTCCTCTGCTGCTGGAACCTGTGGAAACATAGGAATGCGGTGGCCTTCCGGGATCAGCGCCCCTGTCTTCCCCTCCTCCTCCGTCTCTGCCGGGAGGATGCCCATCTCTGGCGTACGAGGCTCCCTGCTGAACTTGACAATGCTGCCGCTGCTTGGTTGCAATGTCTTGAGGTTGCTGTGTAACCTCACCCCTACCCCCCTGCTGCATCTTATACACCTCACCCCTGTAAATCAGTGAAAACTCTCGGCCTTTTGGGTCGTACCACACATATATGGAAAATTCAGGTGGGGCTTTGTCCCCCCCGGTGAAAACTTCAAAAAAAAAAGTAACAAGTAGTATGTGCCGCGACTGCTAATAGGATCGGACTTGGCTCATTCTGAAGGGTTTAATGGGCAGATAACGACAAGATACAGATGAACAGACTAGAAAAGACTCAGCCTTTCGCTTAGCATTAGCTCTATTCCTTCAACAGCCAATTCTTCCTACCTTGGCTGCACTTTTCCTTTTGTACTATGCAGTAGTGGTGAACCAAAATTTACCCCCAAATCAAGCTCGATTTTCTCCCAATTTACCCCATACTCTAGCCCAATCTGTATACAGTGGACCCAACATAAGCCTCCAATCTAAGCACATAATTTCCAAAGATACGCTAAAGCGAAATGTGCCCAATCTAGCAGTTGTATAATCCACTTTATCGGGAAAAAAAAGTGTCTTTTATTATAGCTCAAAGGAAATCACTGAAGAAATAGCGAATGTTTACCTGCTGCATATGGAATCTTGCTTGATTCCAGCCAGGTCGGGAGCACACATGGTCGGATTGGGACAGTGGGTATAGCTAGACGAGAACTCCCAGTAACTCTCTCCTTAACCATGTCCACGCCGACAAGCTGGTCGCCGCAGACAAGGTACACCACATTGGCGTTCAGTGGGTCAATGGCCCCGATCGCCGGCATCTCCTTCAAGGGTGGAAACTGGTTGCGTTCGTCCAGCCAAATGCGGATGAATGACACCTCGTGGTCCAGCGTCCAGGAGCTGCCCCCGTCGTCGAGCGAGAAGGAACTGACCACATACGGCTTCTCCTTGGACACCTCGACGTACCGCATCTTCCCCTGGCTGACCCCCATTCGCCGGTAGCTGCCAAGTTTCCTGAATAACACCATGCCCTCCAGGTCAGGCAGCACGCTCCCTTTGGGAAGCCCGACGAAGCAGGGCTCCGGCCGGTCGCTGAGCGGGTCCACCGAGATGGCGCCCCAGCTCTCGTCGATCCACCACAGGCGGTCGCCGAAGGCCACGACGGAGTTGGTGATATGCATCCGGCGGTCAGCCGGCAACGGGGATGGCAAGCCCACAAATTTGTCCCACTTCCCTGTCTCCGAGAGAAACCGCCGCATGACCAATCCCTCCTTCTCCGCGCCTCCGATGGTAAACATCTCAGCTACCGCGTACCTATCGGGGGGCGTGTCCTCGTCTTCGGATTGGGTGAGGAGGCCGATGTGGCGGCATCTGGAGGTCCTCTTGGTGCCGTCGATGTCCGGGAGGCGGTACAGCTCGCCGCTGAGCGGGTTGCAGACGAAGCGCGTGGTCTCCGGGTTGTGGTCCGTGCCGGCCCAGGACAGGTCGTGTATCGATGATGACGCGCCGACGGTGGGGAGGCTGAAGTGGGTTTGCCAGAAGCTCACGAGGAGGAGGCCGTCGCTGCTCGTGGCGCAGACTTGGGCCGCGACGGAGCTGATGATGCCGGCGGCGGGGTCGGGGCGAGGGCGCGGGTGGATGAAGTGGGCGGGGACGGTGAGGTTGGTGAGGAACGGGGGCTCGTCGAGGTGGAAGGACGCGCCCGGCGCCGGCGCCCCCGACTTGTCCATCGACGTGAGCTGGATCAGGGCCCTGCGCGGGAGCGAGGCGGCCGTGGAGAGGGAGCGGCGGAGGCCGCCGGAGAGGAGGCGGAGCATTCTGCGGCGGATGGGGGCGATTTGGCGTGGTAGAGAGTGGACTGGAGGAGGTTTTGGTGTGCTTTTTGGAGAGCGAGCGGCGTGGTGGGTGTGGTTGGTTCACGAGACGGCTGCCGTGGACTTGTTCCAGCGAATGTTCTGTTGCAGCTGTGCTGAGGCCTGTTCCCTTTCTTGCTTTCCAGTTTTGACCCAGCTGTGTGTTCGAAACTTCGAATCAGCTCCATGGGAAGCGAGCAATGGTCAGGCTCTGCAGGCCACCTCCTTTGATTCTGCAGAACTGGGAAGGAAACCAAAGAAATTCGCTCCATGGGATTCTTTTAGGCATGATTCCTGGAACACAACTCCTCTATGCAATCAGATGCCGAACCTGTTCTTTTCCTCCAAAGATTATCAATCCTTCGGTTTCTGCATCCCTCCGACTGAAGATTTTAGTGTTTCTACTTCTTCAACCCCTGTCAGAATTGGCATTTCAGCAGTCCCCAGGAGCTTCAGGTACTCAGGCAATCCAATACTCTTCTTCTGAGTCCTGCGATGTGTGGGATTACCCCTCGGAAACCCCTGGCCAGTGTACTGCCTGTGTCTGCAAAATCTTGACTGGGAATCATGATACACCTCTGCCATTAACTGGGTATAGAAGTCATGTAATCTGTTTTTGGTTGCCTTTTTTTAGGACAAGTTTTTGGTTGCTTCGCAGAGACAATATTCAATACTAGAGCAATGTTGCGAAGCAAGAGTTTCCAAAAAAAAAAGATATGACCGTGTCCTGTGCCGGCTCCATGTTACTGAAACAAAGCATTATCTTTTCTTTCACCATCAGTTTGCGAAAACCTGCTGGTCTTACATTATGCCCCAACAATTATATGCACGGCAATCCTCTCTGAAGAAGAAGAGTTCATATGTCCCTTTATTCATGTGATGGTGATCATCAGGGCAGCATCCTGGAGTATCTGGAAGTGCATATAGAAAGTCTCATTCTATTCAAGAATGGTGCAATCTTCAAAGAAATTCAGAACAACCTTTACGGATGCCAAAGGGTTTTCAATGAGAAATGAACTTTAGTGGAGTATTTCAGAGAGCAAGGAGAAAGTCTCCTTCTATTCTGGTAGCTGGTTAGCCAGATTTCTATAATAGTTCTTAGGTTGTTAGTATTTTAGCTCTATACCATAACATCCTATTAACATAATTTTTCCCTGTACGAAATTACCTGTTGTTTCTCCTAAAAATGTCCAAAGAAAGAAGTATCATTCTTCCCTTTAAAACACAAAATAATCGATATCAAACTAACATTTATGCCAGCAGACAGTTTGTTTTTTAGTTAGTCAGAGAAGTCTAATAAAGTTGAAGAGAGTGCGTCCATTTCTCATCATCAGCATGCAAATATCCTATGCAAAACAATCCGATCCCAGTTTTGATGATTATAAAGTGACACAGATCAGAACCAAACATTTTAAGTGCATGAACATTTTAACAAAGAGCATAAGCATGATGTCTTGCAAGTAACATTGCATTTCTGAGACTGGTTGGTAAAAGTTGCCAATGAAATGCAGTGTAGTCATCCTATTGAACAATTGTGCACCTAAACAAGTCCGGGATATATAAGACATCCGTCAGTTACACATAGAGTTGCACCAGCCAATAGAACAAGCACAGAACTGTCATGTAATTTCGCCAAAATGACATCTCATGACTTCCAGTTGCCACCTTCAACTTTGCTGTTGGTCAAAATGAAGGAACCTGCAAGCAAACATAGTAGGCACAAATAATTTTGGTGATGACATACTTGGGTAACATTTCTGTTTAGGTACTAGATAACATTTCAATATTGGTGACAGGTCAATTTACAGCATGGTTACTTGGTAAGAAATAGCAAGGAGCATACTTAAGTCCTGATTTGGAAGTTTAACTTTGTCCCAATTTTATGTGTGGGATATGACAGACCAGCTAGTGGAGTAGTTCCGTCAAGGTAATACTATGTGTAGCAGTCAAGCACTGAAGACAGTGCAAACGATTGGTAGTCAAAAAATCGAGTTAGTCGCTGTGCTGTCGACTCATTGGCAGTACGACTAGACTAGTCGTAATTTTTTTTGATAAAGGACTAGTCGTAAATAGTCACAAGTAGCCGAGGATTTTTGGTTGGAAGCCAAGTACCAACTCAAAGACCAGTCTAGCGACTAGTTGAAAGACTCTTAATCATTACGAGTAAGGAACAAATTCAAAAGGCATACTTTTATTTTCCTAAAAATGTATCATGATTGAAAGAAACGTAGAACTCTATAATGTAACCAGCCATAATATGTGTATAGAGTCCCGAAACTAAAACGTCATCATATTCTCAAAAATGACAAACATATGTAATCAAACAAGTTGGACTTATGGTTATGGATAACAATGGTGTTCTCGTATAAATATTGGACAATTAAGATAACCAGTTCAACAGAGTGACTTGGAAACATGACCGAACCTACCTTGTTTGTGCAAGTAACCCAATGCACAGGTTGTGTAGAAGAAATGCAGAAACATGCGCACAGAATGAATAAGGCATGGCTAATTATCAAACGAAAGAAAAGGAGTTAATTGCATGAGGGGTCACACAACTCGTCACTCATGTGCACTTAAGTCACACATCTCAATAACGGGATTTTTTTGGTCACACAACTCGACAAGTGCGTGCACGCAGGTCACTGGCCCCACTTGTCAGTCCGTTTTGGACGGTAAATTTTCAGAAAACCCCCTGGAGTAATATTAATATTACAAAATGGTCCTCCTAATTTTACAAAATGGTCCTCCTAATTTTACAAAATGGTCCTTCTGATTTTACAAAATGGTCCTCCACAGGGGGGTTTTTGCAAATGTACAAAAATACAGGGGGGTTTTTGCAAAATAACGTGTCCAGTCAGCATCAACTTCAACGGAAAACGGCCTGACAGGTGGGGTCAGTGACTTAAGTGCACCAGATGACGAGTTGTGTGACCAAAAAATTCAGTTATCCAGATGTGTGACTTAAGTGCACATGAGTGACGAGTTGTGTGACCACCAGTGCAAATAACTCAAAGAAAAGGGTACCCAAGGAAGAAAGAGTTACTTAAGAGAAAGTACCAAAGGTAAGTTTGGTTGGAAGCCAATTACCAACTCAAAGACCAGTCTAGCGACTAGTCAAAAGACTCTCAATCATTCGAGTAAGGAAACATATTCAAGCAGCATACTTTTATTTTCCTAAAAGTGTACATTGGTTGAAGAAAAAGAAAAAAAAGAACTCCATAATGTAATCAGTCAGACTATGTGTATACAGTCCAAAAACTATAACATCATAATATTCTCAATGGACAAACATATGTAATTAAACATGACTCGAACCAAACAAGTTGGAGTTAATTTGACGAAAAGGCAGCCTGGCCTGCTTTTCTATTAATTAGAACGATAGTACAAGATGTACAAGGGTAAAACCAAAAACAAAGGAAAAGGAAGACTACTGAACTACTGAAGGAACAAGGGTGAAATCAGTCAGGTTCCCTAGGTCTTTGGAGCAGGCTGAGTGCCTTGGTCTTGCCAGCGAGGCTCCAGTTTCTAGCTTCGTCAACTATTCCGGCATGAATCCTGTGTAGAGACGCCGCCTTGTTCTCGAAAATTCTGGCGTTTCGCTCTCTCCATATGCTCCACCAAGTGAGATGCACAAGTGTTGTCCAGCTCTTACGCATTGCTGGTTGTTGTGACTTTGTGGTGCCGGTAAGCCAAGTTTGCAGGGAGCGGGTGTCCTGTCTTGGCGCTAGGGTTGCCGGCAGCTGCGCCGTGACGAGCACCTTCCTCCATAACCTGATGGCCACCGGGCAAGAAGCAAGCAAGTGTAGCGCTGATTCTGGCTCGGCAAGGCACATGACACAAGCGGCATTGTGCGGCCAGCCCTTTTTCATAAGGCAGTCAGCGGTATTGCACTTCCCAAGGATAGCTAGCCACCCGAAAACTCTGCATTTTAAGGGAGCTTCACTGTTCCAAATTATTTCCTGGAAATTGAACTTCAGCGAGCCCTCAACTTACGTATTGCACTTCCCAAGGATAGTTGGAGTTAATAATAACAATGTTGTTCTAGTACAAATATTGGACAATTAAGGAAACCAGTTCAACACAGTGACTTGGAAACATGACTGAACCTTCCTTGTTTGCGCATGTAACACAATGCAGGGGTAGTGTAGAAGAAATGCAGAATCATGAACACATAAAAGAATAAGGTATGACTAAATATCAAACGAATGAAGAAGGGTATCCAAACAAGAAAGAATTTCTCGAGAGAAAGTACCAAAGATAAGGTTGCTGGCACGCTTCAGTTTTTCTAGCCTTTGTCTACACGAACCAGCATCTCTGCCAAAGTCTTCCTTTTGCAATTGTTCTTGTTGCTCGCAAGGGCTCCTTCAATAATATTTAGAGACAAGAGCTTGAATAAGAATAACACAGTGAACTATGAGCGTATATATTTCTTCATCACACCAAGGATTGAATTGGAAAACAACATTCCGGCATTTAACAGGACAAGTGCATCACGTTGCCATTAGTCAGAGAAGCAAAACAGTTTTATACATGATCAGCAAAATACAGCAGATTCTCTAGCAATGCCAAATTCCAATTTTGATGTCCTAAAGAAAAATGTAAAAAATACCACTAACGATGGCCAATGTAATTCTATGAGCCCATGTGCAGTGATTAAACTAAAACCTGTGCAATCTAACAATTATAGGACAATGACCTGTCAATGCTTCAATATCCATTCCAATGTATGAAACAAGCATGTTGAAGAAGCTTATATATATACCTGGGATGTAGCTTGATGCAAGCGATGTTGGGAGCACGCACGGCACAATGAAACTACAGTGTCGCACCATTTGACAGGCGACGTTGTCTGGAAGAGGACTCTTACCAATCACCTTCGCCTTAGCCATGTCCACGGCGTAAACATCGCCATAATCTTGGAAATACAGGACATTGGCCTTGAACGGATCCACGGCAGCAATCCGCAGAGCGTTGGAATCGAATCTACAGGGCGCCCATTCTGGCATTTCAATCTGGTGATCCAGCGTCCAGCTGCAGGTGTCGACATCGAGCGAAAACGAGCCGATCAGGGACGTCTTCTCTGGTGTACTGGCGAGGTGGATGAACCGCAGCTTCCCCTCGCTGAACCCCATGCGCCGGTACCTGCTCAGTATGGCATTCCCGTGAGGCAGAACACTGCAGTCGGGCAGCTCGACGAAGCGAGCCTCCGGCCGGTCGCTGAACGGGTCGACGGAGCAGACACCCCAGCTGACGTCCACCCACCAGAGCCGGTCCCCGAACGCCAGTACCTCGTGGTCTATCTGCATCCTCCGCTCACCGTGCATCCCGAACGGCTCGGCCAGGACCATCGGCCGCTCCTCCCACTGCCCTGTTTCCGACATAAACCGACGCACGACTCTGCCTTCCGGGCCGGTGCTGAGCTGAGCCACCACGTACCTATCAGGCGAGCCGTGGGATTGGGTGAGCAGGCCGAAGGACGTGGTCGAGCTCATCTTCATGACGTGCATGTCCGGGGCAGGGAGGCGGAACAGCTGGCCGCTCAGAGGGTTGCAGACGAAGAGCCTCACGTCCCGTCGTTGGACGCAGCCGCCCACGGCCTGTGCGTGTAGCGATCTGGGGCAGACGTGGCGGGTGTCGAGGAAGTCGAGGAGGAGGAGGCCGTCGCAGCTCGCGCCGCGCACGGCGCCAAGGAGGAAGTCCACGGCGTCGCCGCGGGGGTCGACGAAGCGGGCGGGGACAGAGAGTTGGGAGGCGCGCGGGGCAGCGTTGAGGTCGAAGGACGCGCGCGCGCGTGCGCCCGGTGAGGCTGCCCCTGCTGACGCGTCCAGCACCACCTCGGTATTCACCATGGCCCACGAGGCGCGGGAGGGCTCCGTGCAGAGGGAGCGGCGGAGGGGCGCCGAGACGGCGGCGGCGAGGCGTCGGAGCAGGAGGGGCATTTTGCCTCCGGAAGGGCCGGCGATGGTGTGTCAGTGTTGGCAGAAACGAGGGAGATGGAGTGAGAGAATAGCGAGTAGTGCCGTGGTGGGGAAAGTAGGGGTTTGGTTCATGCACCGAGTCCGTGAAATCTTCTGGCAAGAGGAAAGGTCCCGTCGTCCGTCGAGCGTCGAGCGTTCTTCGGGTCAGCCCGAGTGGTCTGACGAAGAAGACAAGGGGATGTCAGTTCGTGCTTCGAAGCCCGTGCTCATCAACTCCTGCGAAGTTCCTGTAAAGAAAACTCTTGCGAATTTATTGTCTGGCATGTGAGTTGTGACCGTGGTCGTGGCCAGTGCAACAAAAATTTCGAAATTTCGACAGCAGAATTGTTCCTCAAAATTGTTTATGGACTCAAAAAGTAGGATTATGAATTAAAAAAAAATTCACGAGGTCAGAAAATTGGGTATAGGTTTAAGAAACCGTTCATCGATTAAAAAAAGTTTCTTTAAAGAAATGTTCGTGTAGTTTGAAAAATATTCGTGGTCGTCGTCGTGGCCGAGGCATTAAATAATATTCATGGTTTTAGAAAATAGTATGTTTATTTATTCGTAAAGAATGTTCATGGGCCAGAAAATATATTCATGTTATCTTTAAAACATAAAAAACTATTTTTTAATAAAAGTAATATTGATGAAAAAGGGAAAATAGGAAAAAAATCAACAAAATAATACACATAAGACATAAAACGATTCTAGAAAATTAAAAAGAAAAATAAAAAACAAAGCTAGTGAACTTTTTTTTTTAATCCATGAACATACTTTTCTTGGGATCCCATGAGCATTTTCTCGAAATCGTGAACTTAATTTTCTTACCTAGTGAACATTTTTAAGCCGCGTAAACAAAACAAAATCCGTCAGCCTGCTTTTTTTGGAACCCATAAACATTTTCTCGAACATGTGAACTTATGTTTTAACCCATGAATATTTTTTTGATCCCCATATACATTTTTGGAATCCATGAACATATTATTTTAAACATGTGAACATATTTCCTTAACCTTCAACATTGTTTGAACACATGACCATTTTTTACCGTTAACAATTTTTAAAATCCGTGAACATACTTTTGGATCCCATGATCATTTTCTCGAATCCGTGAACTTAAATTTTTTAGCTGGTGAACATTTTTTAAGCCCCATACACCAAAAAAAAGAAACATGAACTTTTTTTTTTTGAACCCATGACCCCTTTCTCGAACATGTGAATATTTTTTATCCCCATATACATTTTAAAATCCATCAACGTATTATTTTAAACCCTGAATATTTTTTGAATCCGTCAACACACTTTTTTCGATCCCATGAGCATTACTCTAATCCGCAAATCTAATTTTTATAGCCATTGCATTTTTAAAGCCCCATATACAAAAAAGAAAATCCATGAACACGCTTTTTTTGCAACGCATGAACACTTTCTCGAACCTGTGAACTTATTTTTTAAACCCGTGAATCTTTTCAATCCCCATATACGAATGTTGAAACCATGAACTTATTATTTTAAACACGTGAAACTTGGGTGATTTTTTTTCAACGTGATTATTTTAATCCAAGAACATACCTTTTTCCGAAATCCCGTAAATCTTTTTGAACTTTTTAAATACATGAACGTACGTTTTTCAAGCGTAAACATTTATAGTGCAAAACATAAAAAAATCGAGATGTATGAATGATTATATGTTCACATATCTTGAAACATATATCCGTAAAAAGGTGAATGAAAAATTAAAATGAAAATAAACAAGAAAACTAGAAAAGAGAAATAAAATAGAGAAAAGAAGAAAGAAAACGAAGAAGGAAAAAGTAGAAAATGAATGAAAATTAAAAAATGTAACAAAAATAAACAAAATAAAAACAGGCAGAAAAATAAATATGGAAAATGTAAACAGGAAGAGAAACGAAAACAGACAACAACTGGGAAAAATTAAAACCGGACACTAAAAAGTGAGCAAAACAGACCAATATATATTACTTCATAAAAGCGTCACGCGCTCACGCTCGACCAGAAGAATGAAGAGAGTAAACGGGTGTGGCCCATAAGAGCGACGGAGTGCGCGACGTAAGTTGTGCCGCAAAGAGCGGCATATAGGATTTCCGCTGCTAAAGGTGGCAAATAGGAGCGTCCATGAAACACACTATTATCCTCCCTTCAGTGCGAGTATCTAGGACTTATTACTTCTGAACCGTTGGAGGCCCGATCGGGCTAGAGGCTACGGGGGGACCGGGCGAGCCCCCAAGTCCAGGCCAAGGAATCAACGAAATGAGCGAGGAGGGGGAGAACGTCGACCGCGTTAGAGAGGAGATCGAGGGTGTTGGAGCCCCCTGCCGTCCTCGGGGAGGTGGGCCGCCGCTCGGGCAGTCCGATTGATTGACCATCTCGATCTAGGGCTCGAAACGGGCATTCCCTACCTTGCACGCCAACTGTCGACATATTTTCCAATGGTAAATTTGTGCTCAGAGGGGTCATGCTCGTAAATCGAATGGTAGCATAGGGGAAACAACAATGTATACACGTTGAAAGATCGGTATGGTCGACTAGAGGGGGGTGAATAGGCGAGTAACAATTTTAGCCTTTTCTTTTTAATTAGGGCTTAAGAAGGTATCACAAGGTTGACTAGATATGCAACTAGATGAATACAACCTAGGAGATACAAGCAATAATAATGTGCAACGAAATACAAGTAGTAAAGGTTAGACGTAACCACAAAGTGGACAGGAGGAGATGTTTCCCGTAGTTCCTTCCCAAGTGAAGTACGTATATGTTGGAAAGGTGCGGAGCCACCAATGCAAGGCACTCCAATAGCGCTGATGTGCTCACCTTATTCTCCGTGAGCTTCACCCGCGAGGGATTGACTTGTTCCACTATGAGGTCGTCTTGAATACGTTGACGAAACCTTTACAACAAGGTTGGGGCTCTCCACAATTGTATTGGAGACTCCCAACAATGACCCAAAGCTTCTCACACAAAGATGAAGCTCCAAGACCCAATCTTCAATCTAGGGTTCCAAGAAAGCTAAGAGGTAACAAGTTTCACAAGGGAATGAGGGGGGAATCAATTTTCGGCTAGGTGAAAGGGTAGATCTAGCAGTTCTCCACCAAATTCTTGAAGGACATCAAGTTTGGGTGGGTGAGGAGGGATCTCTAGGCATTTAAATATTTGGAGTAATGGAGGAGAGAGAAACTAGGACGAGCAACCTGCTCAAGGTAGGGGAAGGGGTATTTATAGGTCCCCCAAAAAATCTGACTGTTGCTGCTATCGGAGGGACGAAACTTATACCGGAACTTCTGGGGTGTAGGGCCAGAACTTCCGGCCAAAGTTTCGGTCAACTTAGCCAATTTCCGGAGTCAGGAGCTAAGTTCATAAATGACTTAACCAATTTCCGAGGCCCGGAAACTTTCGGGGCCAGGGGCGGAACGTCCGGGGTTCAACCCACCGGAACTTCCGGCCTTGAGCACCGGAGCTTCCGGACCTCTCCATGCAAACAACAACGAGAACATTTTCAAGAGTTCTCTCCTCCATAAACTTGGATGGTTATGTGTATGTGGGTTTTATTTACAACAAGAGTAAATAAAGGAACACCGTCTTCGATATTTTCACTTTTGGGAGGGTCACCAACCGTCATGCTTCGATCATCACTTATATCTATAAACACTTGGCACACTGGTAGAACACTAATTGTGTTGTCATTATCACCAAAGCCTTTTAGGAGAGATATGGACTTTCAAACGTTCAGGCCCCAGTGGCCAGTGCACAACACTTGGTAAAAACCCTACTCCTGTTTTGTGTGGCGGTGTATATTATTTGTCGTGTGCTCAACGATCTAAAAGAAAAGCTCGAGATCGCCTATGGTGGGTGGATGACGATGGTGCTCTGGGCACTTGTGCGTATGATGGGATTGGCCCAATCGGGGGTTCCCTAACCCTTTATAACATAGTGAGAGGAAGGGCTACAGGATGCCGATCGTGCCCTTTTGACCTAGCCTCCGTGTCGGTTTCATGAAATTGTTAGGGCAAGCTGGAGGGCAAATACATGAAATTGAGTCTTTGGTTCTGCAGAACTAGCAAGGAAACCAAAGAAATTCGCTCCATGGGATTCTTCCGCATGATTCCTAGAACACCACTCCTCTATGCAACCTGATGCCGCACCTGTTTTCTTCCTCCAAAGGTTATCAATCTTTCAGTTAACGCTCGCAACACTCCAGACTGAATATTTCTGTCTCTACTTCTTCAACCTCTGTCAGAATTGGAATTTCAGCAATCCCAGGAGCTTCCAGATACTCATGCCATCCACCACTCTTCTTCCGAGTCTTGTGATGTGTGGGATTACTTCAGGAAACTCTTGGCTATTGTATTGCTAGTGTCTACAAAATCTTTATTAGAAATCGTGATACACTCCTGCCCATTAGCTGGGTATGGAAGTCTTGTTTACAGAGAAAACTTCGAATCTTTTTTTTGCGAAACACAGTACAAACGCAAACGCTCACAAATACATGCACACACTCACCCCTATGAACGCATCCACGCACACCCTACCCCTATGAGCACCTCCGAGAGACTAAGGCGGTGGGTCGAATCTTTTTTTGGTTGCTTCTCAAAAACAAGACTCAATACTAGAGCAATGTTGCAAAAGAACAATTTTGAAATTCAATCATATGACTATGTGACTGCATCCTATGTTGGCTCCACGTTACGGAAACCACACATCATCTTTTCTTTCAGTGTCAGTTTGTGAAAACCTGTGCTGGCCTTATTGATGCCCCAACAATGATATGCGCAGCAAATCCTCTCTAAAGAAGTTCAATATCCCTTTGTTCATGCAGATAATCACATTAGCATCCTGGAGTATCCGAAGGTGCAGTAGTCGATGCAATCATCAATGGAACTAAGCCAAACATTTACAAATGCCAAAGAGTTTTTACTTTTTACACAGGAAATGAACTTAGTGTTTGACAGAACAAGGAGAAAGTCTCATTCTAAATCTCAGTAGCTGGTTAGCCATATCTGTATAATAGTTTCTTAGGTTGTTAGTATATTAGCCATATAACATAAATTCTTATTGACATAATTTTCCACTGTAGGAAATTACCTGTTGTTTCTCCTAAAACATATATACATAGAAAGAAGTACCATTCTTTGCTCCCTGCATTAGAATCGTGTCAACTTTGGATCCAACCTTTCCGATGAATATCTCAATCATCCATTTTAAAACACATGCACACTCCATCTATAAAAGTTTTTCCATGAATTACGCTTTATATCAGATATGAGAAATAAATGGTATGTTCCACAGAAGTTCTTCCATAAATTATGCTTTGCATCAGTTATTTTAGTTATTCAGAGGTTTCTAAACAGATTAAAGAAGTGTATCCATTTCTCATCATCGGCATGCAAATATCCTATGCAAAACAATTCGATCCCAGGTTTGATGATTAAAGTGAAACAGATCAGAACCAAACATTTTAAGTGCGTGAACATTTTCACAAAGAGCATAAGCATGGTGTCTTGCAAGTACCATTGCATTTCTAAGACTGCTCAATAAAAGTTGCCAATAAATATGGTCAATGCAATGTAGTCAGCCTATTGAACGATTGTGCACCTAAACAAGTCCAAGATGTATAAGACATCCGCCCGCTACACAGAGAGTTGCATCACCCAATAGAACAAGCCCAGAATTGTCACGTAATCCGCCCCTTCAGCTTTGTTCTCGGCCAAAATTAAGGAACCTGCAAGGAAACACTGTAAGCACAAATAATTTTTATGACATACTTGAGTAACATTTCTGTTGAGGTACTACTTGGATAAAATTTCAATATTGGTGGTAAGTCAATTTAAAGCATGGTTTACTTGGTTAGAAATAGCAAGGAGCATACTTCAGTTCAGTCCTGATTTACACGTTTCAACTTTGTCCCAGTTTTATGGCTGGGATAAGTCGGACCAGGTACTGGAGTAGTTCTGACAAGGTAATACTACTCTGCGTAGCAGTGAAGCACTGAAGACAGTGCAGAGGATTGTGGGAAGTTGAGTCAGTCACTGTGCTACCAACTCATTGGCTAGTTGGACAACTAGCACAACAGTCGTCAATAGTCACAACTAGTCGAGTTCTTTTGGTTGGAAGTCAAAGACAACTCTAGCGACTAGTCGTTATTAGTCGAGCGAGTCTCCATTGCCGAGTAAGGAACATATTCAAGTGGAATTGTTTTTTTTTCCAAAACTGCAGCATGATTGAAGAAAAAGTACTCTAGAATGTAATCAGCCATAATATGTGTACACAGTCCGGATACTAAAAAATCATCACATCTCACAAGTGACGAACACTCGGACTAAACAAGTTGGAGTTAAGCATAGCAATGGTGTTCTAGTAAATATTGGACATCTAAGATAACCTGTTGAACACAGTGACTTGGAAACATGACCGAAACTTCCTTGTTTGTGCAACACATTGCAGGGGCAGTGTAAGAGAAATCCAGATTCATGAACACAGAAAGAATAAGATATGACTAAATATCAAACGAAAGAAGAAAGGTACACAAACAAGAGTAACTCAAGAGAAAGTACCAAAACTGGGTGGAAACGCTTCAGTTTTTGTGGCCTCTGTCTACACGAACCAGCATCTCTGCCAATGTCTTCCTTTTGCAATTGGTCTTGTTGCTCGAAAGGGTTCCTTCAATTATAGAGACAAGAACGTAAGTAAAAATAACACAGAGTAACAAAGCAGTGTATTTTCCTTCGTTACACCAAGAATTAAATTGGAAAACAACGTCTAGGCATTTAACATGACCATTACATATCTATACCTGGACATCAATTACAGAAGCAGAAAAATGTTTTACATGATAGGCTATCCCATACATCATGTGATCAACAAAAGAGCGATGCTATGCATACGACGGTTTCAATACGATCATTGTACGACGAACCATCCGCACCCTTAGATTGTTTTCAGTTTTCAAATAAGTTTGGCTTGGAATAATATCGTACCAAAATTGAATGTAAACTGTCGTATGCATAGCTATTTCGTCAACAAAAGACACCAGATTCCCTAGAAATGACAAAATTCCACCTGTGATATCCTAAAAAAAAGTGGAAGATACTGCTAACTATGGCCAATGTAATCCAGAAAAGTATGAGCCCATATGCAATGATTAAGCCACAATATTTAAGATGCCGATGATCAAATCATACAGTTGAGAAACTTCAATATACAGATATAATTATTGGTGTCTATTATAACAAAATAATCCATGCTACGCACAAGGTTCTAACAAGCGCATGATTTGAGAAAATGTTAAACTGCTAAAACCTGTGTAAGCTAACAATTATAGGACAATGACCTTTCAATGCTTCAATATCTAGTGTAGCGCGAAACAAGCATGTTGAAGAAGCTTATATATACCTGGGATATAGCTTGATGCAAGCCATGTTGAGAGCACGCACGGACGAAAGAGACTAGAGTGGCGCGTCATTTGACAGGCGATTCTATCTGGTAGACGACTCCTCCAAATCTCCTCCGCCTTAGCCATGTCCAGGGCAATAACAAGACCACGATGTTGGAGGTACACAACGTTGGCTTTGAACGGATCTTTTTAGATAAAGAGTGTATATTAATATCGCGGAGATACAAATTACACCCAGCCTCTGCAACAACGCAATAACAAAAGCTACTACGGATGCACACAGCCGAAAGACAATAAGAAGAAGAAATAAAAAGAAAAGTCCCGCTACAGAGTTACAGTCCTTGCAGCAGCCGCACAACCACCACCAAAACAACACCTGATGTCCAATTCTTCAAAAGCAATGCCTTCAAGAAGAACAGTGCCAGACACAACCAATTAAGGCCAGACCTTGGGATTTCACCCTGAAGATAGTCCTCGCTCTCAAAACAATGTCTTCAGCAAGACCACTGTCAGGCACAACCAATTAAGGCCAGACCTTGGATTTTCACCCTGAAAGGTAGGACTTCGGACTTCACGTATGTTGTCGCCCCCACTTACATGCCGCTGCTCCAAGTCATGAAACACCAAGCCAATTCCTCATCGCCACCAGGAATCGAACCACCGTTACTAGTCTTCAAATCTAGGCCTCCATGTCCTTCTCCGCAGTCTGACTTCACCGGGAAACAGAAAGGCATGTCCCCAATGGCAACCGACTGCAGAGCTTCGCGACGCTTCCTCTGAAACCAAACGGTCAGAAAAAAACATGGCTGCGCGCGACCGAATCCCACCCGATCGGACAATCTCCAGGCTTGATTGCCCAATGGAGTTCGCCGACGGAGCCTTCCGGAACTCGACAATCCGGCCAGGTCGAAGAAACAGGTGTCAGGCAGATCTACTTCTTGGCGCAAGAGGAACCATAGGACCGCCGCCTTTATTGTGCAGAGCAGCAGGCCCCCACGCCGCCGTCCGCCGGCCGACCTCCTCCGGCGGAAGAGGAGGCCCGACAACGAAGAACCACGCGCGCGCGCCGTCCCGCTGGTACAGCAAGGCCGAACACGAGCACCGCGCCGCCTCCCCACGCACCTCCGGGCGACCGACGGCCGCACCGATGATGGGTCTAGGCGGAAGCCTAGGACCTACAGCCGCCGCTCCACTACACGCACAGGACGTCCATGGCAGACGCCATGCCCGGGAGAAAGCCGCCGCCGCCGCAGACCGGGGTCGCCGCCCCGGATCCCACTCGCAGAAGATCAACGGCGCCGTCCCCGAACGCCACCGGTGCTCCGCTGCAGCGATGCCCCCAACACCATAGGCGCTGGGCCCGCCGCCACCGCGGCCCTCGCCGGCGGCAGCGGCGGCAAGGTAGGTCTCCGAGTGAAGTTCTTTGAGCGACGAGGGTCTCGCCCCGGTGCCGCCTCGGGGGACAGCACGGGAGCGGAGGGGAGAGGCGGGGGAGAGGCGGAAATCCCCGGTCTGCAGTATTCCGATGGTTTGGATTTATCGGGCGAGGTTTCTGCAATTTCAAATTCAATCCCGTGATCCAGCGCCCAGCTGCAGCTCTCGGCATCGAGCGAAAACGAGGTGATCCTGAACGACTTCTGTGTCTTGCCCAGGTCCAGGTGGATGAACCGCAGCTTCCCCTCGCTGACCCCATGCGCCGGTACCTGCTCTCTATCGGACTCCCTGCCAGTGCCAGGCCAGCGACACATGGAGGATGCAGCACACTGCAGTCCGGCAGCTCGACGAAGCGACGCTCCGGCCGGTCGCTGAACGGGTCGACTGAGCAGACACCCCAGGTCACGTCCACCCACCACAGCCGGTCCCCAAACGCCAGCACCTCGTGGTCTATCTGCATCCTCCGCTCAGCCTGCATCGCGCACGGCTCGGCCACGACCAGCGGCCGCTCCTCCCACTGCCCTGTTTCCGACAGAAACCGACGCACGACTCTGCCTTCCCGGCAGCTGCTGAGCTGAGCCACGACGTACCTATCAGGCGGGCCGTCGGAGGATTGGGTGAGCAGGCCGAAGGGCGTGCTCGCCTTCGGGACTTGCATGCCCGGGGCAGGGAGGCGGAACAGCTGGCCGCTGAGAGGGTTGCAGACGAAGAGCCTCACGTCCCGTTTGACGCCGCCGCCCACGGCCAGTTCGTGTGGCGATCTGGGGCAGTGGCGGGTGTCGAGGAAGTCGAGGAGGAGGAGGCCGTCGCTGCTCGCGCCGCGCACGATGCCAACGACGAAGTCCAGGGCGTCGCCGCGGGGGTCGACGAAGCGGGCGGGGACGGCGAGGTGGGAGGCGCGCGGGGCCGCGTTGAGGTCGAAGGACGCGCGCGCGCCCGGCGAAGGCGCCCCTGACGCGTCCAGCGCCACCTCGATATTCAGCATGGCCCACGGGGGGCGGGAGCGCGCCGTGGAGAGGGAGCGGCGGAGGGGCGCCGAGACGGCGGCGGCGAGGCGTCGGAGCAGGAGGGGCATTTTGCCTCCGGAAGGGCCGGCGATGGTGTGTCAGTGTGAGCAGAGAGGGGAGTTGAAGAACAAAAGCGAGCGATTTTGCGGTGCCGTGGTGGGGAAAAGAAGGGGTTTGGTGCATGGACCGAGTCCGTGAAATCTTCTGGCAAAGAGGAAAGGTTCCGTCGAGCGTTCTTCGGGTCAGCCTGGATGGTCTGACGGAGAAGACGACAAGGGATGTCAGTTCGAACTGCGAAGCCCGTGCATCATCAACTCCTGGGAATTTTCTCAAAAAAAAAAAAAAAAAAAAAAACTCCTGGGAATTTCCTGTAGAAAAAAAACTCTTGTGAATTTCCTGTAAGAAAAATCGTGCTTCATCAAATACAAATCAATCCCGAGAGTTTCAACTTGTGAATTATCGGAAGCTCTAGTTGAACATTATTTTTATTTTTTCCGCAGATCAAAACTATCAAACAGAAAACTAGGGATTTCATCCTAAGGCCATGTACAATGCAAGGTGCTTACGAAAATAAACAAAGCATTTCACTAAGTACCAATGCTTATTCGTATATGAGAGGTGCCTAGTTAAGCATTTATCTTGTGTAAATAAGCAACAGTGATTAACCAAAAACCGGTTTATTTTGCTAAGCACCTCTATAAGCATCTTGCATTGTACATGCCTAAAGCATGTGAAAGCGACATGTACGACTTGGCAAGATCAGTAGCTTACTATCTTCCTTTTCACTCACGGTAACTTCAATGAAAAGGGGAAAAAAACTGGCACACATCATACATAGTAGTATCCATTGCATAGTATACTTGTTTACATGCTCATTCAGTTCAAAGTGCATCCTGAAGTTAAAACGAGATTTCAGATTCCACAATGCTACATAATAGCTTATAATAACAAATCTCAGAACAGTGTATGCCATAATGATCCATAGTTGTAAGTTTTTAACTTCTAAACATATCAATGCATTCAAAGTTAAGGACATAAGGTTGCGTCAAGTCATGTTGACTGTCGTTCCATGCTGAAATTCCAAGGAAGCAAGCCATTCTACTGATATTCAACAGGAGAACAAGCAAAGAAAAAATAATAAAAACTCTTTCACCAGACTTTTGCCTAACTGAGATTGAGGAAGTGCATAGCAAAGCCTAACAAACAAAACTTCTCATGCCGTTCCCTCCAAAATGAGAATTCAGGACGCTACCACCATAAATTTCCTAGTCCTCCTAAACAACTCTTGTCTAACAATTTTTAGAGACCTGCAAAGCAAAATGTAAACATGAGCCTCGCTGATCGCTTTGTCATGATTCTGAAAAGGAAGAAAAACTACGGACATCTGAATAGTGGTACGGAGAGAGCACGTGACATAAACAAGAGACATTGTTTCTCTTTTCCTTTCTTCTTGAGCTCAATATAAATAGAAGTAAACAGAAACATGAGTTGAGGAGTACTCAACAGCACGAGCAGATTTTCCATTCATATTGCTTTGGAACAATTACAGAAATGAGATGCCATCTGCACATTGCAACATGCTTTGTTTATTTACTGTTGCGATGAAAATTACAACATGATCGTGTTACGAAGTAGCAAAAGCATGGTTCAGTTTAGGCAAGATTGGTTGGTGAAAATATTTCGCAATAATGAAAACAATGGCTCATCATAACGAAAATGCTAGGCCTCAGCTAAGTTCCATAATATTTATGATTATTCACACTCCAAGTAACCAAGTTTGAACTTCGTAATACTAAGTCATGCTTGGTAAATCAGAAAAGTGTTCCTTGCTAGAATTTGGTAACCAGCAGGCATATGCACATGATAGTACTTATTTTTCCAAGCAACAAATTTTAGACGTACTAAGAAAAATGGGTGTAGTAAATAATACACGAAACGAGGAGGGATAGATATGAGAAAGTACCGCAATATGACTTAGCAGGTGCGCTTCATTTCATCAGTTCCACTTTTACGTGGAAAGTCTTGTTTTTGACAGTCTCCTTTTTGACAGTGGTCTTCTTGCTCAGATCTTCAACCATGCAAGCAAGAACTTAAACAATTATAACATGGTATATATTTCTCTGCATATCATACATGTGTTGAAATGGCAAACGGGAACATTTAATAGGTTATAGTAATTAGATGAATAAAGTACATAGAAAAATTCAAATATCCAATCAAAGTAATAACAAAAAATACCGCTGCTCTGATCAGCAATACTGATGCAGTGACACAATGGAGGCACTGGTATACATGTAGCAGGTACGATAACACAACGAAGTATCATGATAACCTTTACCCACCTATGAAAGTTCATACGCTGATATTTTCTCCATATACATATAAATCTACTAAAACTCATAAAATGGGATTCACAAGTGGCATGTGCCGTGGCTGCCACTAGGCCAAGAGGTGGCCCATTCTGACGACATTTAAAATTAGCAAAACAGAAGATAGACATGAACAGACTAGAACTAACTCAGCGTTTCACTAGGCTCGAATCCTTCTACAGCCTATTCTCCACAGAATGTACTTATTTTTTTTGTATCTAGTAGTAGTATGGTAGATCACAATGAAAAAAGCTCCAGTACTCCCCCCAAATCACCTCAATTTCTCCCCAATTTCACCAAATTCTAGAACAAGTTGTGTCTAAAAAATAAAGTACTCTGCACGTTGTATAATTTACTTGTCTTCAATTCAACACTACTTCCATAATTCAAACAAGCAAAACTCCATACCATATAAATCTAACAAAACTCACAAAATGGGCATTCACAAGTGGCATGATCCGTGGCTGCCACTAGGCCGAGAGGTGGCTCATTCTGATGACATTTAAAGTTAGCAAAACCAGAAGATAGACATGAACAGAATAGAACTAACTCAGCGTTTCATTTAGCTCGAATCCTTCTACAGCCTATTCTCTTCATATCTTGAATGTACTTATCTTTTTGTATCTAGTAGTAGTATGGTGGACCACAATGAAAAAAACTCCAGTACTCCCCCCAAATCACCTCAACTTCCCCCAATTTCACCAAATTCTAGAACAAGTTGTGTATAAAAAATAGAGTACCCTGCACGTTGTGTAATTTACTTGTCTTTGATACTACTTCGATAACTCAAACAAGCAACTCAGATAGGAGCAGGTGATTGTTACCTCCATACGGAATCTGGCTTGATTCCAGCCACGTTGGGAGCACGCATGGTAGGAGGGGGAAATCTGGTAGAGCTACATCTAGACGCGACCTCCCAGTTATCTTCATATTAGCCATGTCCAAGCCCAGAAGTTGGTCGCCGCAGATGAGGTACACGACATTAGCATCCAGTGGGTCAATGGCGCCAATCCCTGGCATCTCCTCCAAGGGTACCAAACGGCGGTGTTCAACCTCCCAGATTGGGCTGAACGCCACCTCGTGGTCCAGCGTCCAGGAGCTGCCCCCATCATCGAGCGAGAATGAGCTGATCACATAGGGCTCCTCCTTGGACACCTCGACGTACCGCATCTTCCCCTCGCTGACCCCCATGCGCCGGTAGCTGCCCAATGTCCTCACTAACACCACGCCCTCCAGATCAGGCAGCACGCTCCCTCTGGGCAGCTCGACGAACCGGAGGTCCGGCTGGTCGCTGACGGGTCCACCGAGATGGCACCCCAGCTCTCGTCGATCCACCACAGACGGTCGCCGAAGGCCACGACGGCGTTGTCGATGTGCATCCGCCGCCTAGCCGGCAACGGGGACGGCAAGCCCACCACTTTGTCCCACTTCCCTGTCTCCGAGAGAAACCGCCGCATGACGAAGCACTCCTCCCCCCTGGTTCCGGCAGTAAACATCTCGGCCACCGCGTACCTGCCAGCCGGCACGTGCCCGCCTTCGGATTGGGTGAGGAGGCCGAGGTGGCGGTAGGCGGAGGTCCTCTTGGTGCCGTCGAGGTCCGGGAGGCGGTACAGCTCGCCGCTGAGCGGGTTGCAAACGAAGCGAACCACTTCCGGGTCCATGTCCGTGCCGGCCCAGGACAAGTTGCGCATGAGGGATGAGAAGGATTGGGTGCGGTCGCCGACGGCGGCGGCGTCGAGGCGGGCTTCGCAGAAGCGCAGGAGGAGGAAGCCCTCGGAGCTCGTGGCGGCGACTTGGCCCGAGAGGTACCCGCCCTTTTCGGTTTCGGGGTCCGGGAGACGGCGCGGTTGGACGAAGTGGGCGGGGATGGTGAGGTTGGTGATGGACGGGGGATCGTCGACGGGGAAGGACACGCCCGGCGGCGACGCCCCGGACTCATCCACCGACGTAAGCTGGGTCAGGGCCACGGCGGGCGCGAGGCGGCCGTGGAGAGGGAGCGGCGGAGGGCGACGGCGACGGAGCCGGAGAGGCGGCGGAGCATTTTGGCGATTTGGTGTGGTAGAATCTGAGCGGAAAAGCGGGCTGCGGTGGGGGGTTTGGGTGGGTTCACGGAGGCTATCTGACAGCAGTGGCAGGGCCAAACGTGATGTGCCCTTCTTTTCTTCCCTTCGAATTCGCTCAACTGGAAAACGAACAATGGGCATTGCATTCGAAATCAAGAAGAGCAAATTGCAAGACCATTACAAATTCACCATGAGATAGGTTGATGGAACTACCGTTTTGTAAATATTTTACTGAAAAATCATCCTTAATCGCATAAGAAGTGTCACTTGGCATGGACCAAAATCATTGTCGACATGGCAAGGCGCCGCCCATGGGTGGGGAGGTCGGAGGCTCACCGGTGGAGGTGGAGGTGGTGGTGGCGGTGTGGCGGCGCTTTTGTCCTCCATCCTCCTCACCGACAGGGGCAATACTCTCCTCCCTTCCTCTTTCTTCTTCCCTTCTGATTCTAATAGAAATCATAAATTGGCCCGTCGGAATTTGGTAAATGGGCACAATCACCCGCTAGCTAGATGTGCACGACTAATATAACTATTTAATTAATTCTTAGGCCATCACCAATACAAGGCTTTTGAAGAGTTGTTTACAAAAAATATTACTATTTAATTAACTCTTAGGAAATCACCAATACAGGGCTTTTGAAGAAAACACGTTTTTATTTAAGTGCGTATGCTTATATTTACAAGACATATGCTTAACTAGACACCTTAATTATAGTAATAAGTGTTGATGCTTAGGTACAATCTAGTTAAATTTTGTAAACACCTCTCTAACCGCTTTGCATTGTTCCATATGAGGTAAGACTTCACACCTTCTACAAACAAGCAAATAAACCATCAAGTTATTAAATCAAGAAATTATATAAGGCAAGTCCTCAAAATTTACTTGGTGTTATTTATCTTACGATTAAATATTGTTATGCTTATTGACATGTACATGCTAGTAGATATTAATTATACTTATAAAAAAACTTGTAGTGTCTCAAATACATACTCAAGAGAGAATATATGGATGTTCAAAGAACTAAAATATATTGATTATGAACGCTTGCCAGTAGAAGCTTTTCCAGTCCATCAACACAGAGTGATTACTCAAGCAATTATGCCAATATTTTAGGTACAAAAATTGTAAGAAATATAATAATTTTCTTAAATTATTAATTGGGAATATTTGTGATAGCAAATACAAAAATATCTACAGACCCCGTCACGTTGTAAGAACTGAAAGATGTTCAACATATTTTAATATACAAACTAAGGTGCGTTCAATGCAGTTCAGTAAGAATAGTCATGCGGAGAATATACGGAAGTCATTATATTTAAAAGATAAAACATTCAATCCGTTGAAAATATCCCACACCAATCTTGTTGCAGTTACTAATTCACAAAAATGAATTTTCATTTATTCGTCGATGGCTAGAATTAGATTCTCCTTTTACGCAACAGTAAGCAATTGGAGCGGATTAAAATTTCACATTCTTAAAGCTATCATAGATTCATAGATATGGGTTTCTACAACCATCTAAGCGGCTCACTCAAAAATGATACTACCTTTGCTCCAAATTGATTGAAATTCTACTATTGTCCTAAGTCAAACAACTATAAGTTTGACCAATTTGTAGAAAAAATATCAACATATAAAACCCCGATTTCCATTACATTCATCTAAAAACTATTTCCATACTTTATATACTTTAATTTGTAGATAATAGCACATTTTAATGAACAAAGTCAAATCTACAGAAGTTTGACTTAGAACATTTGGAACAGAGGAAGTACAACAAAATACTTTCATCCTAAAACGCATGCTATGTTTGTTTACAAAAGTACTTTAATGAATTGTGCTTTATCAGACTCGAGAGGGTTCTCCATGCAGATGCCAGGGGCATTCAATCTTCCTTAAGAAAAAAGTCAGATTCGAGAATTAACTTTTAGGGAATTAAGTAAACTGGTGTGTTCTACAACGGTACAACCCATATTGATATCAAACTAACTTTTAGGGAAAGGATTGGTTTGTATTTTAGTCATGCACATTCGAGAATTAAGTAAAAAAAAGATAAATGGAGGTCATAAACTGGTGTGTTCTACAACGGTACAACCCATATCGATATCAAACTAACTTTTAGGGAAATGATCGGTTCGTATTTTAGTCATGCAGAGTCGTTTACTAAGATTAAAAGAGTGCATCCATCAGCTTAGAAATACAGTACGCGTCAGTTTAATCGAATCAGACATATCCAAATTTTCATGATGAAAAAACTGAACTTAGATTAACACACAAGTGCATTAAACTTTTAAACATATGATGAGCACAAATTCTGGTACATTGCATTTCATAGCGACTGTGCCATCCAGTTACTGATGAAATGTAAACCTAAAATATATAAGAACATCCATATGTTTCAAAGAGAAATGCTGAAATGCATCAGCAAATAAGCAAGTCCAAAGTTGTCCCGGAATTCTCCCAGAATGAGGGTTCATGTCCTTCAGGTGCCACCATCACGTTGCTCCATTCCAAATAAAGAACTCAACTTTGCTGCCAACCAAATCTGAGAACTCTGCGAGGAAAAACAGTAAACACAAACATCAACAGCCTCCCGGATGCTTTTGGTAACGACATACTTGGATAACTTATTAACATTTCAATTATGGTGGGAAGTAAATTTGCAGCATGGCACTTGGTAAGAAAGAGCATTAAACATACTTCAGTTCAGTCTTGATTTGGGATAACTATTTCAGGAAACTGAGTAGTGAAAGAAAATAAATTCATCGTGGTGAAAGGGTTGGCATCCTTTAGCCTTTTTCATGTTTCACACAAGGTAAATGCTCCTGTGCCAAGCAGTCAAGCACGAGGTAATGTGTAAGGAACATATTCAAGCAGCATCCTTTATTCCCTTGAAAAGAAGGAACCATTCTATGATGTAATCTGCTACAAACCAAAAATTTGAGTTTTTTTCGGCAAAGGGTAAAATCCTGATTTGAGTATACAATCAAGCACCTAAAACACCATCGTGTTGTCATAGCCATGTCAAAAAAAATGAAACTGAACAAATACTAGAAAACGAGTTGGAATCAATGATAGCAATAGTATTGTAGTATATCAACCACTTCAACATAGTGACCTGGAAACCTGACCAAATTATTTGCTTCTGCAATTAGACATTGCACGGGCAGTGCAGGAGAAATGCAGAATCATTCTCATGAGAAATAAACAAATATGAGTAAATATCAATAAAAATGGGGTATCCAAACAAGAAAGAATGATTTGAGAAACAATACCAAAGATAAGTTAGCTGGTGTGTTTCAATTCTTCTGGTATTTGCCTACACACGAACCAACGTGTCTGCCAACGTCTTGCTTGTGCAATTGGTCGTCTTGCTCGAAAGTGTACCTTCAATTATATCCACAGATACAAGAACTTAAATATAAATAACACAAAACAGAGATCTATACAGGTTTCTTGCTTATACCAATCATTGCATTAGAAAACACTGTTTAGGCATTTAACATGACAATTGCAAGATACTCCTATATGTTGACATTAAATAAGGAAGAAAAACATTTTTTCAGTCTACATAATATACATTCCCATGTTCAATGCAATCGACAAAATACACCAGTTATCTAGCAATACAAAATTCAGCCTCCCGTATTCCAGAAACAATCACTGCTAATAATGGCCTATTTCGTTTTCTGAAATGTATGAGCCTATGTGCAATGATTAACTGTACAGAATATTTGAGATAGATATCAGTGTCCAAATCACTCCCTTCAGAAACTTCAGTACAAATAAATTTGTGTGTATTAACCAACCAAACAATGCTGTGACAAGATTCCAAGCACATGATTTGAAATATAAGCTAAACTAAAACTATGCAATCTCTAACAGGTATATAGTGCAACGAATTTCGGAGCTTCAGTATCCAATGCATCGAAAGTCCAGGGAATTTAGAGAAGCATATATATACCTGCTGCACCAGGGATATGGTTTGATTCAAGCCAGGTTGGGAGCACACACGGCACAAGTAGACTAGAATTGTGCATGCTTAGATGTGTGATGCTGTCTGGGAAAGAACACTTCCCAACCTCCTTCCCCTTAGCCATGTCCACGGCAAGTAGAGTGCGACCATATTTGAGATACAAGAAGTTGGCATTGAGTGGATGAATGGCAGCGATCCACGGCATGTTGTCTTCCACAACAAATCCAGGCGAGGTTATGTTAATCGTCATCTCGTGCTCGAGAGTCCAGCAGCAGCCC
Source organism: Poa pratensis (assembly GCA_947311845.1). NCBI lineage: Eukaryota > Viridiplantae > Streptophyta > Magnoliopsida > Poales > Poaceae > Poa > Poa pratensis. Next base: position 21,888,142 of record CAMZMU010000037.1, read on the forward strand.
TCGTCGTCGAGCGAAAACGAGCTGATCAAGAAGGGCTCTTTCTTAGTGGAAACTTCAACATAGCGCATCTTCCCGTCGCTGACGCCCATGCGCCGGTGCCTGCCCAGGATGAGAGGCCCTGCAACATCAACCAATTCAGGCAGCACACTGCCCCGGGGCAGCTCGACGAGGTGATGCTCCAGCCGGTCGCTGAACGGGTCGACGGAGCAGGCGCCCCAGGTCACGTCGACCCACCAGAGCCGGTCGCCGAAGGCCAGCACCTCGTGATTTATGTCGATCTGCATCGCACGCCATGCCGGCGTCGTGGCCGGAACGGACAGCTCCGGCTCGTCCCACTCCCCTGTGTCGGACAGAAACCGACGCACGACGCTGCGGTTGTCCCCTTCCCGGCAGCTGAGCTGAGCGACCACGAATCGATCAGGCGGGCCGTGGGAGCCGTCAAAGGATTGGGTGAGCAGGCCGAAGGGCGTGCTCCCCTTGGCGACGTCCATGTCTGGGACAGGGAGGCGGAACAGCTGGCCGGTGAGAGGGTTGCAGACGAAGCGCGCGACGTCCAGTTCGGCGGCGGCGCCAGCCGCGGCCATCTCGTGTAGCAGGCTGCTGTGGCAGAGCTCGCGGACGGCCGGAGGGATGTGGCGGGTGTCGGCGAAGTCGAGGAGGAGGAGGCCTTCGCTGCTCGCGGCGCGGACGCTGCCGGCGGCGTCGGGGTCCGCGGCGAAGTGGGCAGGGACGGAGAGCTGGGAGACGCACGGGGCCTCGTTGAGGTCGAGAGACGCGCGCCGGCCCGGCGTGGGCACCCGTGATGCGTGCAGCGCCGGCTTTTTGTAGACCATGGCCCAGGGAGGGCGCGAGGGCGCGGTGGAGAGGGAGCGTCGGAGGGGCGCCGAGACCTCGCCGGCGAGGCGCCGGAGCAGGAGGGACATTCTGGTTCTGGAGGTGCAGAGCAGGCGTGGTAAGGACGTAAGGTGTCAGGACGAGGAGGAACGGGGAGCAGGGGTTTGTGCTTTGAGACAATAGCCAGTATACCGCTAGTCAAAACCGAAAGTTCCAAAATAACACCGGAGAAACCAAAGTTGCCAAAATAACACTACCGTTAACGCTTTTGATGTCACAATAGCACTTCCGTGAGTTGTCAAAGAGTCAAACTGTGTGTTGCCTGTCAGTTTTTTCAGAATGCCCAAAATACCCTCACGTACTAGTAGAAGCCAAAACGACAGGAGAGGAGAGGAATCGACCAAATTCTCCACGACTCCACCTCGTCTCGTCCAAGCATGGCAGCGCGGCCGGCCGGCGGCCAGCAGTCACTCTCTCCTCCCTGAATCGTTCCGCCGGCTTCATTCATCCATGGATCGCGCCTCCCTCCGGCGCCCTACTTTGCTCCACTCAACCCAGTAGCTCATCGCGGCCACGGACGGCACCTCCCTTCGGCGACCAGCTCTACCCCGACTCGCCCCAGGAGCTCGTCGCGTCCACGGCGGACTGCGCCTCTCTTCGACGCTCTGCTCTACACCGACTCGGCCCAGGAGCTCGTCGCGGCCACGGGCTCTACGAGGTGACCTGTTTGTCGTCGCCCAGCAAGAGCCCTCCGCCTTCCCAAGCTCGCCGACGCCTCGTGCCCACCCATCGCCGACACCTCGCTGATTTCGACACGGACGCGAAGGTATGAAAATAGTTCCCATCTTTTTGGTTGTTTTTGGTAGGGATGTACACGCTACAGCTACAACAGGTTAAGAATTGGCCCGGTTTTGTATGTTTCAGAGTTGATCGATGGACACTTTCAAAGTAGAAATTGATGTCCAGTCTTTCTTGACAATTGTGGAGGGTCGAAGAGTGTACCGAAGGGGCAAAACATGGGATTTTGCGGCGGGTCGGGGCCTGTCCGTGGCACAGATAACACAGGCCGTGGAGGAGCATTTTCGGTGGTCTACTGATCAGAGAATGACAATTTGGTATGGAAACAAAGACGACACTGTTCCTTTAATTGCCGAGTCAAGATAGCAGAATTGTTTGATAGATGCAACAATTCAAGAATTGTAAGATTCAGTGTGACCATTGAGAGCAAAACCAATGAATCTGCTACTCATGTCAGGAGTGATGAGGAGAATGATGAGTCGGTTCATGCTCCATTTTTTGCTTGGCCGAACCAATCCTATGCAGGGGAGTATGAGGATGATGAGCCTGTGCAATTTGAGGAGGAGGTGAAGGAGAAGCCAGTCCATGTGAAGCCTCCTGAAAATGAGGCTGAGGTAACTCCTACAAGGATTCCATTGGGAAGACTAGATGTTGATAATTCATATGATGAACAATATGTACCAGGCGATGATGAGGGAATAATTGCTAATAGTGTGGTACCCACTCATATCCATGATAGAAATTGTCCTCAAATTCAAGAGAATAACACTTTTGTTGATGGAAAAACTTTTAAGATTGCCTTGAGACAACTAGCAATTAGAGAAGAGTAGTCTTTTAACACAGAATATAGTGACAAGGAGAGACTCCGTGCTAGGTGTTCCGATGAAGATTGTCCATGGAGGATACATGCTGCCAAGTTAAAAGGTTGTAATACATTCATGATAAAGAAACTACCATTTTCTCATACTTGTGGTAGTGCCAATAAAAGCGACAAGCAAAAAGGCAAAGCAAGAATGGCAAACAAGAATTGGATTGCTGATAGGGGGAAAGCCATCATGCAAGAGGAGGCCACGCTCACTGCAAAAGGTCTAAAGGATCGGTTGCAAAGGGAGTTTAATATGAAATTGGGGTATAGTAATGTGTGGAAAGGGAGAGAGCGTGCACTAGCTGCCCTGAATGGTACATACCCAGAGAATTTTCAGTTGTTGTGGAACTTTAAGGCAAAACTGTTGGCAGCCAACCCAGGAAGTGTATGTGAAATTGACATCAAGACGGTTCCTAAGAAAGGTGGCATCGTGCACTACTTCAATCGGCTGTTTATTGCCTTCAAGCCATGCATTGATGGTTTTTTAGCAGGTTGTAGACCATATTTGGGGGTCGATTCAACCTTTCTTATAGGAAAATACACGGGACAGTTGGCTGCAGCTATTGGTGTTGATGGACATAGTTGCATGTTTCCTGTGGCAATTGGGATCTTTGAGAAAGAAAACACTGAAAATTGGGTGTGGTTCATGCAACAACTCAAGTTGTGTATTGGTGATCCAATAGGGCTTGCAATCCATACAGACACATGCAAAGGGTTGGAGAATGCCATTCATTCCGTGTACCCAAATTGTGAGCATAGAGAATGCATGATGCATCTCATGCACAACTTCAAGAAGAAGTTCAAAGGTGACATACTTGATAACATGTGGCCTGCAGCCTGGACATATGAAGTTGACAAGCATGAGGCCCTCATGGCGGAGATAGAAGCTGCCAGCCCAGAAGCAATAGCCTACTTAAGAAAGGAACACAATCGTGTGTGGACTAGAAGCAAGTTTTCATCAGTGACCAAAGTTGAGTATGTTAGTAATAACTTGGCAGAAGTGTTCAATAATTGGATGAGGGAGAAGAAAAGTTGTGGAGCTTGCAGACACATATAGAGAAATGGTGATGGAAATGAGGGGAAAAGGAGGGAGGTTGCAGATGCGCTGCAAGGAACTGTATTACCTAGTGTGATAAAGGAATTGAATTGGAAAAGCAAGGGGCTGCGCTATAATGAAGTAAGGGCAACACCGACCATAGCTGAAATATCAGGAAATGGATGGAGACATACAGTCGACTTGGGTAAAAAAGAATGCTCTTGTAGACGTTGGCAAATATGTGGTAAACCTTGCACACATGCTCTCCATTTCATATTCTCCAAGGGAGAGAAGGTAGATCAATATGTTGATGATTGCTTCTCGGTCGCCAAGTTCAAGGCTGCATGTGAGCCAATTCTCATGCCTATTAGGGGCCAATCCCAATGGCCTAAGCCACAGCCAGATTTTGAGATGGTTCCTCCCAAGCTGTCAAGGACTGCTGGACGTCCAAGAACTAGAAGTTACAAATATAGGAGCGAGGGTGGAACTGGTAGGAAACATGTATGCAAAAAATGTGGAGTAACGGGACATCTAAAGAAGACATGCAAAGAGCCGGACAAAGATAGCGATGCCGACCGAGATGCAACTCCTTCTCCAAAACGGTCATTTCTTGTACATAGATATCATAGCTTGTTAATTCACACACCTCTTTCTTACTATCTTAAGTTTTCATGCAGGCACAAAGCTGCAGCAACCACTACCTCTGCTCCTCCATGCACACCAACTAAGCAAGGTATTCAAGTTGGTATTGCAACTTCAAGCCCGGTGACAAGGTCAATGGCAGCAGCTATTGCAAAGGCTTCTTCACCTCCTAGTGCATCTACAAGGAGCAAAATGACTACTGATAGCCCCCTCAAACAAGTTTAGTTGATTTATCGTGACAATGTTGTACTTTGAACAAGGAGCAAAAGTACTACTTTTGGTGATTTTGCTGAAATGATGTAAGAAAGCTGCTGAAATGATGTCAAAACTATTGCTGAAATGTTGTAAAAAATGCTGCTGAATGCTGTCTTGAAATGTCGTCGTGCTACTGAAATGCTGTTAAAAGTGCTGCTGTCAAAGTGTTGTTGATTTTCTGTCAATGTGATGCTGAAATGCTGTTAGAGTGGCTGATGCATTGCTGTTCTTAAAATGTTGCTGAAATTAGAGAACGTGAGGTGTGTCCGAAGAGGTAAGGGCACAAATGTCTTCTTTTTGTACCATTTGCTCTCAGTTTGTGTCTAGTGGTATTTTGGAATGAAAAACCAAATTGCAATGGTATTTTGGCAACTTTGGTTTTTCCAATGTTATTTTGGAACTTTCGGTTTTGACTAGTGGTATACTGGCTATTGTTTCTTGTGCTTTTGCTTTGCCCGTGAGGGCCGCGGTGGAGTAAATTACACGGATCTACCACATTTGGGCACTGACAACAGGTCAGTACTATTCTTGTTAATTTTTTCAAAAACGTACTGACTGTGGTGCTAACGACAACAAACTACGCAAATTCTTATCTAACCGCAATTTGACCGATGGGGAACATCTGTCAGAGCTGAGTTGGCAGCACATGTGGAGGAGAAGCTGACGTGGACGTGGACCCCATGTCAGCCCCACATGTTTTCCCCTCTCGCTTCTTCTTCCTCACTCCCTATCAATCCTGAATCCATGGATCCATTAAGCTAATCAAGCAAGCACACTGCTCAGACCCATCAGCGTATTTGTACGTAGACGAATCCTCCCGCCTACTGCCGCATCATGACGCTGCAGCCCACCGGCGGGGTGGAACTCGAAGCACAACACTGCGTCGGCAGCCCGCTCCATCACCACGCCGTCGTAGTCGCGGCACCTAATTCGCCCAGTACGCGCTCTTCCGCGAGCTGCTGCGGTCGGTGGCCGCCACGCTCGCCGATGTGGGGTGCTCGCTTGCACGAGCGTACGGCACGCGCCGGCGCAGCTTCGTCGTATCGCTGGTCCTCCTCCTCTTCAGGCGTTGTCGCCTCGCCGCAGTCGCATGCCGATGGTGCCGGTGAGCCTCGCAGAGTGTTCGAGCGCGTCGTCAAGCAGCGTGTTCTACGCGCATCCGAGCCCGTAGCCGCAGCTGCGCTCGTGACGGCCTCGCCGGAGCACAGGGTCGGCCCTGCTGCCCGCCAGGTGGGGCATCATACGCCTCGGCGTCGTCGGAGCCCCCGACGTGTACCCACCACGCCATGCCGACACTTGGGGGCAGGTTCGAGGAGGAGGTCGGGGATGGCGCGATCCGGCTGTTTCTGCTCCGGGCCGGGGTCGAGGGGAACGTTGACGCGCGGGCAGAGATGTAGGCGGCGGCGGTGGCTGCACTGGATGCGTGCGGGATTGAGGAGGAGATCGGGGACGGGAGGAGCCGAGGGGCGCTGCACGAGCGAGACTGCGTGCTGCCTCCTCGACCGCCGGCGGCATATGAGGCCACCATGGCGTCATCGCCTCCGCCACTGAGCAAGGTCGTGTTCGCGTTGACAAGGGAGGACCGGATGGAGCTGTCTCGTGGAAGAAGAAGAGAGAGGGGAAAGACATTGGGTGGCTGACAGGTGGGCCTCCGCGTCCACCTCACCTCCTCGTCCACGTGTGCTGCCAGCTAGACCTTACAAATGGGTCCCACTTGTCAGAGCTGCTGATAAAATGCTATTAGAACGAAATTTGCGCAGTTTGTTGTCATTAGCTCCACGGTTGGTACGTTTTTGAAAAAATTATCAGGAATGGTACTGACCCGTTGTCAGTGCCTCAAATGTGGTAGATCTTTGTAATTTACTCGCCATGGTGGGGATTGGAAAATGGGGTTTGGCGCACATGGACTCGGTTCATGCGGCTCTGACAGCATCTCGTAAAAAAGAAGGGTCCAACCCATTGAGACCAGGAGACCAGGAGAAAATGGTACCCCACAAAACCTAAAGTCAATTCGTTTTCAAAAAAATACTGACGAACTAACAACAACGAATAAACACACGTATTGACCGCCACAACACCCTTGTCTTTCTTCTTCTGAAGCTTTCGCATGTAGAACTCCAGTACTTTGCCCTCCAAGATTATACCTATAATTTATAGAGAAAATGTAAATAGGCGATAATAAGAAATATCCTATTACTTCACAAGTAAAATATATCATCTGGACAGTTGGGAGCTCCGAAAACATACCCTTGCAAAGTTGCAATACCACCTCCGCCGCCTAGAATCACCATCAAGATATTTGGACGGGTGTATTATTAAGTTTGTATAATTATAGAAACTTCATACTACATATACATACTTTCCCATATGATATTTGGACGGGTGTATTATTAAGTTGCGTGAAACAGGCATGGGTGTTATAACTACCGGGAGTAGTATGAGTTTGTCCAAGTATATAATTTATGCAACCATGGAAAAAAAAAATAGCTCAAGGAGAACTTTTATTACAACATACAGTTTAAATTTAGGACATCAAACTTTGCAGTTATATACAAAATAACACTATAACTAGTATTCTGAAATATACTTATGGGTTAACTATATCATCTAAATAACAGAAAAACATAACCATTAAGACTATAGTTTGATAGTTTAAAATAAGTATAAGACTTTAGTATAAAATATATATTTTTATTTTTATTTTGCTCCGGATCAAAATATTATTTGGACCGGACATGTTTCCACATTGCCTACGCGACGCGTACTCGCTGGTCAGATCCTCGGGGTAACGGGAGTAAACGTCGCTGGCAAGGAAAAGATCGGAGGGAGCCTTGCCCGTGTCGATTCGGGGACGGAGATAGTCCTCGAGTAGCTCTAGGTTGATGGCCTGGGAGAAGAATTCTGCCATTCTAGGAGAGTGGGCGGAGGAGAAGGAATTAGGGAATTTGGGGACGATTCAGTTATTTTAAGAAATTTTGTGTGGTTCGATTAGATTTGGGTTCATATTCGAAGGATTTGACTTCTCTTTCGCTACCTGTGTTTATATAGTACTAGACTGCACGAGCATTAGCACCAAAACGCTTCGTAGAGTTAGCGAGATGAATATCCATCTAGCTCTCCAACGCGGTCAGTTTTCAAATGCCGGACTCCGGCGGCTCCCCTCCATTGATGATCTCTCTTAGTCGTCTGTGGTGACGAGGTCGCCGGCTCTCGCTTGTGTGAACCACCCATGTAAATTTTGGGTTAATACCTTTATAGTTTAGGTTAACGGCGATGAATAAGAGAGTTTTGGATCCTACTCCGATGCAGCGTTTAACTATTTGGTTAGGAATTGATCATGGTTGTCGATGTGTGTTACCGGGGGTATCCATATAGCTCCAGTCCACGTAGTCGTAGAAGAAAGGGGTTGTATAGATTGTGGGGAAACTAGTCGTGGTGTTCTAGGAATGTGATTGGCACGATAGAGTTTACTCAGGTTCGGCCCCTCTGTGTAGGGGTAAATACCTACTCCTTTTTTGCTCTATTGTGTTGAGAGCTTGCCTCTTTTGGTCTGGCCTCGCCATATATAGTCGACGAGGTTGGTTTTACATTGAAGGCTTACATCAGTGGGATTTTAAACAGATCTACAGTTACAAGGACATCATTACAGAGTCGTAACCCCCTAATCATGTCTTGACCTAGCGTGGCAACGAAGACCCGTCACATGGTCGGGACCCGGACGGGCCCTTGATTCACCTGGCCCTTCGTGGGCCATAGTGTCGAGTCCTTCTACGGCCTAGTTGGCAAACCCACAATTTAGCCACCAGAATTTGAACCCGAGAGTTCATTGGTAGCTTCGTTTGGGAAATAATTTGGAAACCATGGTCTTAGAATATCCTGCCCTCTTTGGATTTGTCTTTGCATCAAAGGAACAATGCTACTCATTTCTTTATGGATTTCATTTTTATGCCTTATAATTCAGTAATCTAAACATCCACCGCAACCTTTTTTTTAAACCCAATCGAGCTGAATCGAAGTATGTTCCGGAGAGACATTTTTTTCTAAACGAGTTTCGGATAACCTTCTTGTTTCGTTTGATGTTGGTTATATCTCATTCTTTCTGGTTTCATGATTCTGCACTCCTCTTATACCGCTCATGCAAAGTTTACTTGAACAACTAGTTTGGGACTATTTATCATTTTTATGGGTCATTTTGGCATTTTTATTGGCCATTATTGAACTGGTTTATCTTAATTTTCCAATATTATTAAAAATATTGTTCCCTTTATTCCAAGTTGTTTAGTTGAACCGCGCTGAGTTACATATGGCTGGGAGAATATGGTGGTGTCTTATTTCTGGATGGTATACTCAAACTGTGGCACATTACGTCATGGAATAATTTATTTGTTCAAGCATGCTACATTTGTTAGGGAATAAAATAATGCAGCTTGAATATGCTCTGTACTCATCAGTCTTCATTGCTTGGTACAGAAGTATTGTGTGAACTACTGAACTACCTGGGCTGACTTATCCCAGTATCCCATACATAAAATCAGGAAAAGGCTAATAGAAAAAAAGATGCCTTACAATTTTCACATTGATAAGCTTTTTTTTCTTCGAGATTGATATTGATAAGATCTATTCTGTCACTAGTCTGGTTATCGCCATATCGCCATATCAAAAGAGGCCAAACTAGTGACCATTTTCACATTGATAAGCTTTTTTTTCTTCAAGAGTTGAAGGATTTTTTGTTCTCCGAAAATGAACAGTAACTTGCAGTAATATTTGCTGTGTTTGATATTTACGAAACAGACATACGATTTTGTATTGCTGACTTGCTTTTCAGGTACCTCTATTTTAGAGAAGTATCCAAGATTGTGTTCGGGTACTTCTATTTACTGTTTCTACTCTTTTGCATTGCAGGTGCCTTCAAATTGACCGACAACAAAGTTGATGGTGGCACTGAAAGACATGGACTCTCATTTTGGCGAAGTTCTGGGACAATTTTTTTTGGCCTATTTCATTTGCTGATGCGCTCCCTGAAGTTCTGTTTTTGACAAAACGGACAGATGTTCTTATATATTTTGCGACTGATATAATAAGTGCATATATTTTGCGATTGATATAAGTGCACGCCTGCCGAATAGACTGACTGCATTCCACCGGCAATTTGGATGAAACAGCCTGAACAATGCGCTGTTGTAAGACATCATGACTATCATTCTCCTCTCTCAAATGTTGTAGCAGCTCGATCGAGTGTTTAGTTATCATCGCCTTGGCTTTGCTCATCACCTTAGTCAGGATATGAGTTACCATGAATGTCGGGATATGATTGATCAGATTCTTTTGGTGCATGCTGATTACAGTGAACTGAAAATACTCTCTCCAGAATTGTGGGAAACTTTGCTGGCCCTTAATGGAAAATGATTTGTTGCCATGTACCTATATGCCACTTTGGGCTCTAGAACATCCCACTTTAAGCTACCATTTTCTATTGTAAATTATTTTTCCATCTATAAAGCAAAATCTATGCAAGAACTTGCAAATAAATTACTCATCATTTTCACATGAACGACTGAATTATTAATCAGAAAAAACCTGTTGGACCGACCATTGATCCCGCACAGGAATTCAAACTGATAGCTGGCTGGATTAAAAAGAAAATAAAAATTCTCCACAAGGCATTCGCTGGAGCACTCGGCGGCGCTCGCTCTCCAAAATCACACCCGAAACGGTAAAACCTCTTCCATTCTAGACCAAATCGCCGTATCCTCGCCAAGATGCTCCCCCACCTGTCCACCGCTGTCGCCGGCGGCCTCTGCCGCTCCGTCTCCACGGCCGCCTCGCGCCCACCGTGGGCCCTGGTCCAGCACACGTCGGTGGACGAGTCAGTGGCGCCGGCGCCGGGCGCGTCCTCACCTCGACGAGCCCCCGTTCATCACCAACCTCACTACAAGAAATCCGGTCTATTGCCACAAAATCTATCGCTACGGTTATTTTTCATTGCGATATATTCAAAAATTACCACAAACTCTCCGGTTGTGGTGATAGGACGCTCATATTTCCACGATTCTTTTTGGTCGCGATAAATTATCATTTTGTTGCGTTAGAGGCCGCCTATTGCAACGATCTGCATCGCGGTTGGAATACAATCGCGTTTTTGCGACATAGAAGCTCCGTTGCGCGAGGCAGCAATTTTGTTGCCTTGGAGGCTAGATCTTCCAACGTAATAAGTATGCGTGGTAACATTCAGACATATATTGCAACATATGTGTGCTGTTGCATTTGTTTCAAATATTGTTGCAATAAATTGTCTAACTATTGCAACCAAATTTATTCGTGTGGCAATGTCATATGTTTTTCGCCTCAATTTTATCCTGCGGCAATAACTATTGTTTACTGCGACAATTTGGGTCGTATGGTAATAGGTTGACCATAATGCAACAATCACCTGCTGCTGCGAAAACGAACAAGTTTTTTGCAACGAGGAAGTTCACAGCGTAGCTTAACGGGCCTCCTGGGCCGTGGCCCTTGATCAATATTGCAATTTTCTTAGGACAACAATTCATTTATGGTCCAGTATCACCACAATTCGGTGAGCCGAATTTTGTTGCAAGTTTTTTGCAACGATAAACCTTAAACAGACCTCCTGGGCCTTGGCACCCGAGCATAATTGAAATTTATTTAGGAGATGTGTTCATGTATGGTCTAGTATCTTCACTTATGTCATCTTTTTTTTTGACAAATTATTCACGTAAAACTATTAGAGTTATTTACTATATCCACCAGCTGAACCTCTGTAGGTCCGAACAACTGAAATTCTGAAGCACTTAGCATTTACTTATGTTGTAAAAAGTGACAGTACGGAATAATCAATCAAGAACTCATGTAAGACGTAAATTTCACTTGTACATTTAGCATCGAAATTCATAATTACTTAACACTGAAACTCTGGACCTTTTAAACTCAAATTATATTATTACACGATCTTTCAAGCACATAAATGTGTCCATGATCATGGCAAAACCTTTAAGCCAAACAGTGCACAGACAGCCTACACAAAGAATCCTGGGTCATCATCCAATTCATCTTGTACCAAAGGAGCAACATGGCCATCATTTACGTAAGCCTCATCATCATCCGTATCAGCATCATATTCCACTTGATCTTCGTCAAACTCAGTAGGTCTTATACTTTGTATGACTGAAACATCAACGCTGGTTCCTTCATCATCATTTCTACACCAACTAGTCATCTCGTCAGGTACATTGAATTCTGGAACTGTAATTCCTGCATCGACGACATCCTGTACATCTGCGTCAGCACGTTCATTTCCTTCTGCAGCATCATCAACGTTTGCACCATTTAAAACAGAAGGAGCAAACAAATTGCGTGGGTTCATTTTAATAGCACTTGCCCAATTTGGGTTCTTCACATCTCGCACGTAGAAAACCTGTTCAGCTTGGATGCCTAGAATGTAAGGGTCTTCCTTGAATCGGTGTATAGTAGTGTCAAGGTCAATAATTCCATATCTGTCCTTCTTATACCCCTTACTCTGATTTCTATTGGCACGAGGCACGTCGAACCAGTCACACTGCAATAGAACAACCTCCTTATCAGGAGGAAAGTCAAGAAATATGATTTTCTTTATCACCCCATAATAATCAGTACTGACAGTGCCTTCTTGCACATTGACTACGACGCCACTATTTTGGGTACTCAATTCCTGCTCTATATAGGCATTCCGAAAGTAATATCCATTCAGTACTGTACGGTTGTACACACGAGCAATTTGATCAGGCCCTTTAGCTAGTGCAGACAACAGTTTGCTGACCTTCCCATCTTTATGGAGTTGTGTGATCTGTTTCATAGAATAGAATATGTGTGAGTGTAATGTAGACAATTTTTTTTATTACGAGGAACATTTCAGAAAATGTGAAAGTAACTTACCCGTCTCTCGAACCAGCCAACAAACTCTTCCTTGTGTTTCTTTTTAGGATTAGGACAACTGTTCCTTGTGAGCTCCTCAATATGTTCCCTTCAAAAATTAATGATGGTTACTTCATCACCAAAGTATTAATGCATATCATGAAATGAAACAAATACATAAGTATCCTTACTCAATCCATGGCTCGGTTTCCTCGCAGTTTGTTATTATGTAGTGCCTCATTTGATTAATAGCTTCCAAAGAGATTAATTCACGGGTAAAACCTTTCTTGGAGTAATCAACTGTACTCATTATGCTAATCCCTGTTGGTGGTTTGATACGTCTCAAACGTATCTATAATTTTTGATGTTCCATGCTGATATTATATCAATTGCTACATGTTTTGGTTATACTTTATATCATTTTTATGCATTTTCTGGGACTAACCTATTAACAAGATGCCACAGTGCCAGTTCCCTGTTTTCTGCTGTTTTTGGTTTCAGAAAATCTATTAAGGAAATATTCTCGGAATTGGATGAAACAAAAGACATCGTCAATAATATCACGAGGAGATCACGGAGTCCAAAGGGGAGTCGGAGCAGACCCACCATGGGGCCACGCCACACTAGGGCACGGCCCAGGGTGGGCCCGCTCCCCCCTATGGCGTGGTGGCCCCCCTCGGACACCGACACCGCCTCTTCGCCTATATATTCTCCGCGACGCGAAAACCCTATTACGGTCGATCATATTCCACGAAAAGTTCCGTCGCGGCCGTCATCGTCAATCTCAGATCGGAGGAGTTCTGAAGCTCTTCCCGGCACCCTGCCGGAGGGGAGATCATCACCGGAGGGCTCTACATCACCATGCCTGCCTCCGGAGTGATGCGTGAGTAGTCCACCCCTGGACTACGGGTCCATAGCAGTAGCTAGATGGTTGTCTCTCTACCTTTTGCCTCCATGTTTAGATCTTGTGAACTGCCTAACATGATCAAGATCATCTTATTGTAATGCTAGATGTTGTGTTTGCTGGGATCCGATGAATATTGATACCATGTTTATTCAAGTTGTTTATCTATGTGCTCTTGATCTTGCATGCTCTCCATTGCTAGTAGATGCTTTGGCCAAGTAGATGCTTGTGACTCCAAGAGGGGTATTTATGCTCGATAGTGGGTTCAGTCTCTAGATATCTGGATCAGTGACAGAAAGGTCTAAGATGGTAGATGTGCTGTTGCTACTAGGGATAAAACATTGGTGCAGTGTCCAAGGGGACTTGTATTGATTACATTACACACTTTACTTCATGCAATAATCTGTTGTTAGCAACTTAATACTGAATAGGATGCGGATGCTGCCTTGAAGGTGGATTATTTAGGCATAGATGCGGTTGGAATAACGGTCTATGTACTTTGTTGTAATGCCCAACTAGATTTCATAGTAGACATCTTGGCATGTATTGCATTGTTATGCCCTCTCTATTTGTCAATTGCCCAGCTGTAATTTGTTTACCCAACATGCTAGTTATCTGTTCTGAGAGAGACACCACTAGTGAACTGTGGACCCTGGTCCAATTTCCTCATACTGTTTACACAACCTGCTGCAATCATCTGTTTCCTGTTACTTGCTGTGTTTCCTGCTGTTTTCCACACCATACGTTTAACCCTTTGTTTCTGCAAGACCGAAGAGATTGACAACCTCTCTGTTTCGTGTTGGGCAAAGTTCTGGTTTGTGTTTGTGCAGATTCCACGTTGGTGCAAGCTCCCTAGCGCTAGGGGGAGTCAACATCAACAACCTTCCGATAGATCGTCAAGTCCTACTGGATTGATAACCTTGGGTAGATTTCTCAAGAGAAAACTTCTGCTGTCTACATCATAACCTTCCTCTTGGGGTTCACCAACACGTAGCCATCAAGCTGTTTTCTGGCGCCGTTGCCGGGGAAGTACTCATCATCACCATCATCATCATCCTCAAATACTCTCCCGTCAACCAGGCACCAGCTGTTTTCTGGCGCCGTTGCCGGGGACTTGGAGGCTATTGGAAAGGGGAGTCTCTCAGTTCCAATCTCTTTACTTTGTTTTTGTCTTGTTTTAGTTTTGTTTTGCTTGCTGTTAAAAATCAAAAACCAAAAAAAATTAAATTCCTGCATTTAGTTTATTTCGGTTTGGTATTATGTCTAGTTATTTATTTGCTATCAATGTCTTCTCTCTTTGAAACAAAATCTTATTGGCTAAGTGGGTTCACGGAGGAACAACATAATTACTATAAGGAATACCGCTTGTCTCAAAAAGGGAAATATTTACGGGAACAAATAAGTAGATTGAATTATTTTGCGAAAAACTTGTGCTCTACTTATGATGAATCCTACTGCTTTAATGAATCTTTATGTTGTAGAAGGCATAAACACCTCCCTTTCCAATGTGATTATAATGATAATGAAACTTTGGCTGCTTATGCTAAAGGAAATTATGACTTTGGTAATCTTGAGCGAATTGAAGTATTTTTTGTTTTTAAGGGTGCCTATGAAATTGCTGGTTATATTCAAAATGATGATGCTCCTTGTAGAACTGAGAATTATGCTATACTTGGTTATTGCCTTGAATATTACAATGATAATCCTTATATCACTGAATTTCTTGAGAAGACTTATTCTCCAGAACAAGTTGCTACCTTTCAAGAACCTGTGGGAGAAGAAATTGCTGAAACTGTGATCTCATTGGATGAAAAAGAGGAGGAGAGTGAAGAACAAAAGGAGGATCTACCTCCTAAAGATAGTAACTCTTTAACTCTTACATTATTTGATTGCCCTCCATGCCTACCTAAGGAGGAAGAGTGCTATATTGTTGAATTTCATGATTCTATTGAAATATCTCCTTTTTATAAATTTGAAGTAAACATCCTCCTTGACTCAGTAAAAGAGGAAATTGCAGAAAGTAAAAATGTACTCACTAATGTTATATATGATAATGCTCTTGATGATGGTCCTATATTGGTTGATAATATTAATTGCACTACTAATGAAAATGGGATTGGAGAGGTCTTGACTTTATCTAGATGGAGTCCCATACCTCTTGAGAATGATCAATCATCTTGTTATAAAATTGTTAAAAGTGGGTTTGAAAGTTTTAATCCCACTATTTTTGAGCTTGATAAAAAATATGTGTTTGTAGATCAAGAAAAGCATGCTTTATGTGATAGTTATATTGTTGAGTTTGTTCATGATGCTACTGAAAATTATTATGAGAGAGGAAAATATGGTTGTAAAAGTTTTCAAGTCAGTAAAACACTCTCTTTATGTTGAAAGTTTTGAAGCTATATTTGTTTCATCTTTCTATGCTAGTTGCTTTATGCTTCAATAATTTATTTTGTTACAAGATTCCTTTGCATAGGAAGTGGGTTAGACTTAAATGTGTTTGATATTTGCCTCTTGATGCTCTCTTTTGTTTTTCAACTCTTATTCTTATGAGAGCATCATTAAAATCTTCTAGCCTAGCTAAAAGGCATTAAAGAAAAGCACTTCTGGAGATAACCCATGTTTTTATTTGCTGTTTTATTTTTGTTTTCTTGAGTCAAGGACGCTTGTTTACCTCTGTAGCAACTCCTTTGTATCTTTTATTTGCTGTTTTGTTGTGCCAAGGAGAGTTACTAATGCAAAGTTGGTTTTTATTTTCGGGACTGCATTGGGACAGATTGCTGTTCGTCACCGTTTAATTCAGTAGAAAATCAGAAAAAATCGAAAAATGCTGAAACTTTTTGTGCATGTTCCTGATGATGTTACGCAACTTTCATTATTTCAAAAGTTTTTCATCTGAGCATCGTAAGTGCCTCGAAAAAATTCGTCATTACAGACTGTTCTGGTTTGACAGATTCTGTCTTTTATTTTGCATTCTCTCTTTTACAAGTTTTTAAGTGGTTTCTTTTCGTGTAAAAGTGCCCACTTGAGCCTAGTAACAGTGGCTAATGTTTAAAATAGTTGGCTTGTGAGTTTTGTCTTCGCTAGAACTTTGAAGTATTATCTTTTAGTGCACTAACCTGCTAACGAGAAAAGCTGTTAAGTTTTGGTGTGAAGGAAGTTTTCAAGTGTTGATAGAGGAGAATGATATTACATGATCAAGAAGAGTGAATAGTTTAAGCTTGGGGAGGCTTACCTCCCAGCATATTTCAAGAAGACTCAAGCATCTAAGCTTGGGGATGCCCAAGGCATCCCCTTCTTCATCTACAAATTATCAGGTCATCTCTAATGGTGCTATATTTTTATTGCTTCATGCTAGTGTACTCTTCCTTGGAGCGTCAGTGTGTTTTTGTTTTCAGTTTGTTTTGTTTTGTTTGCTGTGCTATACTTGTTGGATCCTAGTATTCATGTTTGGGAGAGAGACACGCTCCACTTTTTCATTAGAATACTCTTGTGCTTCACTTATACTTGTTGAGTATTCCTGTCTAATTGTTGTTATTGCTGTTAGCTCTCAGTTTTTTATGTATCTCTTATTAGAGCTTTCAGTTTCTTTTGAAGAAAGTACTCTCTTGCTTCACTTATATCTGTTTGGAGAGTTGTCAAATAAGTTGATTGGTGTTTGGTTGGACCAGAAAAATGCTATGCATGTGGTAGTGGTATATAAAATGCTTACATGAATCTTTTTAGATCGTTGTTGACATGGGTATGCCTATCGGGTACCCTACCATGAGGGTACCTGGTGCACGTATCGACTAGGGCCAACTATCAGAGCCTACATGAAGCCCATGAAGGGAGGCCCACGAAGATGGAGTATCCTCCAAGTTTGGCGAAACAATAGTCGGTTTAGAGTTTCCTTACTTGTAAATCGAGTCGGTTACGAACACCCGAGACCCAGCCTATTATTTAAGGACTGGGAGGGCCATCGAACCAGACCACGTACTTTCAGAGCCACCAAAACCCTAGCGAGATCGACATCTCGCCGGGACCCTTGTAACCATCATATTCACAAAGCAATAACAGACAGGCAGGACGTAGGGGTGTTACCTCCACACGAGGGCCCTGAACCTGGGTAAAATCTTTGCCCTGCTTGTCAGCCGACGATACTTCCAGCTCTACCACGTTCTCTCCCCCATATTCATAACCTAGGGACCTTAACCATGGGTCTTGATGAGTCTACCCCTCGTCAAGTGGCGCCGTCTGTGGGAAAGAATAGCGCTGGACTCGAAGTTTCGCCGGTCCCAACAGCAAACGGCAAATCGCCGATCACACCAGCAAACGGCAACTCGCCGATCTCATCTGCAAACGGCAACTCGCCGGCCATGTCAGCAAACAGCAACTCGCCGATCCAGGCGACACACGGCGACTCGCCGATCCACTCGAAAAGCGGCAGCCTGCCCGCTTCACCTGCAAAAAGCGCATCTGCTCTTCCAATGAATTTCAATCCGCACTCGCCGGAGCTTCAGGAGGCGTTTTCCGGCCTTGAATCAGGTTTGAGTTTGACTGTTGGAGCATTCAATTTTTTCGTAAACAATCTTGGCACGCAGGACTCGACAGATCCGCAACAACTGGCGCTGGGCGCACTCGAGGCTCCGTCGACTGCGCTCGCCCCGTCGTCGATTCCTGAAGCCTGCTCGCCCGCAACAACCATGTCGACCGGCGAGATCGACAGGTTCATGATGACGGAACTCCAAGGCGAGGAGGCAGAATCAGCATACCGCACAAGCAACGTCGACTTCAACCTACCACTCGACGAGAGTTTCGACTGCGGGATCTCCCTCGATGACTTCTACGAGCCCGCGATTCATAACGACAGCAACGTCGACTCGGAGATCTTCACCAACACCAACCTCGACTCAGAAATCCATAATGGCTTCGCCAACACCGAGATGAGCATAGGCGATGAGCACATCGACAACGAGATTCGCCTCGAAGATCTACTCGATGAACATACTGGCTCTGACATGAGCCTCGACGGCGACGTCGAGTCCATGACTGGAATCGACAGCACATACACCTGTCCACGGGTCACGCCCCATCAGGTCTACGTGGCCTTCTCCGCAGAATCATCCGCAGACGCAGCCGCTCGCAGGCCTGCACAATTCCCATGCACGGTAACCATGCCGGATGGGGTCACAACCTTGACAATCACGGAGGAGATGGCAGCAAAAGCAGATAAAGTCATAAAGGAGTGCACAATGATGCCACCAAATTCCACCCCAGAGGAGATGTTGACCTTCCAGTACTTCAACTGGCAGGAGTCAATTCGACTGCAAAACTACCGAGCGACGCTCGAAGAGCGCAAAAGGCAAGCCAGCCTCTCGAGTGCCCGAAGAAGGGAGCAATCCCTCGGGTCCACAATGCAACCAACCCCACGACCTAGGTCGCGGTTGGCAAGCCTTCCAGAACATGAAAGGGTAGCAATCACCCGTAACCTGTCGTTCATGACAGAGGACGCTAACGGAATCCCAGTGCCCAAAACTGCTGCGGGTGCATTATTCTCCGTAGGTGCTTACCTCAAGGCAATGCAACCTCCGGCGAATGACCCTAACGCAGCCCTGCATCGCCAACAACTCAAATCGCTAGCTCTAGCGGCACAGGCTATACAGCCAGAAGACAAAACTCCAGCAAGGAATCGCGATCGCGACATAGTCGACTCACGACACGCAGCACATCATCGCAGTGGTCGCAGCCACCACTCGGATGAAGGAAGGAGAAGCACGCGCCGGCACAGGTCCAGCAGAAGCAGATCTCGAAGATCCTATAGCAGCGATTCATACTCTGATCGAACCAGAGCCATGCGGAGCATTGTGCTTCACTCGACGCATCCGTGAGACGCGGATGCCCAAAGGTTCAAGTTGACAGGCGAACAACCCAAGTACAACGGTCGCCAAGAACCTTCCGGGTGGCTAGAAGATTACAGACTCGCCGTGGCATGCCAGCGTGGCACGAACACCACGGCGATGCAGTACATACGACTCATGCTCGAAGGAACTGCCCGCGACTGGCTCAAGGCGCTCCCTCCATCATCATACGACTCGTGGGACGATTTCCGCAGAGACTTCATCAAAAACTTCGAGCCTCTATGTGAGCGCCCGAAGACATTCGAAGAATTAAGGGCATGCACTCAACGATCAGACGAGTCGTTGAGATCATACATACGGCGGTGGACCGAAATACGCAATTCGGTTGGCAAAGTGTCAGAAGACAGGGCCATGGATGCCTTCATACAAGGTCTCGCCAGGAAGGACTTCAAAGAGGCACTTGGTCGTGAAAAGCCAACCTCCCTGGCTGACCTCATCAAAGTTGCGACTGAGTGGGCAGATGGAGAGGATTCTGTACGCAGATCCCGTGCTTCCCCACCACGCGACAACTACGAAAGCGGCAGTCGAGGCCGCAGAGATTCATACAGAGAAGATCGCAGGCGCAAACGTTCCAAACGTCCTTACGACGATAACAGACCCGAGTTCATGGCGGCTGGATACACACAACCCGGGAGACCAAGATAGAAGCAATCGACGCTCGGATGATCGACGGGACAGTCGAGATCGCGAGCAGCGGAGCGACAGCTACAAAAGGCAAGAATGGCGCAAACGCAGCGACGCAAAACCCGAGCGGTCATTCGAGGAAAAGATGGACGACTGGTGCAGATTCCACCTCTTCAAGGGGGACGACGGAAAACTACGCTCCAATCACACCCTAAGGAACTGCAGGGAATTCGACCAAATGGCGACTGACTACATGATACGACTCAAAAGGTACGGCCCAGCACCTGCTCAGCCCACGCCTGCACCCGCACCACAGCCGAACGCTGTGCCCGCTCTCATGGCGCCACAGCCGCCACCGCAACCACCACCACAGCCTGCTCCAGGCGCAAACCTCGCAGGTGCCATACAACCCGTACTACGGGCGGAAGATGATCAATATCCACAGCCCCACGGGCAGATGTACATGATACAAAAGGGTCGCCCCTCCAACAGGCAGCAAAAGCTAATCACTCGACAGGTGAACATGGCTGTCATGGCACCTCCTGCCATGCCCGAATTTCTGAAGGGATCGGAAACCATCATAAGCTTCAGTCGAGAGGATCATCCCCCAGCTGTAGTTCGACCAGGGCACGCGGCTCTGGTACTCGACGCGCAAATAGGAGGCTACGCCATGACCAAGGTCTTCATGGATGGAGGCAGCGGCATAAACATCATCTTCGCGGACACGCTCCGCAAAATGAACAGGTCAGTCGAAAACCTCCCAAAATCTTCAAATACCTTCCACGGTATCGTTCCTGGCAAAGCAATTAGCCCAGAAGGCACCATACAACTCGACGTTACGTTCGGGGACAAAAGCCACTTCAGGACAGAGTCGATTGAGTTCGAGGTCGTCGACTGGAAATCACAATACCATGCTATTCTTGGTCGCCCGACGTTTGCTCGATTCATGGCGGTGCCACACTACGCGTACCTCACGCTGAAGATGCCAGGACCAAAGGGAGTCATCACTGTCCGTGGAAACTTTCAAAGGTCCGATGCTTGCGACCGCGAGTTCAGCAAAATCTCCGAGATGTTCGGGGTGGAAGAATCACTCGCCGACTGGCGATTTCCAACGACCGCACACTCCTTCCGGAGCATAAGAAGTTGGCAGTCGACAGATCCTTCAATGCTACAAATGACACAAGGTCGCATCAGGTGCACCCGACCGATCCGTCCAAGACAGTCAACATATCTTCGAGCCTGCCTATCGCATAGGAAGGCGCGCTCGTCGAATTCCTCCGTGAGAACTGGGAAATATTTGCGTGGTGTCCAGCCGACATGCCAGGTATTCCCAGGGAATTCGCCGAGCACTCTCTCCAATTGTTTCCAGATGCAAAGCCAGTCAAGCAAACGATGCGTCGAATCTCCGGCCCAAAGCGAACCGCAGTCGAATCTGAAGTCGACCGGTTACTCGCAGCAGGATTCATTAGGGAAATCAAGAAATCACAATGGGTGGCCAACCCCGTACTCGTAGAGAAGAAGCATACAGACATCCTTCGGATGTGCGTGGACTTCACAGCGCTGAACAAGTGTTGTCCAATGGATCACTTCCCGCTACCCCGAATCGACCAGATCGTCGACTCCACCGCCGGATGCGCACGACTCTCAAGGAGAAACGAGAGCCTCCTTCGTCGACTACGCCAGCCAAAAGCAAAGCGCCTAGCACAGAGGAACCCCCAGTCGAGGTACTCCTCATTGAGCCAACTTGGACTCAACCTTTTCTGGCTTACATACTCCGCGGCGAGCTACCAGATGACATAACCGAGTCCCGACGCGTGACTCGAAGATCAAAAGCATACACCGTTATCAACGGCGAGTTATACAAGCGCAGCATATCAGGTATGTTCCAAAGATGCATCGCATTCGAAGATGGCCAAGCCATACTTCGAGACATTCATGCAGGTACCTGTGGGCATCACGCCAGCAGTCGATCACTCGTAGCCAAAGCCTTTCGCGCAGGGTTTTACTGGCCTACAGCACTCAAAGACGCGGAGGACATAGTCAAAAGGTGCGTCGGCTGCCAGAAATTCGCAACAAGGCCGCACGCACCCGCATCGGCGTTGAAGACTATACCGCTGGCCTGGCCTTTCGCCCAATGGGGGCTCGATATGGTTGGGCCACTCAAAAAATCATCGCATGGCGGGCATACTCACCTACTGGTGGCAGTCGACAAGTTCACAAAGTGGATCGAGGCGGTCCCCATCACAAATTCGACTGCTACTACGGCAGTCAACTTCATAAAGAGCATCATCTATCGCTTCGGTGTCCCAAACAGTATCATCACTGATAACGGCACAAACTTCACGGCTGAGGAGTTCAAAACCTTTTGCAAAGAGCAGGACATTACGCTCAACTACGCATCCGTGGCGCATCCGCAATCCAATGGCCAAGTCGAAAAGGCCAATGGGCTTGTGACGAGTGGGATCAAGAAGCGCCTCCTGGTGCCACTCAAAAGAGCTGCGGGTGCTTGGGTCGAAGAACTACCGTCTGTGCTATGGAGCCTACGCACAACTCCCAACACTTCTACGCAGTTCACCCATTCTTCATGGTCTACGGTGCAGAGGCAATTCTGCCATCAGACGTAAGGTTCAACGCACCACGAGTTGAAGCATACAATGAAGAAGACGCAGAAGAGCACTCGAAGACGCAGTCGACTTGCTTGATGAGGCGCGCGACACGGCCTTAGCCCGCACAGCTGTTTACCAGCAGGACCTTCGCAACTACCACAGCCGTCGACTGCGCACCAGGTCCTTCGTCGTTGGCGACCTGGTTCTTCGACTGAAGCAAAAGAAGGTGCACAAGCTCGCTTCCCCATGGGAGGGTCCCTTCATCATCACGGAGGTCCTTGGTGGAGGCGCATATCGACTGAAGCACGCGAAGACAGGCGAACCCTCTCACAATCCTTGGAACGTTGCGCATCTGCGCCGTTTCTACGCATAAAGTGCTCACAGTCATACAATGTAATAGGCTATATGTCGGATGGCTGCAGGTTTCAGACGCGCTCTTTTCCTTACCAGGGTACCTAAGGGGACTGGAAGGTTTTTAATGAGGCGGCCTGCAGCCTAACATTCAAAAGAGGAATAAAATCAATGTTCCTTCGACTCTTTGTGGCTACCCCTGCATAATTCATACCTTAACCGCACCCGAGACCCTCGGGGCTGCGTAACAAGGATCCGAACAAAGAACACAAAAACTTTGCAGCCGCACTCGAATACTCGGGGGCTGCACAGTCATGGTTCAACCAACACATATTTCACAAACCCCGCTCGACTGACTCGGGGGCTCGACAAAAAATCAAAGTATACAAACTATACAATATACAAAGAGTCAAAAATTACACTCGGGGGCTGCCCCCTATACAAAAATTGCACTCGCAAACTATTCTAATCCTCAGGCTCGTCCTTTACGGGCAGCTCGGGACCGCAAAGCTGTTCGCGAGTGCACTCGATTAGTGTCTCCGCAGCTTGGATCGTGTCATCCAGGTCTTTTGTTCGAGAACCTCTCCGGCTGCAGGTGTCCGCAACACCAACCTTGGTTTTCGACTACGCATATACGCCATTGCAGCGTTGGCTCCAATCACAAGTCTTGAGACAGCAACTCTCGAATGGGATTTGTTTGACGGAAGATGTTCAACAAAGCACGAATCCCTTGTGGTTGTGGCCCCGCAGGAAAAAGAGTCTCGTTCAGGCGAATAAACGCTGCCCGGCATAACTCCAGCAGTTCAGCACTTCGCCAGACGCGATCCTTCAGGGTGGCGAGTATGCGGGCATGGTACCTATCAAGCCAAAAGTGTTGACGCCCAGTCGTAGGGTCGTCAACCACGCTATCCAGACGCCCTTCCACGCGAATCTTTTCAGCCTGGAAGTTGTCGACAAAGCCTACAAACACGGGCGCACCAGTCAGATCAAAAGGACAATAGCTACGCAAAAAGCTTGTAAACAGAGCAAGACTCGAACTTACACTCGAGTTGCCTGTTCACAAGATCCATCTCCCCGAGCACATATTCCTCGCGTTGGGTGGCCAACGCGGGTCTCGCCCTCAATCGATTCAGCTCAGCCTGGGCGTCCTTCAGATCTTGCTCCATTCTCACAAATTTGGCCTTCATATACTCCATCACCTTGGCATCATTTACCACCTGACCCTGGGATCGGGTGGTGATTGGAGCCTGCGAGGAACTAGTCGCAGTAGCAGGTTCTCGTGACTGTTCAAAGAGCATAATCACAAACACAAAGTTTGTGTCAGAAGCAAAACTCATGTCATAAGCATACAACTCTCGAGTGAAAGACATTAGCAAAAGACTATTGCATAAACAAGGTAGCACAAACAAAGCGCAGACTCGCGCAGTTCAGAAGGTATCATTACAAGGCATAAAAACAAAAGGGTACAGCTACCCTAAACCTAAGATTCGATTTCCTAAGCAGACGATTGGCAGTCTCGAGTGCCCGGCGCTCCATGGTGGTCATAAAAACCTCGGCCAGTCGCGCGGCGGCTCCGCTCACCCCCTTCAGAGAAATGGGCTTCCCATCTGGCTTCCGAGGGAACGCAGACAGTGCTGCCTCGTAGTCGCAATCTATCCCATGTCCCATAAGAAGCTTGATGGTGGACTCGGATCCGCGTACCGTGTTGGCGCGAGCGAAACCCGCCATGGTGGACGTCCCGGGGCCAAACACGTCGGCGAAGTCGTCCGCCGTCGACGGCACTACGCCAGTCGGGAACACCACCTTGTATACAGCGCCAAGTGTGCTCGTCGATTTGGCGAGTGCTTCTTTCGCCTGGTTGCATAGGCGCCTAAGCCGCCCACAGCCTGTTCCAGCGAAGATCGTCACTCGCCACGTCCGCAGAGGCCGGTGCGCCAACAGCTTCTGCACAATTCAAAAAGGCAAAAGTCATTTCATGACACTCGACAGTTATATCGTCATATCAAAAGGAGAAAAGATTACTCACCTCCCATGGCCTGCGCGAGTGCCGCGAGCTGGTCAGCATATCCTCGCTCGCGTGCAGCGGCTGAGTTGGTGGCGGCAGCCAGCTCTTTCTTCGACTCTTCGCGCTGCGCGGCGAGTGCGTCTTCCAGCTCCTTCTTCTCGCCTGGCCCAGCAAAATCACGTGCATTCAATACTCGACAAAATCAAGCATTGCAAAAAGAAATTCAGCAAAACAAAAGCAAAAAGGAGAACTCACGACTGAGCCGCTCTAGCTCGGCGCGCATGGTGTCCCTCTCCTGCTCCACCTGGACATAAGCCTTGGCAGAATCTGCCAAGGTGTGGTAGAAGGGCTGCGAGCACACGAATTCAGCAAAAATTAAACTCTCACAGACCTACAACTAAACGGGTCAAGCAAAAAGCTACTTACGTGGTTCATCCACGGCTCAGGAGCCGCGACTGATGTCCCGACATCTGGAGTTGCCGCCTTGGCTGTCTCAACGACAGCATCAGTGGCCATTGGCTGGGCAGCCTCGTTTCCAGTCGGTGCAGAATTCGAGTGCTCCAGGGTTGGAACATTCTCGACTGGAGGAGTCCCAGGCTGATTGTTTTCAGCGCTGTGGCAACACAACAAAGCAAAAGACGGTCAGCACAAATATGTGACAGCACAAAATTCTCATATCATACTCAAAACACACACCTGTGTCCTCATCTCCTCATCTTCGGAGTCGCCAAAAATTGGTCCTCCAAAGGCTGGGGTACCACTCGACTGAAGAGGAAGAGTTGAGCTTGTTGAGCACGCACGCAAAGGAGCGGCTTGGAAAACAGGTGGTGAGCCTGATTCCTCGTCATCCTCCAAGCCCTGCCCCTCGCGGGTGAACTCACAGCAGAAGGCGCCTTCTTGGCCAGTCGACGCCGCTTCGGTGGCGCGGTATCGACTTCTTGGTCAGCGGTGGCCTTGTCTTCAGATTGGACCTCTTCTGCTGCTTCCTCCTCGACCTCCTCCACATGTGAAGTGGTGGCAGAAGGGATGGGCGACTGATCCCCTTTCGGGTCCACCACCTGTACCTGGTTTCTTCAGTCTCGCCATTTTCAGGCAGAGGAGGAAGGGAGGCAGCAGTCGAGTGACCCTGCATAGCATACATCACAAATTGCAAAGTCAGAATCAAAAATCGCATATCGCAGAACATACGAGTGGCAAACTCTTCATTGCAAGCAGGCTATAACACATACATACCTCAAGCAAAGGGTTCTCCAACCCATATGGTTCAACAGGGCAGTCGACGTTGCAAGTGTCGGCTGTCGTCAGATTGGTGATGTGCCGCACATGCGTCAGCAGCTCACTCCTTGACAGCTCCTCTGGGTTCATTCGGGTGATGTCACCCGCGCCTTCATACTCCCACATGGGTGCGCTCGGGCACGGATGGGCCACACCCGTCTCTTCACAAAGGTGGCGATTGGATGCCTGTGACCTTGTCCAGCATGCCTCCGATCCGAGCCAGCAAAGGGCTTGCCTCCTCCATTTCTTCGGCTGAGAGCTGGTGATCCCACGCCTTGGTCTTGGAAAGCTGCAGTCGAGAAGGCGGCGATCCGTCTTGCTCGACAGTCGCATAAAACCCCTTCCTCCAGCCTTGGGCGGAGTCGACGGTCTTCAGGCGGAAGTAGCGGGTGTCGCTGCGCACCTGATTCCACAGCCGCCACGGGGTAGGTGCGACCACCTCCTCTGTTCGGCCGCACCATGAAGATGGCTTTCCATAGCGCCCAGCTGGGTGCGACGCCGAGGAAGCACTCGCACAGCGTGATGAAACACGCAATATGCATAAACCGTTCGGGGTGAGATCATGGATCTGCACCCCGTAGGCAAAAAGAAGACCACGAACAAAGTCGTGGAGGGGAAGCGAGAAGCCCCTAGGCAAACTCCGCAAAACAAACACGCTCGTTGGCGCGTGGTTCGGGGATACCTCCTTGGGCGACGGCGCGCGGACGGCGAGCTGCTCCGCGGGTGGCAGATACCCTGCTCGCGGAGCTTGAGCAAATGGGCGTCCTTGATGGTGGACTTCGCCCATCCCCGCTGCCCTTCTTCAGCGGCGGCGTGCAGATGTACCCGCCACGGTCTTCTTGCCCTTGGCCGCATCGGTCGCGGCGGCGGCGGCAGCACCACGCTTCGCACCTCCACCTTTCGCCATTGCTACAGTGGAGGGTGTGTGGGGCAAAGAACTTGGGCGCAGAGCAATGGAGGGGCAGCGCGAGGAAGGAGACGAGGGGCGGCGCAGGGAGCAAATGGCAAGTAAAAAACTCTGCCAGCGCCGTCCCCCTATTTACCACAGAGCGCAAAAACGATCGCAGCCGTTAAAACAAATGCATACGCTCCGCGCGAAATCTGGCCATACACGTGGCGCCACGGAGAGCAACCGTCGCCGGCCACTCCGCCCACTACGCACGAGAATCCAGGAAACCATCATCACGCCCCGTGAAAATCGCGCCAGAACGGTCAAATCAAGTCCACGCGGCGTCATCCCTGGTCAGCTCTGCAAAACGGGCCCACAAACAGGGTCACGTCTTATCAAGCCTTACCAAGCACGCCACCGCTTGTCAGAGATGGCAGTCGCAAAATGCGTCATTGCTGACGTTATTCATCTCACAACTGGCATAAAAGTCACTCGATGATATCTTCGGGTGGCTCTCACAGGAATTTCGATTGGTTCTAGCAAAGGTCATAGATGCCAGTCGAAAGAATTTCGACTGCAACATCATACTCCCATCGGGAGCGTATCAAAAAATTTCTTTGACTAATATGTGCAGGGTAAAAAGATTTTGAGATTATCCTCCATTGCAAGCAATAAAGCACAATCTCGGGGGCTACTCCCATCGGGAGCGCTGTCGCGCACCCGATAGAATAATGGCAAAGTATCAGTCGACAAATCATTCGACTCAGTTCATAAGCAAAATCATACTCGAAATATTCCCGAGTTGATCCGACGATCCTTGGATGCTGCATGCATAGTGCAAAGGTAAGACCCGCCGATCAGTCGAGCTGGGCTAAGGACCGCTCCAGCAGCGTTATCCTTAAATGTTCCGTGTCAGCAGACATGATGAATAATCCCCGACGGACGCGTTGGGTAGATTCAAAATTATACTGCAGTTCGATTCGTAAGACCTCAACGGCCGTTTCGAGTCTGTCCAGTTTGTTCCAGATTCGAGTCCGGGGACTCGAGTTTGATTGAAAGCTAGTATGGTTTTGCCACAAATGGTAGTTAACTGGCCCCGATCCGTCGTGTGTGCCGGGCCTGCTAAGCTAATATCCCTTGACTATCATAAGCAAAAACTCATAGTCGATGAAACACTCGACATAGCCAACATGTGCTATTTCATAAGAATTCTAAATACAGATGCAAAAAATGTAACGTGCATGATGTATGAGTCCATGCCCGACTCTTCGAATCAGACAAGTACTCGGGGGCTACTGACATGGGTATGCCTATCGGGTACCCTACCATGAGGGTACCTGGTGCACGTATCGACTAGGCCCAACTATCAGAGCCTACATGAAGCCCATGAAGGGAGGCCCACGAAGATGGAGTATCCTCCAAGTTTGGCGAAACAATAGTCGGTTTAGAGTTTCCTTACTTGTAAATCGAGTCGGTTACGAACACCCGAGACCCAGCCTATTATTTAAGGACTGGGAGGGCCATCGAACCAGACACGTACTTTCAGAGCCACCAAAACCCTAGCGAGATCGACATCTCGCCGGGACCCTTGTAACCATCATATTCACAAAGCAATAACAGACAGGCAGGACGTAGGGGTGTTACCTCCACACGAGGGCCCTGAACCTGGGTAAAATCTTTGCCCTGCTTGTCAGCCGACGATACTTCCAGCTCTACCACGTTCTCTCCCCCATATTCATAACCTAGGGACCTTAACCATGGGTCTTGATGAGTCTACCCCTCGTCAGTTGTCTTGAGTAATTTGATGCTTGCCAATTGTTTTGAGCTGTCAAGTAATTAATGTTTAAGCTTGTGCATCATGTAAGTAATGGCTATTGATGAAGAACTACTATAAGGATTTTCTGCTATAATAATCTGTTGCATAATTGGAAGTCCATAGTAGTCTAGATAATTTTTGGATGAAAGCTATGTGTTAACAAGGAAGACAGTGGGAGTCTATGGTTCGTCAAACCTTGTGTTTTATGTACACTCTTGCTATTCCAGTTGATAATGATGTTTGCTTATAATAACCTTGCTAGCCTAAACTCTGTACTAAGAGAGAATGTTTCTTGTACATCCAAAACCTTGAGCCAAATCCATGCCACCTGTGTCCACCATACCTACCTATTATGTGGTGTTTTCACCATTCCAAGTAAATTTCTTCATGTGCTATCTACTAACTACTCAAAACTGTTACATTTCCTTTTTGTGTCACTACTTGAAAAGCTCATAAGGACGTAGTAGTGAGATTTGTCATCTTCCATGCTAATTAATTTACAAGGATTGGCAGCTTCATCTGCTTCTCCACCTTTTATTTTGCATTAAAGAGCTGGTTAGTCCACCCTATAAATAAATAAATAAATAGACACTCCTCCATGGTGAATGCTGGTGGGCACCCGAGGATTCGGTTAGCCATGGTTTGTGGAAAGTAAATGGTTGGGAGGAGTGTCACCAATAAGTGCTTGTTACAAGTGCAGTCCTAAAAACTCTCGGAACCGCTCGAAAAGTTAGTTAGCCATGGAAGATGACAAGTACCTGCTATTTGATTTGTTGACACCTGTATACACCATTACCTTACAAAACAATATTTTATGCTCTCTATATGCCTTCGGGAACTACAGCTCTAGCACATGATGTTAATCCCTGCTTCCCTCTGCGAAGGGCCATTCTTTTACTTTTATGTTGAGTCAGTTTTCCCACTTCTTTCTGTCTCCTTAAGCAAACATCATTATCAACTCTAGTATAACAGTTTTTACATAACTTTGTGTTTGGTTGATCATATTCTTTGCATTGACATTATCTATATGATATACATGTTGAAAGTTGAAGCAAAAGCTGAAGCTATTATCTTCCTTTGTGTTGATACAAACACTTTCATGTTGAGAATTATTGCTGCTGTGAGCTAACTATTATGTTAGACTATTATATCTCTAAATGTTTTATAGTATTATTCATGAAAGTTTGCACTTGTGTGATCACTTATGTTTGCTCTTTATTTACTTGCTTGCAAACTATAGACCATTGGCTTGGATCACTTCATTCAGATCATGTGCATTACATTGTTATTTGATCAAAGATTGTGTTGGTAGCATGTCACTTCAAAAATTATCTGTTTTTATCGTTTACCTACTCGAGGACGAGCAGGAACTAAGCTTGGGGATGCTTGATACGTCTCAAACGTATCTATAATTTTTGATGTTCCATGCTGATATTATATCAATTGCTACATGTTTTGATTTACTTTATATCATTTTTATGCATTTTCTGGGACTAACCTATTAACAAGATGCCACAGTGCCAGTTCCCTGTTTTCTGCTGTTTTTGGTTTCAGAAAATCTATTAAGGAAATATTCTCGGAATTGGACGAAACAAAAGACATCGTCAATAATATCACGAGGAGATCACGGAGTCCAAAGGGGAGTCGGAGCAGACCCACCATGGGGCCACGCCACACTAGGGCGCGACCCAGGGTGGGCCCGCGCCCCCCTATGGCGTGGTGGCCCCCCTCGGCAACCGACGCCGCCTCTTCGCCTATATATTCTCCGCGACGCGAAAACCCTATTACGGTCGATCATATTCCACGAAAAGTTCCGTCGCGGCCGTCATCGTCAATCTCAGATCGGAGGAGTTCTGAAGCTCTTCCCGGCACCCTGCCGGAGGGGAGATCATCACCGGAGGGCTCTACATCACCATGCCTGCCTCCGGAGTGATGCGTGAGTAGTCCACCCCTGGACTACGGGTCCATAGCAGTAGCTAGATGGTTGTCTCTCTACCTTTTGCCTCCATGTTTAGATCTTGTGAGCTGCCTAACATGATCAAGATCATCTTATTGTAATGCTAGATGTTGTGTTTGCTGGGATCCAATGAATATTGATACCATGTTTATTCAAGTTGTTTATCTATGTGCTCTTGATCTTGCATGCTCTCCGTTGCTAGTAGATGTTTTGGCCAAGTAGATGCTTGTGACTCCAAGAGGGGGTATTTATGCTCGATAGTGGGTTCAGTCTCTAGATATCTGGATCAGTGACAGAAAGGTCTAAGATGGTAGATGTGCCGTTGGTACTAGGGATAAAACATTGGTGCAGTGTCCAAGGGCACTTGTATTGATTACATTACACACTTTACTTCATGCAATAATCTGTTGTTAGCAACTTAATACTGAATAGGATGCGGATGCTGCCTTGAAGGTGGATTATTTAGGCATAGATGCGGTTGGAATAACGGTCTATGTACTTTGTTGTAATGCCCAACTAGATTTCATAGTAGACATCTTGGCATGTATTGCATTGTTATGCCCTCTCTATTTGTCAATTGCCCAGCTGTAATTTGTTTACCCAACATGCTAGTTATTTGTTCTGAGAGAGACACCACTAGTGAACTGTGGACCCTGGTCCAATTTCCTCATACTGTTTACACAACCTGCTGCAATCATCTGTTTCCTGTTACTTGCTGTGTTTCCTGCTGTTTTCCACACCATACGTTTAACCCTTTGTTTCTGCAAGACCGGAGAGATTGACAACCTCTCTGTTTCGTGTTGGGCAAAGTTCTGGTTTGTGTCTGTGCAGATTCCACGTTGGTGCAAGCTCCCTAGCGCCAGGGGGAGTCAACATCAACAACCTTCCGATAGATCGTCAAGTCCTACTGGATTGATAACCTTGGGTAGATTTCTCAAGAGAAAACTTCTGCTGTCTACATCATAACCTTCCTCTTGGGGTTCACCAACACGTAGCCATCATGGTTCATCTGTACCTCCATCTGCATGGCGTTCGGACTGACTTAGTTTTGTAGGCATGCCTTGAACGAATCGACTGCAAAACGTCATGCACTCTTCAAGTATGTACCCCTCTGCAATCGAACCTTCTGGGTGAGCCTTGTTACGCACATATCCCTTCAGCGTACGCAGGTATCGCTCAACCGGATACATCCATCTGTACTGTACAGGCCCTCCCACCCATGCTTCTTTAGCTAGATGAATTGGGAGATGCATCATAATATCAAAGAAAGCTGGTGGATAGATCATCTCTAGCTGACATAGAATTTCTGCAATTTGGTTGTCCAAATTCACCAAATCTTCATCCCTTAACTCCTTGGAGCATAAATCAGAAAAGAATTTACTAAGCTGAAGCAATGGGATAAGGACATTCTCTGGCAGAAGCTTGCGCAATGCAATAGGAAGAAGTTTCTGTAATATAACATGGCAGTCATGAGTTTTGAGTCCACTAAACTTGCACTGCTCGAGGACCACACATCGCTTAATGTGTGAAGCATAGCCATCAGGCATCCGTATGCTCTGCAGAAACCTGAGGAGCATCATCTTCTCTTCCTTTTTTAAAGCATACACGCCTTTCTTCATTTTGTACTTACCCTTACGGCGGGCTTTGCATGCTGATCCTCCCTAATTTTCAAGTCCTCCAAATCAAGATGAGCCTTCGTACCATCCTTTGATTTCCCATCCATCTCAAGCAATGTCCCCAGAATGCTGTCACAAATGTTCTTCTCGATGTGCATAACATCCAAATTGTGCCTCACGAGCAAGTGCCTCCAATACGGGAGCTGGAAGAACACACTTTTCTTCCGCCAATTGTGCCAGGTATTAGTTTCCGGTAGCTTTCTCTTATTTGACCGCCCAAATGGTGCATGCTGAATGCTGAATGCTATCAAGCTCCTGTAGAACTTGTATGCCTGTAAGTGGCTCCGGGGCTTCTCTACGATCTGCCTTGTTGTTGAACATACACTTGTTTCGACGCCATTTGTGGTATTCCCGCAGAAAACGTCGGTGTCCCATGTAGCAATGCTTTCTACCATACTTGAGCCATAAAAAATCTATATGCTTGTGGCAGTAAGGGCATGCTAGCTTGCCTTTTGTGCTCCAACCACTCAGCATTGCGTAAAGAAAACATGGAAAACGTAGATCTGGTAATTTATTTTTGACATTTAAGCTTTCTCTAACATTTGCTATATAATGCAGAAAAACCTTGATTGCTGATTCAGTACAAATGTTAACCCTGATACAGGAACTGTAGACCAATCTAACACTGTAGTGTCTGAAACTGACATGTGTGCCCTTACTGAATGGCCTTCCCATGCTCGCCGCTACCGCCCGCAGCTAGAGGACGGTACTAGCTTTTTTTTTTACATTTATGTCCTCATTTCTTACAATCTACTACACAGTAAATTGTTTCTTTGTGTATGTTTTGGACTGTAGGCGCTGACGGACCCAAGAAGAAAGGGCGAGGTGTAGTAAAAGGAATAAAAGCATCTAAGAAGCGTCATGCCAATGGATCTGGAAAGCTAAATATTGCATTCTCTGATAAATTGGGTGGTGCAGTAGGAATGAACTACCGTTCATTCAAGGATGACGTGGTTATCTTAATGAAAAGAAGGTTACCAATTATTGGAGTGAGGAGGTGGTCAGACATTCACCCTGACATCCATCGACTCATAGTTGATGATATGTTGGTGAGTACAACCTTTCTAACATGTGTTGTCTTATTTTTTTCGTCCATAATGAACTACTAAAGTCTATCCGTTTGTTGTACGCATTTCAGGACAGATATGATTTGGAAGATACACCACAAACAGCAGAAAAAATTCTAAAAAACAGATGATGCTAGAATGTCAAATATACCGGAAGATTTACAACCGGAAGAGTGGAAATGGCTGATTGAGTACTTTGGCACTGATCAGAAATTCCAGGTTATTTCTATGCTCACAGTTTGTGAATTTTGTACTATCATGAAATGGCTTGTCTGACTCTTTTTTTTATCACTGAATGTGTAGCAACTCAGCCAAAAGAACTCGGATAACCGTAAGAAACTCAAGATAAAACATAGAGCTGGATCAAAATCGTACTCTCAACATAGTTTTGAGAATGGATGTGCCTACTCACTATGCATGCTTCGCTGCTCACTGTGCTTTAATGTTTGTAGCATCTAATTGTTGCCCTACTTGCAGAGAAATTCGGAAACTGGAGAAGAGCCAGACTGTATTGCTCACTGGGAAATCACCCACGCCAACAATGGAACATGGACTACCGAAGAGTCCAAGAAAGTTTACGTGAGTATACTGACTTAGAAGCTATTCTCAAAACATATTTACTGTTGTTCATCGTGGATGTTTCTTCATCTGATGGGAGTGTTTTTTTCGTAACTAGGACAAAGCATGTGAAGACATTGAAAACAGAGTAAAGGAATCTGATGTTCCAGTTTCAGTTCAACAAAGAATCAATATTTTCCAGACTGCGTATAAAGAAATCGTAGCTTGCAAGTCAGCGCAGCCTCGTGGGTTCGGATACATGGCCAAACTGCCAACTAGTTCTGAAAGGATTAAGTTCCAGGTTGAAGAGCAAGCTCGTGCTACGGTAGAGACCCAAAAAGTAAACTCTGAGCTCAGCCAGCAGGTCACTGAATTACAACAGAAGTTACAAGCTGAACGTGCTAGCATGGACGAGAGGATTAATTTAGAGCGTGCTGAGAGGGAAAACCTTGAGGAGAGGTTACAGGAAGAGCGTGCTGAAAGGGAAAGAATGATGGAATTGGAGAGAACCTCAAGACAGGAATTTGAGGCAAACTTGATGGCACAGTTTAACTCACAGTTTCAGTCAAAGTTTCAAGAGTTCTCCCAACAGATGGAAAAACAGAAGTTGCAAACACTTCAGGTGATGATAGTCATACGCTTGCAAACTCGTAAGATTCAGTTGTTTACTTGCATTGCTAACAGTGCACTTCGTTTTTGCAGATGTTTAAGAAGTCAAACCAGAAAGAAAGTATTAGTCCAAACCTGCAAACACCACTTTCACATAGCCCTGCTAAGAAAATATTTCCTCCGCACACCACGCTACAGGGTTCTCGAATGTATAAAGCAATGGTAAGTCACAAACTTGTACAAATCGGTACTAGTACGTACTGTTTTTGCTTCACCCACACTATAGCCTTGCTGCACCTGCTTCTTATGTTTCACTATGTGTTGTTTCTTCGTTGTCTTACAACTACTGGTTTTTCTTCACCCACACTATAGCCTTGCTGCACCTGCTTCTTATGTTTCACTATGTGTTGTTTCTTCGTTGTCTTACAACTACTGTTTTTTCTTCACCCACACTATAGCCTTGCTGCACCTGCTTCTTATGTTTCACCATGTATTGTTGCTGTGTTGACTCACAACTTAATCAAACAACAGATATGTGCTAGCTAGGATGGAAATGGACATGAACTAAACTTTTTTTTATTCTTGATTGCAGGATGGAATTGGAAATGATAATGGAAAAATTAAATAGCTGCACTGGATTCTACATCAAGTACATTAGGATACCTACGATTTTTTGAGTTTCATTTGATCCATATTGTATGAGAATTATGATTTGTATGAATTATAAATAGCTATGAGAATTATGATTTGTATGAATATACATATTGTACGTACGGTTTTGAATATTTTAATTCAATGCCCGTATTTTTGTTTCCCGTTTTTTTTTCTTTAACGTGGCAATAGGTAATTACCACGGTAAATGTAGTGTTGCGTCAAGCCTCAGTCGCCACGACTACCTGTTTTGTTCACATGTTGTGATAACTGCTTGGCGCCACCAACAAAAGTTTTGTTGAAATAGACTTTCGCCACCAACAGTGGAGATCGTCGCAGTACTTTTTCTCCACAAACATTTTGGCCGTTGCTTTAGCTATTTCGCGCCACCAAACCAAATTTTGTTGAAATAGAGAATCGCCACGAATAGTTTTAATTGTCGCACTAGTTTCTCACTACTAACAATTTGGACGTTGCGACTAGTACTTCTCGTCACCAAACTAAAATTTGTTGAAATAGAATGGCGCCACGAATAGTTTAAATTGTCGCACTTGTTTCTAGCTACTAATATTTAGTCCGTTGCGATTACTACCTGTCGCCACCGAAATAATATTTGTTGGAATAAAGCATCGCCACGAAAAGTTTGCATGTAGCGACTACTATTTGGCGCCACTAAAATAATTTGTGTTGAAATAGAGTATCGCCACGGAAATTTTTCATTGTCGCAGTAGTT
Organism: Poa pratensis; assembly: GCA_947311845.1. Lineage (NCBI taxonomy): Eukaryota > Viridiplantae > Streptophyta > Magnoliopsida > Poales > Poaceae > Poa > Poa pratensis. The sequence goes on from CAMZMU010000037.1 coordinate 21,924,101, forward strand.
TGTCGCTTCAAATTTTTTGGACGTGGCGATAACCAGAGAACTCGTGTTACCACGATTGAATTGTTTGTGGCAAATCGTTTTTTCCACGCGTATAAGGTTTGTTGACATAGTTTCTTGCCACAAAATTGGACGTGGCAAATAAACTGGACTATTCCAACGAAAGAGCAGGCGCAACGGAACACGCGCCGTTGCCACAGTGGTCACTCGCCACGGTTCGGTATTTGTTGCACTAGAGTTATACCCACGAACAACATAGGTTGCATTAGGTGAGTTCCGCAACGGAAAAACGAGTGGCAATTGCCCGAATAAATGGTTGCAAAAGGCCAATTTTGTAGCCACGAAAATCATTCCGCGGAGACAGCCTAATTCCACGCGTTTAGTCGCAACGACACCCAACGAACGACGTTTGGATGCAACATGTACCAATTGCGACGATTTGGCACTTGTTTCAACGATTTTGTTCGTGGCAATAGACCGGATTTCTTGTAGTGCCTCATCGTACATGTTTACATTTTCCTTTCTAGGTTCCCCAAAATTGTAAGATAAGTGTTGCTTTATAGGACTAGGAAATTGATGGTGGTAGCTTTGAGAATTCTCTTGCGTGTGGAATGCTCTGAGAAACGGGTTTTGTTAGGCATTGCTTAATGCTCATGCACTTTCTCAATCACAGTTTGCGTAAATTTGGAGAATGATTTACATATTTTAGCTTTTGCCTGTGCACCTTTTGAATTTTAGTAGAACGCTCGATTCTGTAGGCGCAATTCAGCATGGATCGACAGTCAACAACAACATCATTTCATTTTAACTTCGAATGGATCAGTAGCCTTTAGAAGTTAGAACTATGGTATGACCTAGACTGTTCTGTGATCTTGTTATTATTATAGATTGTGTGCCTGGAATCTTAATTTAACTTGAGAACTCTTTCCCTGAATCGAATAGTTTGGTAAGCTTAAACCATGTGTTCTTGCATCGTTATTATAGCTAAAGTTTAGCTCAATCCTTGGCATTGACATGCTCAGAAGAACTTTTATTTTGGATAGTTTAGGCTGCTCCGAAATGTGGCTCATCTAGGAGACTTGGAATAATGGCGTGCTCTGAAACAAGTCAGGGATGTATGCCTGCCAGTTTTATCCCCTTTTTTTTAACCACTGTGAGGTAAAGCTCGTACGCTACTGATCTTACTGTCTTGCATATATCAAAATTGTCCAATTTACTGCTTTGCTGCATAGGTCATTGTTTTAATTAAGTAACTCTAGTGATCTTGTTTTTTGTGAAAAAATAATTAAAAAGCAATGTTTATGCCATAAAAAGTGATTTCATTTGTCATTTTTATGTTCTGTATCAAAATGGTCAATTAGAGTTTCTGTAAATTCGCAAGTTGAGTTTAAAAATTCCTAGCCGAGACGCCTCAAGTGAAAGTTTTGCGACTTGCGAGTGAGTGAAACTGGGAAGGAGGAGGATTGATGAGGACCTGGTCATAGCGGTCAAAGTAGGAAAGAGCTGAAGGCGCCTCCTAGCCAGGAAATTTTGGCGGGAAAACGATGACGTATGCTCAGCACATGGTACCCCAGCCAATAGGGCGACGCCGTTCAAAACCACCTTTTGCAGGGCCTGCTAGCACACAGCTGCACGGCAGTTTCTTACAGGGAAATCCGCTGCATATACCAAGCCTCAGTACACCAAAGTGAATGACTTGTGGGCCCGAAAGAGCTGTAACGTCCGAGTACGCGGTGGCACAACCCCACGCAGTTCTCACCGTGCCACACCCTGATTCATCTCTGCTGCGTGCACCGAGTCCACGCAAAGCGAGCCCTCTTCTGCTCTCTGCTCACCTCACCGTATCACCACCACAGACACAGAGTGCGCCGCCCACGTCAGGACACCGCGATGTCTCTCCGGCGCGTCCTAGGCCTATCCGCCGCCGTCTCCGGCCGCCTACGCCGGCGCTCCCTCTCCACGGGCGCCCTCTCCCGTCCTCCCTGGGTCATGGTCGATCAGGCGTCGGTGGCCGCCGGGTGGGGACTGCGCTCGTCCGCGCGCATCGCCGAGCCTCCTCGCCTCTCCCACCTCGTCGTCCCGGCGCTGCAAGTCAAAACCAGCGACGTCCCCGACCCGACAGCGACATCACGCAGATCCTCTGCGGCAAAGTATGCTCATCGAGCGCCGACGGCCTCGTCCTCATCATGGTGTACGACATGCGCGCCCCGGCTCCCATCCTCGCCAAGCAGGGCGCGCATCATGTGCGCCAGATGGTCACCAGCATCGTCCCCGAGCACTACCCAGACACCACGCGCTTCCTCTGCAACCCTCTCACCGGCGAACTCACCCGCCTCCCTGACATCGAGATCCCGAGGCTGAGGCAGTCCTTGTGCGGCGCTCACATGGGCGTCCTCACCCGAGCCAATCGCGGGCACGGGCCGCCCGACAGGTTCGCCGTCGCGGAGCTGCAGGGGCGCACGATGCTCCGGTTTCTCTCGGAGAGGGGCGCCTGGGAGGTCGCGTTCACCGCGCCGTACAATCCCCCGCTTGCGCGGCGGGTCTTCTTCGAGAAGGGCCAGCACGACCAAGAGGCGTTTGCCTTCGGCGGTCGGCTCTGGTGGGTCGACCTGACCTGGGGTGCCTTCTCGGCGGACCCGTTCAGCGACCGGCCGGAGCCCCAGTTCATCGAGCTGCCGAGAGGCAGCGTGATGCCGGCACGCCCAGAGCCGCCGCCCCGGACCGTGCTGCTGCGTACCATTGAGGAGGGGGAGGCCTTGTCGAGATGTGCGCTGGCAAGGTACCGGCGCATGGGGGTCAGCGAGGGAAGGCTGCGCTATGTCGAGGTGTGGGATCGGGAGCCGTTCGTGCTCAGCGCCTTCGTGCTCGACGACGAGGGCAGCGGCTGGACGCTGGAGCACCGCCTGGTGCTCAGCCGGCTCTGGGCGGATGGAGAGCACCCGTGGCGGCCCTTGCCGGAGAAGACGACTCCACAAATTTGCGCACTGGACCCGTTGAACGGCGATGTCATCTACCTAATGGTGGGCACGCACGTCGTCGGCGTGGACATGAAGAGGGAGGAGGTGATTGGTAGTTCTCCCAAGGGCGGCGACAGTTTCTGTATAACATGCGTGCTTCCACCCTGGCTGGAATCGAGCCGGATCCCTGCTGCAGGTAATCACTAGGTTGTTTCAATTGTCCATGAGGTTTTTCCTCGGCGATCTTATTTTCAAAGAATCTGTTTGCAAGTGTCCCAAATGTAGTATTTTGTTCTGATCATAATGTGGGGGTTTGACGACTAGATCCGCTCTATTTGATACTGATCAAAAGATTAGACGAGAATGATTCTTTCTGTATAATAACTGCAGTATATAGTTTGCTTGGTAAAGATTGGGATGGGGAACAAAAGTTCTGGAGAGCTTCGAAATATGCTATGATTGTGATTGTTAATCAGTTAGATGTAGGAGAAAATATGATGCATCTGTCTTGTAAGACACATCGTACTATAAGTTGTGGTCAAGGAATATGGTGTACTTCCTCCATTCCAAAAGATAGTGCCAAAAGATAAATAGTACTGCTGGATAGTGCATATTTTTTCTCTTTACATAACTAGACAGTAGCAATGGCTTAGAATTATTCCAATCCATGTTTTACAACAATTGGGGCAGGGATTTAACGTTAAGAAGAGCGGTGGTGTGACTGATAAAACTGAGAGGTGTATGATAACTAGCGATGCAACACTCTCTTTGCTCCAAAGATATCCTACTAACATAAGTTGCAGTCTAGGAGTAATTAAGATGCACCACCAGTTTTATCTAGATTGTTATCATGCTACTAATTCTCTCATTCTCTTCTTGGGTTTAAGATGGTGATATCACCTGGAACTCGGGTTCTCAATTCCAAAGCGCCATGTCAACTACCTTAAACTTCTTGATCCTCCCCAAATAGATAACTGAAATCGTTAGGTTGGAAAATTCTACCACATTGCCTAGAGGCTCATGTAGTCTGCGCTTGTATTGAGTTTTTTTCCCGGTCATTTTCGCCGGAATTTGTTTAGAAGTGTCCTGAGGGTTGGATATGTTTATCATAGTGTGGGGACTAGCCAGTGGCCACACTCTGTTAAGGCCGTCCTATTTATACTGTCAAATGATTATCACTATTTGGAAGGCAGAGCAAGGCAATAATGACTGGGAATGAATTCTTTGTACAATGCACCGAGATGTCCTGTATGTATAATTTGTATGGTGTTACTTTTTTTTTTTTTTTTTTTGAAACGGGAGCAAAAACTTTGCCCCAATCAATTTATTAAGACTAGTCACAATGGGAAGTATCATATAGTAGTATCATGCATATGATACTAGTGTATGTTACTATTTCCACAATGGGTAGTAACATATGTGTGGTATCATATAGTACTACATTTATTATGTTGTAGACTCATCTTGCATTGGAATCCGTTATGTTACGGTATCTACCTATGATACCACTATCACCTCTCTCTTCATTAATTACACTGCCACGTCAGCTTTTTGCCAACATGGCATGCATGATACCACCTATGATACCCCCATTGTGGCTAGTCTAAGGAGAAGAGAATTGCCCAGTTAATTTACGGAAAACCGAGCGAAAACCAGTACGTACTGACCCACCCGAACTACTCACAGACCAAGAACATCACACGGCCACATCAACAACCTCTCAACACACACAACAATCACAACCCCTAACACTTGAGCATGCAAAGTAACCCTCCACGATAGCACCTCAACAAAAAGCAAAGGGGACACCAAAGCCACAGAACGATCCGAACCAAGAGTACGAATGGAGAAACCAAATATCAACCATCAAGCAACCGCGAGCACCTTTCCAACGGCGCCATTGTTCTTGTTTTTGCACGTGAGTGACTTCTCCTCCTTCCGGATGCTCGTCCGAGGACAATCTCCCACCTTGCTTTTGCGCTTGGTTGTCGTCCCCGTTAGGAGGCAGGCCATCGCCCTACCACAACCAGGAATAACAACGTCCAAACGACTAAGCAAGTCGCCTACCTCTTTTGCAACAAGAGCATCGGCATTAAGCACCGGCGGGGTTGGAACGGGTGACGAAACAACATCTGATTGCTCAGGCGAGCTCAAGATCGTCAGCGAGTCCACCTTCATATCTTCCACAGGCAGAGGCGAAGCACGGCTTGTGCACAGCGCCTCAAGATCTGGCATGGTCTGCAACACTGGAGACACCACATCAGCACTAGCCTCAGCCTTAGAGGTAGCCGGAACAGAGAGCAAGGCGGACGACGACGAAATATCCCGCGGACGAGGAGAGAAACAACCATATAACTCTGCTCCCCTATCCTCCGCGGAGTCAACACCAACCTCACCAAGAGGACACACCGTAGGAGTGATCTTCGACATAGCCGGCAAAAGGGAGAGTCGGCTCAAAGCAGCCTCAGCCCGCTCAAGAAAGCTCCCAATCCGCGCCAGCGAGTCTTGAAACTGCTCAGCCTGAGAAGGCCGCAACACCACATCAGAGAGGGGGACGACTAGAAACGGCCGATGACCAAGATGGAAGCGCCATGGACGGAGATTTGGATCCCATCGAGCCCACACAAGGATCTGGAGCATGATGGAGCATGGCGCCATGGCGGGACACTGGTGGCACGACAAGACATGCAAGTGAGCTGAGAGGGCGCCAGGGGTTGCGACATTCACGAGCACGATGGCCATTCTCCAGACAGCGAGAGCACCAAAAGGGATACCTGCACACAGCTGCACGATGCCCGTGAGCGAGACATCTGCAACATCTTCCATACATCCAAGTCGGGATAGGGCGAGGGTGCAAAGTGGAGGTTGATGACGCAGGACGGAGCGGACCATGACGGGGCAGCACCTGTTGCCATCCCCTGCTCTCATCTTCCTCGCGCCTTGCGGTCGGTTGAGCCGGCAGAGCGGCCATTGACGAGCTTTTGGAAGCCGGCGGCGTCATCGGTGCCAGCTCTTCATTCTCGCTAGCGAGAGAGGCCCACGACCCAGTCGCCACGCCCACGTCCCGCGGCAGGATTTTGCAGGAGGTGGCCACGCTCGGGGTTGAATGCAGGTGACAAGACGCGGCGGCCGGCGGAGAGGCAGGCAGAGGAGGTTGGCAGCCGGAGGGACCGAGAGAGCACGTTGCGGCGAGCCCAACATTGGTGGCGGCGGCGGCAGTGGAAGCCGGAGGGCGGTATTCCGGGCGGTGGCGGCGCGAGCCCACCCAGCGCCGGCGAGGCCGCGAGACCGCCATGCTCACTTCACAGCCAGCAGCAGCACCTACCTCACCATCTTCTTCCTTCACGGTAGAACCAGCAGCCTCTTCAACCTTGGAAGAACCAGCAGCCTGCACGGAAGCTTCTTGGAAATAAACAGAGCCGAGGAACGGAGCAAGAAGACCACGGCCTCGGCGACCCCGGCGACGGCAGCACTGAACTTCAAAGGGGCCGGAGAGAGGACGCAGAGAGGATTCCGGATCTGGCCGCGGAGGTCGCGGGGGTGGCCGGAGGAGGGAGATCACGCCGGCGGCGGCGCGCGGTCCCAGTCCGCCATGGTCGCGAGAGACTCGGGGCTAACCTCGTGTTACTATTTTTTCATGTTTGTGTACCTTGATCATTGGAAATTTTCCTTTTCAGGCAAGAAGGAAGACGAGGAAAACAGGACATTGGCAGGTGTTCTGGTTCGTTCAGACGGAGAGCAGAAGAAATGAAGCGTGCCAAGTTACCAGTTGATGTATCCCTGGGTACTATGTTCTATATATCTCTCAGCTCATGCTTCTTCTTCATCCATCATTACTTATGTCATCCATTCACATGTTTAGGATGTTGTATTGTTGTAACAAATATATCTAACTCAAACCATTCATTTTATGATTTCAAAGAGCAATGATGTGCAATTTTTTGCCAATTACTACTAGTATATATTGCTTAATGTGTAGGTCATCATTAATGCCATCCTGCCGTTGGTTAAGTTCTGGTTCATGTATTATTGGAACTAGTAGTGTTTGGCACGCGTACAAGTGTGTCTATGCCAAGCTTGTAATATACACATGCTCAAATATTTAATCTCCGCAGATCTTTCTGTACAAGCTAAGCTTGCAAATTGAACATGTTCTTTCAGTCAGTATAGTCTTGTGGGAGCGGCATGTACTGTTGCTTGACACTATCGATATATCTTTTAGCATGTACCCTTTATCCAGGAGTATTAGCGTTTGCTGAACTAGATTCCATTATCTAAAAGTGTTTCTGAACTAGCAGGCCTGATTAGCATATTAAGTGCAGGAATACAAACTGGGCAATAAATCATTGATAAGAACCTGAAGGATGCCTGGCCTTGCCACCATATATAATGTCCATTTAAGCACAGTCTTTTCCTTCTCCTAAATAATTATCACCAATTGATCATTGAAACTGAAACTTGCTATTTCAGAACAAATTATCATACATTATGTATTTTTGCTGAAATTAAGAAATGATTGTTAGCAAAATGATAACTCACTGTATATTTCAATTTAAAAGGGACGTGTCGCGTGTATATGGACTACATTAGCATTTCTGTTTACTTTGCTTTTTCCTACTTTTTTTCTTCAATGCCAGTCGTTCCACTTATATGTTTATATTAAAACGCCTCCAACGTCTATTATTGTTATTTTCAGGTTTCTTGAAACTGACAATCAAGTAGTAGCTGATGGTGGCAGTTTGTCGGACACCCATTTTGCGGAAAAGCTAGAGAAGTTTGGGGTTTTTTGAGTTTGCTTATGAACGAGTCGTTTTCGGAAAACATGGGAGTTGGTTGAGACTTTAAGCATTTTTGTAGAACTGCTCAATTGAATCAATATGTTTACTTGCAAGAAAATATGCTCATCTTTTTGTAGTAGTATAAAAGGTGGATGCAACACCCCTTGTGAGAAATTCTGATTATGGACCTCCTCTGCTTACCTCTATCCCTACGGTATGCGCGAGAAATCTCAGGAAGTTGTTTGAACGTTCAGTTTGATATGCTAGTTATTTGTACTAACTATTTAAGTTCAGTTGATCCGTTTCTACTATTAAGTATAAGTACATTTGGAAAAACAAATCAGTTATGTGAGGAGAAGATTATTATGCAGTCTGAAGTCTGAACCCTTTTGGAATAGTTACAGTAATTAATTCTCTCGATGAGCTGAACTGGGTACCTGCCAAATCCAGTTCTTAATAAAAATGACGAGAAAAGCAGAGGTGGTGCCGTACACTTGTACCGTACGTTATGTCCATTGACCATTAGCTTTAATACGCGTTTTCTTGGTCCATTGGACAAGTTGCGCCTTTCTTGTTGTCTAAATTTATTAATCTCTATATAAGGTCCGAAAATATTTTCTTAACAGTCAATCAGTCATTCAACAACGATTTCCATATAATACTGGCACCGTAGTACAGTGTATATATATACAGGACGTGAGTAACGCGCAAGAGGAGTAACCTGAAAGACATACACAAGCGAAAAAAGCAATAGCAGATCAGAATTAGGAAGTCTGCCATGTACACGATCAAGTCGCTGTCTCTCTTCAAGAGCCACCCCGAGGCGGCTGCCCGGCCGCCGCCGGAGGGCCGGAACTCAGGCTACCTTGTCGTGAAGGGCGACGAGGACGGGGACGACGACTAGACGTGCTGCTGGGGGCAGTGCGGCGGGACGCGCGTTCGCGACCTCCCGTGTTCCCGCAGGACCGCGTGCTCACGCTCACCTACAGGGAGCGCCACGGGGAGAACAGCAGAACCTACACCGACTGTGTTGTGTTCGTTCCCGTCCCCGACCAGCCCATCGCCTCCAACCGCTACTACGCCGCCGTCGCCACGGGCAAACGCAAGGGGCTCGTCAGGACGTGCTCCGGGGAGGAGGACATGACCCCGTGCTGCTTCTCCCGCTGCGTCAACGACGTGAAGCCACGCCCTTTCAACCCGGCCGACGTTTACCAGCAGATCGAGATCGTCGAGCGCCGCCGTGGGCAGTTCACGGCCAGGGCCGTCGCGACCGACGGCTTCCCGCCCTACCTCTACCGCCAGAAGTACTGGCACGTGTACGCTTCCAAGAACAAGAACCACTTCGATCTCGGCGACGTGCCGGGCATCAACGAGGCGCTCCGGTCGCGCTATCTCGCCGAAGTCATCCCCACGGCGACGCCGATGCCAACGGCTGTCGGGAAATGGTACTGCCCATTCTATCTCGTCAAAGAAGAGGGTGTGTCCCCGTCGGAGCAGATGGGTCGCGGCGCGTTCTACGAGGTGGCGCTCGAGCAGCACTGGGAGCCGATCCACGGCGGATCGAGGATGCACAGCACGAGGGTGCTCGTCGGCGGGAACGTGGAGGCGAGGCAGGAGGTATCGACCAGCACCGAGCGGCACGGCGACGGGTACGTGTGGTTCAGGGCGGCGGCCGGGCAGGGCGTGGGGGTGTGCGCGAGCGTGTGGGAGAGGATGCGGTGGGAGCAGTACAGGGGCAGTTGGGTCGACGACAAGGAGGAGGAGGAGCCCGGGAAGGTGGCCGGCCGGTCGGTGCTGGTGGAGAGGTTCGTGGTCAAGAGGCTGGGTGGCAGCGTCGTGGTGGCCTTTGACTTCGTGCACCTCAACAAGGTCAGAGGAAAACAAGCGTGAGAGAATCTTTCAGTTTTTTTTTTTGAATTTCAGAATCTTCAGCTAGTTTTATATCTGATAATTCCATACTAGTACCCTCTTTTCCTAATGTTGTGAGATGCTCGGCAAACAAAAAGGATTTTAAGATGTGTGGTTTGCTGTTCGACACATTTAAGATATTCTTGTTATATTGAGTGAGTAATTTGTATGTAAATTAAGACTGTGTACTTGCGTCCCAAATGCATAAATTCAGCAATGTTGCACCTTGTCAGACTCGTAAACGCTGCGCTTGCTCTCCATTAATGAGTGTGTATGAGCTACCTCATCGTTACGATCTGCTTGGCGAGAAGCTCGTCGTTTTGAGCTACCTCATCGTTGCAGTGTAACATGTATGTGAGCTCGAGACCGTCAAACCTGGGCTCCTTGTGTACGACTTGACAATATGCTTCTATCGTCATGTCACGGTAGGTCCATTCCCTCATCACCGGCCTAACCACCAAAACGGAGTGGCCGCGTGCGAGAAATCAGCGGATCCGGAGCGAGACAGCTATACAAAACTCGTGGAGAAGGGCCTTGTATTTTGCCTCTTTGTTGAAGGCGGAGAAGTGCAGCTAGAGGAAGTACTAGAAACAGTTCCTGATGCGGGTATGGTCTTGATCTTCACGGACAAGACGATGAAAATGGCGAAGAATGCAAAAGGAATAACGATGAACTCGAATGTAAACTAGATGATACATGAGTGGTAGCCTTGGACCGCAACCACAAACCTATTTAGCTATTGATAGCACGTTGTCCTCACCAGTGGACCAATCGGTTCAATAAAATCCCGAAGGAGAGATTGATGAGCGCTCGGTAAAATATTGGGGGAGGAGAGATTGTGTCGGTAGAATCCATGGGACAGGCTGACTGCGGTAGTATCCAAACACTGAGAGAGACTAAGCAAGAGGAGGGACCTTGGATACAACTCAAAAGAAGGCTCTATTGAGACGTCTTGGAAAAATCCACAAAGGGATCATGTGAGCTCATGATTTAGGGTGTCAGATCTATTCTAACCACCATACTTAGAAGGAGGGGTCCTACTTATAGTCTAGGCAGGAAATAGCAGGGGGGAGAGAGATACATGGGCCAAAGGCCCAACACCCGTGACCAGGGAGGGATTGTCGGATAGTCCGGCGCTTGGAACGTCGGAGAGTTCGATGGCATAAGCATCACGGTTTCATCTCCAGGGGCGGGCGTCGCCTGGCGACGGACTGTCCGAACTCGTATGGTGGACATAGGGCTGGAATCGAGCCGAGCCGAGCCGGCTCGAGGCTCGGCTCGGTCAGGCTCGGCAAAACTCGAGCCGAGCCGAGCCAGGCTCGGCTCATCTCTAAAAATGTCCTGGAAATCGGGCTCGCGGCTCGGCTCGGCAAGCTCGAGGCTCGGCTCGGCCGGCTCGCGAGCCGCAGTTTTTTTTTTTAGCATGAATCGATCGATCTCTACCTGGTCAACTGGTCATCGATCGTTCTTCCCCAATCCCCATCCCGCTCCCGCACCGCACGCACCTGCTGCTCCTCTCCTCTGCTCGCGTTAGTGTTTGACCCGCCGCCACCACCGCCGCTGACGCCGGCCGCCACCTGCCCACCACTGCCGCCGACGCGGAGACGCCCATCCCATGGATCTTCGCCACCTGCTCCTCCCGTAGCTCGCCAGGAGACCTTCGAGGACGCCCGCCGGCGCGGCGCCGTCGCCGTTGTTCCAGTGGCGGCCGGCGGCCTTCCGGCAGCCGCAGCCCGCAGGGATCCCGGATCCCATCGTCGACAACGGCAAGCTCCCAGGAAGCGAGGAGAGCTGCACGCGAGGTGTCTCCGCGGCGGACAACGGCGCATCCATGAGTGACGCGGCACCTGATCTTCTGAATCGCACTGCAGCACTGGTACGGGTGCTCCCTTCTCTCTTTGTCCTTTGCACGGCTTCATCCTCTACTGAGAAAATGAATTTTTTGTGGAGAAGGGATAGATCATATATGTTCCTACTATGTGCAGATGGCGTTGGATCACTTTGGCGAAGGGCGATGGCGTCTACAGGTGGACGAAGAATTAGGTAGACACAGGAAACCATTTGAGTTCTCATATGCAAGCTTGAATGTCTTCTGCTCCCTTAAGAAAATATCAATTCAAGATTGAGAATTTTCGTCCAGTACTTTCCATGTATTAGTTTTGTTTGCTGTACTGACCTTGACTAATTGATTGCTTAGTTTCTTTTCATCACTAAGAATTGCTTCCAGAATATATGTGTGGAGCAACCAAACTAACTTAAAGTGTGGACTTGTGTCCTACAGTAGCTTCATACATTTAACTTCCTAAACAAAAAGGAATTAGTTTTCTGTTTTTTTGCTCGCTGTGGATTATAGGCATCCCAAATATCACTTTATAATTTTGGTTCAGTGCATTATTCGAATCATTTGGAGCATTGGTTGTTTCATGATTTACGTTTTTTTTGTCACATGCCCCAATTGTTCCATGTGAAATGTATGTATGCTGTATATTTAAACATTATGTATCCTACATAATATGATGACACTATGTGATGTCCATGTGAATCATTTGGAGCATTGGTTGTTTGACTTGTCATGGATGCCACTGTTATGTTTAGTTCATGCCAGTGTTATATATTCATGCTCTATTGCTGATTACAATTGTCAAATGTTACATTTTTGGCATAGATCATGTCAATTTTTTTTATTTCATCGAGCCTTCGAGCCGGCTTGCGAGCTTCACCGAGCCGGCTCGTCGAGCCTCGAGCCTTGTCCGGGAGGTCAAGGCTTGGCTTGCACCACCTTCGAGCCGAGCCCGAGCCGAGCCTTGTCGAGCCCGAGCCGAACCTCGAGCCTCGAGCTTCAGGTCCAGCCCTAGGTGGACAGCAGGATAGTAGACATAGTAACAAAGCATTGCCGGACATGTGTTGGACATATTCAACGAGCACCAATCCTCATGCGCCGAACAGTCTGGCGGCTGGCGGCGGATTCGGATAACAAGGTTTTCTTCCCTCTTCTCTTGTTCATCTCCTTGTTGCCCATCTTCATCTGCGTCTTCCAGGCTTCCGTGTAGGTCTTCATGGGGCTCGGACCTTAGACACATCGGACATACACTTGAGTTAGTGAGCCATTCATCCCATCCTCGAAATCATAGGAAGATAGGAGTGAATTCACATTATCTCTTATCACTTTTGCTCGTGCGGTGTTGGAGACTAGGCCGTATCACCCCGTCCCTCGCCCCGCGGTAAAGAGTCGTCCTCATCTCGTGATCTACTCACACTAGTACAGAACGACACTATGGAAATGGGTTAAACCCTCGTCAGAAACGAAAAAAACGGTAAGTTGCCTGAGCCCCTCTGCTGATGTGAAGGGCCACATCAGTCACATAGGCATTAACCGTCACTGATGAGGCTAGTTTTTGGCAATGGTTACCCATATATCTCTGTTAACGATTTGTCGGCCACATCAGTAACGGAGTATGCTATTCTACTCGTTTAAATTGAGCTTTATTCATAAGTCTACATAAGGAATAAAGATGCCACTGGACATTGAGAATCTCACAACACAAGCACAAAAATGATGGCAAATTCATTCATAATGTTTACCAAATGTCACCATTACAACATGACAAGATGATGAATTACACATGCCTCGCTAAATCTATCATTATCATGCCTCACTAAACTTATCCTTGTCATTCCTTACTAAACTTATCTTCATGACTTGCTGTTACATTGCCTTACAACATTGGCAAGTTCATGAATTTGATCTTCTTCTTGGATGGTGTCGCTGAAATATAATAACGTCACCGATGTGACATCTCGGCCACACTATTCAAGACACTCTTAATTAAAAAAATGTTTTGTGCAACGAAATGTCACAACAGCGGCGTTTTGCGGATATAATCTCACTTTGTATTTAGCTCATTTAAATAAAATTGTTTGGATTTGCACGATGCTTCTGGACAAAAAATACAAGGATAGTAAGAATAGAGCCAATATATGATGCTACATGACATAAATAATTTTTAAGATGAAAAAATTGTTTACCTTTAGCGCCTATATATATCCGTGAGCTTGCTGTCCTTAGTAAACGTTTTGGAGGCAGATCTTATTTATGTACATGATTCTTTCAATAGCCTCACCATTTTTATGCAGTGTCACCGAAACATATACTCCCTCCGATCCATATTAGTGGGCATAGATTTGTCTAAATTCATATGTATCTAATTAAGTATTTAGACTAGATACATGTGTATCTAGACAAAGTTATGCCCACTAATATGGATCGGAGGTAGTACTATTACTCGCTCCGTTCTAATTTAATTGACTTGCTATGCACCACATGTGGGTGCATAGCAAGTCAATTAAATTGGAACGGAGGGAGTACATTCTATTACTTCATACACGTGCAAGTTAGCAACACAAAACCATAATGAGGACAAGCACATTGACATAAGTTGTCAACTAAAATTAATTTAATGTATAAATCTAAGACATAACCCTACTAGACTTTAAATAGAATGTAACATATAAGGTCTAGGTCGCTAAATATAATGTGATTAAAAAAAATCCTTGACCCTAAACCTTAAACCCTATTAATATAGTAGCAAGGGATGTATTCATCATCGGCAGTACTACAAATATGTACTAAACAAGTTAGCGATACTACAAAGAAATGCAATTAAATATGCTAAAACAAAGGCAACAGAATACTAGACAAGATTTTTCTGCTACTTTTTCAGTGGATGTACAACAATACTAAACATGCAAGTTACTAAAAACGGTTGCAACTGCGACGGACATACTCATCGAGAGACCAGCGGATCCGGACAAATGCCGGCGCCACTCGAGGGAGATGCCGGCCGCGCCACTCGAGGGAGATGCCGGCCGCTTCTTTTAGTTATTCAGAGACGTCTAAACAGATTAAAGAAGTGCATCCATTTCTTATTATTGGCGTGCAAATATCCTATGCAAAACAATCCGATCCCAGTTTTGATGATTATAAAGTGAAACAGATCAGAACCAAACATTTTCACAAACAGCATAAGCATGGTGTCTTGCAAGTAACGTTGCAATTCTGAGACTGATCAATAAAAGTTGCCAATAAAATATGGTCAATGCAATGTAGTCAGCCACGATTTTGCACCTAAACAAGTCCAAGATGTATGAGACATCCGCTTGTTACAAAGAGACTTGCATCAGCCAACAGCCCAGAATTGTAATTTCGCCAAAATGAGATCTCATGACTTGCAATAGCCCCCTTCAGCTTTGTTGTCGGCCAAAATTAAGGAACCTGCAACGAAACATTGTAAGCACAAATAATTTTTGTGATGACACACTTGGGTAACATTTCTGTTGAAGTACTATTTGGATAGCATTTCAGTATTGGTGGTAAGTCAATTTAAAGCATGGTCACTTGGTAAGAAATAGATGGGAGCATACTCCAGTTCAGTCCCGATTTACACGTTCGACTTTGTCCGAATTTTATGGCTGGGATAAGTCAAGCACTGAAATAGATGGAGTACTCTGACAAGGTAATACTACTCTGCGTAGCAGTCAAGCACTGAAGACAGTGCAGAGGATTGAGAAAGTCAAGAAAGTTGAGTCAGTCGCTGTGCTACCAACTCACTGGCTAGTCACACAATTAGCACGACAGTAGTAAATAGTCACAATTAGTCGAGTTCTTTTGGTTGGAAGTCAAAGACAACTCTAGCACCCACAAAAAAAAGACCACTCTAGCGACTAGTCGTGATTAGTCGAGCGAGTCCCCATTGCCGAATAAGGAGCATATTCAAGCAGAATAGTTTTTCCCCATAATATGTGTACACACTCCGGATACAAAAAAATCATCACATCTCACAAGTGACGAACACTTGGACCAAAGAAGTTGAGTTAAGCATAACAATGGTATTCTAGTAAATATTGGACAGCTAAGATAATCAGTTGAACACAGTGACTTGGAAACATGATGGAAAACTTTCTTGTTTGTGCAACACATTGCAGGGGAAGTGTAAGAGAAATGCAGATTCATAAACACAGAAAGAATAAGATATGATTAAACATCAAACGTAAGAAGAAAGGTACACAAAGAAGAGTAACTCAAGAGAATGTACCAAAAATGGCTGGAACGCTTCAGTGTTTGTGGCCTTTGTCTACTCCAAGTCTCGAACCAGCATCTCTGCCAATGTCTTCCTTCCGCAATTGGCCTTGTTGCTCGAAAGGGTTCCTTCAAATATAGAGACAAAAACTTAAATAAAAATAGCACAGAGCAACAAAGCAGTAGTATATGTTTCTTCGTAACACCAGGAATTAAATTGGAAAACATCCTAGGCATTGAATATGACCTTTGCATATCTATACGTGGACATTAATTAGAGAAAGAGAAAAATGTTTTACATGATAGGTAATCCCATACATAATGCGATCAACAAAAGAGCGATGCTATGTATATCCGATCATTGTACGATGAACCATCTGCACCCTTGGATTGTTTCAGTTTTCAAATCAGTTTGGGTTGGAATAATATCGTACCAGAATCAGATATAAACTGTTATATGCACAGCTATTTAATCAACAAAATACACCAGATTCCCTAGCAATGCCAAAATTCCACCTTTGATATCCTAAAAAAAAAAGTGGAAGATACTGCTAACTATGGCCGTTGTAATCCAGAAAAGTATGAGCCCATGTGCAACGATTAAGCCACAATACTTAAGATATCGATGATCAAAGCATACAGTTGAGAAACTTCAATATATAAAATAATTCATGCTACGCACAAGGTTCTAACAGGCGCGAGATTTGAGAAAATGTTAAACTAAAACCTTTGTAATCTAACAATATATAGGACACTCAATGCTTCAATATCCAATATATGTAGCGCGCGAAACAAGCATGTTGAAGAAGAGAGGCGCTTATATATACCTGGGATATAGGTTGATGCAAGACATGTTGGGAGCACGCACGGATGAAAGAGACTAGAGTGGCGCTTCATTTGACTGACGATTTCGTCTGGAAGAGTACTCCTCGAAGTCACCTCCGCCTTAGCCATGTCCAGAGCAATAACAGCATCGCCGTGCTGGAGGTACACAACGTTGGCTTTGAGCGGATCTATGGCGGCAACCCAGGGTCTGCGGTGTACCAATGGTATGGATTTATCGGACGAGGTTTCTGCTACTGCAAATTCACTCCCTTGAATCCTTGATCGAGCGTCCAGCTGCAGCTCTCAACATCAAGCGAAAACGAGGCGATCATGAACGACTTCTCTGTATTGCTAAGGTGGACGAACCGCAGCTTTCCTTCGCTGAACCCCATGCGCCGGTAACTACTCAGCATCAGACTCCCTGCCAGGCCACCGGCACATGGAGCAGGCATCTTACTGCAGTCCGGCAGCTCGACAAAGTGAAGCTCCGGCCGGTCGCTGAACGGGTCGACGGAGCAGACGCCCCAGGTGACGTCCGCCCACCACAGCCGGTCCCCGAACGCCAGTACCTCGTGGTCTACCAGCATCCTCCGCTCAGCCTTCTCCACCGTGTACGGCCCGGCCACGACCATCGGCCGCTCCTCCCACTGCCCTGTTTCCGACAGAAACCGATGCACGACTTTGCGGTCGCCCCCATCCTGGCAGCTGAGCTGAGCCACCACGTACCTATCAGGTGGGCCGTGGGAGCCTTGGGAGGATTGGGTGAGCAGGCCGAACGGCGTGCTCCCCTTCTCGACATCCATGTCCGAGACAGGGAGGCGGAACAGCTGGCCGCTGAGAGGGCTGCATACGAGGAGGCGAGACAACTCCCGATCGACGGTGCCGCTCGCGGCCAGTTCGTGTAGCGATCCGGGGCGGTGGCGGGTGATGAAGTCGAGGAGGAGGAGGCCGTCGCTGCTCGCGCCGCGCACGATGCCAACGAGGGAGTCCACGGCGTCGCCGCGGGGTTCGACGAAGCGGGCGGGGACGGAGAGGTGGGAGGCGCGCGGGGCCGGGTTGAGGCCCAAGGACGCGCGCGCGCCCGGCGAAGGCGCCCCTGACGCGTCCAGCGCGACCTCGATATTCAGCATGGCCCACGGGGGCGGGAGCGCGCCTTGCAGAGGGAGCGGCGGAGGGGCGCCGAGACGGCGGCGGCGAGGCGTCGGAGCAGGAGGGGCATTTTGTCTCCGGAAGGGCCGGCCTTGGTGTGTCAGTGTGAGCAGAGAGAGACGAGTGATTTTGCAGTGCCGTGGTGGGGAAAGGAAGAAGGGTTTGGTGCATGGACCGAGTCCATGTATCTCTGAAATCTTCGGGCAAAAGGAAAGATCCCGTCGAGCGTTCGTCGGGCCAGCCTCTTCTTTTCCTTGTGGCAAGACGACAAAGGGATGTCAGTTCGAATTTCGAAGGCCGTGTTTCATCAACTCCTGCGAATTTCGTGTTAATGTTTTTCTTGCGAATTAGTTCTCGCATGTCCGCACAAAACATTTGAGAAAAACCAAGGTGGTTGGCCCAGACACCATACCACGAGCGATTTTTTTTTTTAATTTCTCCCGGTCATGAGAGGCGAGGGAGACACGTCCACCCTAACCGTGTTGAGCCCGAGCCGGCGATAACGTGGTCGTTCGCGGCACGCCGATGCGGATGAGAGCAGACCGAGCTGGAGGTGGAGCTCGACACGGTAGCGTCAACGACGATGGAGGCGAGGAAAGACTTCGGGGTGGAGGCACGTCGAGCCGACTGGGATCAGTCGTCTGTGGCTCTGGAGGAAGGGCCCAAGTGGCAGTCAATTGGGGCGGGGCGGTGACGCGGCGGTAGCATCGCCGGCCACAGGAGCGAAACACAACCGATGGGCATGCTTCGTGGACAATTGCATCGAAGATCATCGGAGATGGGGGAGGCGAGAGGAGGATGCGCCGGTGAATGGAGAGCACTACAATGGATAATTGTAGAGAGGAAGAAAACGGAATGTGAACCATTAGATGGCGATCTAATGGTCCAAAAAGAAGTGATAGAGATTTAGAAAAAAATCCACACCTATGGTATGGTCGATACAGCTAGACCCAAATTTTAAATTCCTAGGATTTCTGAATGTGGCTTCATATTTTCTTAAAACTTTTCCATGAATTTTTAAAAGATGTTCCAAGATTCTTAAAACGCAGGTTCCACATTTTTTGAAAAGTCCGTCGCCCAACTTTCTATGGCCTCCAAAAATAAAACTAAGTCTTGTTTTTTTTAAAAAAAAGCTCGTCTCTGCTTCCCTACAACACCTAGTTAAAACGGGCAAATATGGTATTTTCCCCTTAAGTGATTACATATATTAAATTAGGTTGGCCCACCAAAATTCAAATACAAACCCATATACTCCCTCCGTTTTTTAATACAAGAAGTTTTAGCATTTGTCCACATTCACATATATCTAGATGCATGTAGACATATTTTAGTGTGTATATGCACTCATATTAGTATGCATGTAGACAACATGTTGGATAGCTAAAACAACTTATATTTATGCACGGAGGTAGTATATGCCAATATTTTAGTATACGGTTAAGAGCATCTCTAGCGGATATCTTAAAACGTAAAATCCTTTAACTGCTTTTTTACGTTTTTGGGACGGGCGCCCGACCAGAACAGATCCCTTATTTCAGCAGGAACCGTAAAAAGTTTTAAGGCCCTCATCTCGCTATATATACAGTTTTTGGACAGAAATTTTTGGTTTCCTTCATCTCACGGAAAGCGTTGGCGGGCTGAACTTTCAGATTTCGCCATCGTACTTGCCGCCGCTGCCACCCGCCGCCGCCAATTTGGCCATCCCCTCTCTATTCCGGTCATACCCTTTCTACCCACATGTCGTCCAGTCGCCGCCTCGATGTTCCCCCATGATAAATCGCCTCGTCCGCCGCCGCTCCCTTCCGCCTGAGAGTACCGGAGTCGTCGCCGCCATAGATCCGTGGAGGAGCACGAGTGGATGCCCGTCCGGCTGGTGCTGATCCTCTCACTCGTCTGTCCCGCATCCGGAACCCGCCTACCGTTTGGCTAGCCTCCGCCCCTACTGGTCGTCACTCGCGCCGATCCGATTTGAAGGTACGCCGCTGGAGTAAGCTTGGGGGAATATTTTTCTAGTCCGTGCCAGCGCTGATTAGCAACTTAACCGTGTAGATGAGTTCGTCGTTGAGCCCGTCCGTGCAAAAAAAAAATCGACGACTCATCCTCGTCTGATAGGAATTTTACGATGATCATGATATGTGGAGCAAATCGTGCTACATCTCGTGCTGAAGGAGACGTAAGCGGAGAAGAAAAGAAAGCAGCAAGGTTCCACTATTGGCCGGCTTTGTATTCCATGGAATCGAGCTCTCAGCGATGACGAATTGCTGATGAAGAATTAATCCGCGCCGGTGAGCACATTCCCCTCCTCATCTCTTCCGTAGGCGTTATAGGATGAGGAGGGATCTGTCCGTGCGCATTGTTGAAACTTGCGAGGCGAACTCTAAGTTTTCAATAGAAAATGTATGGTTCATGTTTAAAGGGTTTGTTCTGCCACAGCCCTTGCGGTACCGTAAAACAGGTTTTAGGTTTCCCTTATATCGCTTTTACGGTTTCGCGTTTTAAGGGATATGCTAGAGATGCACTAAACTGTGTCATTGCCACGCGTGATCCTCTTAATCCCACAGACGCAAGCACACTCCTCCCGATTCCCGCATCCTCTTTGGCTCCCACGCAACCTCCCGATCTCTGCTCCTCACGTGATCCGGCGTCCACCTCTTGTGAGACCCCTAAAATCAAGTTTTGATTTCAGTGGTGTCTCTTGTCACCTACAAACTTTTTCCTCATATCCATAAATTTCTATTTGTTCTTTGGTGCTTGATGTTGATCTTTGTTTTTTTCTCGCTCGAATATTTCTAAATAGGTTTTGAATCCCTTTTACCACCCTTCAAACCAATGATGGGGTTTTCTCCTCAAAACACAAAAACCTAAATATTAGGAATTTCAAAATCCAATATTCCACCTACAAAAGCAAACCCTATTTTTTCTTACTTGGATAATTCTATAAAATTACAGGGACTACAATATACATATACATAGCCCACACATGCATAAATATTGCATACTCCAAAAGTTAACTCCTTCTATCTTTTGGCATGAGTCGGTCGCTCTGCGTCTATCCTCACGTCTGAGTGATGCATCACCCGAGTCACACCGACACATGCACCATGTTTATTGGCAGAGGTTGTGTCAGAAAATACTTTGTCGAGGATCTTGGTCTACTCAACAATTCATTCGCCATGCATGCTAAGGGAGATTTGGTTATACTGGCCACATGCGTGCTTTATGTTATTTGCCGTTGAGAGCTTGGGTAGGATTTTCCTCTATAGATTATTCTCATGATTTTGAGAGAACCTTTCCCAACTCGGCGACCACTTGCACTTTTGAACTCTCGAACTAATCGGAAGTACCTTCAAGACGTCAGACCTTCTTATTGTAAAATTTGGCTACTCGTAACTTATCCTTCTCAATGTCCCTTAAAATTATCATACATTTATTGGCAAATTCATTAAAAAAAATAGCAGCCGATAAACCATTTTGCTTGGCAAATCTCAAGGCGGCCAAACTCAATACGGGTAAAACAACTTCTTATTCATGTACCAACTCGTATGGAGTTTACTTTCACAGCACCAAGCGTTGAGATCTTGCGTGCCCGCAAAGTTTCGGACAAAGACTGCATGTCATCTCTTTGGATAATTTTCAATTTTCTTTGATGAGTTTGATTAAGATTTTACTGCTCGATTCGTCTTGTCCATTGGCCTAGACATAGTAGGGAGATGAATTGAACATCTTGTCCCATTTGATTAAGACTCGGCAAACTCCTTGATCTCCTTCGCCATAATATGAATTGTTCAACTCCTTGTGAATAATGATAAGAGGCACTGGCCGACCGCTCTCCTCTCTCTATACTGCGTTGGCTTTCTGTACTTTGTTCTGCGTCGACAAGGTGGTGGTGCTGGAGCGGGAGGGTGCTCGCCGTGCTCGTTCATCGGCATAAGCTCCGCCGCTGCGCGGCGGACGGGCTCTGCGGCGATCTTCAAGGAAGGAGGTGCCCTCGGGCCGTGGCTAGAAGGAGGTCGGCGGTCTTCATCGCCAGTGGAGTTGCTGGTGCTTGATCTGGTTCTGTTCCTCTCCGGCGTCGCTCCGGCGGCGGGAGGGTGGAGGATCCCCGGATCCCAGCCTGTACATAGTGTAGGGTGCGGTAGGAACCCCGCCGGCGGCGTCGTGGAGGTGGCGATGGTGTCGGTGGCTAGGTGGGGGTCGGCGTGCTTCCCCTTCTGCGGCGGCGCTCCTCGGAGCTCCGGCGTGGCGCGTGCGGCTTTTGGTGGCCGGGATCTTCGGATCTCTCGGTTTCTTCCGGTTCTTCCTCCTCCTTGCCGGCCGGCGGGGAGGTCGATCTCCACGCTGTGGAGCTTCGTTGGAGGACCCGGAGGCTGGAACTCAGGGCTGGGCGAGCCTCGCGGCTTCTGCCAGCGCTGGGGATGAAGACGGCTGCGACAAGGTGGTGGTGCTGGAGCGGGAGGGTGCTCGCCGTGCTCGTTCATCGGCATAAGCTCCGCCGCTGCGCGGCGGACGGGCTCTGCGGCGATCTTCAAGGAAGGAGGTGCCCTCGGGCCGTGGCTAGAAGGAGGTCGGCGGTCTTCATCGCCAGTGGAGTTGCTGGTGCTTGATCTGGTTCTGTTCCCCTGCGTTGGCTTTCTGTACTTTGTTCTTGTACTTCATACGGTGTATGTAGTACTTTCTGATTGTACGCAGGCTTTCAAAAAAAAAATGATAAGAGGCACTGCTTCAAACCGCTCACCGTACCACTAAACTACGCCTAGTGGCTACGGAAATGCAACTACCGTAGTAAGTTGCCTCCCCCCCCCCCCCCGGACTATCTCTGCCCTCCGTTGCTGTGAGATCGCACGGCTGTCAAAGTTTCACACGCATTTGCAGTTTAGTACCCATAGAAATCGTTAATCAACCCGCAGTCAGCAGTCACCGTGCTGTCGTTGTCCTCTGTCCTCTCCCCACCCGATCATCGAAACCCTCTCCAGTCTCCTCTCTCTCCGGCCGTCCCTCCTCCTCCTCCAGCTTCTAGCCCCCTCCTCGTCAACCTCTGCACACACCCACCCCTCCTACACCGGCCGGCGGGTGGGGGCTGCGCCCCTCCGCCTCGTTGCACTCGTGGGGGCTGGTTAGGCTCTGCTCCACCGCCACACATCTTGGCCGGGAGGACCTGTCAAAGGAAGCATCTCCGCCACCTCTGCCGCTTGTCCGCTCCATCATCGACGGAGCAACGGTCGGACCATCTCCCTGCCTCTTCTTTATGGGCAGCGAGGCTTAACAAGGCGCGGCGTTTTCTTCGTGAGGTCTTTCACCGGCAGCACCAACACTCCGAAGGAGGTGCCGGGAAGCCAGCCACTGCGGTCCTGATATGTGGTCTTTGCCTGAATATCTTCTTTTAAAAGTTTTTGTTTTGATGTACAAATGTTGGTAGTTCATGCATTTTTTTTGTTTTTGTTTTTTCTCCTATGAACTCGTGGTGAATATTGAAAGAAAATTCAGATGTTTTTGTTGGTACTCCAGGTCTCTGAACATCACATTTGTTTTTATGTACAATCGCTTTCTTCTGAATTCGTTATGCCATTGAAAGTACATTTGGAAAATGCAAATTGCAGTTATCTTAGTATTTATGCAGTGCAAAACGAGCTTGAACATCTCAAGTAACTCCTGCGCAGCTGGATAGATGACAGAGTGACTCTTTCATTGTTGTCAAAAGGTATGAGATTCCAGTAAGAAGCAGAAATATCAGTGAGAAAAAGAGACAAAATAATCGCTTTCTTCCACTATTATTTATGCAAGGGTGAAAATTGTGCAGATGGTGATGGTTTAGTAGGTTTTCTACAAACCCGAGAAGGTAAAATTGCCATCACTCATTAGAGATACACGTAAGAAGTGTTTCAGTACTGGGCACTATATCTTTTATATTGTTGGATCCTAGTCATATCTTACTGCACTCCATCAGTACTGTGTTTTTAACACCAAAAAATACTGTAGATTATTGTGTTTTATTTTGATGTGCTCAATGATGCCTAATATTACTCAAAGCCAGAAGTTTTATCCGTGGGCATCAAGCCGATCTCCTTGTAATGATAAAAACAAATCTCTTCACTTACCAAACGATCATTTATTCATCTTTTTCTTTCGAAAGGATATGAGAGTCTAGCTTTCAGTGGTTTCACTTCTTTCATATTTGTTTATCAAACGAATTTCAAGTAGTCCGTACAGAAAACTGACTCTGCCAAGGGTGAACGAATTTAGTTCAGATTTTGGCAGTTGCACGTCATAGTTGCACAAGCTTGTGATCGATCCTGAAGAAGTGATAGTCATACTGTGATCTATTCTGAAGAAGTGATAGGTGATCTATCCTGAAGAAGTGATAGGTGTTCTTTGTGTATGCGCCGCTTATATGGTAGCAGTAGGTTGACACTGATGTATAAATTGGAATAAGCTGTGCTTTTATTTATTTTTATGCATCCTTCTGTGACACATGGCCCTAGGAGTAAAATCTTCCTTCAGAGTGGAAATTATTTATGGGTAGTGTCTAAATCCACACTGAATTGTATTTAGCTATACTGTTGGTCTTCTTGGTGTACTGAGAGCTATTTTCACAAACACTTTAACTGCACAAAAATAGTCTTTGGTATACTTGTAGCTAATTATCTGAACACAAACATCTATAAGGGGTTGTTAACACAGACAAAACTCGTTCTCCGTTGAATGGGTTTATACTGTTTAATTTCTTCTGCTTTTTGTGGTGGTTTCAGGTTCCTGTCTTCATATACCTCTATTCTATTGCTTCCAAGCATACATGGGCTATAAATGTTTTGGCACACAAGGATTCCCTTGCAGCCAAGTTTTACTTCAGAAATGATGCCTGAATTTTCTTTGGGCCGCTCCCGTTGTTCATGGTCTACCGAAGCTAGATTTTGTAGCTGTGCAATAACCTTTCGGATTCAATCTAACAATTCTGCCATGTGTTATTGGTTTACTCTGTTAGGAATAATTTAGCCAGCTCTAGATTTTGTTTTGCTCCATCATTTGAATTGTTTATCGTCAGTGTTAGACACAAGGGTTTACAGAAGAAGAGCAAATAATCCTGTGAGCAAAATAAAATACTAAATACTACTCATCATAGCTCTACACATTAATGGAACTGTATTGAATCTCTTATGAAACTGAGAATTTCATGCCTTGTGAATTTTTGTGGAAAGTGTGCAAAATTTGCATTTTTCTGTCAATGTTCATTGCAGAAAAATGTCAAAATCTGTTATGGATCATGACCATTTCTTTCTCCTATGAACTAAAATCGCCTTTGTACGCCATCGTGATTGCAGGTCACGTTCATGGACTTTCAAAGATTTGAAGCATGGGATGGCTTTATTTCTGTGGTACTGTGATGTTGTTCTGCATTTTTCTGTATGCTTTCAGCTGTGTGCTTTCATGCTCCAGATCAGGTTTCACGGCTTGGTCGTCCTCTTCGAGAATTAACTATTGTATGTGCTGTGACTGGATTAGCCATGAACCTTGACATGAATTTGGTTTCTTTTTCTTCCATATCTGTATAATAGATTCTGTTTAGATTATTTACCTTCTGATTCTTGTATAAATCTGGGAAAATCATCACATATTCTATCTTGTATGAATATTTCATTATCTTTTCAAGTTTCTTGTACGAATCTTAATTATGTGGACCAGTCAAAATTTTCACAAGAAAAATAACCCATATTTGCATCTAAAGTTTTATCGTCATCTTATATTTCAATTTTTTTGCCCTTTCATAAATTTTGAATTTAGCTGCTGCAGAGCTACCAGCAAAGGACTTAGTCAGCTTGCATGTACCTGTGCTATTTCCCCCTGTACGAAGAAGTACGCCTCCTATATGAAACTCTAAAGAAACCAAAAACCAACTTTTGTGAGGAAACCTATATTCGAACTCTAGTGAAATATGAAAAACCATGTGCAACCTCCAGATGATAGACACAAATATTTGGAATAGCGACATTCCAAATAGGAAACAAAAAATAACTTTTATGAGGAAACTAACTTTTTTCGTTATCATCTACGATTCTTGACCAAGGTTCAACTGCAAAATGAGATGTGGCTCATCTAACCTGTATGTCTAGTTTTGGACGTGTCTCTTATGTGAGTCCTTAGTAAATAGAATATCAGGTAAAACATTAGAGAAACAATGTGTTGAGGTGTAGGGGTGTCGGTCTTGGCTGCCTGGACATTTAGGTCAGCTTGTGCGGTGTGTGGCCTCCAAGTGTCTTTCGAAAACATGAAACCCATGTGATACCTAGATAAAACATACCAGAAAATAAGTTTTGAAGTGGGTTATATTCTTGCCATGAATTGTTACATTCGGGTCAATAATAACTTTATTTCATATCTAACAATCTAAAACCTAAATTTAGGTCACGAGCAAAAAAATCACGCTAGCCTAGACATAAAAATAAAAGTCCTAGCCATGAACATGACACAAATTCTAGCCAAAGTACAATGGGAGGACAAAATTGGCTTGGTTGAGACGCCAGACCAAATCATGTCTTCAAATTCCTGACATATGAGAAGATATTTCAGTAAGCATATCAAAGAGGTCATCCCATTGACAGTCATTTTGCAAAGTCATGCATATCTTGTGACGTTAACAAATAATCACTACTCAAATTACCCATTTAGAGTCTATTCTCAAGGATTTCCTTAGAATACTCTTTTAGTAAATTCAATTTTTTGATATTCCAGTGTTGAGGTCAGATAATTAGAGACATGTAGAAATCAAATTTGTAATTTATTTTGCCCAGTAGAAAGTCTAAAGGTTGGCTTCATCTCGTCATTTAAAACAATTTATTATTGAGGTAAACGTTTTAAAACTCAAGTATTGCGTACACTGGGAAATAAATTCCCAATCTTGTTGGAACAAAAAAATTGTCGTCTAGCCGGCACCGCATTCTTCTCTTTTCTTATCGAGTTGTCCTTAATTGTGTTAGAAACAATAGTAGATGGATAGACGTCACAACCCAATAATGAACCACATGCGAATCATAAAAGAATCATGAATGGACCATGAATAAGAAATGTATCGAAAACCATTAGTAAATCAAAAAATTAAAACTTATGGTTATATTTGTTGTGAAGTTTTCATTACTGGATTTATAAGGACCCAGGTGAGAAAACTCGCGTGCCTTTGATAGCATGAATTTTTAAGAATGCCCATATGGGTTCCATTTCTTTTTCTTTCAACTTCACGTATGATAAGTTAGGAGTTTATTGTTTCACTAGAGTTCCACTGAGGTTTCAAGGAAGTAATAATTGTGTCATTCATTTTCTAATTATTCATGTTGCCATCCAAATGTTCGTGTTGGGTGTCGTCGAGATGTTACATGTGCTCTTCATGGTGAACTAGAGTTCAATCTGGTTATATGGGTTTCAGTGATGTTCGCATCAAAATTAGTTTTTGGTTTTCCATAGGGATTCACATAGGAGCAGCACCATTTTGTAATGGCAAAAATATCCAAAAATAAAAACTTAAGTGTGTTTTTGGTCTTGACATGGAGAGTCAGGAACTAGTCGAATGGTGCATTCTTGTTTTATTATTTACCCATAAAATACAACCTTTCTAATTGGAAATGAATTTGCTGCTCAGAATGCACGTGAAGCACCACCTCTAAACCAAAGGCAAAAGCCAATCGACACTCAAACTTAAAATCAAACTTGTAGTTTTAATTTTCCAACATAGAAAAATCTACATGATGTTTTAAAGGTTGGCTTCACCTCATCATCTAGATAGTTTGTTCTTCAGCTCAATGTTTTAAACTTGATGTATTGCTGCTAACAGCGTGAGAAAAATTCCCAATCGTTGGCTGGAACGATTTGGCTTCTAGCTTGTACCACATACTTCTATTCTATTCTCAAGCTGTCCTTAATTATACAAGACAAAATAGTAGATGGAATGACATCACAACCCAATGTTGAACCAAATGTAAATCCGATAAGAATCATGAATGGATTGTGAAAAAAGTCTATGTTTTAAATGTTGAAAAACCTCTAGAATCCTGATATGTGTTAATATTTTTTGGAAATATCGGGTCGTTTTTGTTGATCAATTATTTAAATGTTTTGTATGGGTTTCACTCAAGTTACCAATATGTTTAATCAAGGTTTCACATGGGTTTCATTTTCCCTAGAGTTTCATTGAGGTTTCAACGAAGTAATAATTGTGTCACTGATTTTCTAATTATTCATGTTGTCATCCCATATGTTCGTGTTGGGTGTTGTCGAGTGGTTACACATGGTTTTCATGGTTCACTAGAATTCAAACTGGCTATGGGGGTCAAAGTTTCACAAAGTTTCATATCTGTTCTAAAGATGTTTCATTCAACTTTCCAGCATATGTCGTCAAAGTTTCACAAAGTTTTCATGTCTTCCTAGAGTTTAAAGGGGTTCAACGAAGTTATATATGTTTCGCGGTGGCTCCATCCGCCTATGCTCGTCCCTGACAGCGAACTTGTGCTCGACGCCCGGTCTCCCCGTGGTCCTCCTTACTCGTCTGCAAGTTCTGCTCCTCGTTGGGATGCATTCTTTTTGTGTTCAATCAGGGTAATTTTCCGTTCGTATTACTGAACCCTGAAAGCATGTGTCATTTCATCATTCCACATAATATTTGAAAGATTTAAATCTCCACTCAATCTTTCAAGGTTCACATAATATTTGAAAGATTTAAATCTCCACTTAATCTTTCAAGGTTCGTGGGATTGATGGATTTCAAAATCCATGCATTAACAAAATATCCAAATCATGCATTATAACATATAATCTAGATCCATAAATCAACATTTACATATCACATATCCTTTTTTTTACTTGTTATTGCGTACAGTTTTTGGATTACAGCTCCTCATGGGTCCCTGTTTTTTTACTTCCTTTCACGCAACAAAATGAAATTGTTCCTTCGTTCATGCAAATATTTTTTACAAAACCCAACTAATGCTATAGAACTAACATTTTTCACAGTTTCATAATAAAATTGTCAAGAACATCATAGAAACTTATTTCTTCTATTATTGTAGAATATTTTCATACAGATTTACATTATTTGTTGGGTTCTGTATATAAGTTTTGCAACCGCATATAAGTTTCATACAGATTTTCTTACAGATTTACACAGTTTCATGATTTTTAATATCCTCACAACACATATAAGTTAAACTTTGTATCGTTGTGGCAATATCCTCACAATACAAAGTTAAACTTCACAGGATCTGCAATAAATCCTCACAACCACATGATACTTTGTTGGGTTGGTTCGATTCAAATTCTGATGATTTTGTAGGTGATTTTTGTAGGAATGTTCAAAAGAGTTTCATTTCTGTTTCGCTTCGATTTCAAATCTCTTAGACCATTTTTCCACCAGGAGATTAAAAATTTAAGATACTAACAAACTCCACACATATTTCTAATATTTTTTCAAATTCAAAAATACATATAGATAACAAAATTTCAGAAATTTCAATAAACGGAACTCAAAGATTCATGCATACAAGACCGACCCAAAACTCATATACATTTCAGTGTCATACTACTGGATCTTCACTGGAATAATGACACAATTTTCATATACAAGACATATATTCATACAAGAAATTTTCACAGAATATACAATTTTCATACACAATTCACAGATCCAAAAAAATGTTCCAATTTGTTTCATACAATTTCCAGACACAATTCATAGAGTATTCATACAAAATTTGTTTAGGGAAACAATTTGTTTCATCAAGTGTCTAGAATCTCTGTAAGATTCCAAAAAGATAAATGTATTTCCATATACATTCATATAACACTGAAATATCAAGAGAACAGGAAACATAATTCATATCAGTTTCGTGTCCGAGTCACACAGGATTCACATATTTTAGGAGTAATCATACAAAGTATCATACAATATTTAATATAAGATGAAAACATGGAGCAGCAATAAATCTTCACTGGATCTTGACGGTATCTTGAATGTCCATGAAAGAAAATGTAACAATCTACATAAGAATAGCTGTCAGATTTGAATCAACAGAGAATTGCACTGAAAAATTTGGATTCATTGCACCAGAACATTTGCTATCATCTCATGAAACAAAACGAATTGAATAATGGCTGGAAAAATGGCCAGCATTTCATACAGTATGAAAAATCTTCTTCGAGCCACAAAATCATTCAAAAAATCTTGATACATTTCAAAATAAATATGTACATTTAGTAGCTTTTTCGAAGCTAGTCAGTTCTGAAGAATCAAACAAAAAACTTAAGCCATTGTAAAACTCCAAAAAAAAACGAAAACAATATCAGATCCATACAAGGTGCTGTTCACATTGAACATCTACTTCTGGTGATCCCCACTGTAACGAAAATACCCAAAGAACGGGGAATAAGAAAATGCCAGCCCCATGCCTAGATCGATGCACTACCAGAATACAACCCAGATCTGTACCAAGCAAATCCAAAAAGGAAGTAGAAACATATCAAGAGTGTACAACGTATATCTGCTATACTGGACGAAATAAAAATGGACAGCACCAGGACCAGAATGTACAACATGTTTCAGAACAAAAATACATGAATAAAGCATGAATAGAGCTTTTCTTAAACAGAAGCATTAACAAAACCCTGGTAATGCATTTAACAACACAAATTGCACTATACAGAACACATACATGAACACAGGGTACAATTATTTGGATCGGCATTTCAAGTGTGAAATAATCAAAAATAGGTTTCCATTGTGAAGAACAGATACACCAGATTCTATAGTTTTTTTGAACCTTTCCACTAACTAGCCCGTAATAACTCTTCAGATCCATTTCAGCAAATAATACGAAAAAGGATAGGGAAAGATAGATGCAACGGTAGATCCAGATCCATTTCAGTAAAAGAATAGGAAAAAGAAGGGGCTTCAAAAAAACATCACGGATCAGACAGATCTTCTATTCACAAACGAGAAAGGCAAGAAAAAAATCCCCAATATTTGTTTACACCCGTGGTCAGCCGTCATGCTTCAGATCCGTGGTCAAGAGTTAGTGGCTCCTATAATATGGGCTATCGTTGACTCCCTACCAGCAACCAGCCGTCATGCTTCAGATCCAACCATGTTCCAGACCACAACGGAGTAGTCTTGCCGTCCCTGTTGCCTTGGAGCTTCGGATCTGGCCAACAAAATCACAACCGGAATAGAAGGAAGATGAAGAAAAACATTCTGTTGGAACAGCCAAATCAGGAGACATGTAGCTTAGATCGTGGGGCTACTCCTGCACCATGTTCAGAACCACGCGCACATAAAAATGAGGGCTGGATCCCAACCTTCCAAGCATGGAACCGAGCCCTAAATGGTGGGATTTGGAAGGTACACGGACAGATCCGTAAGCACAAGACAAATCCATAGGAAGATCAAAAAAGATAACTCAGATTTCGAACCCTGGATCCAAAAACGAGAAATCGAAGAACAAAAAAATGCAAGCCTAGCAAGATCTTGAGGTTGCAGACGACGGATCTCAGTCCTCCCGGTGACGGATCACGCCGGAGGTCGAATGTCGCACCTCCTCCCCGCCGCACTTCTCGGGCCTCACAAGAACGCGGGTAGGTCAACAACTCAGGCCTCGACGGACGGGGAGGCGCAGACGGAGTATGAATCACACCGAGGTTGAGGGTGTGGGGATGGGGGCGGCGGTGCGGGACGGGAAAGGCTAGGGTTTGGAAGGACACGGATCCGGTGACATGCCCATGGCATGTCACCGATAAACAGTACCGTGCCTTGCACTCTGGGCCGTTGGATCGAAAATGAGCAGACCAGATTAAACACTGTAGCGCGTCACTGTAGATGATCCTGTAGCAGCTGCACTGCGCCAGATACCCTGTAGCGCGCTACTGTAGCAGATGCACTGTAGCATAGCCCTGCTCATGTTCATCTATCCGTCGATTTTGGATCCAACGGCAAAAAATTAGGCGCATGTCACGGTTACTGTTCATCGGTGACATGCCCATGGCATGTCACCGGATCTCGATCCGGTTTGGAAACGGGGTCATGGTGGCTTTATATAGCTGCTGGAGTGCGGGTTAATTATCCACTTTCTAGGGGTTAAAATGAAAATATGCCGCACAGTTTGATTGGTGGACTTTTTTCCGAGATAGTCCGGGGGGGCCAACCTACTTGTGTAAAATCCGCTCTCGCTAGTGGCTAGCAGACCAAGCATCCATCCCTGTAAAATAGCCATCTCCCATCTCTACCCCTTCCCTTCGTCACCAGACGCGTCTCCGACCCCTTCTCGACGAACGAGCACGACCATCTCTCCTGCTCCAACTACTGCTTCTTCTCTTACTACCGAGTCGATCGACGAAATCTCCGGCCACAACCGCGAAAACTCTTGCGCGTGCGCCATTTCTTCGAGGCTGGGTGCGTGCCTCCGCTAGCTGGCTCACGTCTTGGTGACGAGGTAGCTAGAATCGGTGGTCGGCCATGCATGACAGTATAGCCGCCGCCGACGGGGGCATCGCGGGGGAGATCGTGGAGACCGGCGGCGGCCTGCACCCAGAGAGAGTCGTGCCGCCGGGGAAGCGTTCCACGACATGGAAGAGCGCGTGGTTCGCGGAGCCCGTGTCCGCGCCGCGCGGGGGCAGCAACGCCAACGACTCCGACTCGGACGTGTCGACGCAGGAGAAGGGTTCGTCGTCCTCGTCTTCGTACGCCCATGGCGTGCTCCTGAACGCCTCGACGCGGATCAAGCAGGCGTCGCAGGAGCTCCGGCGGCTCGCGTCCTTCCGCCCGAGCCGCATCGATAAGTCCAAGTCCGCCGTCACGCACGCGATCAACGGGTTCAGGGTCATCGCCCGGTATGACAGCTCCGCGGGCCGGTGCAACGTCGAAAAACGCTTCGAAGAGCTCGCCGAGAATGGCCTCCTTCACCGATCCAAGGCAAGTGCATCCGTAAACACCTTGCCTCTCGCCACGTCTTGTCTCAATTAAAATTAAGCTGCTCGTTCATGCGTGATTGGCAGGGATAAAGGAGCTCGCATTGGCCGGCGAGCTGTTCGACGCGCTTGCGAGGCGGCGGAACATTTCCCGCGACAGCATCAGTAAGGCGGAGCTGTTTGAGTTCTTGGACCAAATTTCAGACTGCAGCTTCGACAAC
Organism: Poa pratensis; assembly: GCA_947311845.1. NCBI lineage: Eukaryota > Viridiplantae > Streptophyta > Magnoliopsida > Poales > Poaceae > Poa > Poa pratensis. Next base: position 21,956,946 of record CAMZMU010000037.1, read on the forward strand.
CGGCTGCAGACCTTCTTAGACATGTAAGCTCATTATAATCCCCGGTTCACTCCTACTAATTAATCTTACGGAGTAAATAAAACCATCAATTGCAAATCATGCCTTTAGTTAACCAACAGGGTGGACAAGGATGCTGAAGCGAGGATCACCGAGGAGGATATCAAAGAGGTAACTTCTCACTACTCTTTTATGGATTCATTCGTTCACGCATCTCAAGGACGTGGATTTTTCAATAAACTGTAGTCTGCAACAAATTAATACCAAAATTATATCAATTACTCCTACTGTACATCAATTTAGGTTCTGCAACAATTGAATATCAGGAGTAATTTCAGATTCTGAGGAACAACCAAAATATTGGAAACAAAAAACGAAAATAAAACATAACATCTACTACTTGTCATGCTTAAAGAGCAAAGACACACCAGCCGTCCTAGGCAACACACGGGTCACGAGAAAATATCTCCAAAATCGAGGTTGGAACTATGAATACACGTCGTCGTCAGATGTAGTACAAAAACTAGATCATGGAGTTTCATCCACGAGGGTAGGTCTGAAAAAGTTACATGCAATGCCTTCAACAAGATAATTGTGAGTAGCACCCCCATTGTCAGGTATAATCAATAAACAAAGGTCGGACCAAGGGAATTTCACCCTAGAGCTATAAAACTGACACTCATGGAGCACCACCATATGCTAATATTGCCTCCATTTGTTAAACCACAACTTACATTCCTCCTAGCTATATTGTTGTGGCAAGCACAATATATAACTCTGGTAACTTGTGGGACAAAACAAATTGGTCGAAACATCGTACCATGTGATATAGTTTTGAATCCTAGTCGAGACGAACTCAACGGTAAACAAATTTTCTAATCATTTTTATATTGAAGAAAAGGAACAAAGACCCCACTTTTGATTGAACGCCACAAAAACATTAGGGTTGTCAATTTTACAAAATATAGGACAAAAGGGGGAAAATCACACTACATGCTACAAAATACAAGAAGCTCACATAGGAGCTGAAAATATGCAACAAAAATACTACCATTCACCCAACATCCAACATTAACAAAGTCACCACTTAAAAAGATAAGCCAAGCTAGTTAACCAATCCTTTGCCTCCTCCCGGCCAACAACTGAAATCTTCTCGTAACTATCTTCAAATTGTTCACCATCTTTTCACAAAGATCGTCACGCCGAGAACATGGTAGTCCACTGTGAGAGAAGAGTAATCATTTTGAACATCAGAGTAAAGGCTGAGTTACATGTTTGTTTTGTTAAAAACCAAATATTTTCTAGCAATCCTCCAAGGCATCGGCCCCGGATCTGACCAAACCAGGAAATAAGACCGTGTTCCTGGTTGCCCCAAAGCTATACTAATGAAAGCATCGAAACTCACTGTGGATAATCGCAACAGAGCGCCTCATTAACACACCACAAACTTAAGTGGGATAGAGGGCACTCGAAAATAAGACGATGTGACCCTTGGGACCAAGGTTTTGGTTAACGATAGGAAAAATTTCCCGAGGGGGGTCGGGATTTCCGGCTACCGCGGTTACCAGGAAATCCCGACTGGTTACCGGACAAATTTAAAGTCGAAAAATTGAAAATTCAAATTTATTGGTTCCTAGTTTGACCATTTATTGAATGTTCTTCATTAAAATTTAAAAAATCAAAAATTGGGATTATTTATCCGGTACGACCATTTCTCGGGCGTGCTCGGATATCCGGTTACTGACCGGTAACCAAAACGCTTCCTTTTTTTTGAATTTTTAATATATATTAATTAATAGGCAAACTGTTGTTACAATCATGTAAAACCACCTCAGCAACGCAGGCTGGGAACGAATCCTGCATTACACCACCATGTGTCTCACTACGCCCTAGTTGTGCAAGGTTATGGGCAGCCCCATTAACCTTCCTACTAGCATAGCCCAGCATGACTAATCTTCCATCAGGTACCAGATGGTTGAACTCCTTCGCAACAAGGCTCACCGGCGTTCTGTCCGCTGAGCCTGGGTCGAAAATTTTCAGGAGAGTACTGCAGTCCGTTTCGAACAACAAGTTCCCCGAGGTGAGATTTAAAGCCAGTTTCAGGCTTTCCAAACAGCCAAGAGCTTCTCCCATCTCTGTAGAGGGACAGTAATTTATTGAATCCCAGGCAGAGAACACAACCTCGCCAGCATGGTTTCTTGCAATTGCTCCCCAGGAGCCACTGGATGTCTCTTTTATGAACGAAGCATCCACATTAATTTTAATCCAATCAACATCCGGTCTTGTCCATTTTTCTTCAGATTCTTGAACTGGCTTAATCTTCACGATCTGCTCACACTTGTGAATGGGGTTTTTGCCCTTTCTGTCAGCTCCCAGCACCCCTTCAGCGAGACAAGAGATAAAAACCCATGACATATATGGGAATATTGCTAAGGCATGAGTCAACTAAAATCTTCATTCCACAAGTGGACACAAGTTGCTAACTTCCCAATTTCTTTTTCATAATAGCAACGAGAAACGCAAAATCTGAAGCTAACAGCTTCCTGTGAGAAACTGGGCCCCAAAATATTTTAAAGGAAACATCCCAACTCAACAATTAAACAAATTAGCTACGGAATGCTGCTGCTCCTCTTTCTCAACCCTGCACAAAAAGATCCCACTCTTTTGGAAGTTGATTTTCAGCCCCGGCATCGATTCATAACAAAAGGACATATAAGGGACACATTTCAATGAGTTTTTTATGATTTAGGAGATATTGTGTGTTTTCTTAAGGTCCATACTCAGTGTGTTTTTTTAGAAATAAAAAGACAAATTTCAATGAGTCGAGGGTACAAAGCTAGCAGATAAAGCTGGAAGGCCAAGATAGAGGGTATACCTGCCATGATATATGGGTACATAAATCCTCTATTGCACATTTGCACATCACAATAAGATAATGTCATTTACTACTCAACAGATGCATGTAAGGATGTTGTATTGACTTCAACGTGGCTATATGCATCAATTGATGCATAGATCGGGTGTTATCTTTTTTTTTTTGAAAAAATAAACAAGTGACATTAGTTAGTTCATGTTTTAATAATACAATGTGTAATTTAATCAAATATTTTAAATTGCTGAAGATGTTGACACTTTCTCTAGTAAAATATTCTGGCATGGTCTGCAGATCATCTCGTTGTGCGCGCCGGCGGGCAGCCTATCAATGATGTGGCTTTGCCCCGAGGAGTACGCACGGCTCATCATGGAGGAACTAGACCCCTACAAGAGACGCGCGGCCTAGCGCGATGGCAAGGTCTGCCGGTTAGCAGCCTGCCCACCCGGGTTCGATCCTCGGGGACGGATTTCTGGGTGTTTTCTCACAGCTGCACTGTTCACCCGACGACACTGTAGCAACACTGTTCTCTTAATAGTGCGTGAAGTCTGCAAATGCCTCTCAACGTCCGCGCGCCACAGGCGAGATCGACGTGCCCGTCGGTCCCAGAGCAGCTGTCTTCGGCAAGTCTCTCAGGACGTATTAGGGATATAGGTTGTAGGTCTAGTTTAGACACATAGGTGGGCGTGCGTGTGTGGTGTGAGTTCCTGTGTGTCCGAACAGATACTATAGCTTGTATGCTTAGCAGAGGCTCTCAAAAAAAAAAACTAGACCCCTACAAACTCGGCTACATCAATGTATATATATTTGTTTTCAACTATTGCACAATTAATTCCCTTATTTGCAATGCAAGAGATTAGTCTATATATATGTTGTTGATGGTGAATCCATCTATTTTGCAGTTGTTCAACCTAGAGATGCTACTACTGCAGACGCCGAGCGAATCAACGCGGAAGAAGAACTGCGAGCTAAGCGAGGTTCTAATCCAGATCCTCTGTCCGACGGAGGAGCCCAACCCGTTCCGGCGGTGGTACCGCCGTGCCAGATTCTTCTCGGAGGAGAACTGGCGCCGCTGCTTGGTGATGCTCCTGTGGATCTCCACCTGCGCGGGCCTCTTCGGCTGGAAGTTCACGCACTACCGCCACCATACCTCGTTTGAGACGGGGCGAATAGCTCAGGTACTACATCTTTTCACGCTATTCACTGGAGAACGACATCGTTCGATGAAATAGCTCAGAGGCGACAGTTGGAACGGCCAAATAGCGACGGCCCGATATGGCTCTTTAAGCCCTTAAACGGAAGGAAACTGTCAGCTTCAATTTGGATTATGTGAGTTGGGTTGTTAGAACGCGGGACCCACCAGGCGACCGTTGGTACGCAGGACCCACTGTGGGCCAACTGAGACAGGGACCCACCACTTATCCACGTCAACCTTATCCATTTATAAAGAGGCAGAGTGAGCCCCGCTCCCGTGGTCCTGCCCTGCCCCCGACATTACCGTTGCCTCTCTTCCTCTGTTCTTCCGCGCACCTTCTTCTTCCTCTTCTCCGGCAACGGTCCACGGCGGCGGCGGCGAAGGATGTCGAGCTCCGCTTCTGGCTCCCAGAAGTCATGGCCGCGTTACGGAGAAGTCCCGATCACTAGATGCCCGGACTGCCCTCGCCTAGATCCACTTAAGCGCTTGACATGTGTGCGCTCGACGAGGGGCAATGTCGGTCGGGAATTTGTCAAATGCGAGAGCGCCCCGCATCGTGGGAAGGATGGGAAGGTAGGGTTTGTCCTGATTTGTCTCGATTTGGCCTGAATTTGATTTTGCACTATGGATTTGGAAATTAGTGTTTTCGTTCCCCTTTTCAGGATTTGGCGCAATTCTTTGTCGTTCGAATTAGAAATTTTGATTTAGGAGTTGGGGATTTCGATTTAGGAGCTGTTTGTCTTATGAACAATGTTATGATTCGACTAAATTAGTTCTGAAATCAGTTAACACGAGGGTGGGGGATCCCCAGCTCCGGCTTGTACATATGGTAGGGTAGGGTGGAGATCCCGCCGGCGGTGCCTTGGAGGAGGTGGTGCTGGTGGCGGGTGGTTTGGTGTCGGTGCGGCCTTCTCCGACGGTGGAGCTCCTCGGGGCTCGTCGTCGTCGCGCTCGACTTGCAGGTGCTCGAGGCCCGGTGCGGTGCTCGAGTTCCTCTGCCTCCCGTCGGATCCGTGGTGGCGGCGGATTCAGCGGCTGGAACTTAGGGCTGGACGGCGTCGGCGGCTTCTGTCTGCGTCGGAAACGAAGATGTCTGTGGCAAGGAGGAGGTGCTGGTGCGAAAGGGCGCTTGCCGTGTTCGTTCAACGGCAGAAGCTCCGCCGCGGCGCGGCGGGCGGGCTATGCGGCGTCTTTCAAGGAAGAAGGTGCCCTCGGGCTGTGGCTAGAAGGTGGCTGGCGATCTTCGTCTTCGACGCCGGTGAAGCTGCCGATGTGGGATCTGGTTCTGTATCCCCTGCGTATTGTACTCTGTTTTCTGTATTTGTACTATGTACGGTGTATGTGGTACTCTGTTGAATATACGTGGGCTTTCAAAAAAAAAGGTTCAGTTAGCCGTTTCCGAAATAGAAAAACCGACAAGTTCATGGGCCCGTTGTTGGGCCAAGCCGTCAGTGCTCGCTTAAAATAGGTGCAGGGAAAAAAAGAATTTCATGTTGTTGGGCCCGTTGCTGGACCTGTTGTTGGGCCTAGCCGTTGTTGGACCGAAACAATGGTTTAAATGAAATATTGTTTGTGTACAATAACGACATAAGATTTTGCATGAACTTTCTTTTCACGAACATAACGACATAAGTTAATCTAAAAAAAAAAACATAATGACATAAGATAAATAAAATGCAAGTAGCAACCTTACACGACTAGCACACTTATAACTTGTGCCCTCTTACAACTTACGAACCTTACACGAGAAATAAACTAGCATGGAAATAAACATGGAAATAAGCCCGAAATAAACTAAGAGTTCTCCTTGACTTCTCCTTGACCTTCTCCTGGGCTCCTCCTCCTTGGCTCCTCCTTGGTGGCTCACTCGTCGTTCTCGTAGGGGAGGCCGTGGATGGTGCCGTGGTACGGAAGATGTCGGTGAAGTCCGTGAAGATGTTGAACGTCGTGAATGCGATGTACTCGCACCCATACCAAAACGCCTTCCCAAGGAGGTGGAGTGCGTCGAAGCGGTTGGTGAAGGTGACGTAGTAGCCGATGACGAGGTCATGGTCATGGAACTCCTCGAGCCGGTACATGGGCGGCCCGCCAGGAGGGAGGTGGCGGAAGCCGGACGAGAGGAAGAACTCCGCTAAATCCCTTGCGCTCCTCCACCTCGAGAAGGCCCACACGCGCAGCTGGTGATGCTCTACGAGATTGGGCGAAGTAGAGCGGTGCTCCCGCACGAGGTTGGGGAGGCGGTAGGTCGGGGCGCTGTACTCCATGGTTGCTAGGGGCGGGGCGGCTGCTTGTTTGAGAGAAGAGGGTTGGAGGAAGATGGGATGCGGTGTGCGACTTGGAGAAGAATTGGGTGCTATTTTATAGCGGATAGTGATCTTGTTTAATGCGATGGTGGGGAGGTGAAGTGTAAAAATCGGTTTAATGTGATGGTTGGGAGGCACGCGCAGCCGGTCGATTCAGTTCTGGTCTGCGTGCACACTGCAAACATGTTGCGCGTCGTCCCGCCGCCGCTGTCAGCGCAAAAGTCGATCCGTCAAAAAAAAAGCAACAATAGCCCTGATACTACGTGGCGTACGCGTTGGAAGCGGCGTGCAGCGCGAAATCGCTCAGCTGAGACGTCTGCATGCACTGCCGTCGAGTGGGGCCCGCTCAGCTGAGACGTCTGCATGCATGCGTCTACGAGGGTCCGCTCAATCCAACGGTCCGACGAGTGCACCGCTTCTCAGCCAATCAGGTAGCAGAACCAGCCATCCCACGGATCTGTGTTAGCTCACATATAGAGGGCCAGATCGCACGGCCACAGTGCAGCAAGGTAGCGATCACACGGATGAACGGTCGACGTTGCATCCGAATTTGAAATAATCATAAAATATTCAAAAAAAATGAAAATCCAGTTCACATGGTCTTAGTTTGTCATGTACTAACAGCTCCAACTGATAAACAAGGTCTAGATACATATTAAACAAGAAATGCTTCAATATGGTGTGAAATAGGCCGAATTTGAAATAATCATAAAATATTCAAAAAACATCAAAAAAATGAAAATCCAGTGCACATGGTCTTATTTTGTCATGTACTAACAGCTCCAACTGATAAACAAGGTCTAGATACATATTAAACAAGAAATGCTTCAATATGGTGTGAAATCTCACATCTCAAACTATGAACTCTCATGTGTGAAGAGAGGTGGTTTGGGATTTGCAACATGAAATTTACAAAAAAACTCACCAAAGCTTCATTTTGGATTGACTAAGAAGGATCCAAGCTTGGTTTTTCATGTTTCAAACTTGTTCAAATGTTGGTCAAACTTGGGTTTGACCGATTTTGAAATAATCACAAAATATTCAAAAAACATCAAAAAAATGAAAATCCAGTGCACATGGTCTTAGTTTGTCATGTACTAACAGCTCCAACTGATAAACAAGGTCTAGATACATATTAAACAAGAAATGCTTCAATATGGTGTGAAATCTCACATCTCAAACTATGAACTCTCATGTGTGAAGAGAGGTGGTTTGGGATTTGCAACATGAAATTTACAAAAAACTCACCAAAGCTTCATTTTGGATTGACTAAGAAGGATCCAAGCTTGGTTTTTCATTTTCATGTTTCAAACTTGTTCAAATGTTGGTCAAACTTGGGTTTGACCGATTTTGAAATAATCACAAAATATTCAAAAAACATCAAAAAAATGAAAATCCAGTGCACATGTTCTTAGTTTGTCATGTACTAACAGCTCCAACTGATAAACAAGGTCTAGATACATATTAAACAAGAAATGCTTCAATATGGTGTGAAATCTCACATCTCAAACTATGAACTCTCATGTGTGAAGAGAAGTGGTTCTATGTTTTGAGAAATGACTCCATATTGGTCTAGGGCACTATATTAGTGCAATAGATGTTAACCCTAGAGTTTGAGATCATTTGGAGATGGTCGAAAAAATGACCAGATTAGAAATGGGGCTGTTTGGGCTACCTTTGGGGCTCTTTTGTAGCTCATTTTGGAGAACCGCTTACTTGTTGGAGATGTTTACCCTAGCAAAAGGGAAGGATTGTTCACAAAACGAGCATAACAACTGAGAAATCAGGGTTGGTTCAAATTGTGAGAAATATTTCACACAATTTTGAATTTGGTTCAAATTCAAATTCAAATTATTACACAATTTTCAAACGGCTCAAATTATTACACAAATTTCACGGCTCAAGTTTCACGGCTCAAATTATTACACAAATTTCACGGCTCAAGTTTCATCTCAAATTTCACGCTCTCGATTTTCTCTTCTTCGTACCAGGCACACCAGACAAAACCCTCATGCTCTTGGTTTTCTTCGAGTCAGTCATACGAGGCCGAGGCCACACAAGTCGTTCTTCGTCTTCAGATGACACCTCTTCAGATGACAGATTCAGTTCTGGAACAGCTTCAGCTTCAGCTTCATTTTGCACCGCAGCATCAAGAACTGAATCAGATGGCACCACATCATCCAAAACTGAATCAGTTTGCACCACATCATCCAAAACTGAATTAGATGGCACCACATCATTCAGAACTGATTCAGATGGCACACTTCTCTTTCTTGCCTTTTTTGTTGCCCAGAGATTGTCAACAACAATGGGCTCACTTCCAGCCTTTGCTCTGAAAAAATAAAACAGAGTATGAAAACAGAGTAGAATTGCAGTTGAATTTAAATAAATGATCAAATACTTGAACTTACTTTGGTTGTTGTGGACGAGGGTACCGACATTTGGATGATCCAGCTCGGTGACCAAGTACCTGACACTCCTTGCATCTATTTTTGTTACCTTTCTGAGGCCGTTTTGGTTTGTCATCTTTTTTCGCCCTCTTACTACAGCCTCCTTTCTCAAACCAGGCCTTGAATCTGCTCATTTTAGGCCTGCCAGCCTTTCTTTTGGCAAGGGGGGGACACATATCAAAATCAAAAGGCACTTCAGGCCACTGCGACTGATCTGTAAGTGCTGGTATTGGAGCTGCATACGCAGCCTTGAATCTTGCTACTGAATAATACTCATGCAGATAAGGGTGCATGTTTACCCTCGGTTTTCCAGCCAAGAAGAGTATGGCATGCTCACATGGTTTTCCAGTATGTTGCCACTCGAGGCAAGTGCATTCATGCAGTTCAGTGTCAACCACATGCCTTCTTCCAGTCTTGGTATCTCTCACTTCAGCTCCCCACAATGAAGAATTCTCAACTGCCAAATGTGTAAGACTTCTGCTCCTGTTAACCACCTGCTGTACCACTGCTGGAAGCTTATCCCCTTGCAAAGCATCACCTAATCTTCTTCTCAATTCCCACATCCGCATGATCATGATCCTGATTTGGTCAACCATGTCATGCACAGGCAAGTCTTTCAACTCTTTCACCTTGTTGTTAAAACTTTCTGCTAGATTGTTGTTGATATGATCACACTTGATGGCTGTATTAAATCCTGACCTATACCACAAAAGAGAATGGTATGCTTCCAGCCAGTGCTGAAACTCAGGATCTGATGCAATAACCTTCGCAAGGTGATAAGCATGTGTCTGTTTCGAGTAAGATCTTGCTGCTGGCCACAGTCGCCCAAAATCTTCTCCTCTATGTTTCTTGATCACATTCATCCACATATGCCCGAAGCACTCCCTCTGCTCAGCATGTGGAAATACGGCCTTGACAGCATTTTCTAGCCCTTTACAAGCATCAGTGTGTATAGCCAAAGGTGTCACTGTCCCAATGGATCTTTTCAACTGCATCATGAACCATGTCCATGAAGTCTCTGTCTCTGATTGAAACAGGCCAATAGCAACAGGAAACATCCAGTTGTGTCCATCTAGAGCATTGCATGCTGCCAATTGACCATTCCACTTTCCAGTCAAAAAAGATGAGTCTATGCTCAAATATGGCCGACACCCTGCTTTGAAGCCATCGGTGCAAGGCTTCAAAGCCATAAAAATTTGGAGAAAAATACCTTGCCATCAGGTGCAACCTCGGTATCTATCTCCACAATACTGCCAGGTGACCTCTTCTCCACCTCTGCCTTGAAACTATACAGCATCCTGAAGGTATTTGCCCAATCACCATATAGTTCTTTCATTGCCTTCTGTTTTGCCTTCCACACTGTGGTATATTTCAGCTTAATAGGGTACTTGGCTTCCATGTCTAATTTCAGTCTCTTTGCAGTAGTGTTTGGTGTTTTGGCTAAAATAGGAGTGATCTTTTGTGCAACCCAGGCCTGTGATGTCATGGTTGAGGGATTCTGTGAACTAGTAATACAAGTATGTTCATTGGGGATTTGATTAATTCTGATTGTACTGCCATCAGGTTGGCGTCTAGCAGAAATGTACCACTTGCAAGGATGGGCACTGCCATCAAAGCCTTTGCACTTCGCATAAAATTTCTTTGTATCTGTCCACAGAGTCTTGCTGTCAAACTGCTTCTTCACTGCATAAGTCCTGTAACACATCCTAAACTCAGCCATGGTTGGAAAAAACTTTCCTACTGCAATTACAGGGTTATCTTTGTCATATACATTTATCATCTCATCATCATTTTCATCATCTACATCATCAGCAGCTTCCTTCATCAACTCTGCATCCACAACTCCAGAACCAGCAGCCGCATTAGCCGCATCCCTCTTCTTCTTCTCCTTGTCTTTATCATCGACTGGAATTCCAAAAAGGTCTGCCATCTCAGTGTCATCCAAGGGTGCAATGACCAAATCAGTATGCTCTTGCAGTTCTACTGAATTCCAGTCAACAACAGCCGGGCCCGTAACAGCCACCCCATTAGCAGCACCATCACGGGCTGGGTCTTGTGCATCATCTGCTAACACTGTCAATTCGGTTACAATGGGAATTATCTGTCTAGTTGCAGCCCACTCATCATCTGCAATCTGCATAGCCAACTTTGATGCCACATATCCTACTCTTGAATCTGATTTCAGATCAACCAGCTTGGCAAGAAGTGTAGCACGTTTCTTTTCAAAGCCCTCTTGTTTATCGATTTCATCAACAACCGCTTCGCCATCCTCCATTCTCACATACTCTCCCTTCCAATCTTCGTACCGTAGCAATGCCACTTCTTGCTCTGGACCCCAAGGAATACTCTCCCCTATTTTCTCCACAATATCTCTCACCGCTTTCTCTTCTTGGTTCACTAGTTCTTGTGGATCGATGTCGTAAAATGAAAGCTCCAAACTAACTAATGTGTCGTGATCTATGGTCCTCACGCTACCATCAGCTAGCTTCGCCTGAGATAGCATAAATTTGACAACCAATTCGAAACTTTTTCGGGCATCTCCCCTGTTTTGACAACGAGGCGGGAATGTGACGACTTGAGTTGAATTTGGGGCCAATAGCTCCTATGCGACATGGAAGTGAACGAGCTCAAATCGAAAGCCGAATGAGCACGAGAGTGATGGATTACCTCGAATTTGACTCTGCCGGCTCCGCGGAGCTCGCCATCTACCTCCTTCTTCCGGGCTGCTTGCCCCGCCTCCCGCCGCGAGCAAAAACGGCAGGGAATGTGTCAGATTTGGGGCAGAATTAAGAAGGGAAGGCCACGCGGGTTCGATTTGACTCACCCCAGATGCCGGCGACAACGAATTCGACGCCCAGGAGTGGATAGCTCCGCCGCCGGAGAGGGAGCTAGGGCGCGCACTGTCGGGTTCAGATGGCGCGCTACGGCAAGGTCGGTCTGTGCGGTCGCTCGAACCGGTTGAGTTGACCGGGTACAAGTTAGTGGGTCCCACATCCGCTAAACCTAATTCCACACTCCTTAACTAGCACAAGTAAGTGACACGGCCGTTTCATCACAATGGGTGGGTCGTGGCTATTTTGCTGCTCTCACGCGTCGTACCCTAGCTATTACCTCCAACTATGTCGCATCACAGCCAATTCCCTTAAAAAACGTAGTACCTGAGCTATTCGCCCGTTTGAGACGATGGGCTACTGCGTGTGCGTGGCCAAGGGCGCCGCTGAGACACTCAAGTTCAACATGGCACTCGCCCTTCTCCCCGTCTGCCGCAGCACCTTCACGTGGCTTCGGCGATGCACCGCCGCTGGGCGGGTCTTGCCATCTGACGACAACCTCGTCTTCCGTAAGGTGGTCGCCGTTGGGATCTCCATCGGCGCCGGGCTGCACGTCGTGTCCCACATGGCATGTGGCTTCCCGCGGCTGCTGCACGCCACCGACGATGAGTACGAGCACATGAAGCCGTTCTTTGGCGAGGTGAAGCCGCCCAACTACTGGTGGTTCATGAAGGGCACGGCCGGGTGGACTGGGCTGGTGATGCTGCTGCTTATGGCCATCGCCTTCACGCTCGCCACGCCGTGGTTCCGCAAGGGCTGGCCCAACCCCAACGCCTTGTGGTACTCGCACCACCTCTATGTCGTCTACGCGCTGCTACTCATCCACTGATACTTCCTCTAGCCCAAAATTGACCCGAGTTGCTGTCTCCTCGCATATGGAGTTCCGGGGGAACAGGTGTACGATGGAGGCAAGAGGAGGGGTTTGCGCTCGAGTCCGTGAGCGAGCTGGGTACTCCTGTGGTGGGGATGGATTCATGGGGTTTGGGGCACATGGACTCGGTCCATGCGGCTCTGATAGCTTCTGGCAGACGCAAGCGTTCCATCGAGCGTTCTTCGGGTCAGGGGTCAGGTTGAACGTGAAGCCTTGAACGGTGTCCCCGAGAAGACGACAAAGAGAAAGTGAGCTCCAACTTCGAAATTTTCGAAAGCCCCTGTCTGCTTCATTATCAACTCCTGTTTCACATGAGAGAAACAGCCAGAAGTACACGGGTGAAACTGAATGAACAGTATATATACCATTTTTATGGATTCTTTCAACTGAAAAGGGAAAATTATGAAAAATCCTCAATATGAATATAGAAAACCAAAGAGAGATATAAGCTGCTTAGATGCGAAAACCTAAATTGGAGCCCAGGCTACATGGTGCCCGTTTAAAACAAATTGAAATCGACATTTTTAAGTTTCCAAATATTAAGAAAAAAATCTGGATGTAGTATTGTCGATATCTACAGTCGTGTAAATTTTCATCTCCAAATTTGTTGTATTTTGGGCTGCATAAAAAGACAAATGGGTGGATCTTGGTGGTGAACAGTGCACAGTTTCAAAATTTTAAAATTTTCCTCAATTTGTCTTTTTGTACGGCTCAAAATACAACGAATTTTATTTTAAGGTAAAATATTTGTACGCTTGTATATCGATTTTTTTTCGAGATTTTTGGAAACTCAATATGTCATTCTCAGTTTAAAAAAAAAATGCTCCATGTTGCCCAGGTTCCAAAAATCCATTGTCGCGTGCAAAATAGAATCTTACCGGAACAATGCAATAATACTCATAAATTAGTTTAATGTTTCAGATGACTATATTTTTTGCTAAATCAATAGCAGTGTGCATCTCTCCTTGCTCTTTTGCCTCTAAAAGTATATCATCATGTATCTAGGCTATATTAATAGGGACATGACAAGTTAATTTTAATCTACATTATTATTTGACTAATAATGATCATCTCAACTTTTATGCTTACACAACTCTCAATGATCAATCAAATTGTTTTAGAGTTGGTACATAAATAGTTACTCCCTCCATCCCATAATATAAGATGTTACTACAACCAAAATACTTTTATATTGGTTGGTACATAAATAGTTGAACTCGTGGCTATGCAGCTATGTCAAGTTGGTATGTCATCCTCCTCCCGCCAAAATTTCCTTGCCAGCAAATGCCACTAGACTGGAAGTGGTCCCATATGAATCCTCCAAAATAAATCGGAGTGTTTCAACTTGTGAAATATCAGAAACTCTAGTTGAACATTTAAATCATTCCTTTTAGTTTTAAGTTATACTAACAAACAAGAATGTCAAACGGAACAAAAAGGTTTTCAGTACCGGAAATCGGTTTTGGGTAGTAGTAGCAGATGATCCCACTACCTAAAAACCATATTTCAAAATGTCAAAAAAATCTAAAAAAATCTCGGGTGTACATCCGGACATTGTATGTCGAGACACAAAGTTTCACGGAAAAATGACATTTTTTTGGGCTGTATAAAAAACACAAATCGCGGTGCTTCAAAATGGCTTTGTACGAGACATTTTTTTATCTTTTTTGCACAGCCCACAAAAATTATCTTTTTCTTGCGAAACTTTTTGTGTGAACATAGATATATGGATGTACACCCGAAATTTTTCTTTTGATTTTTTTTTATATTTTAAAATATAGTTAAAAAATGTTTTCATAACGGGTGCATCTAGACCCATGAGCCAAAACACCGTGTCCAGTATCTTGGCAGCTGAAACTCGCGGTAACTTAAATGAAAAGAGAAGAACTTGCATGTAGCATACATAGTATTCATTCCATAGAAATCCAACTCTCAGAGATCAGACACGGTTCAAAGCACCTTAACCAAAATAGAGGTCCCGCCTCTCAAAATGAAGCTTAGCTCCAGACTCCAAAACAACACAAAAACACATTGGTTTAAACTTACAGATCCATCCGATTCAAAGTAAGAATTCTCAAGCTACACAGCATTTCAGATTGAGAACAACCTAGGCACCATAATGATTAACAGTTCTAACTTCTAAAAGATATTAATCCGTTGTGTCATGTTGTTATTGACTTTTGTTCCAGGCAGAAATTCCTAAGAGATCAAGCCATTCTACTGAAACTGAACGGGGGGATAAACAAAACCAAAATATTTAAAACTTTTCGCCAGATTTCTGCCCATACTGAGATTGAGGAAGTGCAAGCCCAAACTTTAAGTGGAATTCTCCAGAAAATGAGAATTCAGGACACTACCGCCATCAATTCGTCCTCCAAAACAAAAACGACTTGGACCGTTCCCCTCTCCACCGTCTACAGTGCTCCGAGAGGCGATTTGTGAGCGATCCCCGTCTCCTCACCTTGCTCGCCGGGGATCCGTGGATCCCTCCGCCTCCGACGGCCGCTCCGGCGGCGGAGGCTGGGGAATCCACGGATACGGGCTTGTACATAGCGTAGGGGTAGATAGGGAGGCAGCCGGCGGCGCCATGGAGGTGGAGGTGTCGGCGGTGTGGTGTTTGGTGTGGATCTGCTCTTCCTCCGGCGACAGCGTTCTTCGGGGTTCTGTCGTCCGCGGATCGACCTCGCCGAGCTCTGGGATCCCTGGATCCGTTGAGTTCGTCGTTCCCCAGCCGGCGTCGGCCAGACGGAGGCGCCGATGTGTAGATCTCGAAGGTGAGCAAGCAGTATTCCAAGATGGCCTCGCCGCCCGTGGTGCAGGGTGGAGGTGTCAAGCCGAGGAGCGTCGACTTCCTGGCCGCCGTGGGGTGCCTCCGTGTCCAAGCTTGTGGAGGAGTGGCGGCGGGATTCGCCGGCGCAGCGTTCTGCTCCGTGGAGACGAAGCCAGAGTTCAGCAAGGACTTGTTTGTAATTTCTCTGTGTGTCTGGACTTTTCTGTAAGAATCTTGGTGTAATGCTTTGTAATCCTTCTTCGCAAAAAAAAAAAAAAATTCGTCCTCCAAAACAACCCTTATCTGACAACTGAAGTAACCTGCAAACCAAAACGTAAACATGAGTCTCACCGATATGTCTATCGTGGTTTCCAAAAAGAAAGAGACATTGAACACTGGTGTGGAGAAAACACCAATCATAAACACAAGATATCCTTTTCTCCTTATTTATTCTTGAGCTCAATTTAAATACAAGTGAACTGAAACATGAGTTCAGAAGTACACGGCAGCACAAGCAGATTCCCATTCAAATTGCTTTCGAGCAAATACCAAAATGAGATGCCACCTGCACACTGCGATATGCTCTGTTCATTTGCTATTGAAGTAAAAATTCCGATGTGGTCATGTGACGAAGTAGCAAGAGCAAAAAGCCAGTTTAGGCAAGATCAGTAGGTGATAATGCTTATCAATGATTAAAAAAACCAATGGTTCATCGTGATGAAAATGCTCTGCTAAGCTCCATGACCCTTATGATTTTCACACTCCAAGTTTTAACTTTGTGATAATAAGACATGCCTGGTGGATCAGAAAAGTATTCCTCAACAGAATTTGACAGAGGGCAGGTATATTAACCATCCCAGACATTGTAAGGGAAATGGGTAGAGTGGGTACACGATATTGGCATTCAGCGGGTAGTTCTCTCTTGCAAATGATGTACTCGTATAATTTTCAGAGTTCAGTTGCGAACTTATTCAATCCTATTGTCTAATTTTATCAGCACATAAATGAAGTTTGGATATTTTACATATATTTACATTAATAAATAATTCCACTTTTTTCATTCAAGTGCGTGTGTGTGTGACATGAGTTATACTGCTGCAGAACAGTAAAATGAAGAGTTTGTATGATTTAAGTGCTACATATATATGGGGATGAGTGTCATATATGATATCCATTTGCCTAAGCATTTTACATCATTGCTTTTTTTACAGCATTTTACATCATTGCTACACAATGTAATGAATGCGCTAGTCCTGATTTCCCAGTGACTGCCATATGTAACTCAACATCGTTTAATCAAACGAGTTGAAATTAAGGACGTCAATAGCATTGTAATATAAATATTAAACAAGACAACCAGTTCAACATAGTGACCTCTAAACATGACCAACATAGTGACCCGTAAACCTGACCAAAAGTCTAAAACTGCTTGTTTCTGCAACACATTGCATGTACAGTATAAGAGAAATGCAGAATCTTTAAAGGAGAAAGAATTATATGAATATATCAAACGAAACAAGGTGTACTCAAACAATAAATAATTACTTAAGTGGAAGTACCACGGGTAAGTTAGCTGAGCGCTTCAACTTTTCTAGTCTCCGTCAGCACGAACCAATATGTCAGCCAAAGTCTTCCTTTCACGATTGATCTTCTTTCTTGAAAAGGTTCCTTCAATTATGTTTATAAATACATTAAGTTATGAAAAAAAATGGTACAGGACTACGAGGGCAGTCTATGTTTGTCAGTTACGGCAAGAATTGAATTGGAAACCACGGTTTATGCCTTTAACAAGGTAGTTGCTTTCAGATGACAGACAATCCAAAGTAATGGCCAATTTACTTAGCTTATTTGCGGTGAATAAGTCTACACAACATTTAAGTTATCGCTAAAAATGAACAGATCACTCTGCGTCTCTGCCTACAGAAACTTCAACCTAGTTACAGTTAGTCTATGAACAAAGTAGTCCATGTTATGCACAAGTTTCCGAGCACATGATTTCAGAAAATGATAAGCCAAAACCTGTGCAATCTAACAATTATAGTACAGTTAACTTTCAACTCCTCAATATGCAATGTATCAAACAAGGATGTTCAAGAAGCATATACCTGCACAAGGAAGATTGATTGATTCAAGCCATGTTGGGAGCAAGCACGGCAGAAAGAAAGCATTGTAGTAAGGGCATAGACCTGTGATGCTATCTGGAAAAGGTCTCCTCCCAATCACCTCTCCATTAACCATGTCCACGGCAATAACAGCGTGGCCACCTTGGAAATACAGAATGTTGGCGTTGAATGGATCTATGGCAGCAATCCACGGCATGTCCTTTTCCAGCGGTTTGGAGTTGTCGGGGTAAACTCTTGACTCACCTGTAAGCTCCCAGCAGCATCCCTTGTCGTCAAGCGTAAACAAGCTGATCACGAACGGTTCCCTTTCATCGCACACTTCAATATAGCGCAGCTTCCCCTCGCTGGTACCCATGAACCGGCTCTTGCTTGGCAAGATTTTCTCCCGTAGCTCCGCATCCGACAGCACACTGCCCTCGGGCAGCTCGACGAATCGAAGCTCTGGCCGGTCGCAGAAGGGATTGACAGAGAATGCTCCCCAGGTGAGGTCGACCCACCACAGCCTGCCGCCGAACGCCAGTATTTTCCTGTTCGTGTCTATCTGCAGTCGCGGCCAACCGGGTATCGTGGACGGAACGAACAGCTCCCGCTCGTCCCACTCCCCTGTATCGGACAGAAACCGGCGCACGACTCTGCGGTTGTCCCCTGCCCGGCAGCTGAGTTGAGCGACCACGAATCGGTCAGGTGGGCCGTGGGAGCCGTCGGACTGGTGAGCAAGCCGAAGTCCGTACTCGCGTTGGCGACATCCATGTCCGGGACCGGGAGGCGGAAGAGCTGGCCGCTGAGAGGGTTGCAAACGAAGCGCGCGACGTCCATCTCGGAGGCGGCACCAGCCGCGGCCAATTCGAGAAGAAGTACTCTGTCTAAGGACTCACGGGTGCCCGGAGGGCTGGGAGGCAAGTGGCGGGCCTCGCCCAGGTCGAGGAGGAGGAGGCCGTCGGGGCTGGTGGTCCGGACGCTTGCGGCGGCGAAGTCCATGCCATCGGTGAGGTGGGCGGGGAGGGAGATGTGGGAGACGTACGGGGCCGCGTCGAGGTCCAAGGACGCGCGCGCGCCCCGCGTTGGCGCCCCAGACGCGTGCAGCGCGACCCTGCTGTAGATCATGGCCCAACGAGGACGCGAGGCCAACGTGCGGAGGGAACGGCGGAGGGCGCCGGGACGGTGCCGGCGACGCGTCGGAGCAGGGGGGACATTTTGCTTGTGAAAGTGGAGAGCAGGGGTGGGGATGCTTATGGGAAGCAGGGGTTTTTGGTTTGGTGCACATGGACTCGGTGCGTGTAGCTCTGCCATCTTTCTGCCCAGAGGAAAGGTCACATCGAGCGTTCTTCGGGTCTCGAGTCAGCCCGGATGGTCTCACGGAGAAGACGACAAGAGAATGTCAGTTCAAACTTCCAAGTTTTTTGTTTTTTAAGCTGGCAAATGATGTTTAAAATATTTTTCTCCGAATTTCTGAAATTTCCTTGAAACTTCATCGTCCCTAGAAATCTGAAATCACGTTTCACATTTTCTAATGCACCTTCTCAGATAGTTTGAAGTTTTTGGAATTTGTTAAACCCATCACTAGAAACTGATAGAAAGCCATGCTAATAGTTAGACATTTTACGAAATGAAGTTCTAAGGGCAACTCCAAAGAGGCGACCCATTTAGTCTGCCTGCGTCTGTTTCTATCCGCGCGGCCAAAAACGAAATCCCAACTGGGCGACGCAAACGAGTCGCTGTCTGTTTTTGTGTCAACGGCGACCCATTCTCGGCTCAAATTTGGGACAGGTTTGCGTCGGTCCCGGACATGGGCGGACATCTCCTACGTCCTCCCCTTGTCCGCCCCTGACCCGCCCAATAGAGGCACAATCCCCACTCCGGCCTTTCCTCTCTCAAACCCGAGCTCCTCATGATCAGCATGGCACCACCCGCAACCGTGGCCCCAACCGTAGCGGCCCACTTGAACACCTCGGCGGCCTGACCGCCAAGGTAGAAATGTCCCATGTCGACGACGCCATCGCCACAGGCACCACCACCGCCTGCGTACGGCTACCTTCCCGGAAGTGTGTTGTCGTTGTTCTCCCGGAAGTCGGCTCAAGAAAGGTGGGGGGCCGGCAACGGCCACCAGAAATGGGGCTGGCGACACATCGGCAAATGAGAAGAGGCCAAGGGGGAGGATCAACTCGAAGACCGAGTTGAAGCACGATGCATCGATAATGGCGTTGCAAGAGACATTGAATGGGTTCATAACCCAAAAGGACGTCATGTGAGAAGGAGGAGAGGAAGGAGAGGGAACACCAAGAGAGAGAGGAGGCATCCAGAAAATTCTTTGAAATGCAAGCGAGGAAGATCGAGATCGAAGAGAACAATGCCCGCACGAGAGCCAACGAAACCCGGACAAGAGCCAAGGAAGCCGATGTCAAGCAACAAGAGATTGAGCTCGCCATGCGCCTCGAGGAGTCCCGGATCATGGACATGGAACACTCCAAGTTCAAATACTATATGGAGCGAGAGTGATCACATCTCGCTTCTTTTTACAATATTATATGACGGCATGAACTATGGCCAAGATGGTCGAGAACCATGACCGAGATGGCCGGAACTAGGTGCGATTCTTTTTTGGTTGGATGTTATATGCCGGCAAGACAATATTCTTTTGGTACAGTGGATGACTTTATTTTATTATTCTTAGCCAATAGCCATATTTGCTATCTGTTTGATAGAATGTGCAAAATGACTAAAAAAATGCAAAATCCGGACTGGGCGGACCAAGTGGCCTGGGAAGTGTAGACATGGGCCGGATGCCCGGACAAAATCGATGTCCTTTACGTCGGCCCGTTGGAGTTGCCCTAATTCTCTACTTTTTTGAAATCCATGAATTTCAAAAGCTTGTCCATACATTTCGAACAACTTACTGGGATAACAGAAGTCGGGTTTTCCTCCGCGGACGATCGAAGGCGCATTTCTCCGGGTTGAGCGTCAACCATACTTGCTGAGGGTTGGAGAAGGTTTCTTCGAGATTTTCAGAGTGTCATGGCACCAATGTGCTCTTGATGACAGCGTTGTCAACGTATACATCTTCCAAGTTGGGCCCTGAGGATGAGGGGTGGCTCCGGTGTTTTTTAGGCTGAACAGCATGCGTCGGCAACAGAAGGTGCCGCAAGGTGCAATGAAGCTTGTCTTCTTTGGCCATGAATAATTGATGATAGCATGAGTAGTATGCATCTAAGAAACTCAGGAAACTCAACAATTCGCATCTCGCGGTGGAGTCTAGCAGTTGGTCAATTGAAAAATGCGTAATTCAACACGATTCAACCACAATTTGAGTATTGGATTTTTGTTTCTCTCTGCCAAAAAGAGTGACATAGGGTGTTGCCTATTTTGCTTAGCCAAGCCAGATTAAACTAGACCATCTGGGCTATTGCCAACGGAAGCAAGACATGCTGCTGGGCTAACACCAGCTGTGAGGTTTTCCATCCTGAGGCCAGGGGCATTCCATCTTTTTTAAGACAGAAATCAGATTCAAGATTTAAGTTATAAGATAAATGGTGGTCGTGAACTGGTGTTTCCTACAACCCATATGTCGATATTAAACAACATTTAGGCCCAGGAACAGTTCATTTTCCAGCTATGCAGAGTTGTCTAATAAGATTAAGAGAGTGCATGCATTTCTTATCATCAGCATAGAAATAAAATACACGTCAATTTAATCCGATCAAACATATCCTAATTTGCATGATGAGCAAAGTGAACTTAAGATTAACACGCAAGCGCATTAATATTTTACACATAAGAGAGCATAATTTCTTGTAAGTAACATTGCATTTCTAAAGACTGCCATCCAAACTGCTGTGAAATGTAGCCCCAAAATAAGAACATCCACCTGTTTCAAAGAAGGACTGCATCAGCAAATAAGCAAGCCCAAACTTGTCCCGGACATGTCCTTCAGGTGCCACCATCAACGTTGCTCCATTCCAAAAAAATATACTATCAACTTTGCTGCCAGTCAAATTTAAGAAATCTGCAAGGAAAAGAGTAAGAAGATATATCAAAGGCCTTCCAGATTTGGTAATGACATACTTAGATAACATTTCAATTTTGGTGGGAAGTAAATTTACAGCTCACTTGGTAAGAAAGAGCATGCAACATACTTCGGTTCAGTCTTAATTTGGGATAACTATTTCAGGATACTGACTAATGAAAGACAAGAAACTTATCTTGGTGAAAAGGCAGGGTATCCTTTTAATTCACACAAGGTAAATGGTGACAAGCAGTTAAGCATCAGAGGTAATGTCTAAGGAACATATTCAAGCAGCATCCTTGATTCTCCTATGAATACACATGCTTGAGAAAAGGAACCATCTATGATGTAATCTGCTAGAACCCCCCCCCCCCCAATTTTGAGTATACAATCGAGAACCTAAGACACCATCCTATTATCATAGGCTCATAGCCATATGAAACTGAACAAGATTCTAGAAAACGAGTTGGAATTAAGGATAACAGTAGTACTACAGTATATATATCAAACCACTTCAATATAGTGACTTGGAAACATGACCACAATATTTGTTTCTGCAAGTAGACATTGCACAGGCAGAGTAGGAGAAATGCAGAATCATGATCACGAAAAATAAACAAATATTACTAAATATCCAACAAAAAAAGGGTGTCCAAACAAGAAAGAATGATATAAGAGAGAGTACCAAAGATAAGTTAGCTGGCGTGCTTCACTTCTTCTGGTGTTTGTCTACACGAACCAACATGTCTGCCAAAGTCTTCCTAGTGCAATTAGTTGTCTTCCTCAAAAGTGTACCTTCAATTATATCCATAGGTACAAGAACTTAAAACATAAATAACACAGAACAGTGAGCTATACATGTTAAACCAATCATTGCATTGGAAAACACCGTTTAGTCATTAACATAACAACTGCAATATATATATGTTCACAGTAACTATGGAAGAAAAACATTTTTACTGTACATGATATACAATCCAATGTCTAATGAAATCAACAAATACACCAGTTATCTAATAATACCAAATTCAGCCTCCCGTATTCTGAAAAACAATCACTGCTAATAATGGCCTATTTAGTTCTGAAATGTATGAGCCTATGTGCAATGATTAACTCTACACAATACTTAAGATAAGATATCAGCGACCAAATCACTCCAGAAACTTCAAACAAATAAATTTGTGTGTATTAACAAACCAATCAATACTGCGACAAGGTTCCAAGCACTGAAGCACATGATTTAAAAGATAAGCTAAACTAAAGCAGCCTAACAATCATAGTAAAAACGGATTTCAGAGCTGCATTATCCAGTGTATGGAACAAGCAACTTAGAGAGGTATATGTATACCTGCACCAGGGATATGGTTTGATTCAAGCCATGTTGGGAGCAGGCACGGCACAAAGAAAGCAGTGCTGCAAGGGCTTAAACGTGTGATGCTATCTGGAAAGGGTATCTTCCCAATCACCTCCCCATTAGCCATGTCCACGGCAATGATAGCGTGGCCAGATTGGAAATACAGAATGTTGGCGTTGAATGGATCGATGGCAGCAATCCACGGCATGCGCTTGGCCAGTGGTTTGGATTTGTTGGGCAAGACTAGGTAAACTTTTATCTGATGTGTAAGCTTCCAGCAGCATCCTTCGTCGTCAAGCGAAAACGACCTGATGATGAAAGGCTCCTTTTCAGTGGACAGCTCAATGTAGCGCAGCTTCCCCTCGCTGACCCCAATGAGCCGGCGCTTGCCCAGCACCAGATTCTCCATTGCGTCGAAATCCGAGAGCACGCTGCCCACGGGTAGCTCGACGAACCGATGCTCTGGCTGGTCGCAGAAGGGGTCGACGGAGAAGGCGCCCCAGGTGAGGTCGACCCACCACAGCCGGTCGCCGAATGCCAGCACTTTGTGGTTCGTGTCTATGTGCATTCGCTGCCAATCGGCCGGTATCGTGGCCGGAACGAACAGCTGCCGCTCGTCCCACTCCCCTGTTTCGGACCGAAACCGGCGCACGACTTTGCGGTTATCCCCTGCCCTGCAGCTGAGTTGAGCGACCACGAATCGATCAGGTGGGCCGCGAGAGCCGTCGGACTGGGTGAGCAAGCCGAAGTCCGTGCTCGTGTAGGCGACATCCATGTCCGGGACCGGGAGGCGGAAGAGCTGGCCGCTGAGAGGGTTGCAGACGAAGCGCGCGACGTCCAGCTCGGAGGCGGCGCCAGCCGCGGAATATTCGAGCAGCATTTTCCTGTCCAAGGACTCACGGTCGCCCCGAAAGCCGGGAGGAAAGTGGCGGGTCTCGGCCAGGTCGAGGAGGAGGAGGCCGTCGGCGCTGGTGGCCCGGACGCTTGCGGCAGCGAAGTCCATGCCGTGGGCGAGGTGGGCGGGGACGGAGATGTGGGAGACGTACGGGGCCGCGTCGAGGTCCAAGGACGCGCGCGGCGCGCGCGCCCGGCGACGGCGCCCCTGACGCGTCCAGCGCCGCCCTGCTGTAGACCATGGCCCAGGGAGGGCGCGAGGCCGCCGTGGAGAGGGAGCGGCGGAGGGGCGCCGAGACGGCGCCGGCGAGGCGTCGGAGCATTCTTCCGGGGGCGAAAAAGGGAGGGTTTTGTGCAGTTGTGAACTTGTAATTCTGGAATTGAGCAATCAATCTGTGGCCGTGCCGTGGTGGGGAAAGAAGGGGTTTGGTGCACATGGTCACATGGACACGGTCCATGCGGCAAGGAAGGGTCCCGTGTAGACCATGGTCTCGCAGAGAAGACGACAAAGAGACCCCTCCTCCATGGCTCCATTGACTCCTGTTTCAGGTTACTCCTGTTTCACTCTGTTTCAGATTACTACTGCTGTTTCCGTTCGAAAAAATAAACTCTGTTTCAGGTTCGAGAAATCACCGTACCGAGCTGGCCATCTAGCTAGTTTCCCGCCAAAATGTTCTACACCTGGGCCATCTAGGAGCCCATGGGCTACTTACTACCACTCGCCCAAAGGTCAGTTCTGATGAGAAGGAATCGGATACATTCCACTCCAAAAAAAACTATGAATCAGATAAAATGACACAATGCATTCAAAACGCAACATACAGGACTCACCAAAACGCAACATCCCAAAAGGACTCACTAAAACTTTGGAGGGATGATTTCAAACTTCCGCCAGTAGCATAGCAGTATCAGGCAATCACGATTATGGGAGGTGTTCGTGTTAGTACAATAGTATCACACTGTCACTGCCTCGTGCCAAGCTATTTTTTTAGGACATTTACAAACCACACACTTAAGCTAGTGTTTACAGGAAAGCAAGATGTGGAGTTTCGAAATCATCAGCATCAGATAGCTACCTTGGTAGAACTACATCGGCACGGAACGTGATATTCTGAAATCATCGTCTAAGACAAGGTGTTTCCCATATTCCTCCCAAATGGAGAACGTGGCAGTCTGCTGCCGATGAGATCACGCAGCTCAAACTCGCTAGGGAACCTCTGCTCAGCTAATTTTGAGAAAACCTGGAAAGGTGGAAGAAATTTTCAGTGAGGAAGAATAAGTATATGTATATTGCTGCTCAAGTCATTAAGGTAAATCAAGCCTTGTCCATGTTAGCAGTTTTCTCTAGGAAGAGAGATAGAATCACATTAAAAATATATCTCTGATAAGTTATAACCCAACAAGACAATAGGGTAAATTTTGTTTCTGAAAGTAATTTTTGAACATAATGAACTCGAGGTTGAAAAAAAAGTGGGTACTACTGAATCTTATTTTATGATGCAAGGAAGCAGGACAGCAATTTGTGTTAACAGAAAGAAACAGAAAGGTGTGTCTGATATAGGAAACATACCAAATCTCCGTTGCAGTAAACTTCAAAGGCACCAGAACTTTGCAGGAAAGACTGAGCAAAATTGCCAAATAGCCAAATTGTCGCCATGGTTCCAAATCTATTGGCACGCAATTGGTAGAACACTGGAGGTGGGGTAATTCCAAGCCTGGGGAAAATCTGGTCACCAGCCATTATTGTTGCAATGGCTCCAACTTGAAGAACTGGCATAACTTTGCTCAGTACCCGTTTTGGGAAGGCTGGAGGATAATTATGCAAGAAAACATTAATTCCAGGAAACGATGTTTCCAGCATGCGCTTCATGGTCATCGCATTTCCCCTGCAAAACGGAACTCAAGTTTTCAGTCTAGCCTCTACGTACAAAGCAAAGCATATAACTTATAGAATATCATTTATAGTACGACATTCTAACTTAGCATGATCTCACTCAATGTCCTTTTCATGTAGGATCAGAAAACTCAAGATAAGAAAGCAAGTTCAAGTAAAGCCCGTAGAGTCATAAAGTGATTAAAAAATACAGTTACTACTGCTAATTTCTGTTAGATGCAATAACCAATTAAATAACTAATTGATTTTGAATTACTCATGATTTATGTTTAAGAGTCGTAGTCTCATAGATCCATAACACGATTTAGTAACTAATTAGAGGAAGCCATTTCATATTTCACTTTACAGCCAGCTGCAAAGTCACTACAAACCAAGCTTCAGTCCAAATATTCCGTATTCAGTTATAGCAAATAGGCGCCTTCTCTGATGGAAACTTCGCACATGTCATGCTTGCTGTCGCTGGTGTGGCCAAGGAATCCACCAACAAGGTCATCTAAGACCCTCTATGAACCTAAGTAATGGGGGGCTTCTTCCAGTAGCCACACGTCATATGCAAGAGAGTGACTACTTACACTGCAGCAAGCTACAACATTTTGTCTCCTTGTTCCTACAACCTCATAGTGTGGATGGCCAAGGAGTCAAGGAAAACCAGTGTAACTAGATGAAAGTAGGGGCGGATAGCTAGAACTTGGGAAGGGTGGGTTGCTGTGCACTTGTGATTGCAAGAGGGAAGCAAAAAAGAGATATATAGAAGTAGATAGAATGAAGGGAAACAAAGGGGTAAAAGGCAGAGCAGTCATCATGGCATTGTTCTCTTAGAAATCGCTAAACCCTATCTGAGTTTCTTTCATGCTCATACTTAGTACATTGTTATGTATTCCGCAAATATTGGCAAATGTGCCAAAAACATAAAAAAGTAATAATTACGTAGAACGCATTAGTACTTTGTCAAAGAATGGCCATAGAACAGAATTTTGGACTGGTATTTATATACTTGTATTTTTCCAATTGTGTGTTGCACATGCTACACACAATTCATTGACGTAAAAGAACTATCATAATTTATACGCGGCTGCATATAAAATCAGTAAGGGCGTTGGAACTTTGAAACATCCTTTAAGTGTATAACACATGCTATCCAGGACTTCCCATAAAGCGTGTTAATACCATGGTAAAAGGGTGGAAACAATACAGCAAGTTAAGTACCAGACAATCACCAAGTTAAATATCAGCTGACTTGAAGCTAGAAGTCTTTAAGCCAAACGAATGTGCATAATGTCATCTCATATTAAATGAACAGTATGTGTGCTTCCGCATTGCCATCTACAGCTAAACTCAAGCTAAGTACTCCCTCCGTTCTTTAATATAAGATGTTTTAGGTGGTACACATGTTGTCTATATGCACACTAAAATGAATGAACATGCACACAAAAATGTGTCTACATACATTTGTGTGCATGTGCATGTGGACAAAAGCTAAAACATCTTATATTAAAGAACGGAGGGAGTACTATGCAAACCAGCTGAAAGCAAGGATATCGCATCATGCTTACGAATTACAATGGTATCATCATTAATAGATCAAAATAACCCCGCAAAAAAATAGATCAAAATAAAGAAAGACTAAACTAGAAGCCCACCAAATGTGTATGTTATGTGGCGACAGGCCGAAAAACTCCCAGATTTATATTTATAATTTCCTTAATTATTGTTAGTTAGTTTTGGCAGTTAAATCTCTTAGAGATATTTCTTCATTCTCAAGTTAGTTACTTACTTAAGTTTGTTATAGTTCAGCTTAGCCTCCAAATTTGTAAGCTGGCTATATAATGCCTAGCCATATCGATCAATAAACAATCAAGAAAATAGTCTAAGTTATCCTCCCCAAGTTTCTCCCTGCTCTTGTTGTGCAGCAGCCTCCTGTTGGCTGGGCGTCGCACCTCATCTGTCCAGGGCCATCTCGTACAAGATAACAAGCTGGTGTGGGACTGATTAAGAAGTGGAAAGGTCAAGAGAAATGCATCTTATGTAGTTTGGAAGAGGATGTAAATCACATCTTGTTTAACAGTGCTTGCCCATTCAGCCTGAATCAGCATCGAAGTGGCTCTGTCCAGGGACAAAGTCCCCAAACAACATTGGGGACTTCTTTAGACACTAGGTTATGGCCTTACGGGGTGTAAGAGGAAAAAAGGTGGTGACCTAATGTTTTTCAACAGTAGCCTGGGGGATTTGGAATGTGCAAAAAGATGGTGATTGAGGTGAAAGATGCCAAAGCAACCAGAAAATGAGGTTTTGCAAGTATTGTATGTTCTGTGCAGCAATGAAGACCATTGCTCAAGGATCAGGAGAAGGAGAAGCTGTTGGAACTGATGGATAAGATTTATCAACAGATTCCCATGCACCGTGGCCATACATAGGTGCATTACGGACATCATTCATTCTTTGTGGTTTTGTTTGATATCAAAGTTGATTGTGACATTTCTTCTTCCCAAGACTGGCTGTGATAGTTATTTTGTTGGTCAGTTCTAGGACGTCTTGTGTTAGCTGTTATAAGGAGCTGGTAATCCAGCACATCTTCCCTGTCCCTGTACACTGTTGGCTTTATAACCAAGCTGGCGAAAGGCCTTTTCTCCAAATTAAACAAATATGATAGTGTGAAATAAACTATGTCCAACACACATAAGAGATTAGGGAGTAGAACATCGGTTGGGACTTGGGAGGACGAACAAGGGAGATAACAGATCAATAAACTATAAACTCCCAACAAATAACAAGTTGTTTGATAGGAGTTTTCCCTCTTCTTACTTCTTGATATCTAGAAGCCAGACGCTTACCTCCTCCCCACCAACCTACATATCTGTCTGCTCCCACCACATCTCTAGAATTTGTTGTCAAAGAGTGAAAGATATCACAAGTCCAGCATACATCAGTTTCCATTCCTAGCTCAGCCCATATATGGACTTACTTGACCCCTGAGTAATAATCCAAAAGATTCTAATTCGGTCACTAACTCTAATCTTATCTCTTTCTATTTAAAGAAATATCTTCCCTAATAATATTCCATATTTATTCTGATATTTTCCCAATGCCATACCCATGCACATAACAGTGCGTGACTTTTGGGATTTTTTATCATCTGCCACACTTCAAATTTTTTTGATCATTTGCCACTTTGACCGAACAATTATGTGAAACGGGACATGGCAAACGAATCAATTGAAAAGTAAAGTGTGGCAAATTTTCACCGGTGACTTTTAATATTTCACACTGTAAACAGAGCAAATTCATGTTTCCATGAATAACAGATGCTCCAGTTCCCCACTACTTGCTTTAACACACTCGTATAAGTTTAAGAATCAACTTGGATAAAGTTAACAGCCATTAAGCATTCGGTATTGCAAGATAATATTTAGAACCAGTGACACTAGTGAACCGAAGTACCAAATAGTCTACCTCCTAAATCATTTGCGTCATAAATTGGTCGTGTCAACTGCGGCAAGCACACGAGTACTCCAAACACTCTGTATCTGCTACACCACGCATATGTTAACTTGATCCGCACAACCAAACTAACACACTAATTGAGCAAGCAAGGAACCACCATACGCAGACACAAAAAAATACACTGGTCCAACTGACCAATTGAGCATTCACGTTTTAATGAACAATAGCTGGTCCGTTTCCCCACTACTAGTTTAAGATGATTGTATAAGTTTAAGACTAAACTTGGAGAAAGTTACCAGCCATTTAGCAGTCGGTACTGGCAATACTACTATTTAACAGTCACCAGTGACACCTGTGAACTGGAGTACCATATAATCTACCTCCTAAATCATTTTGCATCATACATTGGTCTGTGCAAGTGCAACTGCTGCAAGCACACAACTATTCCAAACACTCCGTATCCGCTACTCTACGCATATGCTCACTTGATCCGCACAATCAAACTAACCACGCCAATTGAGCAAGCAAGCAGCAACTAGTCCAGAGATGCACAAAACACGCTGGAGATGCACAAAACACGCTGGAGATACACAAAACACAGTGGGCTCAGGAACTCACTTGTACGAGCAGGATGCACAGAACTGCAGCTCCACGGTGGTGCCGAATCCAGCTCCGTCCAGATCGGGCTGCAGAGACTGCACCAAAATAACAAATCAGCTTTGCCACTCAGATCGGAGCAACAGAACTCAGGGCTAGGGTCAAAGGAAAAGGAATTTCGGGCTAGGGTTTACAACTCACCTGTATGGCAGCGGCCGCGGGGTCCGGGTGATGGTGGTGCGGCGGGTGGGGGTGGTGCGGCGGGTGGGGATGGTGTGGCGGATGGCCATGGGGGTGGTGCGGGGGGTGGCCGCGGAGGTGGGGCGGCGGCGGCGCGAAGATGTGGGAGAGGTCGGAGATGAAGAGGAGCGCGGGGAGGCCGACGAGGAGGATCTGCAGGCGGTCCATGGCTGTACCTCCCGGATTCCGGTCGCCGTTCTTTCCTGGGGAAGAGGAAAGGCAAGGAGATAATAGCGTAAAACTACCGGTTTTCATACGAAATTTACCGATTGATATCAGTTGGCGTCCCAATAGCAAATTCATACCACATTTTACACTAATTTTCGCGGAATGCCCAAATGGAGTTCTGAAGCGAAATTGACAGTGAATATGACATACTGGGTCCACACGCCAGGACAATTAACACTTGGCCCCACTTATCAGTCCATTAAAAAATAAAAAAGAGAAAAGGAAAAATAAAAAGAAAAAGGAAAAGGAAAAAAAGTCAGAGGTTGCTGGAGGCAACCTCCCGACCCCCCCCCCCCCCCCGCTGCCCAGCCGTGAGAGATCCATGCCGTACCGCCGCCGCCCTTCAACCCCGCCGACCCTGCGCCGCCGCCCTCCGAGCCCGGCCAAGGGAGCTCCAAGCCGCGGTGGGCGCCCTCCGACCCTGCCGCGCTGCCCTCCGACCCCACCGGCGTCCGCCGACATCGCGCCGCCGCCCTCCGACCCCCACCAGGGGAGCTCCAAGCCGCGGTGGGCGCCTCTGACCCCGCCGCGCCACCCTCTGACCCCACCGGCGTCCGAGCGGCGGCCAGGCGCGCGTGGCGTCCGAGTGGCGGCCCGGCGGCGGCCAGGCGCGCGGGGGCCCTGCGGCGGCCCTCCGACCCCGCCCGATGGACGAAGACGGCGCTGCAGCCAGACGGCGCGCGGCCGGGAGCGCGGCGTCCCTGCGCCACGGCCAGGCGCGACGGCCGGCAGCGCGGCGGCTAGGCGCGGCGGTCAGGCGCGGCGGCCAGACGGCGCGCGGCCGGGAACGCGGTGTCCCGGCGCCACGGCCAGGCGCGACGGCCGGCAGCGGCGCAGCGCGGTACCCAGCCCAGGTGCTCCTGGCGTCGGCGGCGGCCGGCGGCCGACGTCGCTGGGGCGCGACCGGAGTCGGCAACACACACGGGAGCATTCGGGATTTTTTTTCAGATTTTTATTTTTTTCAGTTTTATTTTCTTTTTCAGATTTATTTATTTCCTTGTTGGACTGTCAAGTGGGGCCTACTTGCCACATCACCTTACACGTGGGACAGGGATGTCAGAAACGCTGTCGGAATTGCATCAGACGGTCATTTGGGCATTCCGCGAAAATTAGTGTAAAATGTGGTATGAATTTGCTATTGGGACACCAACTGGTATCAATCGGTAAATTTCGTTTGAAAACCGGTAGTTTTACGCTATTATCTCAAAGGCAAGCACAGTGGTGGAGGGAGCCGGTGGAAGGAGAAGGATCGTCAAACCGCCAGGTGGGCTCCGGTGATGTGGGGCCGCCTTGTCAGCGGGATTCTTACCTCGTTGCGGGGAATATTCGTGGTCTCGGGCTCGGATGGCGACGTCCACTTCTGGGTTTCGACAGCCCTATGACGGCCCAACTATGATTTTGTCCACAAAACGTACTGAAATGGGACCATTAATCCATCCAACTATGTTGCCAAAAAAAAATCCATCCTGCTCTGGACACTCGATAGCTACTTGAGTTGCAGGTCTCTCTCACCTAAAAAATTGTACTAAGTTGTTTCAAAAGAGATATCAGATCAG
This sequence comes from Poa pratensis, assembly GCA_947311845.1. Classification (NCBI taxonomy): domain Eukaryota; kingdom Viridiplantae; phylum Streptophyta; class Magnoliopsida; order Poales; family Poaceae; genus Poa; species Poa pratensis. The sequence continues at coordinate 21,988,562 of CAMZMU010000037.1, forward strand.
GTATCCTTGCAGGGCAAGGGAAACGTTCCATGATGACCAGGTAGACAAACTTATCATTCGGCGAGTCAATAAAGTTCTGTCCAAATCAGTTTGGCAAGTCACCTTTGCAATCTTTGGTCTTTCGCGTACTACCTTGATTTTATTCTGCACTAGAATCTACTCCTCCGTTTCTAAGAATATAAGATGAATTAGCATTTTTCCACATTTGTATGTATCTATATATATTTACATATGTTTTAGTGTGTATGTTCACTCATTTCAGTTTGCATCTAGTCAACATGTGAAATGACTAAAATATTTTGTATTTAGAAACAGATGGAGTAGTATGATAATGCTCCAAACTTGTCCAAGTGCTACGCAAGAAAGAGACCTTCGTTCCACACACACGAACATAACAGTTTAGCAATTTTGTCGGAGCTCGACCTCAGCAGCCAGTAGGTACATAAACCGGCCAAATCAGATCAGATCTTAGGGCATGTCCGTTTGTGTCCGCATGGACACTGGGCACCCCAAACGGACAAGCGAGGGCGGACACGTCCGTTTGACCGCATATCCGGCCCAAAATTTGGCTAGGAATGCGCCACGCGGACACTCTCTCGCTTGTCTGAAAAGGGCCCACCAGCCGGTGACACGCCGCCCTTCTAGCTACATAGGCCGGTCTTTTAAATGGGACCACGGCCCCATCTTTCCCACTCCAGTCCTCACTGTCCCCCACTTCCAAACCCTAGCTAGCTACCGTATATAGCGGCCCATAGCTCGTCGCCCGCGGAGGACAAATGACGAGGCCCTAGGTGCTGGCATCGAGGCCTCCAAGCTTGAGTAGCTCAGGATGTGGCCCGGGCACTCCACGATTTGGCCATGGCGAGGGATGCGCCTCCTCCGCCACCTCAGGCGCCGTGGTTGCACAGCGCGAGGCGCTGAAGGCCTAGGACCTTGCTCCTGTGTGGGCACATCCAGCATGGCCACCGGCGGGGTGCGTGGTGACCTCTCTGGCGTGGCCACCCGTTGTCATCAAGATAGAATACGACGACTAGGCCACTGTGAGACGACGACGAGGCCAACCGTGGCGCCACCGACGCCTCCCCCGATCCCAGTAGATAGGGATCTTTTTTATAGTTATTTTGTTTTATTTTAGAACAATGTTATATGTATAATTATGTTTGATTTCGAAATTTATTTTCGTGCGTTTTTTAAATAAAAAAAATTGGGGTGTGCCATTGGGTGCACACCAACCCCAAACAGCTTAAATCGGACACATTTCGTGTCCGACTACCGTAAAAGTAATCGATCAGGTGGGGGTGAAGCGAAACATGCGAAGCACAAAAGCGTAATCATCTGCATGCAAAAAAAAAAGCGTAATCATCTGTGCTGGTCATATGCCATGCCCTGCGGCCTGCGCTGAACAGACGACCGCCGCACTACGGGCTCCCACTCGTAGCCGTCTCACTTACCTGGTCCGACAGGTTAGCGTCACTCCAAGGGATGATACTGAATCATCAAACCTAATCAGTTGTAGAAATTACTCAATTGCCCATATCTCGAGTACTTGGTTGGGATACGAGGATCCGTGCGGGTTTGAAGCTCCAAAGTCTACCATAGATAGAATGGAAGAGACGTTCTTCTTTCTACGAAAAACAGCAGCACAGGCATATGACAAGGACATGAGGCCGCACCGCGCCGACCATGACAAACCCCGTGCGTCTGGTCTAGTCGTCTATGTTCTCGTGTTGAGCCATCATCCGATTCAAAGACAGAGCATAAAAAATCCGTAGGGTTTGAACGCGGTTGGGTGCAGCACAGTTTAGTTGTTGTGTGTCTATGAGCACGCCACGCACATACAGTACTTAGCTTACGTGCAATGCGTGAGCGGGCGTACGTGAAGACACCCGCAGCAGAACACGCGTCTGCTGCACCCTTGAATAATCATGTTCAGTTGATAATCATGTTCAGTTGGCGCCACTGATTGAGAGCCTTTTGCTTGCTTTCGTTGAAAGCGGTCACAAGAAGCATGATGGCGTATCCCCGCAAAACAAAAACAAAAACATGATGGCGTACAGCCGCAAAGAAGAAGCGTAAAGGACCGGGGGGCCCGCAGCGCCATTCCCAAACCGTGTCCGTCCTGTACACGCACTCATAGAGTCATAGCTCATCTCTCTATCTCTTCATTGCTTCCTTCACCGAGCTCGAGAGGGACTCAGATCCCGTGCCCCGCTCAAGGCAGGGCACGCTGTGCCCTGAGGCCCACGATCCACCATCCGCTCCCCATCCGACGGTCAGAGTAGGTCCAAATTTAGATCTCAAAATTAAAACTTTTCAGAAAAAATCGAAAAAATTCCCACGAGTTCTTTATGTTCCGTTGTGTGTTCACAAATTTTTAGGATTTCTTTGGATAAATGGTTGACCATTAACTAAATTTTCTGTGTTTTCAACTTAAAAAGCTATTAAATCATAAACCGGTGATCCAAAAAAATCTACAATTTATCACAATACACAACGTGACATATAGAACTCGTGAGAATTTTTTCGATTTTTTCTGAGAAGTTTTAATTTTGAGATCTAAATTTAGACCTGCTCTGACCGTCGCATGGGGAGCGGATGGTGGATGTGAGGCCTCAGGGCACAGCGTGCCCTGCCTTGAGCAAGGCACGGGATCTCAGTCCGCTCGAGAGGGACGCGGAGAATTCCATCGAATGATAGCTGGTTTGGTATAATGGCACAAGAACATCTCTAGCAGATACCGAATAAATGCGTACCGGATCGTATCCGATTGACTCGGAAACTGTTTTCCGGTAGGATGCAGCCCCCGGCAGAACATATGCTGTAAACTCGTACCGGGTAACTTACCCGGTACAAGCTAGTTTACCGTGTTTGTCCTATCCCGAGCCCTACCGGTACCGATAAGAAGTTTTCATCATTTGTCATTGGTTTCAACATCTCTCACCCCAGGTTTGGCCGGCAACCGATCCACGAGGAGCACGGCCTCATGCCGCCAGAGCCTTGGCCTTCTTCTACCCGGTGGCGGGGGGGGGGGGCGCTGTTGCGCCCTTGGGGCCGCTGGGCGGCGAATTCGGCGTGCGGGAGGACGGACGAAGGCTGCAACAGGTCCATGGGGCCGAATCGGTGGCGCCGTGGCAGTGGGAGGGTCGCGGCGGGTAGATCGGCGGCGGCGGCGCCGAGCTCGAGCGGGTAGCTCGGGTGAAACTTCCGCGCGGTTCGCGCCAAGAGTGCGGGGTGCGGGAGAATCCGATGCGAAAACGGAACCAGTAGAGCACGGGGGTGAAATTTTCAGCTCGATCCTGGTCGTCAAGAATGTCATTAGAGCATCTCTAGATACCGGATAAGTCATCGGCCCAGAAAATAACAGTTTTTTCCGTGTGTCGGGAGCGAAATTAGAGACATGAACAGATTTCGCATAAGTCCCTACCGGATTTTTTTTTTCTGGGAGAGGTTCCTAGGCAACCTTGCCGCGGTTTCATCACAAGGAAGTACATTACTTGACTCGAATATATATGTTGTATCGAAGAGCCGTCTAAATGCGACTCAGTACAGACTTTTTGCTCCCGAGCACCAATGATTTCTCCAATTTAAAAAATTCAAAAATCATATTTATGGGATTCAAAAAATTCTGAAAAAAAATTCCGGGTGTAGCCAACCGTATATTCCACGAACCTGTAAAATTTCAACTCCAAATACTTTGTATTTTGAGCTATACAAAAATGACAAATTATGGATCTAAATATGACTATTTTCAAATCTCTAAGTTTTACCATATTTTGTTATTTTTTATAGCCCATATTATAAAGTATTTCAAACAAAAAATTTGCACGTTTATGAGATACATCATTGACTACATCCATTATTTTTTCAGAATTTTTTGAAACTCAAAAATATAATTTTCGAATTTTTCTAAATGGAGGAAGCACTACAGCTCGGGAGCAAATAACACTTTCCGCGACTGAAGTGTATGATCATGTTAGGTTCACGCAGCAACCAGCATAGAATCGTCCGTTTTTTTCTACGGGGATATTACAGGTGCAGGGGCGTCCAGCCAAAACCGGGCCGCGACCACGATACAATGCTGAGGTTGGCGTTGGTTCTCTCGCCTTTGTTTAATTTCTTGTGTTGATGACTTGTCTGGGTGTGTTGGCGTCGTATGAGCGCGTGGATGATTTATGTGTCCTGATTCAAACTCGTCATTGATCTCTCATCTGTCTCTGCCATCCATACTTGGCACTTGGCAGTGAATCTAGCATTTTCTGTACACGGCCTGAAGCGATAAGATCAGGGAGACAGATGGTACAATGTCATTAGAATTCCCTAGTCTCGCCAAACTTAGTTGAAAGACAAATGCAAGCACGATAACAGGGAGGCACGGTCCGATCTGTTAAAAAAGCGAAAATAGGGTGAATTTTGCGCCGCCAAAGGTGAGCGTTTTCTTCTGGATACTCCACCATGGCAAGACCAGGACCCGTTTTCTTCTGAATTGAGATTGCGCACGCTGATAGAGTTCAACATTATTGACACCTAAGATTTTTTTCAGATTTTTTTTGAAATTACAAATACTGATTTCTAAAATTTCAAAAAAAAGTACCACCATGAAGCTCGGGCTCCATTCGTGGTTTCTCCTGACAACACCCTTATAAAGTTTTATTCCGAATTTAGACAAAATAATACTATTTTTTACAAGCCAACTAAGAGTGTTGTGAAGAATAGCCACAATAATTCAAATTTAAAATCTAAACCAACAAGTTTGGAGCACATAATGGCACACGCAAGTAAAAAAAAAAACTACCACAAGAAAACGGTGTTTTCTAGGACGAGCTACATGTAGCCCATTTTTTGAAAAATTGGAAAACGACACTTAAAAGTTTCAATTTTTTTTGAAATTAATCCTAGATGTAGATAACGATGACCTTTACCAGTGTGCAAAAAGAAATGCTAAATATTATGTATTTTGGGCTGTGTCGAGGTATTGGTAACGCGGAACTACTATATGGATTCATACGTACCGTAGAGGAGGTGGGGAAGAACGTAGAGGGTTCCAGTGACGGGATTGCACACACGATCTTACCCAGCTTCGGATCTCACGACGGTGGCGAGATCCTACGTGCTGCTATAATTCACTCAAGGAGAATATGTGTACAGGTTACAATGAGATTGTATGCGTGCCCTAAGGCTGCTGGAAGGCTGGCTTATAAAGGCGCCAAGCCTTCCCCTACAAGGAAAGCCTTAACCGACCTAGATCACGAGTCCTAGACTAACACGGTAACAAACCCTAACTTGCTCCCTAAGGCGAACGCAGCCAGGCCTTCGTCTTGGACTTCACTAAGCCAGCCCAGAGCTTATCCTTGCGCCTAAGCCCATGAGGCCTTCTCCATTAAGCCCTCCGGCTTTATCTGATGGGCCTCCTTGGTGGGCCAGGTTTTATCCACCGTGGCAGGTATACCCGTTCGGCATAACCTCCACAGTAGTCCCCGGAAAGGTTTAAGTTCTTCGTTTGCCGTCTTTGTGAAACACGGGCTTTCGCCTTTGCGCAAGGCGGACAGAAGAGCTTGGAGCATTCCAAAATGAGACATTCAGTCTGCCTTAAGGATTAAGCCGAACTCTCCTGCACTTTGAACAATCTGGCAGAAAGATTCTGTCAGCGTCGAGTCTTGTCATGACGTCACCGCAGTCAAAGCCAGTCCACGACAGTCTGGACAAGCAAAGAGACGTTGTGACGCCATTACTGCTATTTTTCCGCACACGATCTCCGAGGCGTGCGGGAGAAGATGCCCACTATCTGACCGTTGCGGGACGCGTGGCGAAAATCGCGCGGACGTTATCTCACCGCACTAATCGCGGCGCACGGCCCCCATAAAAGGGGAACTGATTTTCTCCATCTGGTTCATTTCCTGTTCATCGTCCTCCTCGCGCCCCCCATCCGAACTCCGGCGAGCTCCACCACCACCACCTGCGCACCCACCCATGGAGAGCTCCGATGCGACCGCGGGAGCGGCAACGGCGGCGGCGTCGGCGGCGACGGAGGGACAAGATCTGGCCATGAGGGGATCGAGCACCGCGGATGCATCTGCATCTCGCGCGGCAGCGGCGACAAGTTCTGCGGCCACCTCCATCGAAGCAGAGAAGAATGCCCAGCCCTCCGACGAGGGCGATGCGGCGGAGGCAGAGGAGGAGGGAGAGGAAGCATCATCCCGCAACTGGGCAGCTTCCACCATCACCGACGCGGACCTCACGCAGCTGGAAAAGGAGGGCATCCTCCCACCAAAGGAGAACTGCCACTGGCGGTCAGCGTACGGCCACCCTGCTCCAGATCCCGCCGGCGATGAACGAGTGCTCCTCGTCTCACATCTCCTCGCGGTTTGTCTTTGCCTCCGCATCCTTTTTTCCAATCAGTCTTAGACTACTATGGCCTTCAGCCTCATAGCGTAGGCCCCAATAGTATCTTGTACATAGCTGGCTTTATGGCTTTATTCGAAGGATACTAGGCATAGAGCCCAGCTTAGAATTCTTCAAGTACTGCTTTACTTGCAAGCGCCAAACAGAGAAGGAAGAACTGCTTTCCTTAGGAACAGTTAGCATCAACCTTCGTAGAGGCAGAGACTGGTATCCTAAGGCGCCAAAAATAGATTCCATTAAAGGCTGGAATAGCTCCTTCTTCTACTGCAAAGACATGGCGCCAGTAGGCAAAGACATAGGACTTCCTCGCTTTTCTCCTTTGCCTGCGGAGCCCCGCCTTCTTGGGGCGAGAAACCGCTGAAGGTCCTTCCTGACAACCTCCGTCGCATGCAAAGGCGGATTGAGTACTTAACAAAGACTGCTGTGCCCAAACTCACGGGCGCAGACACCATCCTATGTTGGTTGTCAAGGCGAATCCAGCCTTTGAAAGATCGCAAAGGCCTCATGTGCCACTACACGGACCAGAAGAAAGATCCCCTCCGTGTTAGTGAGAGTGACCTTACGCAAGACGCCCTTGTGTATCGCTTTAAGAGGATTGCCAAGGAAAGGATCCAGCTGACAGAGCAGCGTCCTATGTACACAGCCGCCAACCCAGCTCCAAGGTAAGGCATTTACCATTACTGTTTTTATACTTCCACAATGTTTGCCTTACTAACACCACTTTTGATTTCAGCTCGCCCTTTTGCCGGATAATCTGCTGGCTCCTTTGTTTTACGTGCCTGAAGCGGCACCCGAGCCCCAAAGACTCGGAAACGAAAGGCTTCAGGAGCTACTGCAGCAACTTCAGCAGCAGAAAGGCGGAAGCGTGAGAAAGCCATCCCTGCTAACGCCGAAGTGCTCGACATTGAGGACGATGAAGATGCGGCCTTTAATGCTCCAGTACAGAAGTAAGCCGAACCTCAATTTCTTTAGTAAGGCGAACAATGTCTATGAATGTTATCTTATTTTGTATGTGATTTGCAGGATCAAACCAACTGCACCTCTCAAGAGGAAGAAAGTAATTTCTTCCAGGCAAAGAAGACTGAGCCTTCTCCGGCCATCGCTCCCCCCACTCCCTCCGTTCAACAAGAGACATCCCCAGGCCCATCTGGATCATCATATAGATTTGGACTCAGCCGTCTTTCCTGATAAGACGGAAACTGAAAAGTTGGCCAGGGCTGCCGCTGCTGGGAAGGCGGCGGTACTTCAGTCAGAGAGCCGAACGAGCCCATTACTCGTGAGCTATCCGCAACATGGTGAAGCAAGAGCTCTTTGACGACGAGGGGTACATCTTACCCAACATCGCCGCCATGCTTGCCGATGAGAAGGAGCGCAACGAGCCGCCTCCGAAGCTAAGGCCAGTTGGTCAAACATTGACCATCTTGAACTGGAAGATAATTGTGACGAGCTGTACGTCACAATGAAGAAGAGCTACAAAGCCTTGAAGGCCATGATGCAGGTAAATATTCCGTCTTTATGTACATACTAGTCCCCGGGCATTACGTTGTGCTTTGACTAAGCCGACGTAATGGCCTTTCTTTAATGTTGATAAAGACTCAGTCCCCAAGCCCTTGTAGCTATACTTTATTGTCTTTACCTTTGTTACTTACTACTGCCCTTGCCTTAGCAGAGCAGCGAGCAGCTTACATGCGATCTGTGGTACTCCTGAGTAACCAAAGGCAAGTGCTCAAGCAAGCCGTCGCCAAAATAAGGCGAACGAAGGTAAATGTTCTTTCACATGCATTGTGTTTAATTCATTTTAAGGCATAAGATGCTCAACACATGCAATGTGTCTTTCACAGCTGTTGTGGCGAAGGCAAAACAGATCGTCAGCGAGACTGGCGATATAGAAGTTGTGAGGCGGGAAAATGCCGCCTTGTTTAAGCAACTGGAGGAGAACCGAAAGACGGCCGAGGCCAATCTTAAAGCCGTCCAAGACAGCGCCGCTGAAGGCAAACAAACTGAAGGCAGAACTTCTGAAACTGCAGCGACAGGCTGAAAAGGATGGGCTCCTAATCCAGAGCTTACAAGGTCGTCTTGAACGCCAAGCTGATGAGAGCACCGCCATTGACGAGAAACTGCTAAGTAAGCCTCTCTTCTTTTACTTCTCGCACTTTCTGTCACTTTTCGCCTTTGTTCCAACACTTCAGTACGCCTTAACTTTTTTCATTCCTCCTTTCCACAGTTCCAGCTGGGTTTGGGGAAAGGCTTACCTCTGAGACGCGCCTGGAGCTTATCTTGGAGTGTGGCGAAATTGTGTCAGGGCTGTACTGCGGGAAGAGACGTTGTCGCCAACATCTTCCCAAAACAGCTGCCCCAAGTGACAAACACCAGCAACTTGCTGCCACTTCTTCAGAACTGCGTCCCAGAGGTGGTGGAGCGTCTTCGCTCAGCAGCTAGAGGCGGAGCAAAACTTGCTCTAGGACTTGTTCGCGGCCACTACCCCGAAGTCAACATGTGGCGCGTTATCAAGTGTTTCCCAGCCAGGACAGAGACGGCAACGAGCTCATCAAAGAAAAGGTCTATGCCTCTGTCTCTGGCTTTGCCTCAGCCGTTGCGAGATGGTAGACTTGCTATCTTCTTCTCCAAGAAGCCTGTGCCTCCCCGTCCTGACGACGTGTCTGATGACGAAGCCGAAGCACCCACCACTGGCAATGGCGATGAGTCAGAAGACGGAAATGAAGAAGAAGAAGAAGAAGGCGAGTCTGAAGCTACGCTGGATCCATCCAAGTCCCCTGCGTCTTCGCCTCCTCAGTCCCCTGCATAAGATGCAGGAAAAACTTTGCATTAAGCGTGTCATGAAAGATGGCACAAAAGACTTGTTAAGTTATGTTTTGTAATGGCAGGAGCCTTTTTATCTGTTGAACATGTTTGTTTTGCAACGCATGCACTTATTTTTAAAAGGCTTGCAAACTATGCTCCTTATCCGTCTTCAAGTTTTCTGGCTTATATGCTTTAGCCTTTTCGTATGCTGGCAGAACCTAAGGCACGGAACACTTCGCTGGCAACAGGGTTAGTAACCAAACTGTTTAAACACAGAAACGGCGCCGGCTTTTGGTGCGTAAAGCATCTACTAAGACAAGCCAGCATATACGCGATCAGATAAATACTCTTAGACGGATGCAATTTTAATTTTTGTAAGGCCTTAAGGCAAAAGCATCATGTGAGTAACCACAAGCACGAGCCAATTCGGGTTAACATTGATATTTTTATCGAAATATATGATCAAATGGAAATAAAAGACGGCGAGAACTCATGCATAAAAATAATTGAGGGAACCAAAGACTTTTATTTCATAATCATATATGGTGTGATTACAATAGAATTGCTAAGTGTAAAAAGGACGTAGCTGCTCAATGTTCCAAGGACGTTTCGTCTCCTTGAGCACTGCTTCTTCGTTCCTTTTCCTTTTGCGGCCTCTTTTCTTCTTCTTCTCGATATCACGGAGGTCCACAAGATAATATGCCCCGTTCTTAAGCGCTTTGCTGATAACGAAGGGTCCTTCCCATATGGGAGATAGTTTGTGCTCCTTTTGCTGAACAAGGCGAAGCACCAAATCGCCTTCTCGAAACGATCTCCGTCTTACCTTGCGACTGTGGTAACGCCGCATGTTCTGCTGATAAATGGCGGAGCGCTGAAGCGCTATCTCACGCTCTTCTTCGAGAAGGTCTAAGCCATCCTGTCTGGCTTCTTCTGCGTCTGCTTCACGTAGGCTGTTACACGAGGTGTGTCGTGCAGGACATCGTTGGGAGTACCGCTTCAGCGCCATATATGAGAAAGAAAGGGGTATAGCCTGTTGCACTGCTTGGAGTTGTGCGTATGCTCCATAAGACAGCAGGTAATTCTTCTACCCATGCTCCAGCTGCTCTATGCAAAGGCACCTCTAATCTTGGCTTTATTCCCTGTAGAATTATACTGTTGGTTCGCTCAACTTGGCCATTCGATTGTGGATGAGCCACAGATGCTAAGTCCAACGAATACCAACTTCACCACAGTACTTTGCCAGCTCTCCTACGGCGAAGTTTGTCCCATTGTCCGTAATGATACTGTGGGGGACGCCAAATCTCGTTATAACCTCAATGACGAACTTCTTGGCTGTTGCCCCATCAAGCTTTTTTATGGGCTTAGCTTCAACCCACTTGGTGTATTTATCCACCGCAACTAAGAGATGTTTGACGCCGCCTCGCGCAGTCCTGAATGGACCTACCATGTCCAGTCCCCAGACCGCAAATGGCCACGTGATTGGAATGGTGCGCAATTCCTGGGCTGGCATCTTTGGCTGTCTTGCATACTTTTGGCATCCAACGCATTTCTTGACGAGTTCTTCTGCGTCTTGCTTTGCTGTGAGCCAGTAGAATCCATGTCTAAAAGCTTTGGCGACAATTGCTCGGGCAGAGGCATGATGACCGCAACATCCACCATGGATCTCTTCTAGTATCTCCTGTCCTTCTTCCGGCGAAACGCATCGTTGATATACACCTGTGGTACTCCGCTTGTATAGCTCTCCATTTATTATTGTGTATGCCTTAGCTCTGCGCACAACTTGCCGCCTTAATACTTCATCCTCTGGCTCTTCCTTGTTAAGGAGGAAATTTATGTAGGGCTGTGTCCAGTCTGGCTTCACCAGCATGACGGAAACAGACTGCGAAGCCATGGGGTCATCCTCATCTCCGCCTTTAATAGACGGCACGTACAGGTGCTCCAAAAATATATCGGAGGGCACCTTCGATCTTTTCGAGCCCATTCTGGCTAAGGCGTCCGCTGCTTCATTTTCCTCCCTTTTGATATGCTTGACTTCTAAGCCGATAAAACACCGACCAAACTCGTCTACCGTGCGTCGGTATTCAGCCATTGTAGGGCTCTTCGCGTCCCATGCCCCTTCTAATTGTTGAACAACGAGGTCTGAATCGCCATAGCACAAAAGACGGCTAATGCCCAAATCCTTTGCGACGTGCAATCCATGCAACAGAGCCTCGTATTCTGCAACATTATTAGTGGCATTGAAGTGTATCTGCAAGACATAGCACATCTTGTCTCCTTTAGGGTTCTTCAGTACCACGCCAGCTCCCGATCCCTGCAACATTTTGGAGCCGTCAAAGTGCATAACCCAATATTCTCGTCAGGGAGGGGAAGTTCATCCATTGCTTCTGTCCAGTCTGCGATGAAATCAGCTAAGACTGGGATTTGATGGCTGTACGTGGCTTGTACTGGATGTCGAAGGCTGCCAATTCAATTCCCCACTTAGCCACACGTCCAGTGGCATCGGTGTTGTTTATAATGTCACCCAATGGCGCCTTACTGACTACCGTGATTGGGTGCTCTTGGAAATAATGGCGTAATTTTCTGGCTGCGAAGAAAACTCCATAAGCCAGCTTCTGATAGTGAGGGTATCGTTGTTTGGATTCGGAGAAGACTTCGCTGATATAATATACCGGCCTTTGTTCCGGTAGCTCCTTGCCCTCTTCCTTTCGTCAACAACAACCACTGCACTAATAACTAGTTGGTAGCCGCCATGTAAAGTAGCATCGGCTCTTGTGGTAGAGGAGACGCTAATATTGGTGCTGAAACTAAGGCGTCTTTTAACTGTGCTAAGGCTGCATCTGCCTCTTCAGTCCAGACGAACGTCTTAGTTTTCTTCAACAACCTGTATAGGGGTAAAGCTTTATCCCCAAGCCTACTAATAAATCGGCTTACAGCTGCTGCAGATCCTGTGAGCCTTTGGACATCTTTAAGACAAGTAGGCTTTTTGATGTCCATGATAGCTCGAATCTTTTCTGGGTTAACCTCAAGACCTCTTTCTGAAACAATGAAGCCTAAAAGTTTTCCTGCTGGGACGCCAAAAAAGCATTTTCCCGGATTTAGCTTCATGTTATATTTTCTTAAGTTATCAAAGGTTTCTTGAAGGTCAACGATGAGATCGCCGCGTTTTCGCGACATAACGGCAATGTCATCGACATAAGCGTGAACATTGCGGCCTATTTGATCGTGTAGGCAACGTTGTATGCACCGTTGGTACGTTGAGCCAGCGTTTTTAAGCCCGAAAGGCATAGTTATGTAGCAAAACGTTCCGAAAGGTGTGATGAAGGAAGTCTTAATTTGGTCAGACTCCTTCATCTTAATTTGGTGGTAGCCAGAGTAAGCGTCCAAAAAGCATAGTAATTCAGAACCTGATACAGCATCTACGACCTGATCAATTCGCGGCAATGCGAAGGGGTCTTTAGGACAGGCTTTGTTTAAGCCGGTGAAATCTATGCACATGCGCAAGTCTTTCACGTCCTTCTTAGGTACTAATACAGGATTTGCTAGCCAATCTGTGTGGATAACCTCTCTAATGAAATTAGCGGCACTAAGCCGAGCTACCTCTTTTCCTATTGCTTTCTTCTTCTCTGGACCGAAGCGACGAAGACCTTGTTTTACTGGCTTGGCACCTTTGGCGACATTAAGGCTGTGCTCGGCAAGTTCCCGGGGTACTCCTGGCATGTCTGATGGTGACCATGCAAAAATATCCCGTTGCTCACGGAGGAACTTGACGAGCGCGCCTTCCTATGCGTCACTGAGGTCCGCGCCTATGTTCGTCGTCTTGCTTGCATCAGCGTTGTCCAGCACGATCTTCTTCGAGTTTGAGCTGGCCTTGAAAGTGACATCCGAGCGCAAGGAGGCTTTTACCATCCGGCATTTCATTGGTGTTAACTTCTTTCTTGTACTGCTCCAGCTCTTCCTTGCTGATGACTGCTTCTGCTAAGACGGCGTTTCCTGCTTCGCATTCCTTCGCCTTCTTGAAGTCGCCATTGACCGTGATGACGCCGTTTGGTCCAGGTATTTTGAGCTTGCTGTAGATGTAACACGGGCGTGCCATGAATTTGGCAAAGGCTGGGCGGCCAAAGATTGCGTGATACGCACTTTTGAATTCCACCACTCAAAGGCAACTTCCTCAGTCCTATAGTTTGTTTCGTCACCGAAGGTGACGTCTAAGACAATTGTTCCCATAGAACTGGCCTGCCTGCCTGGCACTATGCCGTGAAACTTGACTGTGCTATGTTTTAGCTGTGTCTCAGAAAGGCGCATGCGCTTTAAGGTTTCAAGATAGAGGATGTTGATGCTACTCCCTCCATCCATAAGCACCTTAGAAAGCCTGCATTGCTGCACAATTGGGTTTACAACGAGCGCGTAATTCCCTGGGTTCTGTGGAATATGATCAGGATGATCGTTGCGGTCCCATGTAATGGGGTGCTCGGACCAGTTGAGATACTGGGGAACCGCTGGCATAGTGGCATTGAGTTCCCTCCAGGCTGCCTTTTCCTTTTTGGCCGAAGGAGTGGCAAGGAAAGTGACAAGGCTTGTTTCGACCCTTGGAAACTTGTTGCTCCTCTTGTGCTTTGGCTCCTGATCTTCCGGCTCCGAAGCACTTTCCTCGTTGTCCTTCTGCTCTTTCTTGTCTTTACGGTTCTTGCGCTTGAACTGTTTTGCCTTGAAGCCAGCGTCCGGATCCTTCTTGATATCATCGTTAAGGCGGCACTGCCTGTTGGTATGGGTGCATTTGCCAAGCTTGCTATGATGGGCACAAGGTTCATCTTTGATGTCGTCATAGGTGATTTTAATGGGTCTTGACCCTTGACTGTCATCGCCTTCTTCTGCCATCTGCTAGCCCCGCTCTGGCCACCCTTCTTATTGGCAAAGGCTACCTCCTTTGATGGTCCTGGCGCATCGTTGGCTTCCTTCTTTTTCCGGCTTTGATTGTTGTTTCGCTTTTCCGGGTTAACAGCTATGTCCATGCGCAGATCGCCGTCGTCAGCTCGAGCGTCGTCTTCTGCTGCAGCGTAATTGTTCGCGCTGTCTAAGAGCTCGCCGAGGTGTTTGATGTTTTGGCTGGCCAACATATATCTCATCATGTTGCCTTTCTTCAGGCTGTTCATAAAAGCATGTATGGCCTGGATCTCAGAAACGTCTTCGCATGCATTCTTTGTCTCTGTCCATCGAGCTATGAAAGCTCTGCTTGACTCCCCCTCCACTTGAGCACACTTTAGTAGATCTGAGTAAGCCTTTGGACGTTTGTATGTGCATGAGAAGTGTTGCATGAATGTTTTCTGCATGTCTTGCCAATTGTGGATACTCTTTTCTGGCAAAGTGTCGATCCATAACCGGGCCGTTCCCTCCAACATGAGTGGAAGAAAACGTACAGCTGCATTGTAATCACCGTCATTAATACCAACGGCGTGGATGTAATCAGGCAGCCATATGTCCGGTTTGTCAATGCCATTGTACTTGTCCACAATTTTCTTGACATTGCCTAGCGAGGATGGGAGTTGCACCTTGCGAATCGCCGGTCCAAAGCACACAGGGCCCAGGTAAGACTCCTCTTTGGCCGCTTTAATCTCATCGAGACGGATGCGGGCGTCTGAGATATGAGTGTTTTCCCTGGCTGGCCCTTTGTTGGATTGGCTACGCCTTGGCTCCTCCTGACGGCTTTGGCGATGAGGGGAGCGGGAGCGAGATCGCCTTTGAGGCGGATCTCTGTTGCCCCTATTTCCTTCGTCTCTTGCCCGTGCTGCGGGCGGAGGTGGCATGTTAAGCCGGTCACTCCCACGCCGTGCGTCCTTCCCCTTGTCTTGATCTCTTTCACGGCGAGGCGGATCATTCTTCTTATGGCGTGTGTTATCCTTTTGCCGGTGGTCGTCCTTGCCTTTGTCACTATGGCGATTGGACCCAGTCTTTGACTCATCCCTGTGCTTGTCAGGAACTTTGTCCTTCCTAGGTTCCTTACCCTTATTGCCATGGCTACTGGAACCAGCTGGTTCCTCTGGATCCCACCGCCGGCAACGGCTGTCTTGCAAAGACGCGTATCGTCCGCCAGTTTTGAGTTTGAGTCCGCCTTAGCCTGCTGCTCTACCGCCTTTTCGATGAGCATTTTAGAATAATGGTGGCGCTCTTCAATTGGGACTGCTTCGTCTCCCATGATTTCCCTGGCCGCCTCTAGGTTTTTGGCCGGGGTGGAGAAGAATATGACTCCATCAGGGTTAACTTGAAAGAGTATTTCTGCCAAGGCTTTAAAGGCTTTTGGGCAGAAGTCTTCTCGAAGTTTCCCTGCAGATCCCGATGCAGAAGAGGGTCACGTATACTTCGTATTTGCGGAATTTCTCAACATCGCGCTCACGCTGGTACTCTTCCTCTTCTAGAGCCTTTCCAACTAGGATTAACTCTTTTTCCTTGTTCAGGAGGGACAACTTATACTTGATGTTGACTTCAGTCTCAGCCAGGAGCGCTTTCCGTCTTTCCTCAAGTTCAACCGCGGTTGGATTTGGTCCCAAAGGTGTTTTGAGAGCTCCAATGCGCGCATGTGTTCCTCCTTTGACCGCTCCAGGTCTTCTTCAATAGGCGTAGCCGGGGGAGGCCTTTAGGGTCCAGCACATCCTCTGGCTTTTCCGCCTTGTCACCAATGTGTTTGATGCTAGAGGAAACTTCAGCCTCGTCTGGCTTAGCCGCGGCCGCACCATCCTCCATAGCTATCTGTGCCGGGAAAGTCATTAAGACTTCGTTTGGATCGGATGAGCCATAGCCTCGCGCGGCAACCTGTGCTGCAAAGTCTTCCTCCTTATGCTCATCGAGATCTGAATCTTCCGCCATTGGAGCGGTGCCATCAGATCCGGCTTCTGAGTCTGCTCCTGTCTGTAAGGCAGGTAATATTGACTCAGGGTCAGATTCGGCCGGCTTAGGGCCAGATGCGTCAATGACACCGACAAAGCGAGAGGCGGGCTCCATAAGCTCATAAGAGCTGGAGTCAGAATCGCTTTGGGTATCAGAGTCACTCAGATCGCGATAGACAAAGGCCTGATCCGATCTGTGTTGTTGCTCGATTGCATAATCGATGGGGTGGTGGGTGGGCCAAAAGGCGGCGGATCCCCTGGGGAATCCATACGCCTCAGCCGTAAAACCCATGAAGATGTTGATGGTGCCGAAGGGGACGACGAAGCTTGACACCAGTGCGTCGTTTGCTGGGACGTAGGACCGTCGTCTTCGATGCACCCAAAGTTGTTGATGATGCGGGCGCGACCAACCGCCATAGTCTTGCCGATCTCGCCCAATGCTCCCGCCTGAAACAAAACTCCCGACGCCTTGGGCCCCACGGTGGGCGCCAACTGTCGAGGTATTGGTAACGCGGAACTACTATATGGATTCATACGTACCGTAGAGGAGGTGGGGAAGAACGTAGAGGGTTCCAGTGACGGGATTGCACACACGATCTTACCCAGCTTCGGATCTCACGACGGTGGCGAGATCCTACGTGCTGCTATAATTCACTCAAGGAGAATATGTGTACAGGTTACAATGAGATTGTATGCGTGCCCTAAGGCTGCTGGAAGGCTGGCTTATAAAGGCGCCAAGCCTTCCCCTACAAGGAAAGCCTTAACCGACCTAGATCACGAGTCCTAGACTAACACGGTAACAAACCCTAACTTGCTCCCTAAGGCGAACGCAGCCAGGCCTTCGTCTTGGACTTCACTAAGCCAGCCCAGAGCTTATCCTTGCGCCTAAGCCCATGAGGCCTTCTCCATTAAGCCCTCCGGCTTTATCTGATGGGCCTCCTTGGTGGGCCAGGTTTTATCCACCGTGGCAGGTATACCCGTTCGGCATAACCTCCACAGGCTGTGTAAAAATAACAAATTCTAAATATGAGGTGGAACACAGTGCAGATTTCGATTTTTTATAGATTTGTCAGAATTTGTTATTTTCGTGTAGACCTGAATACAAAATATTTCGCGTTGAAACTTTGCAGAAACTTAGAGTACGTCATATCAAACAGTGTGATTGTTTTTAGATTTTTATAAACTTAAAGTGTTAATTAAAAAAACAGACTACATGTAGCCCGGGCTACATAGTGACTTTTCGGTCTATCTATTGCTCAAGCGATAATATTTCAAAATCACATTAATGTTTATTTATTTTCATTCCCGAGTCTTTTTTTTTGCCTAGCTACCATTGTACCCTTCCCACTCCAAGCTCACATCTTTTGTCATTGCCTTCCGCATGGTATTTGAGATCAAGCTTAAAGGTTAAAATTAATATACTCTTCTTTCTCTGGGGAGCGAAGCTCAATGAATAAGAAGGCAATTCGCCGGGGAAGAATTAATGCGCTGGGGACAAAAAATTTCAAAATTCATCGGTGAAAAACATGTCTCTTTGCACTATTTTCGCTGCCGAAATCTCATTCAGCGACTTGCAGAAGTGATGTAGGGAGTACCAAACTTTTATACTTGTTCATAACTCATTTTTAAAATCATTGTCATAGCTAATATGTTTTGGTTCTTTTAATATGCATTAAATAGTGAAAGTTATATCGGGTTTTTAAACACATTGTGACCTGTAAAGATATTTAAGGAAAACCCTCTCAGATGTGAGAATGTAATAAAAAGACAAAATCAATTGTCTTTTGGATTAATTAGTGTCACTTGCATTAATACAATACATATTTATTTATGTATCCTATTTTGGCAGAGATCTTTATTATATATGATAATGCATATTTTGATAGAGGTTTCTAGTTTATAATTAGGTATGCTCAAACATAGAAAAAATCTAGAGTTATATACGACACTTAAGAAGAGTGTGTCACCGAATCACTGTCATGGTGTTGTCATGTTTTGTGGTCAAATGTGTCTTATCAATAAGAATGGGATGGTTGTCTACTACACACTTGGTACAAACTAAATAGCCTTTACTACAACTCATAGGGCGTTCACCAGAGAGATATTAACAAACTAAGTGAACTAGCCGCTGACCGTGTGATTTGTTTCTACGTGGTGCACGTTATTTGTTTTAGTATGGACCTACTTATGAAATCTGATCCTTTTGTTTTTGTTAATTCTGAAATTTGGTTATTTTCTGATTCTGGTAAATGGATTTTGTTTGGTTTTCTACATATTCGCTAGACCCATGGTCATAATAAATATTAACTATAAGCACTAGTTTTATTATGATTCACTAATTTTTGTTGTCAATCAAGATGATCACATGTCCATTGATATGATTTTAAGGGATGCTTGGCCAAACATGGCGACCCATTTCCAAATAAGTAGAAAACTTAGCCTAAGCCCCGCGAGCTCGCTATGGGCAACTTCAAGACAGATCTTGAGCAGGGAGGCTAAAATTTGAGCTCTATGCATGATGTCAACCCCCCAATAAGATGACGTATCACATATGGGAGTGGATTGATCTTGGGTTTCCCGACCCCGTTCCGACCGGGTTTTAGATTCATGATTGGCGATTTTGAATAAGCAAATTTGTGCTTCCGCCATTGTTGGTAGCAAGAGGTCAGTAAAATGGAGTGTTTTTTATGTTGCAAAGGTGTTTCGCCATGTTGTTTAGTGCATGCACGTTATCATCCTGTCGCAACGATTCTTATTATATGTTCGGTCTTCAGTGTGTGCATTGTTCACATGTTTCCGTCAATTTTCCCACCGTTTTTCTACGTCTAATGGGATACGTTGTATAATACTTGTTGCAAGGCTTTTACATATTTGTTATGGACCACGAGAAAAACGTCGCGACGGTATTGCATACATGCATAAAAAATTAGCACGGGAGTTCCATATTTCATTTCACGTTTAAGTAGAGGTCGGAGAACTCCGGAGGGGCTGATTGGTTAATTAGTTCAACCGACTGACGTCGACCCATATACACATTAAAGTGAGTTAATTAGCGGAAAGTGTTTTTGGATCTCTGGCTTCCATTGCTCTCCTATTTAATAAATTGAAAAATCATATTTGTTAGTTTTAAAAAAGTTATGAAGAAAATACAAATGTAGTCGATAATATATCCCACGAATGTGCAAATGTTACATTTGACATACTTTATATTTTGGGCTACACAAAAATACAAATCAGATAAAACTTAGAGATTTGAAAATATGCATACTCAAATCCACACTTTTGTCATTTTTGTGTAGCTCCAAATACAACGTATTTGAAATTGATATTTTACACGTTCATGGAATATATTATTGGTTAGCTCCAAATTTTTTAGATTTGTTTAAAATGTACAAATATGATTTCAGTTTTTTAAATAGGAGGGAGCACGGAAACTCAGGAGCCAAATTTTTTTCACCATTGTAGTTAGTAACATTTCTGACGGAATTGTTTCTGCATTTTCTCTGAACGGGATCGTTTCCGATTAAATTCTGAACAATGGCTCATGCCGTCGCCTAGTTTTATACCGCCGGATTCTCTGATTCTTTTGTCCACCGCTCCACGTCTCGACGGAACGTATTTGAAATTGATATTTACACGTTCATGGAATATATTATTGGTTAGCTCCAGTTTTTTTAGATTTGTTTAAAATGTACAAATATGATTTCAGTTTTTTAAATAGGAGGGAGCACTGAAACTCAGGAGCCAAATTTTTTCACCATTATAGTTAGTAACATTTCTGACAGAATTGTTTCTGCTTTTTCTCTGAACGGGATCGTTTCCGATTAAATTCCGAACAATGGCTCATGCCGTCGCCTAGTTTTATACCGCCGGATTCTCTGATTCTTTTGTCCACCGCTCCACGCCTCCACGGCCGTCCAAACTCCGGTCGGCGAACCCGGTCAAACTCGCCGACGACCACGGTCCCACCATCCCCGAACTCCCCGCAAGAACCCACCTCCACTACCGGGGCCCACGTCGCAGTGACCCATCAACCTCCAAAAAGAACGCCACGTGGGAATGTTCCCCACCCTGTCCTCCGCTACGCGTCCCCCGAAACGCACTCTCCTTACCGTTATACCCGACAGACAGACAGAGGTCTCGTCTCTACTCTGCCTAGCTCCAGCTCTAGCCCACCTTCTCCCTCACAGTCCCTCCCCAGTCCCCTCTCCTCTCTCTCCCCCACCTCACCCCACCAGCGCGGCGCCCAATGCCGTACGAACCCTAGCGGCCCCACCCCCGATCTCGCGCGGCGGCCATGGGCAACTGCTGCCGCTCCCCGGCGGCCGCGGCGCGGGAGGACGTCGCCTCCTTCTCCACCGCCAAGAAGAAGAAGCCCCACCATCCCCGCACCACCCCCGCCGCCGCCGCCGCGGGAGCCGCCACCGGCGCCGGAACCGAGAAGAAGCGGCTCTCAGTCCTCGGCGAGGAAGGCCGCGACGTGAGCGGCGGGATCGAGGAGAAGTACGCGCTGGACCGGGAGCTGGGCCGCGGCGAGTTCGGCGTCACCTACCTCTGCATGGACCGGGCCTCCAAAGAGCTCCTCGCCTGCAAGTCCATCTCCAAGCGCAAGCTGCGCACGCCCGTGGACGTGGAGGACGTGCGGCGCGAGGTGGCCATCATGCGCCACCTGCCCCGGAGCGCCAGCATCGTCACCCTGCGGGAGGCGTGCGAGGACGAGGCCGCCGTGCACCTCGTCATGGAGCTCTGCGAGGGCGGCGAGCTCTTCGACCGCATCGTGGCCCGGGGCCACTACACGGAGCGCGCCGCCGCGGCGGTCACGCGCACCGTCGTCGAGGTCGTGCAGCTCTGCCACCACCATGGGGTGATTCACCGGGACCTCAAGCCCGAGAACTTCCTCTTCGCCAACAACAAGGAGAACTCGCCGCTCAAGGCTATCGACTTCGGCCTCTCCATCTTCTTCAAGCCCGGTAAGCCGCCCGCCCGCCGAGATCCGCCCCTGATTTGGACCGACTGCTTGCCCGCACTTTTGGACTTTTTCGGCTCGGCCGTGATCCGTGGGTTGGTGGCCAGTTCTGGTGGAATTTTCGGTAGTGGTCGTTGTTGCAGTGAGTGCTATTTTCGTGCTTGCGTAATCTGACGAGAATTTAGTGGTTCTCTTTTTTGGGTAGGACTTTCTTCTAGTTGTATCTATCTTTTTTCTTACAAATTAGTGGTGGCATGTCAGTACTCGGTAGCTCAATGTAGCTTCGTGCTTTTGCTTCTGTAGGGCTCGAATCTCTTGATATATGGCTCTTGCTGCTAGTCCGGATACTGGAATCTTATGTGCTAGGTTGACTTTTGGGCCACTGCTATTTTGAGAATTTGGGAATCATTGGTAGGAACAGACGTCACATAACTGTTGCCAAATATAGTGTACTGTTCTTTCCCTTGTAGTCCATACCAAGTCTTGTTATCTCGTATGCTGATCCATGTTCAACCTGAGCTGAGTTATTTTGGGAAATAAGGTTCAGTTCAGCAGTTGTTGGGGATCAGGTACTCGGATATATGTTTCAACATTCAAGCAACTGTTTAGTAGACTTAGCATTATCTGTAAGCAGCTCATTTGGCAACAAGAGCACAACTGTGTGCACCTGTTATCAGAATTCGCTGCAGGAGACTTATAGCAATACTGATAACAGGTGCACACAGTTGTGCTCCTCTATGTTGCTTAACTCAGTTCTGTACCTCTTGGATGAAAATTAATAAGTTTGAACTACATGAATCATGAATTTCCATTAAATCTATGTTTGTTTCTCTGCCATATTTCTCTTCTTGATTTCCTGTTATGCAACATTTTCCCTTGTTCGTGTACCATGTGGCTTTCCTGCTATCAGTACGAGCACCTAGTTTCTTTTCTGTACTGACCGTGCTTACTTGGTTGGTTACTTTCTTTTCATCACTAAGAATTGGGTCCAGTTTACTTTAATGTATGTGTGGAGCAACCAAGCTGACTTAAATTGTGGACTTATATCTTGCAGTAGCTTGATACATTTAACTTCCTAACAAAAGGAAGTCGATGCCTCTTTTTTTTTGTTGATTTGCTCGCTGCAGATTATAGGCACCCTGAATGTTTTAGGACGCACCTCTTTATAGCCAAATCTGGCTTATTTTTTGTAGGAGTGAAAACAGATCTTCTTGCATTATCGTGCTTGTTGGAAAAAGGGAATAGCTAAGCCATCTCAAATATGTAACTTGGTGCTGTTGATTTTGTAATGGCTTTATATGGCAGGAAAGCCTTCAAATGTCACTTTAGTATTTTGGTTCAGTGCATCATTCAAACTATTTGGAACATTGATGGTTTGATGATCTACTTTGCTTCCTGTTACACGCCCCAATTGTTCCCTGTGAAATGTATATATGCTATATATTTAAACATTATGTATCGTACATAATATGATGCCACTTTGTGATTTTTAGGCGAGAAGTTTTCTGAAATTGTGGGGAGTCCCTACTACATGGCTCCTGAAGTGCTCAAGAGAAACTATGGACCTGAAATAGACATATGGAGTGCTGGTGTTATCTTATATATATTGTTATGCGGTGTTCCTCCATTTTGGGCTGGTACTTTGCCTTTTCTCTATGATAATCTTTTATCCTTTAGCTTGCTCTCGTGCAAATGGTCTCACCAGGCTATATTGCAGAGACTGAACAAGGAGTTGCACAAGCTATCCTTCGTGGAAATATAGATTTTAAGAGAGAACCATGGCCCCAGGTTTCTGATAATGCTAAAGATCTGGTTCGACAGATGCTTCAGCCTGATCCAAAAATCAGGCTAACGGCAAAGCAAGTTCTTGGTAAGATGCACCTTCAATATCCTCAAGTTTTAAATACGGCACATTACTATGCTACTTTCGATATTCTCAAGTTTATGAAACTTCATTGTCTGTGCTGCTTTAAATCTCAGCCTGTCCCCCTCTCACCTTTTTTTCTTCCTTGTTTTGAGTGGTTTTTCTTATACGCAAGTATGTAACAATTATGTCCGAAAGTCATATTATATACTCCCTCCGATCCTATTTAAATGCCGTGAGAAACCAACTGACCATGTACAACCTATTAGTATAGCCCACAACACTTTTTTAGGATCGGAGGTAGTAGTTTGTTTCGGCTACGTGATAAGTCTGTTGTCGGATTGGCTCTAATAGTCAAATCAATTAAGGACCTACCAGTGGTAGTAGAAGTTGTATAGGATCCCGTTTGAATCCTTGTTCAAGTAATTGGCTAGCTATACTAGTATACTCTACGGTTGTATATTGTCTACTTCTGTAAACTGGTTGTAATACTAGTGCTGAAGCCGAATGTGAGAACAAGTTAAAATTTGATGGATAAAGGCAATGAATGCTATAAAATGAGGAAATATATATTAAGTGTTTCTGTAAACTCGAGATACATCATTGAGGTTTGGCATGAAACACAGTGCTTCTGTAAGCACCATATGGCAGCTACATGGAGTGTGTGCTCATTCTCCAAAGAAATGCAATAAAAAATAAGCTTGTTGATTATCCAAGACATGGATACTCTGTTGGGTTAGCAAATTAGATAAAGCCAAGTTTCTTCATTTTGCCGCTTCATGTTCTACTAATAGTTAAGCTACAGGCATTCTTTCTTACAATCTCGGAATGCACAAACTGAGTATCAAACTTTCTCATGCTATCCACCAGATAATGCACACATTAATCAGCCATATGATAATGGCATTTTGTATTTTCTTAATTATTTTTGAGATAGTATCATATTCATTGGGACTCTTCTTGATTTCTGTTATCGCAGAGCATACATGGCTTCAAAATGCCAAGAAAGCTCCAAATGTTCCTCTTGGAGACATTGTAAAGTCAAGGCTGAAACAGTTTTCAAGGATGAATAGATTCAAAAGAAGAGCTCTAAGGGTTTGTATCTGCTTTTCTCGAATCTGGATTTAGTGTCCTTTGATATTAATATTTTTCTCAATTCTACATGGAAAATATGTCGTACTCATGGAAATTATTTTACTAGGTTATTGCTGACCACTTGTCAGCTGAAGAAGTTGAGGATATAAAGGAAATGTTTAAGGTGATGGATACTGATAATGACGGTATAGTCTCATATGAAGAGTTGAAGAGCGGGATCGCAAAATTGGTTCTCACCTTGCAGAATCTGAAGTACAAATGTTAATAGAAGCTGTAAGTAATCTAAACGACTTTCCTTGGTTGTTAAAATGTTCAGTCAGATTAAGTGAGTTCCCTATGTTTTATCACAGTCCCTACAGAATCACTTTATTTGTTTCTAAAATTTATGTCTGATATATAGTACTCCCTCTGTCCAATATTATAAGACATTTTGGCAAGCTAAAACGTCTTATAATATGATACAAAGGGAGTAGTTATGTTGATCCAGCAACCAGTGGTGGAAGTATATAAACTCTGGTCCCTCTTGCTGCATTAGTTTGGTTCCTGGGAGTAGGGACCTTGATAAATAGCATTAAGCGATAAATGATATAATGAAAAATTTCTCCCATTTCCAGACATTTATATTCACTTCACATGTTTATGATCGATAAGATCTATAACCTTAACGCTAACATTTGTAAGTTTCGATTTATACAGATCGAACATATAGAGAGCAGTGAACTTCCTAGTCAATTATCATTAGCCTTCATTTTTGTTAGTTGCTTAGGTCCATGAGAAGAGTCAACTTCTTGTTTTGAGAATTAGGCAGTCCAAATTGCTTTACCTGTGTAATGTCTTCTGTTATTTAGTGAGAAAAAAATGTTAGATTTTTGATATCTTGTCTTTGTGGTTGGAAATTAGGTGGATACAAATGGTAGAGGAGCACTAGATTATGGTGAATTTTTGGCCGTCTCACTTCATTTACAAAGGATGGCGAATGATGAGCACCTTCGGCGGGCCTTCCTGTTTTTCGATAAGGATGGCGATGGTTTTATTGAGCCCGGGGAGCTTCAGGAGGCCCTGGTGGAGGATGGGGCAGTTGATATCACGGAAGTGGTGAAGGACATATTGCAAGAAGTTGACACCGACAAGGTGGATGTTCATCTGTATTTGTACCAAATTGAAGGTACAACCTTTCGGATAGTATTATCCCTCCCCTTACTAAACATCTATTTTTGATTGTTTCTGCAGGATGGCAAAATTAGCTTCGAAGAGTTCGTAGCGATGATGAAAACCGGCACGGACTGGAGAAAGGCATCGCGGCATTATTCGAGAGGACGTTTCAATAGCCTTAGCATAAGGCTTATCAAGGATGGATCTGTAAAGCTGGGAAATGAGTGAAATTGCAGATGGTGCTCTTACTCCGGTCATGCAAGTCCGGCCATCGGGCCCACTAAGCAGAGACCCTCTTTCCTTCTCTAATGATTATTTTGGCGGAAATTTAGATAGGCTCCCCCCTGATTGGTTTACTCGTGTAAGTAGCTTCCCCGGTATCGCCGAGGAGCACGCACTGAATGGTGCACCAACCGTTGTGCGCTTGCCCCCTGCCTGATATCTCCTTTTGCTGTACCTGATGCTAAGTGTTGTACAATATTTTGTTGCTTTCCCTCAGATTCACTTTGTTGGCTTGATGGATTCGCTTGTAGTGTACTGGTTAAGAGCTAGTTATGCCTAGTAGCTCAGTGACAGTTAGTGCATACTGCCATGAGAAAAGAAAAAAGGCGCCATGTAGCTACAACTTGTGTATACTGCCACCATATGTATGCCGTTCTATTTGCAGCCTTGCACTAGATCCTCTGAAGGGACGCTGTTGTGTTCCACTTGTCTGATACTTGAAGTTTCTACTAGTACTTGCCAAATCGGGATCAGGGTAATCTGCAGTTTGTCACAGTAGAAATCAGAGAAGTCGGCCTTATTAAAACTGGTAGGAAGCGATAGCGTTTGTCTCGGCTTCGGGTATGTGTTATATAGCCAAAAAAGGCTTAGGGTTTAGTACATCGTGTGATTACAAAGATATGCGAGATCTCTTGATCCGCAAGACGATACGCTTTATACACCAGCGTATCGTTTTACATTAACCACCGATATCTCTATCTCTAACATCCCCCCTTAATCGAAACATGGACAGGTTTAGATTACGTTTAAATTCTTCTAGCTCCCGTGGCGGCAGTGGTTTGGTGAATCCATCTGCAACTTGGTCTTTGGTTGATATGAACCTGATATTCAGCAACTTTTGAGCAACCCTTTCTCGTACAAAATGAAAATCAATCTCAATGTGTT
The DNA here is from genome assembly GCA_947311845.1 of Poa pratensis. Lineage (NCBI taxonomy): Eukaryota > Viridiplantae > Streptophyta > Magnoliopsida > Poales > Poaceae > Poa > Poa pratensis. Next base: position 22,014,885 of record CAMZMU010000037.1, read on the forward strand.
TGGTCCTTGCATGAAAAATGGGATTAGCTGATAGATATGTAGCACCCATATTATCACACCATAAACAGGGTATTTCATCCACCTTGACTCCAAGTTCCTTGAGAAGAGTTTCCACCCAAATGACTTCAGCCGTAGCATTAGCCAAAGATTTATACTCAGCTTCAGTGCTTGATCGAGATACTGTTGCTTGCTTTCTTGCACTCCATGAGATGAGGTTAGGACAAAAAATATAGCAAACCCACTTGTAGATCTGCGATCATCAATACATCCTGCCCAATCGGCATCGGAGAAAGCACTGATAAGGGTAGATATTGACCTTCGAAATGTGAGTCCAGTAGTGATGGTATTTTGCACATAACACAATATTCGTTTCACCGCAGTCCAATGAACAGTGGTGGGAGCATGAAGGTATTGACAGACTTTATTAACCGAGAAGGAAATATCTGGTCGTGTGAGGGTCAAGTATTGCAAGCCACCAACAACACTTCGATATCTAGTGCTGTCATCCAGTCCAAGAGGATCTCCTTCATGTACGGACAATTTTTCTGTAGCAGATAGTGGTGTAACCGAGGGTTTACAATTTGCCATTCCAACTCTAGTAAGTAATTCCAAAGCATATTTTTCTTGAGTAAGGACTAATCCATCATTAATTTTCTTAACTTCTATACCCAAGAAAAAGTGGAGATCTCCAAGATCCTTGATGGCAAAATGTTTATTCACATCACCGACTAGTGTGGAAATTGCTTGACTTGATGAACTAGTGACTATGATATCATCCACATAAACAAGAACAAAAACCATAGTACTGGACTTGTTATAGATGAAAAGAGATGTGTCACCTCGGGATGGTTGGAAGCCCAAGTCTTGAAGTTTGGTACTCAAACGGGAATACCATGCTCTCGGTGCTTGTTTCAAGCCATACAATGCCTTGTCAAGTTTACAAATATGGTGTGGGGGCATTGACATCTTCATACCCAGGAGGTTGTTTCATGTATACTTCCTCTTCCAGAACGCCATGTAAGAACACATTCTTGACATCAAGTTGCCGAAGGCTCCAACCCCTGGAAACAGATATAGCCAAAACAAGACGAATAGTGGCAGCCTTAACAACAGGACTAAATGTATCCTCATAATCGATTCCATAGCGTTGCTTGAAACCCTTAGCTACCAAACGAGCTTTATATCTGTCAATGGAGCTATCAGCGTTTTTCTTGATTCAATAAACCCATTTGCAGTCAATAATATTTTTGTTAGCATGAGAGGAAGGTACCAAGTGCCAAGTTTTGTTCTTCTGGAGTGCACTGAATTCGTCATCCATTGCCGAACGCCATTGAGGGTGACCAAGTGCTTCTTGTAGAGTATTGGGTTCTCCTGTTGTACATAAAAATTGTACCGAACAGTGCCATCAGTCCATTTCTTGGGTTGTGTAATCCCCTTTTGAAGTCTCGTTCTAGCTGCAGGAGGAGCTACAGGAGCAGGCTACGCAGAAGATCCGGGCACCTGGGGTTGATCTTGTCGGGCAGCAGAGCTGCCGCGTCCAGGTTGTCGCCTGGGACGGCCACGGCGAGTGGGTTGCTGCCGCGTGGCCGCCTGTGGGCCACCGGTTTGGCCGGATGCAGGAGTGGCGGGGCCAGACGGGTCGACGCCCATGTGAAGATGCCCCGTGGCAGCGTGGGATTCGCCCGTCGAGCTCGAGGCGGGCGACGCGGTTTCTGCCGCTCCTGACGCAGCAGCTGGGGAGACAGGATCTCCCTCGGGATCGATGCCGCTGACAGCCCCGGGATCAGCACCGGATCCGGTATCTACATGGGTGTGCGTGATGACGGCGCTGTCGTTTTCTGACATGGAGTCATACCCGGTATCTTCACCGTTTTGACTCAAATTTTCATCATTTTGCTCCAAATTTTCTGCGGTAACCTGGAGAGGACTAATAGCAGCCATTGGTAAGTCATCATTAGTTAAACGGTCATCATCATTCGAGCCCCCAATTTGTGGAAGGAGGTGTTGAGGAAGGAGAAGAATTTCTTTTCTGAGGAGAGCGCCGGCATTGGGGTGTAGAGACGCAAAAGGAAAAACTTCTTCATCGAAGACAACATCTCTGGAGATGTAAACACGACCAGTTGATATGTCAAGACACTTGACACCCTTGTGCCGTGGGCTATAACCAAGGAAGGCACATTGTTTAGATCGATAGGATAATTTTCGATTGTTGTAAGGACGCAAGTTTGGCCAACACGCACATCCAAAGACACGCAGGGATTTGTAGTCTGGTGTGGTACCTAGGAGTTTTTTAGCAGGGCTGATATTATCAATGACACGACTTGGCATGATGTTGATAAGGTATGTGGCCGTGAGGAAAGCCTCATCCCAAAATTTTAGGGGCATAGAGGCATGGGCAAGAAGGGCAAGGCCAACCTCAACTATGTGGCGATGTTTTCTTTCAGAAGATCCATTCTGTTGGTGAGCATGTGGGCAAGAAACATGATGAGATATACCAAGGCTTTGAAAGAAAGGGTTTAATTTTTCGTATTCTCCTCCCCAATCTGTTTGCATGGTTACTATTTTTCTCTCAAACTTGCGTTCTACAAACTTCATGAAGTTTTGGAAAACATCAAAGACATCAGATTTCTTTTTAAGCAAGTATATCCAAGTAAAATTGCTAAAATCATCAATGAAACTCACATAATAGTTGTGGCGCCCTACGGATGTGGAAGCAGGGCCCCAAACATCAGAAAAGACTTGTTGCAAGGGAGCAATTGATACACTTGTAGAAATCAGATAAGCAAGTTGATGACTCTTAGCTTTTTGACATGAATCACAAATGGTTTCACTACTAGAATTCATGGAATGTGGGAGACAAAATTTATTCAGAATCTGTTGAACAACTCTATTGGACGGATGACCTAGGCGACTATGCCACCTTGAGGAGGTGGGCTTGGCGGCAACACAAACTTGCTTGGTCTTTGGCTTGGACGGTGATGATATGATGGGATAGAGACCGCCTTCACAATGCCCTCTAAGAAGAATTTTCTTCGTTGCCCGGTCCTTAATCAAAAAATACCAAGGATGGAATTCAATAAAAACATCATTGTCAACGGCAAGTTTATGAACAGAGAGTAAGTTTTTAGTCGCACTAGGAACATGAAGAATTTTGTTGAGTTGAAGATCACAATTAGGGGTTTGAATAATTGAATGACCGATGTTACTAATGTGCATACCTTCACCATTTGCAGTGTGGATCTTGTCCTTGCCACGGTACTTGTCACGAAGCATGAGTTGCTCCAAGTTGCTGGTGATGTGGTCCGTCGCCCCGGAATCGGGATACCAGTTGGTATCAACTCCATAGGCATAGGCGGCATTGGCGCCTTTGTTGTAGTCGTCCTTGTGGTAATCTTCATAGATGTCGTTGCTGTCTTCGTAGCGCCACCAGCACGCACCTGCAACATGCCCATACTTCTTACAGATTTGGCAGGTCACATCGCTGAAAGGAGCAGGAGCACGTCCGCCACGGCCGCGTCCGCCGCCACGTCCACCACGGCGACCACCATCATCACCGCGGCCATAGTATTGACCACGGTTGTCATCACGATCACGGTTGTAGTTGTTGTAGCCACCGCGGTCATAGTTGTTGTAGCCACCGCAGTTGTTCTTGGTCTTGTAGTTGTTGTAGTTGTTGTAGTTGCTGTAGTTGCCGCCGCCACGACCACGGTGCACGGCGTTTGCTGAGGATTCATACCCCTTGCGGACACCTGACAGTCTAGTCTGACGAACATCATGAGCAGATAACATGGCATGGAGTTCGCTTACCGAGCAGGTCTCCATGACATTGACGGCAGAAACAAGTGAGGTGTAGTCATCGTCGAGGCCGTTGAGGATGAACTCCACCAACTCATCTTCTTCAATGGTGCGAGCTGCGGCCACCAGCTCGGTGGCGAAGCCTCTCATCTTGCCGACTCGTCGGCGGTCATGTTCTCCTTCTTGGTGTTAGCTAAGTCTCCACGCAGATGCGCCAAGTTCGACTTGGATCGCGACGAGAAGATGGAGGTGATCAGCGCCCATACCTCTGCTGCGTGGTTTAGCCCAACGGTCTGAGCTAGTATATCCTTCGACAGAGATCTGAGCAGATAGCTCAAGATCTGCTGGTCCTTCACGATCCAGCTGTCGTAGGCCGGATTGGCGACCTTGGTCTTCTTGCCGTCTATGTCGACGGTGATGGTTTCTGGCGGCGTCTTCTCCTTGCCTTCTACAAGATCCATTGCCCGCGCACCGCGTAGGGCTGGCAGGACCACAGCTTTCCAAAGCAGGTGATTTGCCCTCGTCAGCTTCTCTGAAGGAGGAGGGCCGAGGGGTTGATCGGAGGAGGAGGAGGCCATGGTGCTGAGATTGGTTCTCGGTGTTCTCGGTGGATTGGTTTGCGTGTTCTTGGTAGATCGGTTTTGGGTGTTCTAGGGTTTTGATGTCACAGAAGAGATCGGCTCTGATACCATATTAAAATGGTAGGAAGCGATAGCCTTTGTCTCGGCTTCGGGTACGTGTTATATAGCCAAAAAAGGCTTAGGGTTTAGTACATCGTGTGATTACAAAGATATGCGAGATCTCTTGATCCGCAAGACATGGGATACGATACGCTTTATACACCATCGTATCGTTTTACATTAACCACCGATATCTCTATCTCTAACAGGCCTTGTTTCGTGAACTTGCAGCAACCCAGTGTTTGTGGGTCTAAACATTGGTGCTTTTCGGGCCACTGATTCAGAAATCATTGGACATTGTGAGCCCCTATTCCCTGACTAATCATGCAATCTTTACACTTAAGCTCCAGCTACCATTGTTTTCAAGCGGAAAACAAAACAAAAGGGAAAGCAGCTCGTTTAACTTTGATTTTGGCTTTGTCACCCCATAACATAAAGATGAAAAGACGTCAAGAACGGGCTGGAGATGTAGCAGGTATCTGGTTTGATCTAATTCTGTCGTCTCTCTCAAGGTAACCACAATTTGGATTTGCTTTAAAATGTACCGAATGAACTGTAATTAAGCCACGTGATTCCTGCCACGCTTTATCAGGTGGAGCTGAGTTTTCACTTTGCAGTGTAGATATAACATCCTGAAGTGAGTGTTCAAGTCACGCAAAGATGGTCAAACAAATGTACAAAACCTTCACCCACTACATAGAAACAAAAGGCAGAGCTAGTATCACCAAACCTTGAACCGAAGTTGAAGTGCTTGCTGGAAGCCTGGAACAGTCTTTCTTCTGTAAATCGCTTTACATCATCAATTAAGATACACCTGCTCGCTGTGACTGATCATCATTAAACATACTGTACAAAATAACACAAACGCAAACCTTCTTCTATTTGTACCAACTTTGAGCTCTTCCTTTTCACTCCGTAGTCCATCTCAACTACCGTGATAACTCCAGTACGACGTCGTTTTTACATGATGGTACACCCAACCAGGCGAGATAAAACAAATCTGTCATTTTTTTTTTCAGATGGTAAACATGTGCGACTGCGACATGATCCCCTGCAGTCAGTGCCCCGTTTTGACCTCACCAGCAGTCTAACCTTTTCTCTCTCTCAAAACAGAAAGGCAATGCCTGGCCCGTAACTCTCTCATCTACTACCAAACTGAAATATCGAGCAATTATGCAGTTCGATGAACCCAGCTGCACGATTGCACGGCCGCTCGCCTGGAATGTGTACGACCGCCGGCCGGCGGGGCCTGTACGCGAGCGCCATTATGCTCGGCTGCTTGCTAAAGCCGGAGCAGGTGCGGTTCGAACGGTAGGGTCGCGGCTCGGGAAAGGCGCCACGGCAGATCTGGAGTAGATCCGTCCGATCGACCGAGCGCAGAGAATCCCCACAGGCCACAGCGGAGCAGCGACTGACAATAATGACGGCTCTCCACATCGGATGGATCGCGGCGGCAAGGCAACCCTGACCAGACCAACCACCCCGTCTCCCCCGGCGACAGCGACCTCCGGGCCGACGCCGACATCGACACGCTGGCCGCCGGGCCCCGCCTGCAGAAGAGAAGCTGCTGCTGCCGTGTCTGTGTGCCGTGTGCGGGCGCGTGTTGTTGGGGTTGGATCCCGTGCGGTCGCTGCTTCTCCGCTTTTGCTAGTGCTCCGCTCTCGCTCTCGTCTCGTACAGTTGCCCACTCACTTCAAATGGTGACGGCGCCGCGGCGGAGGCACGCTGGGCTCGCGTGACTGAGGGAGTGAGTGAGTTTGATGGCTATGTCGACGGGGCCTGGCGCTGAGGGGGTCGTCGTCGGCGGCGGCGTCATGGGGTTCCACGCCGGCGCCGGGCGCGGCTTCGCGCTCCGGGAAGGCGTCCTCGCGGCGCGCTCTGCCGCTGACTGGAGGGCGGCGACGAATCCACCGACTCCGACGACCCCGTGCTCCCGCCGCTGCGGCTGGGCGCCTCGTACGCCGATTCCGGGGGCGCGGCGCTCGCGAGCCCTGGCGGCTCCAGCTCCTCCTCCGACGACGACTTCCTCAGCATGAGCTCCACGCCCTCAGGTACCGCGTGCTTCCCCAATTCGTCGAACACTCCTCGGTTCGCGCCGTCGCGCGGCCACCCTCCCGAGAGCGTGGCAACTGCTGCTGCTGTAAATCTCGATCTCCGCGCGTGACTGAGTCACGCGTTCGTCAACTGTGTGTGTATGTGCTTTTGCTCGAATTCTGATCCGAGTTTTGTCGGTCTGGTTGTTTTCGCGTGGAGATCAGGGCTGCAGAATCCGTACGGGGTGTGGTCGCCGCAGCGCGCGCCGTCGGAGGCGTCCTCCTCGGAGATGGAGTTCCGCTCGGCGCGGGAGTACGACACCGCCGACCTCTTCTTCGGCGAGAATTGGCTCTTCGACGACCACCTGTTCCACCGCAAGCCGGAGAGTGGCGACGAGGAGGACAAGTTCATTGTTGGTCCCGACGCCGGCTCGCGGCACAGCGAAACGTGCGACGACAGCAGACGGCGGCAGGCGCGTAGCAAGGGTAATGCGGACTCTGGAGGGTGCGCAGAGGTGTATACGTCACCACCCTGCCGTTGCTGCCACGGGGAAAGGGGGAAGAATGGTCAGGAGTCCGTGAGTGATTCTTGGTCTGCTGTGTACGGGAGGTATCAGATCATGGATGACCTGACGGAGGTGCTGGACGAGTGCGGCGCAGATGCGCTTCAGTTCAGGCGCAACGTGGATGGCGATGCCACGCTCAAGGACACTCCATTGGTGGATTCCAGGAGTGGACATGATGACCTGGAGTTTGATCTGAGTGCGCTGGAGAAGGAGCTTCAGATGCTCAGTCCGTGCTTGGTTGAAGACGCAGATGCTTTTAACAGTAAGTACTTCTGGCATCTTTCATGTTCCTCAGGATCATTTGTCGTGTTTAGCAGAATTCTTTAACAAGCTCAGAAGGATTCGCTTTCTGACTTTGTAACTGGCTTGTTTTTTTTAAGAGATTCAGACTATTATTTGTACTAGCGCCTGACCGTCGCAATTCTAGAACATTGGTATATGCTTGAGTTACAAACCCGTAGCAAACTTGAATTATGATATACTGCTGGTGTATTTCTTCTGGCTGATCCGGATTTGCATGCCTTGTAATTTCAGAATTCACTGTAATCGCACATGAAGTCAATTTTTTTTTTTTTGCTTGTGGACTAGGTGGTTCCATACTGACTATACTTATCTATCGCAGACCGTAGGTTTGACCATGACTTCAGAGTAAATGATGGATTAGATATTGACATTGTAACAGATGAGAAAACTGTCGATGACAAAGAATTTCTAAAGAATAGTTACAGTGTGCATCCTTTTCCTGAGATTGGTAATCCTGAAGATGTTTATGAGATGGAGGACTTTGGATCAGCAGATACAAATGTCCAAAATACTACTACCAATAAAATTGACGGAGGTCCAAAATCGGATATTGATCTTGCAAGCTCTAGTTTTCATCAAGAATATGAGGAATTTGAGCTGAGAATTTTCCACCGGAAGAACAGGTTCACTGTCCAATACCTTTTCTATTTATAACTGCTGCCTAATAGTTATTTAAATATACTCATATGCTCATATGATAGGCTTCTCCCGCAGGACTGGCTTTGAAGAAACCAAAGAATTTCCTATTGTGGTAGATTCAGTTGTTGCCGGAAGATATCGCATCACTGAATATCTTGGTTCAGCTGCATTCAGCAGGGTTGTTCAGGCTCGCGATCTTTGCACGGGAATGGATGTCTGCCTTAAAATAATTAAAAACGACAAGGATTTCTTTGATCAGAGCTTGGATGAGATAAAGCTCCTTAAGTTTGTAAATAAACATGATCCAGCAGATGCACATCATGTATTGCGCCTATATGATTTTTTCTATTATCAGGTATTGATATGGATATATATTCAGTTATACCATTGGTATTCTTGTACACCATACCTTACAATTGAAGAGTCAACTTTATTAAAAAAAGAAAAAAAATATTATATTCACTCCAAGTCTTAAGGTTTATTTGTTACACCAGCTGTTCTTTTAATACAAGATGCATGCTTTAATTATTGGCCTGTTAAGTATTGATTCCAGCATTTTTTCATTTTTGATGTCGGATAATGCTGAGAGCTGAAACAATCAACAGGAACATCTTTTCATTGTCACTGAATTACTACGGGCAAATCTATACGAATTTCAGAAGTATAACCAGGAGTCCAGTGATGAGGTCTACTTCTCATTGCCCAGAATACAGGTATCTGACTGTTATTTTCTTTTTCCTGAGAGTATCTCCATCTATTCTTGTAATCTTCTGTTTATTTCTATTGTATAATTATTATCTCATCACTTAAAATTAATGGCACCGTATCAAATCATTCACGGCTGACCTTTTACGCAGCTTTAAAGGAAGATACATTTGTGTTTTTGCCCTTCTGTTCCATGTTTCTCTCTGAGTGATAGTTTGGGAAGTCTGGAATATATTATTGAAGCCTAATAGTTTATTTACTGAAAATGTAAAAAAATATTGAAATAGTAGACCTTACCTTTGTTTTCAGGCTATAGCTCGACAGTGCTTAGAAGCTTTGGTGTATTTACATCATTTAAATATAGTTCACTGTGACCTCAAACCAGAGAATATCCTTATGAAGAGCTACAGCAGATGTGAAATCAAAGTTATTGATCTGGGAAGCAGTTGCTTCTTAACAGACAACTTAAGCCTATATGTTCAATCACGTTCTTACCGTGCTCCTGAGATCATTCTTGGTCTTCCGTATGACCAGAAGATTGACATTTGGTCTCTTGGCTGCATCTTCGCTGAGCTGTTCACTGGTGAAGTAAGTTCACATATTGACTTAAATCTCCTTTGTTTGGTTTACATGACATGCTCAAGACACATCAACACTTTATCTACAATAACACCTTTTAATCCAATCACGATCGAAGATACACTAGAGTTTATCTACGACCAAATGAATATTTTTCTGATATTAAACTTATCCCTGTAATCTCTGCCAGTTAAGGTTCTGGTCGGGGTTGGTGTTTGTGATTGTTTAACCACTCACTTCATCCCAAGAAGACTGTAACATACTTGAATTCTATAGCCTCTTCCGCCCTTCACAGGTTGAGTAAGACCTCCTTTTGTGGTCTTAAGGATGTTAATATGAAGCTGTGCAGAAACTAGGACTGTACATAGTCTATTGAAATATCTAATACATCTTATATTTTGGTACGGAGAGAGTACAATCTAAGCAAAGAAGGATCTTCTAGTAACTTGTCATATACAACAGAACCATCTATTGAAGCTAGTATGAGTTGAAGATAATGTGTCTGGAATCATTGTTGAAAACACTTGAAAAATAATATCAGACGATTAGTGTACCCTCAGAGTGGTAGCTGAGGTCTGAGGAGCTAATGTGAGGCCTGGTACCGGTAGAATTACATCTGTCTGTATCAAATAGCCATGTTCTTCTGTTTCTCAAAGTAGAACTCCTTGTGACTGAGGACGCTGGTTTCATGTCACAGGTGCTCTTTCCTAATGAATCAGTGGCAACCATTCTTGCTCGGATAATTGGAATAATTGGCCCAATTGACAACAAGATGCTTGCATTGGGACAGGAGACTCAGAAGTACTTTACCGAAGAGTATGACCTTTTCCACAAGAACGAGGTACATGCTCTTGGTTAATTCTTTCAGTTTATGCCGGTCTCTTCGAACATCATAAGTTCCACCAGGAGCATTTTTAAGTGTATTTAGGAAAACCATTATTATTTTGGTACTTTCTTATCCAAACTTTGTTTGGCGGCGATGTGCATGACCTGAGATCACTAATTTAGTTTGCAGGCACACTTTAGTTGAAGCAAAATTATGTGTTGTTTTTCATTTTAGTAGGATGTCGGCATGTCATGTGGAAAAACTAGTCTTGGTTCTGTCTTCGGGACCTCTTTGTGTCTCACATGCTTGGCAGGGTGAATTCCACTGACATTATTTATCACAAGTACGATGCCATAGAAGGTTATTTACAGTGCAGCTTTTGTTCTAAATTTTGTTTTGCCGTATACCTAAAGGAAATTGTTATGCCGTGTACAAAATCTTGAGTTGTGAAGAAATCAAAGTCAACAACTGGAATGCTTTACATAAGTAATATTACCAATAATGTCAGTGGAATTCTGTTACCCGAGGACTTGCGTCATGGTGTTTTAGTAGTTGCCGGAGGTGTTCTTCGCAGTTGGTCTCATGGCATACCCTGTTGGTCTTTACTTCTTTGGATCTAGCTCCCTCAGGTGCAGCATCGAGTATATCCATTAGGTGGACACCATCCTTGCACATAATCTTGAGAAACAAACTTGTTTGTCATCACTGCAAACATCTTTGGCACAAAGATTTCAGTTGTTCTATGGCACTTTCACTGGTATCATCACCACGCAATGACGAAGTGTTATTTACAACATGCCATTTATTTTTCAACTTCATTTCTCTTCTTATTCTAGGAGACAGATCAGCTGGAATATTTGGTACCAGAGAAATCCTCCTTGCGGCGCCACTTGCGATGCTCCGACTCCAAGTTTGTTGATTTTCTGTCCTGCCTTCTGCAAATTAACCCCAAAAAGAGACCGACAGCCAGGGAAGCGTTGCGGCATCGATGGTTTTCACACACATATCATTGAGCTGCCGACCAGGACCATCTTCACAGGCAGGGAGATTTTCGAAGTTCCTCGGCTTGTGAAACGACACATTTTCTTCTTTTGCAGCTGGATTTTGCCCTTGTTTATTTTTTCAGGCAACCCTTGCCTGATTTCCGAGGTGAATACATACCTGCTCATGCATGTAGATATGAGAAAAGGTTCCTATCTGTACAGCTGCCTTATACTCTGATAAATACTACTCTGATGTACTTCTAATTCTCAGTATAGCAAATCAAGTTTGGTTTAAGTTGTCCATAGTTTATCTTTAATACTTGGAGCTTGTTTGGATGTATGTATGTGTTTGCAGAGTTTTAATATTCAGTTCAAATTTGAACTAAATACTGAAGCTCCAAAAAAAAAAAAAGATCCAGCATCCAATGCTGTTACTTATTTTACCCAATTCATCAAAAAAGAAACCCAGTGGTTAGTTCAAGTTGAAAACATGAACTGTCAGCGACAGAAAGAAGTGCTATACAACAACAAAAATAAGGTTCATGGCTGCCTAACCTAAATTACATTTTGTTCTTCTCTTCGGGCATGGTCACCTGTTGTTCAACAGGGGCTTGTATGGAAGGACTAGAATGAATGAGGTGTGTGCAATTATACTCCTGAGAAGAACAGCTAGCCCTTGAGTTGCTTGATCAAGACTTATAGCTTACATTGCTTGATCAACATGTGGGATCCCAATTTTTTGGAGCCACTCTAGCATATGAAGTGTATCGTGCAGTACAGCCTACTCTAGGCGTACAGGTATATCATTCTTTGACAGAGAATGGTACTTGGAGAATGTTAGGATTATAATGGGATCAATAACACTGAAATTTTTAGTTTGGAACCAAATAACGATTTTATCTGCAGCCATTTTACCTAATCACCCATGGGTGGATGCAGTAGGAAACTGTAAGGATTTTATATATGAATGACAATTCTACGGAAATCTTTGGACAAACAAGAAATATCCTTGACCTGTTATACGTATCCCCTGAGCCCTGAAAATGAGAGCATAACAGCATAAAAAAAACAGAACCACCTTTTTTTTTGCGACTAAAAACAGAACCACCTTAACCAACCTATCAGAAACTTACTTTGTGCCATCAGGCATAGGTCAAAAAATCAGGAGTCTACAACTATCTACACTACACCTACTGAGAAGAGCTTGGCAGGAAAATTCCTGGCCCTACATCACCAACGATTAAACGGCTACGATTCGCCCGTCTCCCCCTCCACTGTGTCACCTGACACACACAGGCCCTCACACATCCCCCCACATCCGCCGCCGTTCCCGTCTTCGTTTACGAAATCGAATAATCGATTTTTTTTTTGTACAAGGGGTGGGGTCCAGAGACCCCGGTGTTGCATTTATATTATGAGAAGAGCTTGGCAGGAAAATTCCTGGCCCTACATCACCAACGATTAAACGGCTACGATTCACCCGTCTCCCCCTCCACTGTGTCACCTGACACACACAGGCCCTCACACACCCCCCCACATCCGCCGCCGTTCCCGTCTTCGTTTACGAAATCGAATAATCGATTTTTTTTTTGTACAAGGGGTGGGGTCCAGAGACCCCGGTGTTGCATTTATATTAAAACACGTGGCAGGTACATATTTGCACTTAGGCCCTTTACATCTATTGCCCTGGGAAACCTAATATTCGAAGATAAGGCCAGTGCTTTTACATAAAACACCCTAGAACAGAAAAAAGAAAAGCAATCAGCTCCTAGGGTTGCTCTGCCACCAGTCGCCGGCGCTCTCGAATAATCGATGGCATCACAATATAACACACGCTGCCTTCACAATTGACCACTTCCCCCCGTCCCCGTCCCCGTGCGTATAGGGTTAGGGTTTCACTCCGGCCGCCGCCATCACCGCCGTTCACTCGTCCTTCCTCTTACGCCGCCGTCGTCTTACCGCTACGCAGAACGGATCAGTCGCCTCCCCGTCGGCGGCCGGCCACAGAAGGGTTTCGAGCCGCCGCAACCTCGCCCTGCCTCGTCCGCCGCCGTCCCCGTGAATTCCTCTGAAGATTCGGCCGATTTCTTCTCCGACCCCCGGCAGCTATTCTTCGTCGCCGACGACCGCGACCTGCAGCACCAAGCACCACCTGCTCTGCGTCCTTACCACCGACATATTCCTCCAGCAGCAAGGTGAGGCCATTCCCCTCTCTTTCTTTGTGCTGTTTGTATGTGTGTAAGTTCATGAACATGACCGGCAGTGTATTTGTATGTGTGTGTGAGTTAATTAACATGACCGGCAGTGTGTTTGTACGTGTTTGTGAGTGTATGAACATGGCTGGCAGTGTTATGTATCTGTGTGTGCTGCTTTTATCCATATAGACATATAGTACATATTTTGCCTAGATAAAAATGTATATTGATGTAGACAGTGATGATGATTGATGAAGAGTAGGTAGTTCCTTTGATGGCACGCTGAGTTATGAGGAGCAGACTTGAGAGATGGGAACAAAAGTTCCTTGTCTGACATCATAACAACATCAGTGTGTTCTCTGTAAACAGTTGTTCTCCAGAGTGGCATTTCTGCACATGCAACGTTGACTCCTTGCTTGTTTTCTTGTACATCTATATGTCGTAGCAGAATCACCCTAGTATTCAGAATTCCCATAGATCACCAGCTTCGAGCATGTTTAATTCCCATAGATCACCCTAGTGTTCGGCCTCTTTTGTCGATTGGATAGAGACAGATACACTAGTGTTCGGCCTCTTTTGTCGATTAGATAGAGACAAATACACTAGTGTTCGGCCTCTTTTGTCGATAGCTAGTTATTAAATTTAGAAAATAGTTCTCTCTATGATAAATGCACTATTCTGTCTTGTTACATTCCTTTGATGTGTTAGTTTACTGTTTTAATTGAATATATAGTATTATATCAGGACTAGAGATGTTCTTAGCAGCAGTTTTCTTTTGTTTTGCATGGCATGGTGCCCATGTGTTGTAGACTTCAAGTACGAGTTATGAAACTAATGCACTTTTTTCTTCTTTACAGTCGCAGAAACATGGTGAAGCCAGCCAACCACCCATCACCGCCTCCGGGTATGGAATGGTTTGACACCTGGGTCAAAAAACAAATTCTCCTCGAGCCATACCATGTATGGACTGGGAAGACTTTCATGTTGGGATCTAAAATTGGAGCAAAGTTTCTCAAGAGAGCTTATAGGCATGTTATTGCGGCTTTTAAGGATGGGCTCAGCTGGCGGGGACAATTCAGCTATTGGGATCTTCTGGTCAGCACAGATGGCTGCATGGAGTTCCAAATAAACGCCACTGCTGTTCGTTCAACAGAGCTGCAATATCTGTTCATGGATTTTCGTTCTTTGAACAATGCTATCCTTAAGCATTACGAGCATAACTCTTGCCCTGTACTCTACATACCACACCTACGTTACTTCACTACAAACCCTCCACGCAGTATTTGGCATGATGCCTTGTGCTGTGAGAGGTATCTCGAATTCCTTGGATATCAGTTCGCGTTTGCTGACCCAAATGCCCGAGGACTGTTGACTGACGGGTTAGCTACTGCCGCCTTGCTAATGGGTTATATTGACCGGGCAGCTTATGAACGCATCATATATAGAGCTTGGTTCATGCTACCATCCATGCCGAACCTGCCTACGTGGGTCTATATTGGCTCTCTGAACCCTATATATGCTGCAATTATAAAATTCAACGATTACAATAGACCTGGTATGCTTACAGCATATCCGGCAGCTCTATATGCCTTCACAAGGCACACAGACATCCATGGTGGAGAAAAAACATTGGTAAGTGGCTAAGTCCTTTAGTAGACGTATTGCATTATGATTTTTTTGAACTGAGTTCATATGGACATATGGTTCATATGTCGTGTAATTGTTTCAGACCGAGCTTTTCCCACCACAAGCTCCACGCCAACTACACACATGGGACACATATCAGGGACAGGAAGAGTCCTCGAACCAATATCTTGGACAGGATGCCTGGGCTGCTCTTGAAGCAGTGCGAGAGCAGCGAGTAATCCAGGCAGCACAAGCCGCCAAGGCCTCTCCACAGGGTCAGCAAGCCCCCAGCGTTGAACAACAGGGTCAGCAATCCCCCAGCGTTGAACAGAAGGGACAGAAAGACCGCAGGATTCGACTTAAAGGGGTAAAGACAACAAGTCTGGGATGTACTAGCTTATTAGTATATGAATATCTCTATTTGATTAACCCTGTTCTGTGTTTTCTGTTTTCAGAATTACATACAAACGATGATCAACCCTGTTGAACTCAACTTAATGTTGGGCCATGACTTTGGCAATTTCATTGCCCAGGCGACGGCGCTCATTATAATCGAGTCAGATTTGGGAATTTTTCATGGATAGTGAGTAACTACTCCTATAAAAAATTTAGCTTAAAGATATCATGTGCTAACTTCCTTTTGTTGCAGCATTGATGAGGTGTATGATGTCTACAAGAAGTCCATTGATAACGAATGAGTAAGTCTTCCAATTCCGAGAGATACCAATGGACTATAGTAGTTCATGCTTCCGTAGTGATCATTGTTAGTTGTATGTCAGACCATTGCATGTTTAGGATCTAACTAAGTTACTATCTCAGATGCTCCTGGTATTTTTGGATTGTTTTAGGTTGTAGTTTTTCTTTCACTGAGTTGCTGGATGGATTTGGATTCACTTTTGCACGCAACCAGGGTTGTGCAGTGGATTAGGTATTCATTGTGTGATTAAGTTGCTTATTAAGTTACCTCATTTCTAGTTATTAAGTTGAATTTAAATAAATAAAGATATATACATAGGGGGTATGGGTTTTTAATTGTTAGTTGTCTGACCATGCAATCATCATAGATTAAGTTGCTAAACTCATGTTGCAATCATATTTCTCTGGTGTCCCTTTCTCGTGCTCAACTTTGGGATATGTTATCGTTGATGAATCATTTTGGATGGCCCTGATCTTTGTTGTATGGTTGTCTTGACCTGCATTGTCATTCTGCCCATAACATTTTTGTATTCTGTTGCAAAACAGCAGTGGATCATACGCAGAAGGAATATTTGGCTGTAGATTGGTAGTTTATATGCTAGTTTTCCAGATTTAGTTTTCAACATTGTTATACTTTTTGGTTGGTGGATCTATACAGGTTTTAGAACATAGTAGTAGTGCCCATTCATTTGGGATGGGACATATGATGAGAATCTGTATGCAAACTCATGATGGTCGTCTGAGACACTTAGTGTGTCATGTTGCAATCATATTTTCTCTGATGTCCTTTACTCTTGCTCAACTTGAGGATATATATCCTTGATGAATCATTTTGTGTTATCTTGATCTTTGTTGTTTGGTTGTCTTGCTGTAATCGTGTCCTTTTTATTTTGAGCTTGACATGTAATTCTGGAATCATAATGCAATCTGAAATTCAGAGTTTTGGATTGTTCAAATCTATGAATGGTATATGTGATTTCCTCTTTGATTGTTTATTTGCTAATATACTCTTTTAAGTGTTTTAATCTCTCAGTTGTTGCTATGTGTATGTTATTGTAAAATATCTACATGTTTTCTACGGCACAATAATGACGTTATTTTTATCTAATGTATCTTTTTTGGTCGGAAGACCAATGACTCTTTTATGTCCTTTTCATTCTGAGTGCCCTATTTTTCTGTTGACATCTTTATTTCGTTTGATGTGTTATTCTGTTTCTTCTTTTTCTTCAGCTCGATAGCTTCATTTAATATCTTTCTGTGTATACTACTTGTATATGTGCTGGTTTGTTACCTCTGTCTACCAGCCGTTTCATCTTCTTTCGACATATGGAAATACATGGCCACTGAATGTGTTAACATTTTTGATTGAACATGAGAAACAATGGCCTATAATCTGTTTGTCGATTTTCTGAATTTTCATTTATTGGTTTACATACGTGTGAAGAATGGTGACTATACATCACTTATGCTGTTCTGAAGGGAGTGATGGGTTGAAGAACATAATTTTCTTGTTCTGTTTACTTGCACACTTACATTCATCATACTTGAACCGGTCCTTGTATACTGTTGAATGTTGATGCACCAAGCTGTAGATGATGAGTTGTTGTTAAATCATAGATCATGCATGATAATTGCAAGGTGAACTATAGTAGCGGCATATCTTTTGGTATATGTTAGGCAGAGATAACGTTGAGCATTAGGTGTTTCTTGAGTGCCGTTTTAATCATTTGATCTAACTGCTGTATGTGTTCTTCTCCCACAGGGTTGGAAAGCAGCTCGTCAACATTCCTTCTTTCATGGTGAAGGTTGACACTGAGAAACATGTTGAGTTCTCACTCACTAGCCCACTGGAAGATTGAAGAGGAACCAGAAGAAGGCCTCAGGTGATGGCGATGGCGAGGAGGAAGAGTAAGAGCTAAGCCTTTGCTCTGCAGGACTGTGTGTGAGAAATGGTCGAAACTTCAGTTGAGATCGCCTTGTGGAACTTGCGGCAGGAAGTTGTTTGAAACTTCGATTTGAGCTTTAGAAACGTAGTGGCAAAGAGCTTTCGTTACCTCAGAATCCAGTTTTTGTTGTCAGTTCTGAAACAAAGTTCTCGTATGTCAGTTTTGCGTCCTTAGATATCAGGGCGTGAACAAGCGATATCAGTGACACTTGGTTAATTTGAAGCCTTGTGTCATTTCTTGAACTGCATGAAATGTATGATGGTATCGATTGACATGTTCGGACATTCATTCTGCACCGAGTGTCAGCTGTGTTCTCTAATTTCTCTCCCTTTTTTTATCCAAGAGTAGTAGTATTAATTAAGCAGCAGAGCTAATACTTTAATCAGCAGCCAACAACTCAAGCAAGCAGGAGAAAGAAAAGGGTTGCAGCAACTCTACCTATTCTAGGCCCAACCGAGTTGGGGATGGCAGCAGCTAAAGCACCAGGAAGCAGCAACTGATCTAAGGAGTACAGCAATTCTACCCAGGGTTTAATATTTCGTTTGTGTAATATTTTCCGCACCTCCCAGAGATTCGCGAATTTCGAGAAAATAACGAAATTTCGAAGAAATATTTCAAAAATTTCGGCCAGATTTATAGTCTGGCATTCAAATTAATTTCAAAAAATAAAAGTGGGGCAACTAGAATCGAACCCAGTACCTTCCTAAGATCTGGCTAGGTCCTAAACCGGTACACTAGAGGCAACTTCTTGCCTAGATTACGCTCTAGTTCTTTTAGAAGTGTAATCTCTCTGGTTTATTTAAATTTAAACGAAAATTCTGACCGAGATTATATTTTCTCGCCCCTTAAAGAAAACCGTTGATTTCGCGAATTTCGCTCGAAATTTCGACGAGAATTTTTTCCCTGATTCTACCTACCCCAGGATCATCCCAGTTGGGGATGACTGCTACTACAACAACCCAGCAGTTAGTCATTAGAGTAGTTGCAGCAACTTTTTATGTAGTGTTGTCCTGCAATATACAAGACCTGCTTCAGGCTGTTGGTTTTGTTGTTTTTGGGATCTAGGGTTCTGAACAAACACTCTTGGTTTTTTTTTTATAGGATGCGTGCTCTGTTTCTTTACCTGGATTCTATACAAGAGGTTGCAAGTTTTGTTGCATCGAGACCAGGGGATCTTGACTCCATGTTGTATGACCGTATTAATAATCATCAACGGTAATAGAAAGAATTTCAAAAGTAATCAAATTATAAATAGGTCTAGGACAACCTAGCGACGACTACGAGCACCGAAGCGAGTCGAAGTATAGCTGGGCAAAACTTGCTGTTGTATAGCTTATTGTATAGCTTATCGTAGTAGACACACGGGAAGTCGTCATGATAATACCCCAAAGGGCTAGCGCACAAGAGCAACAACCATTGTCAAATATGAGTACTATAAATCGAAAGAGTCTAGCCTGCAACCACACAAACAGAGACATTAAACTAACCGGATCCCAAAAGATTCACCAGACACACAACTCCACACGTCCTCCGCTAGCGCTAGACGCATCACCGAAACGGGGATATGGTGGGAAGTAACTTATTCTGACATCGGGACGCCGCCTCAACAAAACTATCTAAAACAGAAGGTACAATGTGGATTGATTGTCGTAGAAATTCAAAGTGGCTCTTACGACTAAGAATTACAATGAAATCTCTTATGGATATCTTCTCCATTGTATCTATCTTTGAAACATGAAATACTGCCAATACTTTGGTAAAGAGACTGCAATCGGACTGGAACAATGGTGTTGTCACTCACCCACCTAAACGGACTTGATTACGGATAAATATTTTCTAAAAGCCCCCTTGAGTCGCCCATCTAAAAAGATGGAAACCATGAGCGATGAACGTATTTGGGCCGAGGATGACCCCTTAAAAGTGCAGTCCGTTGAACCACAAATTGTTCACTATAATGTCGAAAGAGATTCCAACTCGGCATAAATCAAATCAACATAAGCAACAAAATGCAATAACTTAAACTCAGTGGATAAGCTTCTCTAACTTCATCACACAAATTAGAGCAATTTTATTCGTAAGAACACCATGATCACAACTACACGCGGACCAATAACACAAAAATCCGAAAAATCTCAATTCCCTACACCCCTCAGCGCCAAGATGGCTGCCGGAGGCTTCGTGACAAACAAAAAAAAAACTTCGACGGCGTCTGTTGCTCTTCAAACCCTAGGTAGAGTATCCTAGAAGATACATGCTCAGTCCAAGGAGGCTTTTGGGACATGTGAGTTTTTTTTTGTCCGAGTATAGACTTATAGTGATGATCATGGTGTTTTTACGAATAAAATTTCTCTAATTTGTGTGATGATGTTAGAAAAGTTTCGGGAAAGGTGAGATTAAACCGGGATAAACCACCACCGACCTCTAAAAAGGCCAACCCCGATTGGTTCGTTGGAAAATAGCCAAAACGACACGTAAAGTTTACGAGCTAAAAATCCTGCGGGTTGTTCCGTCCACTCCGTAATCTGAAGAGTACTCCAAAGTCCAAACCGAGCGGTTCGACTCGTTCCTTCCCCTCACTCGCACGCGTTTCCCCCACCTCGTTCCTCGCGTGCTGCCCCGACCGAGACCCTAATGGGCGCGCCGCCGCCGCCCCGCCGCCCCGATGCCGCCGCTCCGCCGCCCCGATGCCGCCACCTCCGAGATCACGCCGACCTCTTCTCCGGTCTCCCCGACCTTTCTGACCTCGCCTCCGAGCTCCCCGACCCCTCCTGCGAGCTCAGCGACCACGCCGACCTCGCCTGCGAGCTCCGCGACCGCGCCGCCTTCTCCCCCGGTCCGACCTCGTCCCTGCCGCCCTCTCAGCTGAGCCGCTCTTTTCGCCCCCGGGCCGAGCCCCGCCCCGATGCCGCCGCCCCGATGCCCCGATGCCGCCACCTCCGAGATCACGCCGACCTCTTCTTCGGGCACCCCGACCTTTCTGACATAGCCTCCGGGCTCCCCTACTCCTCCTGCGAGCTCAGCGACCACGCCGACCTCGCCTGCGAGCTCCGCGACCGCGCCGCCTTCTCCCCCGGTCCGACCTCCTCCCTGCCGCTCTCTCACCTGAGCCGCTCTTTTCTCCCCCGGGCCGAGCCCCTCCTTGCCGATCTCCCCCGAGCCAGCGCCTTAATTGGAGAACATGTCTGCCCCATGTCGCCTTGCTCTCTCTCGAGCCTTTTTCTCTCCCCGAGCCGACCTCCTGCAGACGGTGCCACCCCAGCTTCCTCCTCCGCCGCCTCCTATCCAAGATCCCCCCCGCCCCGGGTCCGTCATGCCGGTTTACCACCATGCCGGCATGACCCGATGCTGGGAAGGTCGCCCCTTTGTACTCATTGATAAAATATGTCGCACCGACTGCCGCACAAATGCGACTACAGCCTCTACCGTGACAAGCGAAAGGTTTCCCATCAGGGTGTCCTTCGAGCTGGCCGATCCCCCGGGCATTTCTCTTTGCTTCGTCCATTGCACTGGCGGCAATAACAGAAAATTCATCGGAGATCCTCTCGTACTCACCTCTGCGCAGGCCTTCGTCCTCCTGGTAGTCTCCTTCAGTAGCTGTGCTACCCACGATGCTTTCCATGACTACTATGTCTACAGTGCAGGGCCAGGTAGACCACAACTCCACCGTATCCCTATGACCTTCCCACGTGACTTTGACCACAATACGGTTGGTATACTGCCCCTCGGCGATCAGTATTCTATTGTCATTCCTGCTTCATCCTTCAACAACAGAGCCCGCAGCATGAATTTCACTCTTAGGGTGTTCTCGTCTAAGGGGAAAACATGGACCACCAAGGAGGCTCCGTTGGCCCAAGACTCAGAGACGGACTATCTCAAGGCTATTAGTCATGTGGCTACTGAGGTAATCTCATTTGGAGAGGGGGTTCTTGGTTGGGTCGATCTTTGGTGGGGTATTCTTCTGTGTAATGTGGTAGACGAGCACCCGATGATGCGTCTTCTGCAATGGCCCGTGCCTGAACCCAACATTGAGTACTTCGATTTCACTTTGAATCATATATCTCCACGGCCCTATCGAGAAGTTACTGTTGTCAACGGTATAGTCAAATTCGTCGAGCTTGAGCATACTGCTAATCAAGGATGGACGGCCACCATATGGAGCAGGATAGTTTCTTCGCTGGACTGGCACGAGAACTCCACAGTTCACAGTCACGATGTCTCCATCACTGACTCCATTTTGCTAAGTCAGATGCCATTTTTGCTGCCTGAAATGTTGGGCACGGAAGCAAATAGCCTGACTTGGGACCAAATAATATGCACGAGTCCTACACTCAGTTTGACCAACGATGACATAGTTCACTTAATGGTTAAGTCGAACTTGGAGTATCCAATAGCATATGTGATCACTGTTAACACCAAAACTAAAACTTTAGAAGCAGTTGAGCAATGTTGTTCCAAAAAGATGACCTTCTTGGTACCAACATACATGGCTTCTGCCTTCTCCAACTATCTTCGCACAACTCCAGGTATATGAATGCACATTTTTTAAGTTGTACTTCAGTTTGTTGGTCTGCTTATGTGAATATGAAAATTTGTTATGTGGTTGATTCATGATTTCATTGGACAGTTGTGGTTTTAGATGGTATTTCTTTTTGTGGTATTGTTTAGACTAGAATGAAAAATCATGTTTTCTCTCCAAACCACAGTGATAAAACATGTTGTTCATAGATAAAGTGATCAGAGCAATGTATCTGTTGTTGAATCAGGTTGTGTGTTCTGCATTTCTTACAAAAAAAATGTAATTTTATGTTACCAGGTCCAGCTCCCGCTAATGTTCTGGAGTGTCCATACAATGTTGCTGGACCCAATGTTGAAAATGATATTACTGTTGAACCACCTCCGCTCATGCCCAACGAGCAACACAAAAGGACCGATGCTACTAATACTTACTTTGAGGTAAGGAATTGTAGAATGTTTCAGAACAAGTTCCTAACTTCCAGGAAGGTAAAAAGCTTGGCCAAGAAGATATTGCCCACCAGTGACTTGATTTTCACTCTATATCTTTGTGCATTCCCTTTTGTTGGGAGTGTGAATCCCTAAATATTGTTTCATCCTGTGCGAGACTTTCACCTTAAAGCAAACAATAGGTTGGACAATAATTATTTTTCTTTGATTAATTATGTGAATAGGCGGGTATTCCTCCAAAAGAAAAGAAAATGATATATCTGTTTCATCTGTCATTTTGCAGCTGTCTTTTATGGGATGCTCCTAATAGAACTCCATACTCTATAGTATTTGGCTGATACCTTTTGTGACCATCTAGTTACGTTCTTACTAATTAGTGATTATTTATCTTCTACAGGTGAAGCAGGGTCCACCAACTGCAGTTGTTAAACCAAAACCTGTCACAAGACCACTGAGCATCGCTGTTAAAGGTACAGATGAATTTTGTCATATCCTTGCAGGCTACAAAGATCACAGCAGCAGCCATTTCCATAGACACATCCCCAGCCTATCCCAGCAAACCACACTTCACCAGCCCATCAGTAATGCTCATATGAAGCTCATTTGTTGGCCCACTTATGTGAATCTGAAGTTGGTGGTTGATGATTTAACCGGGAGTGCTATGTAGTTGGACAATTGTGGTTTAGGTGTTATTTCCATTTTTGTTGTGACTAGATTGAACATTGTGGCCTCTTATTTTGTTCTTAGTGTTCAGAAAGGCTGACGGTGCATAATTTCGAGACCTGGATTTAGACATGGTTCCTGTGAATTTATCTTAAAGCAAACTAGCAGTTGTTGAACAATCATTTTTGCCTTTTAAAATCCTTTTGTTGACCTTGTGATTTTTTTCTATTTGGAAACTTCTCTGTAACTTTCTTATTGATCCGTCGTGATAAGTCAAGTTGTTAATAAAGAAAGTGATCAGAATGATGTATCCGTTGCTGAATCAGGTTGAATGTCTTTGTCTTTTCTTACAAAAAAAATGTAATTCTATGTTACCAGGTTCAACTCCTGAACTGGAGCGTCCATACATTGTTGATGAACCACATCTGCCAGTGCGCAAGAAACAACCTAGATGGACCCTTGTTGATGCTTCTTCCTCTCTCTCTCCAGCTCCGAAGGATGTTACCAAGAATAATTATGCCTCAACTGTGAGTTCTGAACTTTCATATCTACACCCTCTCAGAGGTTTCTGAGGGAAGAAATTGTAGGGTGTTACGGAAAAAGGTCCTAAGATTTAGTTTTCTTGGAACAAAATAGTTATGCAAATAACAACAATTCTGTTTTTGACTGAGCAGTTGGACCACGGATTATCTGAGCCAAATCAGACCCTATCAGACAAGACGGAACAGCAGCAAGCAATGTTACAGGTAAGGGTGGCCTCACTTCGTTTCTAGTATGCCATATTCGCTACTCCCTCCATCCTAATACATGTGGCGTCCTCGTTTTCCGCATTTTAACTTTGAACACTAATTTGACAAAGAATACATGTTACTTGTTGTGAAAATTATATCATTAGAAACTTTATTCGAATTCAAATTCAATGGTATAATTTTCATGACAAATAATCCATGTTTGGATGATCAAATTGATGGTCAAACTTAGACCTTGAAA
Source organism: Poa pratensis (assembly GCA_947311845.1). Taxonomy (NCBI): domain Eukaryota; kingdom Viridiplantae; phylum Streptophyta; class Magnoliopsida; order Poales; family Poaceae; genus Poa; species Poa pratensis. The sequence continues at coordinate 22,039,072 of CAMZMU010000037.1, forward strand.
AGCATGTGCTCCACCTAAATGGGGAGGAGGGAGTAACAAGGAATCATGTTGAAGGTATTGATGCATGTGGAACGAGAGCTTTTATTATCAGAAGAAGCAAGCATCTCTGCCGAGCAGGATGCTGCTGCTCAGAGACATGCTGCTAATGTGCTGCAGATTAATTGGCCAACTTGATGCCTGCCCAGACCACGTCTGGTTTCTGTGCCTAACTTATTTTCCTGAGAACTAGTTGAAATCCCAGCCATGTTCAATATAGCATCAACGTCTAGTAAACAATATGGACACATAATGTTCATTAGAGATTTTGACATATTTATTAACAAATAAACATACACTTTTTTGTAATAGTTTGCAATATTATGCTCAAAAGATTCCTTAAGCAATGATTAGGAAAGCTGGCCAGTTTACAGCCAGTACCCTTACAACATATACAAGGCTACCAGAGCTTTTATGCTGAGTTAACTAATTTGATTACTGGTTGTGTGGTTTGATTACTAGTTGTGTGGTTCGAACAGATTTTATGATCACTCTGGAGTCCAGACTCCAGACTCCTGAATTTTATGAAGAACATTGACTCTCGTAAAGTGTCAAGTAGGATAAACTTAATGAAATCTTCTAGATAAAAGGTCTCTAAACAGTTATAACCATGTTCTTCGTTCACCACTCATCAAAACCTTTGCCTGCTGGGGAAACAATAGCTAGCAGATTTGCTACACCCTGAGTTGAATCTGTATTTGATTTGGGATTTTGGGTACATGTCTGCGATAGAACCTGAGAAGAAAAGTGGCCATGATGGCTAAATCTGAGGATGGTTTTCATTTAACTGGGTTTATTGGTTCAGTTTTGGCATATGGGCTTATTTGGTTGGGGTGTTAATGGGCTTGATACGAAACAGGTTTGGTTTAGTTTGGTGTCGTGCAAAAATAGTTTGGGTGTGGTCAGGTATAGGTCCAATATTTCCGGTTCCAAACAGGTTTGACCCGTGGTTGCTACACCGGTTCGTGAGATTGGTTCTTCTTCCTCCTGGCTCCCTGCTCGCTCTTGTCCCCGTTCTTTCCGCCGATGCCGCCTCCTCTCGCCGCTAGCCGTCCACCCTCGCCCCAGCGACTCGAGCCGCCGCCGCCGCCTCCTCTCGTGGCTAGCCGTCCACCCGTCCCCGAACCTGCCCTCGCCCCAGCGACTCGAGGCGCCGTCACCGCCTCCTCTCGCGGCTCGCCGTCGGCCCGTCCCCGCCCTTGCCCCAGCGAATTGAGCCGCCGCGCCGCGTCCAAGAAGCCCACCACCGCCGCCACCACTCCAAGAAAGCTGCAGTAGCCGTCGATGGCGGCCGTGAGCCCGCCGCGCTGACGAGGCTTGGCAGCATCCCCTTCCTCGTCCCCTGACCACCCGGTAGCCAACTCTGAACTTTGTATGCCATATGCTCTGTTAGTAAATATACTTCTGTCAGTACGTATGGATTTGGATTTATGAATGGCCAATCTTGTTTTGCTAGTTGTGATTGCGTAATAATAAACCATGTTCTATAATGCGCTACAGTTTGGTTGGGGTTCAGAGCTGGAGTTGAATGTGGAGTTCACCTGTACCAAAACTGAGTACTACATGTTAATGATAAAAGTGCGCAAATTTTGTCAAAACATATTTGTATTTCGTTAAACTTTAAGTGCGCAGACTTGAAGTGGTAGGTCATTTCCACTCTGCTAAAACGACAATGTTATCGAACCTAGCTAAGAATGAAATGTCGTATTCTTTTGTTAGCCTGAATAAAATTGGATGGAGGCAGTTCTGCCTTAGTTAAATCTTTTACTCTAATCATTCTACTCTGTTCCAGTGAGCATTATAGTGTATATTTGCGCACTGATTAATGTATGATTGTTCATCAACTGCTCAACTGATTAGAGTGAGAGATCTAGAGATGTGCACGGATTAATCTGCGTGTTTGTTAAATCCCACACAAACGCTCAGTGCAGGGGTGTTTTAATTTAGCGGGTAGGGTCTTGGCTTTAACTGATGACCTATAAGATACTGTACATTTCGGTACAGTTATCTACGTCCCTAAAGTTACTTCATGTGCTAGCTCTAACCATAGGCAATGCTTACTCATCATCCATATATGCTTGATAAAACGAGCATATATAGTATTGTGGTTACTGTTTGCATCAGGAAGTAGACGCTAGCTTCAGTTCTGAAGTAAAAATAATACTCCCTCCGATCTATATTAGTGGGCATAGCTTTGTCTAAATTCATATGTATCTAGTTAAGTATTTAGACTAGATACATGTGTATCTAGACAAAGTTGTGCCCACTAATATGGATCGGAGGGAGTAATACTTGGTTGCCATGCTTTAACCTAGTACATCGTGTTCAGTTCTGAAATGTAGTAGTAGAATTTTCCATGCTTGTTCATATCCTTAGCAATACTATTCTCACTCTTTCATCATTTGTATACAGTGTGCTCTAAAATTTGAGGCATTGTCACGACAGCTACTCAAGTGGTACAGGCGACGTGAAGCCCAACAAGCCCTAAGGGCCCAGAGAGGGGTCTTTCCTGGGTGTGTCCAGCGAAGCCGAGGCTGGCTATGTAATCGTGTGTGGCGTGAGTGTGGGGATTATTCAGATATGAGATGAACTCTCTCTTCCTTCCTCTGGAACTCTTCCTCTCTGCTTCTTCCCCAGATGATTCTGCTGTAAACCTTACTGAATTCTGCATATCCGAGTGATATTCTCGTGAATTCCTATTTGGTGTGCTGCCATTAGGTTAGGGAACGTTACAATTGGTATCAGGAGCCAGTCGATCTTCGGATCTTATCCCATATATCCAGAAAATTCAACAAAAAAATTAGAGTGAGATTTTTCGAGATGTGTGGTGGCGTTTTCGGTTGGTGCAGAGATCTGGGTTCGGATCTCCGGTAAAATCCCTGGTACCTCTCGCTGATCGCGGCGGCGGGGTGCGGCTGTTCTCATACGCGGCGCGGGTGGCGATTTCGGTGGCGGCGGTGTCGTTCGGCTGTGGACTCGGTGTCGCGAGCAGGTTGTCGTTGCAATACTAGCAACGGAGGTAAAATCCCTGGTTCTCGACTGAGTTTGCGTGGCAGGTGGCGTGCGGATCGGTTGTAGAGGAAGCGGTTTGCCTTAGTACTCGTTGATCCTGGCGGCGGTGGACCAGATCTTCAGTCACGGCGCGCGGAAGTAATACCCTCACGGCGAGGATGATAGCCGTTGAGAATCAGCAAGGTACGGTTCAGGAATCGGTGGCTGACATGGAGAAGCGATTGCAAGCACTCATGAGCAATCTCATGACGACGACTGAAGCAACATTGCAAGCTCAAAACACGGCGACGTAGACAACTACGGCTTGTCAGGAGCTTCGTGTGACTGCAGATCGGATACTGAAATCACAGGAGTGCATGGTTCGTGTGGTGAACAATTTGGAGACACGGGTTGATGGTTTGGGAACCAGGCTGAACAATTTGGAGGGAGCAACACAAGGAGCAAGACCTTTCACTCCGAATCCTTCTGGCCAAACTGATGAGGACACTCCAGACATTACTCGTGAACATGGTATGACACATGGTGTATCTCATAATTCATTTCCTCTTGTGAATGTGCATACCCCTGAGAATCAAGTAGCTCGCACTGATGGGTATCCTGAATCTCGGCATGGGAGTCATCCCAAAATTTGGAAGGAGAAGGCTGAGAAGTACTTTCACATGTTCAATATTCCAGTAGATTATATGGTGGATTACGCCACAATACATTTCTCTGGCTCTGCTGCCTTGTGGTTGCAAACATATGAAGCACAGCATGATGTTATTAATTGGGCACAGCTGTGTGTTGCAATTTGTCAGAAATTTGGGAAGGATTTGTACTTCAAAGTTCAAACACATGAATGACACACTGGATATCAAACAAATAGGAGATGTTGACTCATATTACAAGGAATTTGAACTATTAATGCATCAATTGTTAACTCATAATCATTCCTTGGATGAGACATTCTTTGTTGCCAAATTCATCAAAGGGCTGAAGAAAGATATTTGGGCTGCAATAGTTCTACACCAACCTCGAACAGTAGATGATGCTGTCTCTTTAGCTCTGTTACAGGAAACTGAATTGGCTGCTACAAAAAGCTCTACCTATGTTCCCAAAAGATGGCACAATCAGGCCGGGCAAGGGAAGTTAGGGCCACATCCAGCTGAGGCTTCGAATACAAACACAACAGTGGTTGCTCCAGAAGATGGAAATAATCTGGCTAAGTTAGCTGCTCTCAAAGCTCAACGGCGGCTGCGAGGGGAATGTTTCAAATGTGGAGGGAAATATAGTCCCACTCACAAATGCCCTAAACAAGTTGCTCTGGCGGTGATGGAGGAATTATGTGCTGCTTTACCTTTGGAGACTACTTCGGATGAGGAAAACAGTGACACTGCGTCAGAAACATCAGAGACAGAAAATGAAAATTGCCACAGTCTCTCAACTGCAGCAGCTAATGGTACAGTCAACAAGAAGACAATAAGGCTATTAGGCTTTGTGGGTCAGCAACAGATGTTAATATTGGTTGACTCTGAAAGCTCTGCAAATTTCATCAGCTCTGCCATGGTAGCAATGTTGAATTGTACAGTTACACCAGCTCCAGTTGTGCAAGTAACAATAGCAAATGGTACAAAAATGAAAAGTGACAAGCAAATTGAATCATTCCGGTGGGGTTGTCAAAATGTTTAGTTCGCTACTCCTGTTCGCGTACTTGCGATATGATTCTGGGAATGGAATGGCTTGCTCACTTCAGCCCTATGTGGGTGGATTGGAAAATTAAAAAAGATGAGAATTAATGTGGATGGCAAAAGGGTAACTCTGAGAGGCATTAAAGATAATACTGCTCACTGCCCGCCTGCCACTACAAAACAGTTCAACAAACTTTTGGCAACTGGTGCAGTCGCGCAACTAGTGCAGTTATCAATGGCAACTTCAGATTCTGTCGATGCACCTGTCACTGAACAAATACCACCTGATATTCAGAACATACTGTTGAAACATGTGGATGTTTTCCAGGAGCCTACTCAGTTACCACCAGAGAGACCTTTTGACCACAGAATACCATTGGTACCAGGTGCAGTACGAGTGCATCGGAAACCTTACAGATATACCCCAAGCCAGAAAGATGAAATTGAAAAGCAAGTTACTGAGATGCTGAACAATGGTATCGTTCAACCAAGTAATAGTCCCTATGCTTCGCCAGTTCTTTTGGTCAAGAAGAAAGATGGTGGTTGGAGAATGTGTGTGGACTATAGGCACCTTAATGCTATCACTGTTAAAAACAAGTATCCACTGCCAATTGTTGATGAGCTTCTTGATGAACTGCATGGCTCTACGTTTTTCACCAAGTTGGATCTGCGGAGTGGTTATCACCAGATAAGGTTGTTGATTGGAGAGGAATTTAAAACAGCTTTCCGCACACATCATGGTCATTGGGAGTTCAAAGTGATGTCATTCGGGTTGTGCAATGCACCAGCCACATTTCAAGAAGCTATGAATGTGCTGTTTGCCCCTCTGTTGCGAAAAGGTGTTTTGATATTCATGGACGATATATTGGTCTACTATGCAAATTTGCAAGACCATGCTTCCTTACTTGCTCAGGTCTTTCAGATTCTCCAACAGAACCAATTATATGTCAAGAAGTCCAAGTGCACATTTGCACAACAATCTTTAGAGTATCTCGGCCATATTATTAGTAGAGAAGGAGTGGCTACTGATCCTGCTAAAATTCTTGCAATCAAGAATTGGCCAGTTCCCAGAAATGTTAAGCAAGTGAGAACCATTTTGGGAATGGCTGGTTATTATCGGAAATTTATTGAGAATTATGGTGTCATCAGCAAGCCCTTGACTGAACTTCTTAAGAAGAACAACCCTTTTGTGTGGTCGCCCATTGTTAACACTGCCTTTCTTACTCTGAAACAAGCCTTGATGTCAGCTCCTGTTTTGGCTTTACCCAATTTCCAGTTACCATTTTGTCTTCACACGGATGCATCAGGATTGGGTATTGGTTATGTGCTCTCGCAGCAAGGTCATCCTATAGCCTATCTTAGCAAAGACTTAAGTCCACAGGCTCAGATGTTGTCGACATATGAAAAAGAGTGCCTAGTACTGATTCTAGCAGTTGAAAAATGGAAATCATACCTTCAACACAAAGAGTTTATCATTTACACGGACCATAAGAGTCTCATCCACCTTGATGCTCAGCAACTTTCAAATGACATTCAACACAAAGCCTTCTGTAAGTTACTGGGACTGCAATATGTTATTAAGTACAAACAGGGAACTACAAATGGAGCAGCAGATGTGTTGTCTCGTTGCACCGAGCAGCATGAAGTGGTTGCTGATACGTCCAAAACGTATCTACTTTTCCGAACACTTTTGCTATTGTTTTTCCTCTAATTTGTGTGATTTGAATGCAACTAACACGGACTAACGCTGTTTTCAGCAGAATTGCCTTGGTGTCTCGTTTTTGTGCAGAAAGTCAAAGTTTTAGGAAAATTCCAGAAAAATTCCAGAAATTCTATTTTTCCAGAAGACCCACGGAGCCAGAAGACGAAGCGAGGAGGGTGCACAGGGGCACCACACGCACCCAGGGCGCGGGTGGGCCCTTGCCGCGCCCAGGGGTGGTGTGGCCACCCTGTGTGGCCCCCGACGCTCCCCTTGGACTACTTAAAGCCTCTGACCTAAAAACTTCGGGGGAATCGACGCTTTTTCCAAAACCTTCCAGAGCTCCGCCGCCATCGAAAACCCTATTTCGGGGATCAGAAACTCCGTTCTGGCACCCTGCCGGGACGGGGAATTGGAGGAGATCATCGCCATCATCATCACCGCCACCTCTCCATCGACCATCCATGACTCCCCCATCCATGTGTGAGTAATTCCCCGCTGTAGGCTGAGGGGATGGTAGGGATTGGATGAGATCATTCATGTAATAGTTGTGAGATTTGTTAGGGCTTGGTGCCTAGTATCCATCGGTAGTACTTTATGTCATTGTTGCAACTTATTATGCTTAATGCTTGTCACTTAGGGCCCGAGTGCCATGATCTCAGATCTGAACATGTTATTGAATCATGAGAATAATTATTGTTTTGGATCATATCTATAAGTTGTATACACACGTCACTGTCCGGAACCCGAGGCCCCAAAGTGACAGAAATTGGGATAACCGGAGGGGATGGTTGCGACGTGAGGATCACATGTGTTCACGGAGTGTTAATGCTTTGCTCCGGTGCTTTATTAAAAGGAGCACCTTAATTACCAGTAGTTTCCCTTGAGGCCCCGCTGCAAACGGGCTGGTAGGACAAAAGATGTTGTGCAAGTTTCTCATTGCGAGCACGTACGACTAAATACGGAACACATGCTTATGATTGATTATTACTTGGATACCTTATTATTATTTATCTGCAATTGCCCTATGTATGACTATTTCATGAATTATCTCATCCATGCAGCGCCCGTTCATCCATCCCTATGCCTACAGTATTTTAATCCTGCTGTCTACTGCAATTATTACTGCTGTCTTTATTTTACTGCTGCTATTATTTCACTACTGCTACTGTCATAAAACTGTTGCTACTGATAAACTGTGTCGAGCAAGTCTACTTCCAGGTGCAGCTGAACTGACAAATCATCTGTCAAGGCTTATAAATATTCTTTGGCTCCCCTTGTGTCGAATCAATAAATTTGGGTTTTACTTCCCTCGAAGACTGTTGCGATCCCCTATACTTGTGGGTCATCAAGACTATTTTCTGGCGCCGTTGCCGGGGAGCATAGCTCTATTTATAAGCTCACCAGGGAGTCATACTGCTCGCTGCAATTCATTCATCATGGGTAAACCTCGTGATGATAAGGTTCGCATATTGCCATCCACTACAAGGAGAGGTACAACTCTGAACACTTCTGCTGCTCTTGATTCACCGTCTGTTATAAGTCAACTTGTCACACCACCACATGCACATGCTTCACGTGCTGCTACTTCTGCTGAATCTGAGAATGTTTCTGATGAATTTGATGATGCTTCTACTGTGCTTGATGAAAGAGGTTCACTAGGTCCTTTTCTAGATGCTACAATTGCTAAATCTAAACAACTTGAAAATACTGAAACACCTAATGAAACTCCTGTTACACCTGCTTATTCACCTGAAACAAGAGAAACTACTAGTGATGATCTTGAGGAAACTTATGTTGAACTTGATGATGACTTTATTGATGAATGCATGAATTGTGATACCTCTAAAGATGTTAATGCTATTAAAAATCTTCTTCAAAGACGTGCTGTCAACTATAAACTTTCTCCTGATGCTAAATTCGCTACATCTCCCATAAATATAAAAGATAAAGATTATGATTTCTCTGTGGACTTGTCTTTTATAACTATTGCTGAGAAAGAACCTTTTCGAGGAACTGAAAATGAAAGTGCTGTAGAACATATGAACACTCTCTCTACTCTGAGTAGTTTGTTTTCTGATGATATTAAGAAACGCAGTTACTTTGTTACTAAAATTTTCCCTTTCTCATTGAAAGATGAAGCTAAAACTTGGTTTAATGATTTATCTCCTGGATCTATTGAGAGCCCGATGGGTTTAGTCAATGCTTTCTTTCAGAAATATTTTCCTGCTAGTGCTCAACATGCTGCTTTACAGAAAATCTTTAACTTTAAGCAAAATGAGGGAGAGAAAATGCCTGAATCTTGGGCAAGGTTTTGTTCTTTACTTAGAGCTCGGCCTGGACATCAACTAGCTAAAAATGAACTTCTTGATATATTTTATAATGGACTAACTGTTGAATCTAGGACATACCTGGATAGTTGTGCTGGTTGTGTTTTCAGGAAAAGAACTCCAGATGAAGCCGAGGAATTATTGGCTAAGATAAGCCAAAATCATGATGATTGGACCCTGCCTGAACCAACTCCGGTACCTACGCCGAGGAAAAGAGGAGTAATTGAATTGAATGATGAAGAAATGAGAGAAGCCAAGAAATCTCTTAAGGAGAAAGGTATTAAATCTGAAGATGTGAAAAATCTTCCACCTATAGAAGAATTGTGTAAGCCAATTCCTCACTCATCTACAGTTGAGGTACACTCTCTCCAACGCTTTGATGATAGAGATATCCCTTATTCTAAACCTCCTGATCAATGCTTAGATGAGTTTGATAATTTCATTGTTAAGCAAAACAATTTCAATTGGAGAATAGAAAATAGCTTCATAAAGAATTCTCATGTCATTAATCATTTGCATGATGTTTTGGAAAGAACTTCTAATGATGTTAAAATACTCATTAAACATTTTCATATGGTTCAAACTCAAATTGAGCAATTGACTAAAGTGCAAAAAGATTTGCTAGGTAATGCTTCTAGAGAAAATGATAAACATGCTTTTGGTATAGCAACTAGAGGTGGTGCTTCCACTCAGGATCCTTTATATCCTGAGGGACATCCTAAAAGAATTGAGCAAGATTCTCAACTAGTTAATGAAACTACTACTCCTTCTAAGAAAAAGAAGAAGAAGAAACATAAACATGTTGAGGAATCTCCTGAACCTATTAAAGACAATGAGCATGTTAATAATCCAAATAGTATATCTATCTCTGATGCTGAAACTGAGAGTGGTAATGAACATGCTAATGATAAAGATAAGAATGATGCTTCTGATAAAGAGGAAAGTGAAGAGGAACCTGAAAAGCATTCTAAAAACAAAAAGTACACTAAAGAAGATTTTCTTGCTAAGAAACATGGTAATGAAAGAGAACCTTGGGTGCAAAAACAAATGCCTTTTCCTACTAAGAAACTCAAATCTAAGGAAGAAGAACATTATAACAAATTTTGTGAATGGATGAAACCTTTGTTTTTGCAAATTCCTTTGACTGATGCTATTAAGTTACCTCCCTATTCAAAGTACATGAAAGATATTGTCTCTAACAAGAGAAAGATTCCTAATGAAGAGATTTCTACCATGCTTGCTAATTATTCTTTCAATGGTAAGGTTCCAAAGAAGCTTGGAGATCCAGGTATACCAACTATTCCTTGCTCAATCAAAAATAACTATGTTAGAACTGCCTTATGTGATTTAGGTGCAGGGGTGAGTGTTATGCCTTTTTCTCTTTACAAGAGACTTTACTTGGAAAAATTGATACCAACTGATATATCTTTGCAAATGGCTGATAAATCTACTGCTGTTCCTGTTGGTATATGTGAAGATGTTCCTGTTCAAGTGGCTAATAATTGCTTGATATTAACTGATTTTGTTGTGCTTGAAATGCCTGAAGATGATAATATGTCTATTATTCTTGGAAGACCTTTTCTTAACACTGCAGGGGCTGTTATTGATTGCAACAAAGGAAAAGTGACTTTCCATGTTAATGACAAAGAGCATACTGTTTATTTTCCCAAGAAGCTGGACAAAATATTTGGAGTTAATACAATTACCAATATTAAAAGTATCAAAGTGGGAAGTATTGATTGCCCTATATATGAACCTCATGAAGAACTTCAATATATTATGATTGGATCTATAGCTATACCATTTAAGGTAACATGATTGTTCAATGTGGTTTAATTCTTTTATGTCATATAAAATGTATTTGGTGGCAAGACTTGATCAACCTTGTTAACAAATATGTTTTACATGCATAAAATTGCTAAACAACATTTTCTTTCTCACTTTTGTTTTACCTACTGTTTTGCTACTGTAATTTGCAAAGTTAAGTAATGCTTGGTCTTTACATAAATTCATTTTGTCTAGTTTTCATTGTTTAAAGCACCCAGAAAATGTCAGAAATAAAAGTTTTCAAAAAAATTCTGAAAAATATTCTACAAGTCCTAGTTTTTAAAGAGGAACGTGGGAGTACCAGAGGATGACCAGGGGGACCCACCAGGCCACCACACGCCCCACGGCGCGGTGGAGGGCAGGCCGCGCCCTGCCCTGGTGTGGGGTCCACCTGGCCCTCCACTCACTCATCTCTCTCCCACTCCTTTCTCTCTCCCGACCATACACACCACCATTGCTCAAACTCGTGTTCTTGCTGCTCTTGCTCGAATTTTTCGATCTACTTGCTCAGCCCATCTTTGCTGCTGAAATTTGGATCAATTGCTCTCCGGTATGTGACTCCTCCGATTATCCAAATAGAATTTTGTTTAGTTGCTTATATCTTTAGCATTTTGGTACTGTAGGTGACATGTTATTAGAGCTTGCATGCTTGTTCTTGTTTAGATTAACTAGTTTTGATGCATGTTTAGTCCTCTAGCAAGTCTCCCTAGTGTTTCCCTTGATTAATCACTCCAAAATCATTTTTTATGAGGTTTGTTTAAAATTTCAGAAAAGGAAGATGGATAAACACACTTATGGAGAAATCTTTGAGAGGCAAACACCATCCTCCTCAAGGAAACAAGGGCTTCAAGATCAAGAGGTGCACCTAGGCCATCATACAATGAGGATCTTTTGGCACCAAGAATCGGTGAAGAGGAAGATGATGGTGTTCCTCATCCATCTATTTTTCCATGCTTTAACTTTATGAGAGATGCAGGGATTTATGATGACTTCATAAGGATGATTAACAATGTTGGTTTGATGGAATTTATGCAGGATGAGAGGCCACAATATGCTAACCTCACTAAGATTTTTGTTGAAAGCTTTAAGTTTAATAACTCTACTTTTAACCCCACTGTTGAGTTTAAGATTTATGATCGTGCATGCAACATGGACTTGAAAAGATTTTGCAGGGTCATAGGTGTTGCTCCATCTGGGACAGCAAGGAAGATCAAATCACAGCCGCCGAGTTGTTGGATCTTTACCATGAGCTGAGCTATGATGATCACCGTAGAGTGCAGCGTGGTAAGATAAGGAACATTCAATTTCCAGCCATCAGGTACTTCACATATTATCTTGCCACGAGTGTGCTTGCTAGAGAGAACACTAGTAATATTTCTTGCTATCATCTAGCTTTTCTTGCTCATGCACTTAAAAATAATAAAACCTACAACCTTGGTGCCTTGATTGCTCGCCGCCTTGCCGCCAAAGGTCCCATCTTTGGAGGCATTATTGCTGCACGTGTTTTAGCTGATCTTGGTCTTCTGTGATCCTTCTGATGAATTGTTGATTCCGAAAGACTTGATCTTGCTGCCATGAAACTTCATGATTTTGTTACTACTAATTCATCTACTGGACATTTGATGTATAGAGTTGTTTTTGCTAATGGACCTGAGCTAGAGGTCCGGCTTCCACAGCCTAGTTTGTTCAGTGTTTTCAGGGGTCCTCTATCATATTCGAGGGAGGATTTGGACAACCACCTCGGTGCACCGGATTTCCATTTACAGCACTACCCTGAGCACCGACAGGAGACCTTCGTGGCGCCCCCTGAGGACTACACCGTGTACTACGGTGGTGCATCCTCGAGCTTTTACTCGGACGAGGAACCCTCCTCGTCACACACTGAGGGGCGCCAAGCTGGCGGCCATGGGGATGATTGTCTCCCACTTAGGCCAAAAGCCTAAGCTTGGGGGGAGGTATGCCGACAAGTTCACTCATTTTATCATATTCATATCATGTCGGTACTTTGTATATCCATGTTTTAGTTTGTTTCTTTTGTTTCTTGTGTCCATTTCATTTTCGCAAAACACCAAAAGACCAAAAATATTTCCTTTATTTCTCTTGCTTTTGAATTTGTAGTGCTAGTTTACTTTATTTTTCGTTTTGGTTGTTATTCAAAAATCCAAAAAGATTTTGCTTTGTTTGCTTGTTTCTTTCTATGCTTGCTTTAATTCGAAAACCCAAAAATATTTGTTGTTCTTCTGCTGTTTTGTATAGTTGTTTCAGGAGTTCGAAAAATTTCCGTGGTTCCACTTGGGCTTGGTTATCATTTCACATCATTCAAGCCACACAAGTGAAAAGCAATAATGACGATTACGACAATTCGGATGTGGTAAAAGGCTGGTATGAACTCTATTTGTTTTTCATTTTTGTAAATATACCTACTCATGTGAACATGCTTAGCTATCATGGTAGTGGTTATGTTATTTAATGATTGCTTAGTAGTTCATGTCTTCTTATGACCAGTACCAAATTGCTAATAGTGAATAACATGTCATATAGATATTTACATGCATTGTTCTATTCGTAAAACGGTATGGCAGGCTGGTATCCTCCTCTGAATAATTCACTTGATTCGACTTGGCACATGCTCACACATGTTATGACTGAAAAATAAAGTCAATTAAGCCTTGATGATCTATTTTGCCTCAGAGTTTTAGTATCATCTTTATGCCTCCGTTAATTTTATTTTGTCGCAAGCATGATTATGACCGTTATCGCTCTCGTGGTTGTCGCTTCCCAGTCTATTGCTAGCCTTCACTTGTACTGAGCGGGAATGCTGCTCGTGCATCCAAATCCTTTAAACCAAGTTATCCCAAAGAGTCCACCAAAAATTCCTATGCATGGTATTTCAAGCCATTCCAAGTAAATTTGCATGTGCTACCTTTAAAACTTTCAAAATATTTCCCTTTTTGTGTCAATGTTTACTAGCTCATGAGGAATTAGTGTGGTTATTCTTTATTCTATTTGTCAAATGGACTTTTACACCTGGACTAGTGGCATATACATCCGCTTATCCAATAATTTTGCAAAAAGAGCTGGCAACGGGGTGCCCAGTCCCAATTAATTACAACTTTAACCAATTAATTCTCTTCACACTTTTGCCCTGATTCATCAGTAAGCAATGACAAACAGTGAAATACCTGAATGTGTGTAAACCAAAGAGAAAGAGGGATGATCTGCCTTGCTGGTAGAAATAACGTCCTTCATGGGAGCCGCTCTTAAAAGTCCGTTTGACAGGTAGAATACTGTTCTCACCCGCTACCATTCGTTGACAATTAACAAACACCTCTCAAAACATTTTTACCTCTGTTTTTAAAATAAAAAGCTCTAGCACGTGTTAATCCCTGCTTCCCTCTGCGAAGGGCCAATCTTTTATTTTTATGTTGAGTCACCATCCTTTCTTTGAGCACTCTTCGAGAGCATAACTGTCGTTCTTAGTGTAATGTGCTTGTCCCAGGATACGATTAATTGAGGTATAACTATGATACTCTTATCTTTGATATTTTATATCTAGTCTTCACTTGAACTTCAGAGGTGCCTTGGCATTTATGTTTTGCCCTTCAAACAAAGGCAAGCGAGATACCACTTTGTCATATCTTTTTACGAACATTGCAATTCTTGTGGATAGATGTATGCTATGTTATTCATTCTTAGTACTTTGGTATCTTTTCATGATTTGCATAACTACTAGGTGTCATTATTTGCATGGTTCCTATTATGAATTGCTAAGTTTGATCATATAGTAGGTATGTATACATCATATGAAGCAAATGTGTTCGTAAAAGTTTCTTTTATCGCACTCAGTTGTTAACTGAATTGCTTGAGGACAAGCAATAAGCTAAGCTTGGGGGAGTTGATACGTCCAAAACGTATCTACTTTTCCGAACACTTTTGCTATTGTTTTTCCTCTAATTTGTGTGATTTGAATGCAACTAACACGGACTAACGCTGTTTTCAGCAGAATTGCCTTGGTGTCTCGTTTTTGTGCAGAAAGTCAAAGTTTTAGGAAAATTCCAGAAAAATTCCAGAAATTCTATTTTTCCAGAAGACCCACGGAGCCAGAAGACGAAGCGAGGAGGGTGCACAGGGGCACCACACGCACCCAGGGCGCGGGTGGGCCCTTGCCGCGCCCAGGGGTGGTGTGGCCACCCTGTGTGGCCCCCGACGCTCCCCTTTGGACTACTTAAAGCCTCTGACCTAAAAACTTCGGGGGATCGACGCTTTTTCCAGAAAACCTTCCAGAGCTCCGCCGCCATCGAAAACCCTATTTCGGGGATCAGAAACTCCGTTCTGGCACCCTGCCGGGACGGGGAATTGGAGGAGATCATCGCCATCATCATCACCGCCACCTCTCCATCGACCATCCATGACTCCCCCATCCATGTGTGAGTAATTCCCCGCTGTAGGCTGAGGGGATGGTAGGGATTGGATGAGATCATTCATGTAATAGTTGTGAGATTTGTTAGGGCTTGGTGCCTAGTATCCATCGGTAGTACTTTATGTCATTGTTGCAACTTATTATGCTTAATGCTTGTCACTTAGGGCCCGAGTGCCATGATCTCAGATCTGAACATGTTATTGAATCATGAGAATAATTATTGTTTTGGATCATATCTATAAGTTGTATACACACGTCACTGTCCGGAACCCGAGGCCCCAAAGTGACAGAAATTGGGATAACCGGAGGGGATGGTTGCGACGTGAGGATCACATGTGTTCACGGAGTGTTAATGCTTTGCTCCGGTGCTTTATTAAAAGGAGCACCTTAATTACCAGTAGTTTCCCTTGAGGCCCCGCTGCAAACGGGCTGGTAGGACAAAAGATGTTGTGCAAGTTTCTCATTGCGAGCACGTACGACTAAATACGGAACACATGCTTATGATTGATTATTACTTGGATACCTTATTATTATTTATCTGCAATTGCCCTATGTATGACTATTTCATGAATTATCTCATCCATGCAGCGCCCGTTCATCCATCCCTATGCCTACAGTATTTTAATCCTGCTGTCTACTGCAATTATTACTGCTGTCTTTATTTTACTGCTGCTATTATTTCACTACTGCTACTGTCATAAAACTGTTGCTACTGATAAACTGTGTCGAGCAAGTCTACTTCCAGGTGCAGCTGAACTGACAAATCATCTGTCAAGGCTTATAAATATTCTTTGGCTCCCCTTGTGTCGAATCAATAAATTTGGGTTTTACTTCCCTCGAAGACTGTTGTGATCCCCTATACTTGTGGGTCATCAGTTGCTATCTCTGTTAGTAAACCCAAATGGCTTGAGATGGTGATTGAAAGCTATCAGCAAGACCCTTATGCGAAACAGCTTCTGACTGAATTGAGTCTTAGCAGTCCAAATGCTCAGGGATATACCTTGCATGAAGGAGTCGTCAAATACCAAGACAGAATTTGGTGGGGCAATTACCAAGAAGCTAAACAAGCGATTCTTCTGGCTTTACACTCAAGCGGTATTGGGGGCCACAGTGGCATAACTGCAACATATAATAAAATCAAAGCACTATTCGCTTGGCCAAACATGAAACATGATGTGCATGCTTATGTGTCACACTGCAATGTGTGTCAGCAAGCAAAGTCTGAGCATACTAAACAACCAGGCCTTCCCTTACATGTACCTCAGAAGGCATGGGACATCATTAGCCTTGATTTCATCGAAGGCCTACCAAAATCATCTAAGTTCGATTGTATCTTGGTGATCATAGATAAATTCACGAAGTATGCTCATTTCCTGCTTTTATCACACCCTTAAACGGCGATGACAGTTGCAAATGTATTTGTGGACAATATTTACAAGCTACATGGGCTCCCAAAGGTGATCATATCAGATAGGGATAAAGTCTTTACCAGTGCTTTATGGCAACAATTGTTTCAGTTGACAGACACTACCCTCAATATGAGTTCCAGCTACCATCCGCAAACTGACGGTCAAACAGAGCGTTTGAATCAGTGTTTAGAAATCTATCTCCGATGCATGTCTCAGTCTTGCCCTTCTAAATGGTCTAAGTGGTTGGCTTTGGCAGAATATTGGTATAATACAACCTGGCATTCAGCATTGGGAAAGACACCATTCGAGGTACTCTATGGGTACAAGCCGAAGCATTTCAGTTTACAAGATGGGATTTCTGTTACAGTGCCAAATTTGGAACAATGGTTGAAAGAAAAAGATGATATGACTAATTTGATCCAACAACAGTTGCTCCGAGCACAACAACGCATGAAAGCTCAAGCTGACAAACACAGAGTTGAAAGAGTGTTTGATGTTGGTGATAGTGTCTACTTGAAGTTACAGCCATATGTCCAAACATCCATTGCTCGAAGATCAAATCAGAAATTGGGGTATAAATATTTTGGACCATTCACTATTCTGCAGCGAGTGGGTGCCGTGGCATACAAATTGAACTTACCTGCTCACAGTCAGATACACCCAGTAGTACATGTGTCTTTACTCAAGAAGGCTTTACCAGCAAACACCATATCACAACCGGACTTACCTTCTGCTTGCCTTCAGATGGATTCAGGTATAATTCCGCTCTTTGTGCTCGATACCAGATGAGTTGATGCAGGAACAAAAGTGTTGAGCTGGTTCAGATTCAGTGGTCTTCACTTCCAGCGGCATGGACGACCTGGGAGAACAAAAACAAGCTGATGCAAGACTTTCCCAACGCGCCTGCCTGGGGACATGCAGGCCTTCGAGACCCGGGGAATGTCACGACAGCTACTCAAGTGGTACAGGCGACGTGAAGCCCATCAAGCCCAACAAGCCCTAAGGGCCCAGAGAGGGGTCTGTCCTGGGTGTGTCCAGCGAAGCCGAGGCTGGCTATGTAATCGTGTGTGGCGTGAGTGTGGGGATTATTCAGATATGAGATGAACTCTCTCTTCCTTCCTCTGGAACTCTTCCTCTCTGCCTCTTCCCCAGATGATTCTGCTGTAAACCTTACTGAATTCTGCATATCCGAGTGATATTCTCGTGAATTCCTATTTGGTGTGCTGCCATTAGGTTAGGGAACGTTACAGGCATGTCTACCTCAGAGGGTTCTGCGAGTGTTGATTCCGTGGATGAGGATACGAGTCAAGTACGACATGTTAGAAGATCAAAGGTTTGGAAGCATTACGAAAAAAGATTTGATGGCTGTAGATGGTGATCCCATGACCGTGTGCAAATATTGTAAAGGGCAACTCCAGACCAAGTTTGGGACTATGAGTTTGAGAACCCACATTGGAGACTGAAGATGCTTGCAGGAAGAGATTTCTATCGACCATGAAGAAAAAACTATCAGAAGGTCTCTTTGTGTTTGATCGAAAAGTTTGCCGTGAACTCATGGTGAAATCTTGGTCTGCCGCTAATTCTATAGCAGCTCTGGTCAATCTGGTGTGGTTTTTATGCAGACTCTTGCTGTGGTTTTTGCACATGAAGCTAGATCACTGTGGTGAGGGGTACTGCAGTCTAGTGTTCCTTATTTTTGGCAGCAATCGTTGGAAACAATATCCAGTAGGATTTTGAAAGATGCAGAGCATTTTGGTCGTTTTTGTGTTCAGTGTTCAGGGTAGCATCAAGCCTCTATCCCTTTCTTCTTTTTTGACTTCAAGTTGGAGTATTTTGGATGGACTTGCCAAGATTTCAGATCTTGAATCGATCGAGCATGCTAATTTGAATCGGTTAGCAACCATTAGTCCTGATCATCAGGAATACATAGTTTTTTTTCTCCAGAAAACAATAATCATGCCTAAGACTAGCAACCAGCTAGCTACCGATCAAAGCAGCAGCAATCAGCTAGCCACCTATCGATGGATCCTCTGCACGTGCGCAGCGCACCAACCAGCTAGTAGAACCACAGTTTTGTATTGGGTTTAAACCCACGGTTACGTCTTGCGTTTAATTCAGTTCAAGTGAAAAATGTAGTGGGTACAGTTTTGGTTGGGTTGAAAATGATATTAAGTGGGTTCAGTTGGGGTTAGGCTGACACGTCAATATGTACGGTTATGGTTGAAGTTTGGTTCAGGTACGAGACCATTCTCACATTTAATGATGGCGCAAGCATACTTTATTTTATGTGATTATTGGAAACAATATTGCAGATCACATACTTGCATGTACATAATGAAACATCACAACATAGTCATACTCATATGTGATGTGCTCAGAACTTTATGCTGTTGTATTCTCTTCTTCTTGTTGTTTTAAATTGAAGATACAGATTCCAATTCTTATATCATTCTTGTTATTTTGCTATCACTAGAATGAGTATTTTTCAGAATTGAGATGCAGTTAATATGCTTGCTAACTCTTCATTTACTATATTATACACTCATCAGTATCATGACAAGTACAAGGAGGCTATGACATCGTGGTTGGAGATGCTCCAAGTCCATGTTAGCCCTAGTCAATCTCCACGCTGTCTAACGTTGGGTGGGTCTGTCAATTTACTTTCTACACTTGTGTGTGATTTTCGAGTCTATGACTTTTTCAACTATTCGCCTACGCTGTACACCTTGGAACCGGCCAACCGTCAGGGTTTTACAACTGTTGCAGATGAGGCCCCCCACCTTGGAGATGGCAGCCAATGGGGAAGAACGTGATAACGCTTGGGGAGGGCTCCAAAGTTAAGGTATCTTCTCTTTTTTATATGCCGATATAATGTTCCTCAGCCGTCCGATCGATGCTTCTTTGATCCAAACACTCTTGGGCACCTCTAGAATCTTCCTAGGCCTCCCCTCTGTCCCAATGAGTTAACCTGATCAAATCATGGTCGAATCCATTATTATGGCAGGAGTTAGAGTCAATCCCGTAATCCACTTTCGGAATCCCGTAAACGTATACGCGTCTGCAGTAAAACAGGGTTCTAGATCGCTTCCAAACTATGTTTTGGACGGTTGATCCTCTAAAATTATTAGCACAATTTTTCTACAACTTTCATCGTGAAGCTTTTATGTTTAACGTCATCTTCACACCTTTATGTGGTGATTTCTAAATTCTGTCTGGTGGGAACACATTTTAGGGAAGTGCAGAGTCCACCGCGACGAAGGCTTCTTTTGCATTATCCAAATAATTTCTACACATCAAAGTGTTAAACAATAACTTGTGTAGTGTTGTAATTATTAATAGGTTGGTGCAAATAAATATGAAAATATACCAAATATCATTGATAATATCATAATAAACTATAAAGTTTGTTGATACGTTCTATACGTATCACACCTCCATTCCGGTCTCCAGTATTCAACATTTTCTTCTGGCTGGGCTACCTGTCAAAATAGGTGCTAACAATGTTGATGACAACATTGATTAGAGCTTGCATAAAATAACATAATTGACGCCTGGAGCAATGGTTACCATAGACATACAAAGGACTCCCCTAAATTTTTTGCATACATATAAATTTGCATTTGAACACAAGTATCACAAAATTTGAGGAGCTCCCCTATATCTAGTAACCGATAGAGTAAGTGATAAATAAGCATGATATAAGTAATCTTTGCACAAAGGCATGTGTAAATATTGCAAGACTAACAAAAGGACATGTTGATCAATAAGGTAAAATGAATACGAAGTTAAACAAATAAATCATAATCATACAGCTCATATCCATCACACAACCATATATACCACATGTACACGTTAAACATAGTCTTACACAAAGCACAAATAATACTTGGAGTCTTAAATAGCACATGCAAACGAAATAGATAAGTTTACAAGCCAATAAAGCTCATATGAAAGAACAAGGCTTGTCTAAACTACTTACAAAATAAGAACAAATATGTTGGGATACATTTCATCTCAGTCATTCAATATCCGATCAACGACCCAAATTGTTCCAATGTTTGACAACTCAACATACCTTTTCACTTTTGTGGAAATTACAGGGATTGCCTCCGATAAATGAAACAGTTCGTTTATTAGAGGAAACTGATCAATCACGCACACGTTATCTCCGACCCCAAATCATAGTTGAAAACCGGACCGGACTGCCGGTTGGACCAAAAATATCGGAACCAGAGACCTCAGCGGTCTGTTAAGCACACTGAACCGGCCGCGCCACCGACCCAGGAAAAACAGCCTGAACAGCGGTTAAACTGCCGGTTTTGGAGAAAACCAGGGCTTAACAGACCGTCGGTCCGACTGAATATTCCCTTACGCGCGAGAAAAATATTTTGCATGCAGCAGGAATCAAACATGTGTCCTCCCGCAGCGCACGCAGGCAGCAAAACTGCGCTAGCAAACTGGCTCCAGGCATGTTCGTGTCTTCGTAGCACACGTATTGCTTAAAGTCTCTACTTTTGCAAACAGATTATTAATATTTCTTCACTATTTTAATTTTAAAAAACTAGCAAATGAACCGGGAGAACCGGCGGTCCAACCGGGGAACCGTGAACCGAGGCCCTCGCCGGTTCGATTGCCGGTCAGGTTTTTTAAACTATGCCCCAAATCCCCTCCCTCTTAAACCTCCGTTCCACGATGTTGACGGAAAGCGTCGGGTGCAAAGGGAAGCTGAAACATCAAGAATGTCACCTAGCTAATTTAATAGATGGATAGCGACGATAAGCCGGAGATGGCCGATGCAATGCTCACTGCGCATGCCACCGCAGTTGCCGAGGTTGATGAGCATTTGGCGATCATCACTTGTCTTGTTGGTTGATATGTTTGATCCGGATTATCGGATTGCAGTATGTACCTTTTTTCCCTATGAGAACCAGAGTTTATAGAATCCGGAAAGTATTCAAAGCAAGTGAAGCTCCTTGTTGCATTCCAATAGCACGGGCACGAGAGTCTTGTGCAATTTTGGCTTGGACTTTGAAAGATTGCATCTCGTGCATGACTTCATTGGAGGTCAATTGTGGATATTTGTGCCTTCCTTGGAGACTCTTCAAGTCGGCCGGTTCAAAGGGCAAGAGAGCATTCACATACTTCCTCTTGATCCAATCATCATTCACATGGGTCCCACCAAGAGCTTTATAGGCATTGGCAAGGGACTTGAGTCTTTGATACATTTGCTCATGGTCTTCTCCATCTTCCATTTCCTCAAACCGGTTTCTCTTCATGCTTTCATTTCCAACGAACACCTCAACAAGACAAGCCCAACCTTCTTTGGCGGTGGTGCAATGCTCCATGTAAGACATATCATCCTCTCCCACGGCATCTAGGATCAAGTCAAGAGCGGTGGCCTTTAGTTGACAATCAACTATTTCTCTTCTTGTCTTGTTGGATTCATCCACGGCTTGATATCCTTGCTCAATGATCCTCCAAAGCTCGATAGATGCACTGTTCACATAAGATCTCATAGAAGATTGTCATTTAGTAAACAAAGATGCATCTAGCATAGGTGGGTTTCCCCTTAGGTGTATAGGAGGATGAGGGATAGGTAGGTTGGGAGAGTATGGAAAAGGAACCACACCATATACTCCCGAACCATTAGGTGGTCTAATTGGGGTGTCAATTTTATCTTTATCAACCCCCTTCTTCCCACCAACCTCTTCATTCTCGGGTTTGTCAACCTCAGAAGAAAGAGCGGTGGGTGGAGGTGAGATATCCTTAGCTTCCATGAGTTTCAAGATCATCTCTTGCAACTTGTCCATTTTAGTTTCCATAGAGGACTTCAAGCCACGGAAACCGAAGTGGACTCGGTGGGAAGCTCGGGAATCTCAACTCCATGCTCATCGATGGGCATACTTCTCTTAGGCGGTTAAGCCCGAATAAAGAGTCGAGGCTCTGATACCAATTGAAAGGATCGGTATGGCCACCTAGAGGGGGGTGAATAGGTGCTACTCAATTTTTGGCTCTTTGTCGAATTTAGGCTTGACACAAAGGTAAATTCTCTACATATGCAACTACGGTGAATTTACCTATATGACAAGTTAACACTAGACTAAGCACGATACAAGTAAGAACTAGCGAGTAAGGAGTAACCGACCGGGAAGCACGCGGAGACAAGGATGTATTCCCGAGTTCCTCCTTTTTAGGGGAGTACGTCTCGTTGGAGGGGTGTGAGTTTTAAACTCAAACGCCACAAATGGCCTCACCCTATTCTCCGATGAACCTTGCCCAAAAGCTCGGTTCACCTTCCACTATCGGAATCCTTCAAGGCAGAATCCGGGGCCCTTACAACAAACTTGAGGCTCAACCCACAAAATGATTGGGGGCTCCCAAGCACCACAACACCTGCTACACAAAAGTAACAAGAAAGTAAGTACAACAAGATGCCTAGGTTTTCCTAGTGAAAACCCTAGGCTCGAATCCCTCAAGTGAATAAGGGGGAAATGAAGAACGCTTTGGTGAAGTAGTAGATCCGGGCCTTCTCCTTCAATCCTCCAAAGATCAACGAGTTTGGGTGGAGAGATTGGGAGATCTAGTGATTCTTGAGCTTGCAATAATGGTGGACTTCAATTTGGCGTGAGCTGGCTGGCTGGAGGTAGGTGGAGGGGTATTTATACCCCTCCCAAAATTGTAGCCGTTGCAGTCCACTTAGACCGGAGATTCCGGTCCAGGAGGGCCGGAGACTCCGGCCTGGGCAGAGACTCCGGACCCCGAGGGGGCGGAGACTCCGGGGTCACTCCGGACCAACTCCGGGCCGAAGACAGAGAGCGCCGTCTTGTGGAGCTCTTCGCTCCAAAACTTGATGGGCCGGAGACTGATACGTCTCAAACGTATCTATAATTTCTGATGTTCCATGTTGATATTATACCAATTGTTACATGTTTTATATACACTTCATAGCATTTTTATGCATTTTCTGGGACTAACCTATTAACAAGATGCCACAGTGCCAGTTCCTGTTTTCTGCTGTTTTTGTATTCCAGAAAAGCTAGTCTGGAAATATTCTCGGAATTGGACGAAACTTGGACAGAACCTCCTATTTTTCCAACAAGAAGACGGAGTCCAGAGGAGAGACGGAGGAGGGCCACGTGGCACCCACACCATGGGGCCGCACGGGCCCCCCTGTCGCGCCATGGGGTGGTGTGGGGCCCTCGTGGCTCGCAGCCGCCGCTCTTTCGCCTATTTATTCTTCCCGACGCGAAAACCCTAAATACCCGAGCCATTATCCACGAAAAGTTCCAGAGACGCCGCCGCCATCAACCCTAGCTCAGGAGGGTTCAGAAGCTCTTCCCGGCACCCTGCCGGAGAGGGGAATCATCACCGGAGGGCTCTACATCACCATGCCTGCCTCCGGAGTGATGCGTGAGTAATTCATCCTTGGACTACGGGTCCATGGCAGTAGCTAGATGGTTGTCTCTCCACTTTATGCTATCATGTTTAGATCTTGTGAGCTGCCTATCATGATCAAGATCATCTTATTGTAATGCTACATGTTGTGTTTGCTGGGATCCAATGAATATTGAATACTATGTCAAGTTGATTATCAATCTATCTTATATGTTATTTATGATCTTGCATGCTTTCTGTTACTAGTAGATGCTTTGGCCAAGTAGATGCTTGTAACTCCAAGAGTGAGTATTTATGCTAGATAGTGGGTTCATGCCTCCGGTAATCTGGGAGAGTGACAACAACTTCTAAGATTGTGGATGTGCTGTTGCCACTAGGGATAAAATAACCGATGCTTAGCTTAAGGGTACGCCGTTAGGTCTAATGCATTTGTTTACTTTACGCTCATTACTTAATGCAATTATCCGTTGCTTGCAACTTAATACCAACGGGGAACTCGGTATGACAACCTGGCGGTGGATTATTAGTCATAGACGCTGTTGGAATAACGGTCTATGTATTTTGTCGTAATGCCCACATGAATATCATAGTAATCATCATGTCATATATATGCATTGTTATGCGCTCAATATTTTGTCAATTGCCCAGCTGTAATTTGTTCACCCAGCATGTTAGTTATCTTTTATGGAGAGACACCACTAGTGAACTGTGGACCCCGGTCCATTCTTTTACACTGATAATACAACCAACTGCAAACACTGTTCCTTTTCATTCTC
This sequence comes from Poa pratensis, assembly GCA_947311845.1. Lineage (NCBI taxonomy): Eukaryota > Viridiplantae > Streptophyta > Magnoliopsida > Poales > Poaceae > Poa > Poa pratensis. The sequence goes on from CAMZMU010000037.1 coordinate 22,063,643, forward strand.
TGCAATTTACTACTATTTTCCACACCATACGTTTAATCCTTTGTTTTCAGCAAGCCGGTGAGATTGACAACCTCACTGTTTCGTTGGGGCAAAGTAGTTTGATTGTGTTGGTGCAGATTCCACGTCAGCGCGCCACTGACAACCTTCCGAAGTGATTTCTTGCTCCTAATGGTTCGATTAAACCTTGGTTTCATACTGAGGGAAAACTGCTTCTATACTGCATCATACCTTCCTCTTGGGGTCTCCCAACGAACGTGTGATCCACGCAATCAAGCATATTTTCTGGCGCCGTTGCCGGGGAGCAGAAGCACTTCGGTTCAGAAATCCCCTTCCACACGCCATATTTCCTGGCGCCGTTGCAGGTTGAGCAAGAGGATTTCTGCAAGGGGAGTTTCACGCTTCCAATCTCTTTACTTTGTTATTGTCTTGCTTAGTTTATTTTTATTTAGTCTTGTTTGCTTTATTTATCAAAAACACAAAAAAATTAGTTACTTGCATCTAGTTTATTTTCTGTTTAGTTTCTGTTATTTCATCATGCTTCTCCCTAAGTATACTTTAAAATACATATCTGTGGGTAGTGGGTCTATCATTGGAAGAGATAACATTGAGGAATTCTTGGGTCACATTAGTAGGCTTAAAGATTTTGAAGATAGACCCTTGGTAGAACTTGCTCCAAATTATGAAATTGCTACAGCTTCTCTAGTTCACATGTTGGAAGCTAGGTTTGTCAATCTGAATCCTATAATGCAGCATATGTTCCTTAAACTTCATGATATGGAAGATGGTGAAAAGAAAGATTTTGTTCTAGAAACCTTGCTTAAAGAATTTGGTGATGTTGCTAGAGAAGCTAGAAAAGTTTTTATTCGATATAAGATGCTTGGCTATTATATTGATGTTGCTAATACACTAGAGAAACTGGAAAAAGAGAGGCTTAAGTACACCAAAGAAACTAATTATGAGGGGGAAGTTAAGATACCAATACCTTTTAAGTTTGTAGGAATGCATGAGGCACTAGAAAAGAATTTTGATTGGATTGTTCCTGAAAATTTATTTGATGAGGATAGTGTGCCTAAAAGTAATGAAAGAGGAGTTTCTGAAACTTATATAGATAAGATACAATGCATTGTTGAGAAAACTTCCAACCTTTCTGTTGATGCTTCATCACTTGGAAACACTTGATTCTTACTTTCTGCGCCTAGCTGAAAGGCGTTAAAGAAAAGCGCTTATGGGAGACAACCCATTATTTTATTTCTGCAATTTTTCTTTTTTTGAGTCAAGGAGTTGTTTACTTCTGTAACAATTCCTTTGTATCTTTATTTTATCGCATTGTTGTGCCAAGTATTGCCTCTAATAGGAAGATGATGCTAGATTTGGATTTCTGCGCAGGAACAGATTTCTGCCGTTCACCGTTTTAATTCTGTAAAATCACAGAAAAATTATTTAAATCTGAAATTTTTTGTGCGTAATCCTCAGATATGTACGCATCTTTCGTTAGTTTAAAGTTTTTCGATCTGAGTATCGTAAGTGCCTCGAAAAAATTCGTCTTTGCGGACTGTTCTGTTTAGACAGATTCTGTCTTTTATTTTTCGCATTCTCTCTTTTACTAGTGTTGAGTGGAATTCTTTTTTAGGGTGAAGAGCTTCACATAACATCAGTGGCAGTAGCTAATGTTAAAAGTAACGGTCATGTTTGTGTCCTTATAGAACATGTGAGTTTTTGATTGTGCACTAACCCTCTAATGAGAATTACTTTGAGTTTGGTGTGGCGGAAGTTTTCAAGGGTCAAGAGAGAAGGATGATATAATGTGATCAAGAAGAGTGAAAAGCTTAAGCTTGGGGATGCTCCCATGGATCACCCCAGCATATTTCAAGAAGACTCAAGCGTCTAAGCTTGGGGATGCCAAGGCATCCCCTTCTTCATCAGCAACTTATCAGGTCATCTCTAGTGAAACTATATTTTAATTCTTTCACATCATATGTGCTTTACTTGGAGCGTCTGTGTGCTTTTATTTTCAGTATTTTATTTTTCTTATGGTCAACTTGATTGGACCCCAGCATTCTTGATTGGGAGAGAGACACGCTCCGCTTTTTCATATGAATACTCCTATTCTTCACTTATACTTGTTGAGTATTCTTATCTAGCTATTGCTATGCTTTTAGCTCCTGTTTTGCATGCATCTCTTATTCAGAGCTGTTAGTTCTTTTAAAGAAAGTACTCTCTTGCTTCACTTATAATTGTTTGGAGAGTTTATGTTGAAATAAATTGATTGGTGTTTGGTTGGAACAGAAAATGTTGCATGTGGTAGATGGTATAATGGAAAAAGCTTACATATTCTTGTAGATCACTATATTGGATAATTTGATACTTGTCAATTGTTTTGAGTTATCAAGTAGTTCATGTTTAAGCTTTTGTATCATGTAGTTAAAACCTATTAATGAAGAACTACCGTAAAGCTCGTTGAAATTTGGTTTGCATGATTGGTATCTCTAAGGTCTAGATATTTTCTAGTAAAAGGGTTTGGTTAACAAGGAAGACAGTGTAGAGTCTTATAATGCTTGCAATATGTTTTCATATAAGCCTTGCTGTGTCGGTTGATATCCTGTGTTTGCTTCAAATAACCTTGCTAGCCTAAACTCTGTACTGAGAGGGAATGCTTCTCGTGCATCCAAAACCTTGAGCCAAATCCATGCCATCTGTGTCCACCATAACTACCTATATGTGGTATTTTCTTGCCATTCCAAGTAAAATTTTCATGTGCTACCTTTAAACTATTCAAACTTTATTACTCCTATTTTGTGTCAATGTTTACCAAGCTCATGAGGACGGGGTGGATGTCTTTATGTCAACTGTCAAACAGACTTTACCACCGGACTAGCGGCATATACATCCGCTTATCCATTAATTTTGCAAAAAGAGCTGGCAAATGGGGTGCCCAGTCCCAATTAATTACAACTTTAACCGCTTAATTCTCTTCACATTTTTTCCCTGATTTATCAGTCAAGCAATGACAAACAGTGAAATATCTGCATGTGTAAACAAAAGAGAAAGATGGATGATCTGCCTTGCTGGTAGAAATAACGTCCTTCATGGGAGCCGCTCTTAAAAGTCTGGTTGGCAGGGGTCATATTGTACTTTCCATTTTCTGATTCGTTGACAATTAACAAACACCTCTCAAAACTTATTTTTACTCTCTATATGATTTCAAAAACTTAAAAAGCTCTAGCACATGATTTAATCCCTGCTTCCTCTGCGAAGGGCCTTTCTTTTACTTTTATGTTGAGTCAGTTTACCTACTTCTTTCTATCTTAGAAGCAAACACTAGTGTCAACTTTGGTGCAACAATTTTTATATGCTCGTATATTGCACTTATTATATGCTTTGTGTTGACAAATATCCATGAGATATATATGTTGAAAGTTGAAAGCAATTGCTGAAACTTAAATCTTCCTTTGTGTTGGTTAAAAACCTTTTACTTAGAATCTATTGCTTTATGAGTTAACTCTTATGCAAAACTCTTTGATGCTTGTCTCGAAAGTACTATTCATGAAAAGTTTTTGCTTATATGATTCAGTTGTTTGCTCATTATCTACTTGCTAGCAAACTATAGACCATTGACCTGGATCACTTCATTCATAACATGTGCTTTACAGTATTATTTGATCAAGATTATGATTGTAGCATGTCACCTCAGAAATTATTTTGTTTTTATCGTTTTACCTACTCGAGGACGAGTAGAACTAAGCTTGGGGATGCTTGATACGTCTCAAACGTATCTATAATTTCTGATGTTCCATGTTGATATTATACCAATTGTTACATGTTTTATATACACTTCATAGCATTTTTATGCATTTTCTGGGACTAACCTATTAACAAGATGCCACAGTGCCAGTTCCTGTTTTCTGCTGTTTTTGTATTCCAGAAAAGCTAGTCTGGAAATATTCTCGGAATTGGACGAAACTTGGACAGAACCTCCTATTTTTCCAACACGAAGACGGAGTCCAGAGAGAGACGGAGGAGGGCCACGTGGCACCCACACCATGGGGCCGCGCGGGCCCCCCTGCCGCGCCGTGGGGTGGTGTGGGGCCCTCGTGGCTCCGCAGCCGCCGCCCTTTCGCCTATTTATTCTCCCGACGCGAAAACCCTAAATACCCGAGCCATTATCCACGAAAAGTTCCAGAGACGCCGCCGCCGTCAACCCTAGCTCGGGAGGGTTCAGAAGCTCTTCCCGGCACCCTGCCGGAGAGGGGAATCATCACCGGAGGGCTCTACATCACCATGCCTGCCTCCGGAGTGATGCGTGAGTAGTTCATCCTTGGACTACGGGTCCATGGCAGTAGCTAGATGGTTGTCTCTCCACTTTATGCTATCATGTTTAGATCTTGTGAGCTGCCTATCATGATCAAGATCATCTTATTGTAATGCTACATGTTGTGTTTGCTGGGATCCGATGAATATTGAATACTATGTCAAGTTGATTATCAATCTATCTTATATGTTATTTATGATCTTGCATGCTTTCCGTTACTAGTAGATGCTTTGGCCAAGTAGATGCTTGTAACTCCAAGAGTGAGTATTTATGCTAGATAGTGGGTTCATGCCTCCGGTAATCTGGGAGAGTGACAATAACTTCTAAGATTGTGGATGTGCTGTTGCCACTAGGGATAAAATAACCGATGCTTAGCTTAAGGGTGCGCCGTTAGGTCTAATGCATTTGTTTATTTACGCACATTACTTAATGCAATTATCCGTTGCTTGCAACTTAATACCAACGGGGAACTCGGTATGACAACCTGGCGGTGGATTATTAGTCATAGACGCTGTTGGATAACGGTCTATGTATTTTGTCGTAATGCCCACATGAATATCATAGTAATCATCATGTCATATATATGCATTGTTATGCGCTCAATATTTTGTCAATTGCCCAGCTGTAATTTGTTCACCCAGCATGTTAGTTATCTTTTATGGAGAGACACCACTAGTGAACTGTGGACCCCGGTCCATTCTTTTACACTGATAATACAACCAACTGCAAACACTGTTCCTTTTCATTCTCTGCAATTTATTACTGTTTTCCACACCATACGTTTAATCCTTTGTTTTCAGCAAGCCGGTGAGATTGACAACCTCACTGTTTCGTTGGGGCAAAGTAGTTTGATTGTGTTGTGTGCAGATTCCACGTCAGCGCGCCACTGACAACCTTCCGAAGTGATTTCTTGCTCCTACTGGTTCGATTAAACCTTGGTTTCATACTGAGGGAAAACTGATTCTATACTGCATCATACCTTCCTCTTGGGGTCTCCCAACGAACGTGTGATCCACGCAATCAGAGACTCCGGCCCTGAGCACCCCTGAGGCCGGATACTCGGCCTAGCCAGACATATTGCAATCTCCTTTTTCCTTGACAATTGTTTCGATGCAAAGTATAAATATTTCTTTGATTGCTACACCACTTAACATCATATTAGATATTTCCTAGTGTTGTTGCCTAACACACAAAACACATAGGGGACATAAAATATGTTCTTTCAGAGGCTAGCCCGAGCGGCGGCGTTTAGATTAGGATTTAGTTATCGTTTTAGTTTAAATTTCTATCGTTTTAGTTTAAATTTGTAATGTCTTAGTTTAAGTTTGAATCTAAAACAGTCGTCGCGTTTATGTTTGAATCTAAAAAAGTCGTCATGTTTTAGGTAAAATTTACAACGTGTTTGATTATGAACGTCCACAAGGTGTTTGTAATTTGGTCGGCACTCGCACCGTTTGGGGGGGCGGGCCTTTGGGGGACGCCGTTATGGACAGCCTCCAAAACTTGGGCGGACATGTGTCCGGCACCCCCCAATTGAACCTCAATTGGAGGGTGCCGGACACCCCATTGGATGCCCTCGGTGGAGATGCTCTAACGCTAGTGAAGAAAATAGGGCAACGGGCTAAGCTACCTACGTTGGTTGGGCACGATCTGTTTCTATCCGATTATGCGATGGAGTACCATTGTGCATCTGTTCGCCTATGGACTTTGCGTGGCCGCCTGGCCGGACGCACGCCCCCGTTCCCTCCTTTACACAAACGGGAGCTCTACGCCTCTACTGATAACATAGCCCGGTCGTAGGACGGATGCATTAGCTTTACGGCGGGTCACACGGCTTGAGCTCCACCTGTCTCCATCCAACAAAACTTCACCACATGTCCTCATTCCATCTCCTACGCTTGCATTTTTTGTTTGGCTTTGAGAAACACCCGTCGGCGCTTTTTTTTTTGGCTTTGATAAACATGAGGCTTGGCCCCCGCGTCGCTCTCACCAGGGCGACACGGGCGGCGACAAACCCTAGCCGCCACAGAGCTCCCTCCTCCCTCCCCCTCCCTCTCCCCCGTCGTCGCTTGAGGAGGAGGCGGCGCGGCGGCTGAAGGTGGCGGCGGGGAGTTCCTCGCGTCTCGCGTGCTCGTGTGTGTGTGGGTGTGGTGTTGCGTGCGTGTGTGTGGTGTGCCATGGTGAGCCATGGCCGCCCATGCCTATCCTCGAGCTAGCACGGCATCGCTGCTCGCCAGCGGCGTCTCTGCTCCCCAGCGCCGCCTCCCTGCTCAGCCAGCTCGCTGCTGCGCCGCGCCGCCCCTGAATCTCTTCCCCGGTCGTCTGCAGGGGATCTTCCAGATCCTTGGGGGATCTGACCGGCGGCCGGGCAGCCTACCTAGGGCGTGCGCCGCCTCCCGGCGTTGATCTGATGGTGCCTGCCCCATGGCGTCTGCCATGAAGCTGCCAGATCCAGAGCTAGTGGGCTCGATCTGGGTTGGGCTGGGTCGGGCCGACCCACAGTTTTGGGTCCCGATCTGGTGTGTTGTGTCTGGTGCTCTGAGGTGGGGCTGGTGCACCGAGTCCCCGAGGTTCTTAGGCTGGTGGCGGCGTCTTGTGGTGCCTTCTCCACGTCCTCATGTTGGCGGCCGTGGCTGGTTTTTGGACATGTCTCGGTGAAAACTACGCAATGGCGGTGTCCATTGCTGTCGATGAAAACACCTTTAGGTGTCGTTCCCCTTGTTGAAGGCATCGACATGAAGACCCCTCCTTCTTGTCTGCCGACTCCGTCTCTCCGTCCCACCTTGTCTCCTCGATACGTTCGTTTGGTGGAAGTCTTCCTCGTAGTGGCTTGTGAATCGCCCTACAATCTCTCCGTCGTCACCGCCCTCGATCAATGTTGGCCTGGCTACTTGTAAACGGTGTTTCCTCTGGTTTTGGCAGCCGTCCAGAGTCTTGGGGGGCTTTTACTGGCCGGCGTCAAGCCACGGTTGGCGTGATGTTATCTTCTTCATGCCGCTGGCGGATGTCTGTTGTTTTGGGTTGTGACAAGGTCATGATCTAGGGTTGGCGTTTTGGGGTTTTGGCGAAAGCTTTGCAAGACCTATGTCTATGCCGGCAACGACGACATCTTTGAGTGCGTTCACCTTCTGGAGGCGTTGCTGCAAGCCTCTGCCTTTAGATTCCCAAACCCTGCTAGGTTTCTTCCCCGATGGCGTGTCTCGACGGTGCTTTGTTGGTGCAGTGGAGGTCTGTTGGGCTGGTCATCTTCGACGTCGTCTCCGAGCAACAGAAGCCAAGGCGCTTTTATTAGGATCAAGCAATCTCCTTTAGTTATGTGCTTCATTTAGCTTTGCTTGCCTTTGCACCATCTGTGGTACTTTGTTGCTGTGTGTGTGTGTTTGGGGTGTGCGTGAGTGTTGTAGCTGGTTTCGCAGCGTGTTCTTGTAAGTTGTAATTGCTAGCCAGTTGTTGGCTTCATTAATTCAAAGCTGAGCTCATTTCGAGCCGTCCGTCTAAAAAAACACCCGTCGTTAACCTGCCTACAGCAATCAAGGCGAAAGACCAATCGGCTCCTCCACACAACATTGGCTTTACTGACAATAAGCAGCAGAGGCTTTCAACGAGTCGTGGGGTCTCTGAAAGCTGGGGCGCGCAGGCGGGGTTGCGTACTTGCGTTGCAGCTGCAGGCGGAAAGAAGGTAAAAAGATGGATAAAATGGCTTTGTGCAGGGTGACTGCGCCCTTCCGGCAACGGCGATCACGGGAAAGGGACAGAGGCCCCGGGGGAGTCGGTGGAATCGAATCTGCTGCGGTGTCGCTTCTTATCTCTTCGCCCGTGACTGTGTCAGCGCAGCGCTGCTTGCCTGAAAAAAGTTTGAGTCCACGGCTCTCGTGTATATACCAGGCGCCGATTACAGGCGTTTTTTTTCTTTCCATTTTGCTACCATTGCTTTGTGCAGACAACAAAAGCAATCGTGGAGGACAAGAAGCACAGCATAATATTTTATCAAGGCCTAGCACCAGCTCATTTGTAGTGACAAACTGACAATATATACACTGTAACTGGCAACCACCATGCCCTCTTCTCTATCAGAGATGATACTTCGCAACAAAGCATTATGTTCTTTTGCAGCAGCTTCATTTGGTACATTCTCTCTAAAACGCATTTACATCACAAGGTGACAACTAATAGACAGCCATAACCTTGCCATTTTTTTCTGTTCCCAGTAATAAACCTATACACCTACAAAGTGGTAATGGAGGAAAAAAAAGAAAGTCTAAAGGGCAGAGAGAGAGAATAGAAAAAGAATACACGATTGTTCAAAACTTGAAGCCATCCAGTGTTGCCTCAACAGCAATGGATTCCACAGTGGTGAAGATAGTACCGGATGAGCTTATAATTATCAATCCAATTGTATCTCTTGCAACTGTTCGTGCTGCCCATTCATATCATTCTTGATTGTATAGACCTTTGGCAGCTCGCTGTCCTTTTCGGCGTATCTGCCATCAGCTTGTCGTCTCCTTTGGGTGATTCTACTGTCCATTCACTTTCCAGTTTTTGTGTTCCTCCCTGTTCTCATCATCCATGTTGGGTGTTTCTTCACTTTGATCATGAGTGTCGTGTAGGCTTGGCATCTGTGCATCATCAGCATTGTTCTGTTTTCCCTGAGAGGAACCGATGCTAATAGGTCAGCATATAACCTGGTAAAAGTGTAGGTACAGCCTGGGTTGCAAGGAATGGAGGATTTGCTCGGAATTTAAAATCTAACCAAGAAATTTCACATGCTTCGATTTAAAAATATTATACTAGTATGAGATGATATAAGTTTATACTTGTACTAGACACTAGATAGTACTTAGTAATTAGCTTTTTATCTCAAGCACAGGAGGTATCTACATTGTTAAGTTGCAAACTAAAACAGTTACTGGATTGGCAAGCTGAGTCCCTTTCAATTGACAAAACTGTGCGGCCAAATGTCTGTCTATTGGTCTAATAAGTTACCTGCTCTTATCACGCCAACTAAGTGAAAATGGTCCAAGTAAGTTTATTCTTTTAGGCTGGATCTCCCTGATGAATCATCTTGGACAGATGCTCTACAAGGAATAAAAGCCCAGTAATATCAACACTGGAACACCATAACAGGCAAATTATTTAACCACTTCTTTAGAAAGGAAATAATTAGCTCAAATTCATTATCAGAGTAGTACACTTGCTAATCTGGTGTGGGGAATCAAACTTTTATAACAGAGCTGCCATAAGTGCACTTAGGACCTTAAATAGTCAGCACCAAATAAGTTCAGAACTTCAGATAGTATTAAAAAAAGATCTCTAAATCAATATCGACGTGTTTCCAGTTTAGGCAGAAGGCCGCCTGGTACTACAAACTGTGGAAACGCAAGACTAAGATACCTTGGAGAAGGCAAAGGGAAAATGCTTTCTGCTGGCTAGATTGTATTGCAGTGTGGCCTCCAACATTGTTTCTGCCATTACAGCTCTGTTCTCCATTTGGGCAAATGAATGCCATAGCTTCCTCGTACTTCTCCTGCACATGTGTCCATGATCCGGTGAGTGTAGTGATGAGGAATATGGCAAGCATAGAGCTGAAGTGTGTCTGAGCCATCATGGCCACTTTTCCTCTTGAGATTCCATAGTAGAAATGTACCGTAATCCAATACAGTGATTCAACTCAGGCATGAAAGAAGAACATCTTTCTAACTGTTTAGACGCCTTTTCTCTAAAATGATGTCGTCAAGTGTTATGCTACTTGCCACTTTACCACAGCAGAAGTTCTTCAAAAAAATCAGCAGACTAGAGTTGATGACAACATCAATTAGAACCACACGACATCTGTAATCACAGTTAACTCCGCATAAAAGTACCGGTAGCCTAGTATATTTGGTAAGGGTACTAACCAAGTTGGCTGTAGAAACTGGCCAGCTTTCTCTAATAGCCTGGTATATTTGGTAAGGGTACTAACCAAGTTTCTTAGACATCTTCCGAGTGTAAGATTGTAACTATTTTGGTGTTCCTTTTGTTAAAAATTGTGTCAAAATCTCTAATAACATAATGGGTCCATAATAATACTATACGCTGATGCTACATTGAACAGGACTTGGGATTTCAGTTAGTTCTGATGGAATAAGTGGTACCAAAGAAACCAGAGATGGTCTGTGCAGACAATAGATCAAGTTGCAAATTAACCTGCAGCACATTAGCAGCGTATCTTTGAGCAGCAGCATCCTGCTCAGCAGAGATGCGTGCTTCTTCTGCATATTTCAGTTCCTGTTCCACACGCATCAGTACCTTCAATATGACCCTTGTTAGCGAATATGGCATAGTAGAAACTAGAAAGATACATTTGATGAAGCTATACTGACTGACAGCTGTACCTGAAACATCGCTTGCTCCTGTTCCTGCTTGTCTGATAGGGTCTGCTTTAGTTCAGATAATTCATGTTCAAACTGCTCAGCCTAAAACAGAGATGTGGTTATTTGCACGACTATATTCTTCTAAGAAAATAGATGTAGATCCTCAGATAAACTATGATAGACTGGGAGGGGTTATAATTTAGTGGATGGTTATTACAAAACTAAGTGCCCATGCTATAGAAGTCTTGCAGAATTTCTAGTTGGTGAAATGGTTATTTAGGTACTAAAGGTGCATTTATTTTAAAAATTAGAAAAAAAAATACAAGCTTAACATACAGAACTAGGAATAAGCTATTTCTGTGTGCATAGCTGCATAGGCAACAATTTGGAGTTTAAAGTTAAATGTTACTGTGCAGTCTGACTGTTGACATAATGACAAGTATAACTAGCTATACCTTTGCACTAATTGCCGTCTATTATCTTGCTTAACCATTTCCATCAATGCTGTCCTCTAGTTCATCAGCTCTGAATAGCAAAAGGAACAAAAATCATTAAAAAAGAACAGTTACACTGAGCAGAAAATCTTTGTGGAAAAGAAACAAGCCATATAAAGAACATTGCATTTCAATTTCAATGAGCCAAGAACAATAGGTAGCACGTCACAGCAGTCAAAATTTACTCTTACTACATCTAAATACTTGTAAAAAATTCATATGTGCTTGTTGAAGTATATGTGGATTGTCCAACCGTCTCCATAAAATGGTTTGACCTCTTTCGGTCCCCGTTCAAGGCTCTAGACATTTCATCTCTTGCCATTGGGTATGTTGTGAACTGGTGATACGTGTTAGAAAGCCACACCGCTAAAAATATTCCACTCTGGGCATTATGAATACAAAGTTATGTCTTTCGGACTAACCAATGCTCCTGCCTTCTTTATGGAGACAATGAACAGTATACTACGTGGGTTCCTTGATAACTTTGTGGTAGTGTTCATTGATGACATCCTCATATATTCCAAGACAGAAGAAGAGCATGAGCGCCATTTGAGGCTTGTGCTTGAAACTTTGAGGAAGAATAAACTTTATGCCAAGTTAAGAAATGTGAGTTTTGGATTTCGGAAGTGGCTTTTCTCGGTCATTTCATCAATCAGCATGGCATCTTGGTTGATCCTAGTAAGGTTTGTACCATTATAGATTGGCTCCTTCAATTATGCGCAGATGAACCATGCAAGCATGCATTCACCTAAAAGTCCTTTTGGTTTTGTGAGACATAACAATTGAACTGTATCCAGTGGAAATGTACATATTAAAAGTATATTTCATTGTTAAAACACTTCTAAGACTATTTGTGGATGTTTTCTTGTTCAAGAAAAAAATAGTTTGGCTTGGTGGTTATGACAGGTTTGTGTAGATATAATCAAATACTATAATCAACCAGGTCTTGCAACGGTAAGCAGACAATAAGGATGAAAATAACTATAAATGGTCAGATTCCAGCTTGCTTGTAACTGAAACAAGGTTGGTGAAGTTTGAACTGGTTATGCTGTGAGATTCTTGTGGTTTACCAATTTCAGAACATATTACTGCAGAAAACTGGACCCCCAAACATCATTAAGAAACCAGTAATATTTACTTGAACAACTGCAACTATCTTAAAAGTGGATTGATCATATAAGATTGCTCCTTCCAGCAAGCTAGAACAAATTACAATCATGAAACGTGGAAACTGGATCGGACATGGCTAAGAAGGATTGTTCAGCAACATGCGACAAAATGCAATCATAAATATGTAGAGAATATACCTGAGAACAGCTGATCTTCTCTCCTCTAGCAATCGGCATAACTCAAACTTCAGCCAGGTGACCTGCAATTTTAATACAATTAACACAAATTAGCAAATTACAGCAACCATGTGAGTTGTTGAGTTACTACTAAAGGTAGAACCGAAATGATGGGTCACAGGTTGCAAGTACTTGAGTAACAGTAGCAAGCTTGGATTATTGATTGAGATGGCTACCTGGTCCTTCGATCCGGCAAGGAATCAATCTCAAACTGACTGTCAGGCCACCATACATATCATCCACGTCCCCAGAATCACCCTCTTGGTTAACATCCCCATCTGCGACATCGCTCATTTGATCTGCTGAATCATTTATTGATACCAGCGGTTCAGGCTCACGTTTGAAATTATAGAGCTTTGATGCAAGACCGCTGTCCTTGCAGACACCTAGACCTTTCGCCCTTTCTTCCATTGAAGATAAAACAGATGGCCGGTGTTTGTTCCTCAGATCTTGCAATCCTGTTTCATTTACAGACTGATATCCCATGCGAGCTGTCAGGACAAGCTGGCTGCTGTCAAAAGTCGAACCAGCTAAAGACTGCAAAAGGGTAACTGCATCACCAGCATCTTTTGTAGTCACAAGCGCAGGCCTGCAATTAGCGCAACAAGTCAAGCAAAGTCTCAATTCAGTTCATGAGATGGATTTATTTGGTGCATCTATGAAATATTATCATGTTCTTTTTTGAAAGGACGACAAATCAAAAGTGTGCTTGGTACCATAAAACTCCAGTAGTGCAAGGGCTGTCCGGAACAGCATCACACGATTCCCATCGAACAGAAGCACATCCCATACACGAGGACTGAAATGTTCAAGCAGTACATCTCAATATAAATTGTGTCATTTTTAACACAAAGCATGCATGCGACTTCTACACCAGACAGTGCTTACGTACAGGTGACCAACAATGAACATAACTGATTATCAGAAACCACAATATTCATGGTTCCTATGTACTCCCTCCGTTCCAAATTAGATGACTTCCATTTCTCTACATTTGCGTTATCTATACTTGTAACATGTCTAGATACATCCACATGTAGAGAAATGGAAGTCATCTAATTTGGAACGAAGGGAGTACCCCATAGGCATCAATTGTGATGTGAAAGACATGATTTGGTCGTTTTCACATTTTTAGGGAGAGCTGAGGGCTGTCTTAACCAACCTCTCCCTGACCTCCTCCTTATAAAGATCACATGTATCTGCGTCATCTACGGTCACTCTATCACATACATGTTGCAATAAATATAATAGTTACATCAGATTAGGTTGTTCACTAAGAGTGATGATGGCTTGGACTTAATCATGAGACGTCGATGAGCTGTGTTCCTCATAGAGTTAGCTAAGGTAGACTACAAGAAAATGTGCTTTTAGAAGCAGTAAGTCAGTAACTATGGAAAAAAACATAAGTAACACTAACCACTCTCCCAGGGAAGCACATTGGTGAAAATGGATAGGAACCACGGTCCAGTAACCCATGCAACTTCAAGCCCGAGGTAGTCCAGGTGATTTGCTGCATTGAAAAGCATGCTAAGCCATGAAGTTTTCAATTTTTGCAGTTAATAACTAGATGAGCCTAGTCGCACCAATAATGCATTATATTTGTAGTAAGTTGCTAACCTAATTTCGGGAATTTCTCATGGACTAGCTCCTCTAAAACAAGCTGATCCACCTGAATGGATACCAAACATTAATTATACATAGGCGGTTATTGAACTTGGAGTTTCAAGCACTGGCATATGCAAGCTTTGCAAAGATAGAATACCTGCGACTCAATCATTTCTTCAGAAAAGTACCCATCAAAGTAGTCATCAATAATTCCTACCAATGTCCTGTTATATTATACCATCAAGAGATTTAATATACTATTCAATTGAGCTATCTTGAGATTTTAGGGTTGCAAGCCTAAACCCAGATAACAGTAGAAAAATTGGTCATGGTGGGCGTACCAAAATGCGTTTTCTTCTGGCATCAATAGAAGTAAGAGTCCAGCAAAGAAGTTCATCGCCTACAGTATTATTCCACAGATAATTCATGTTATGAGAAAATTTAAAAATGTCCAAGCCTATACATTTGTACTATATTACTGTAAGACCAGAATTTTGATTGAGAAAGACTTCTACAGTCACATGCATTATTTATTGGAAGCATTGAGTAGTAAGTTTTGGGTTCAGTAGTGGGGTGTGTGACTTGGAATACAACAACTTTACTTCAAATGTTGTTCAGAAGCTCGAGAGAAACAGATAACCAGCACCATAAAGAAAATAATGTGGGGTGGCATTACTGGATACACTTACCTGACAATAACCAACTGTTGGATTGTGCCTAGCATAAGCCATAAGCAAGCGTCTCAAGGCATTTCTTCCATCCTCATCTAACGCAGGATGACCTGGAAAAGTTCTAGGCAAGTCCTATAAGAGACCAAATGTGTCAGAATGGATTCTATTAGCATCGCCAGATGTAAAATTATTAACGAAAAGGATAGTACTCTTTCATGACAGTGAAGACGAACATTTACCTTCTCTATTTGCCCTTTACACTTTTCAGAGGAAATTGCTGAGAATACATCAGGCTTTTCATCGACGCCTTCTGAGGCCGAAGAATCTGAACGTCTGCTATCTTCTAGTTCACCTTCGGAAGCAAGCAGACAATGATAGTACCCTTTTACTCTGCGAGCTTCAACACCAACAAAAGCTTGCCACAGCTGTCATCACAAAAGCAATGGCTGCTGAATGAGCCGAGTAAATCTAAAATTAGAGACATAAATCGAAAAGCTATGAGAAACAGGCCGTACCTCTCCCTCAAAGCCATTGGCAGTCCACCATGGACAAGACACTCCAACTCTTCCTTCAAAGAGTAAGTTTCTTCTTGGCTCATGTTGCCAATTTCAGCATTCACACTATCACCCGAATGCACTTCTGGGCTAGGGTCGACCTTATCTGCATCATAGAACCATCGTCCGAGTCCCCTGACACCTTGGCCTCTTCAAACCGTCACAGATGGTGGATTCCTCCGACTGCGGCCTGACAGCAGAAGAATGCTTCTTTCAACACGCAGACCCATCATCTGCTCGATGTTGCCCAGGGATGGCCGAATTGGCTTCCACCCTTGCAGACTCTTCTCATGCAACAATTCAGAACTTCCAGTCCCAACATTCTCGTCGACACTAACTGCAGCATCAGCTTCGTCCACGGACAGTGAAACCGTAGCGTCATGTCCAGGCGATTCGGACCGCCTCTCCAGAAAAGTCTTCCATCTATCAGATCTCTCCTCTTCCTCCTCCTGCAAGAATGTGGGCAGCTCGTCAAGACCAGACAATGCATACAAAAATTCGGGGCATGTGTACTATATATAGGATTACTACCTTGTAGATGCCTGCATACTCCTTGTAACGCTGCAAGTGCTGGGGCCGCACAGCGAAGCCATAGGCCATCCCTGGTTCAATCGCACAACATCAGGAAGGAGATACTGGCATTATTTACTAAGAAATACATACATAAAAGTCCAAGGGTTCGGGTCAAAGGCGCCCCCCCCCCCCCCCCCCCCCCCCCCTCCGCCTTAGAAAAACGACCGATTTAGGCGCCTAAAGCGTCCGCTTAGGCGCCCCACCTCCGCTTTAGGACGCCTTACCGCCTTAAAAACCATGAATGGATGTACGAAGTAGTTGGAACTTGGAACTCCTGTAACTACAGACTATGTTGGTTTCGTTTTCAATGAAATGGAACCGGGGAGGAGATCCCTCATTATCTAAAAATAGAAGTCCAGTGCTCTATTTATTTTGCTGAAAAATAATCATACTCGGTAAAATATGACGCTGTCGCAATTCAATTGCAGAATCGTGTACTTGGAACAATCCTAAACTAGTTGCGGCACTTCCATGGAATCCCAGATCTTACCGAAATGGCAAACATCAGTAAACCCCGCAATTCACCCAATGCCACAACCAATCTACCTGCAGCACAAAACCTCGGCATCCGCCTACATGGGGTGGGGATCCAGACACGCACCCCGGCGCTCAGCCACTCGGCAACTCTCAAACAGTCCACAGCCTAAGCATCATACCCAATTTCGCGCGGCATTACCACGAAATTCAGCAGAGGGACACCCTCCCGACGCGACTCGGCTTGCCGCACCCGCGCGGGGCCGAATCGAGATCCCCGGCAGACGAAGCGTGTGGAATTTCGAAGCCCGCGAGGCGGAAATCTGGCAACGGGACAGAGCGAAACTGACTACAAAGGCGAGAGAGATCCTCGGTTTAGCGACCACGTAGACGCCAAAATTCGGGCGACACAAATTTGGCTGTCAACCGAAAATCCCGAGGAGGAGCCTCGGTGACGGCGGAGAGAGCCACGCTAGCGGGGGAGGGAGGGGTAGCGGGAGCGGGGAACGAACCGCTTGTGCTCGAAGGCGATGAACGGGAGGCTCTTGGGCTTCATCTCCTCCTCCTCCTCCTCGCACTGCGGCGGCGGCGGCGGCGGCAGGGAGCGCAGTGGCGGTGGCGGTGGCTTTGATCTGGCCCCGAGACGAGATGTGACTGGAGTGAGAAACGGTGGGGACTGGACTGGGGAACGAACGACCGGCCTCGTGGTTGGCGCCGCGCCTTGTTTCTCGCTTGCCTTCCCTGACGCGTGATGACACGGGGAAACGGAGGTTGGTTACTGGACCGTGACTTTGACTTGTGTCCGCCGAGGCCGAGATCCCGATGATCCTCCTCCGTGCTCCTCGGGGTCGTCTTGTCCGGCCACCCAATCCCAATCCGGTGGTTCTTTTTTTCTACAGACAGTTGAATTCTCGATTTGACACCGCCGCAGCCTTCTTTAAACGGCTCCATTGACTATGTGAAGCTGCCGACTTGGTAAAGTCTTTTTGTATCGTGGAATGTGATGGAATTACGCCAAGTGGTTGGGTTAATATTTGTTTTTGTTAGTTCACTATATGGTGTACTTTTTTTTTTGAAACACAGTATACACGCAGACGCTTAAATACACATATGCACACTCACCCCTATGAACGCGGTCGACGGGAACGTCGCCTCCACTGAAGAATATTTCGCCTAAATGAGAAACACCAGTGTCAAGCCTGGGGTTTGAACTCTGGTGGGCTAGGGGTACATCCACCCTCCTAACCATCTTGCCACAGACAACCTTTAAAAAAAAAGATACCTGGTATCTGTTTGTGTTTCTACATTAAAGGTAACTTTTCGGAAATGATTTGACCAAAAACTTATGCAGCAATGGTTTGAGATCATGCAGATTGCGCAATCCCTGCACCTTAGTGCTGAGGAGGATTGTCTTCTGTGGAAGTTGGATTCTAAAAATACTTACTCTATCAAACCTCTTTATGTTGTTTTGAATTTTAGAGGGATTACCCCTGTTGACATTGCGTCAGTTTGGGAGGTTAAGCTTCCTCCTAAAATTCAATTTTTTCTTTGGCTGGTATCGCATAATAAGTTACTCGCTAGAGATAACCTTATTAAAAGACATAACCTAAACGATCTAACTTGTCTCTTTTGTTGTGAAGAGGAATCCATTGATCACCTGTTTTGGGACTGTGTGGTAGCCAAGGAAATCTGGTCTAATGTACAAACAATCTTTGGTGTGAATAGAGCTCCATATACAATTGCTAAGATCACTGGTTTGTGGTCGGATAAAAAGTATTTAGTGGAGAGTGTTGTTCATGCTGCCATCATGTGGGCTCTGTGGCTTGTGAGAAACAATAGTTTCTTTAACCATGATGGTTGGCTTGGTCTACACGTGATCTGGAGGAAATCTGCCTTCAGCCTTGCTCAATGGAGCATCCTTGCCGCGGGAAGAGACAGAGAGAAGATCCTGGAGGTGGTGAAGGCCATGGAGCATCTTGCTCAGGCACCTCCACTGTTATCTTGGGATCTTGGATGAACCTGCGGAAGATCACTGGCGCTGAGTTGATCCTGACTGAAGATGCTCACCTTGTCAATGACAACGAGTGGAAGTTTACCACCGAGGACCTGGGCGCAAAGTGAGAGAGAACTAACTAAAGCTGGTTGAAGATGGTCATCTGCTCGGGGTGGTTGATCTATAGTGGAGTAGGCTCTGTGCTTAGCTCAGTTTCACTTTGTAAAATGGTGTCAAAAGTTTGGTACTTTGGGCTTGTAAGAGGTTAAAGAACTGCATTAGCTAGCCTTCCTTTTGCTTGCATGTAATAATGAGAACATGGAGTGTGCACTCAGCTGCTCCTGGGAGCGGTGTCTGTAAAACAATGTAGTACTCCCTCCGATCCATATTAGTGGGCATAGCTTTGTCTAAATTCATATGTATCTAGTTAAGTATTTAGACTAGATACATGTGTATCTAGATAAAGTTGTGCCTACTAATATGGATCGGAGGTAGTACTGGTTTCATGTGAAATGGAACTGGGGCGGGGCCCTCTTTTTCTTAAAAAAAATCAGTTTGATATTAATATATTTTCTTTATCAAAAATATGTTGTGCATGTATTACATACGGGACAAGGAGGGACGAAATGCATGTTTCGACATGCAACCACTGTTCTTCTAAATGCACAAAAAAAGAACCACTGTTCTTCTATGCCAGGTTATGTGTTCTCATGACGCCGTCTTGACCAAGCCGGTGTCGCACCAAGTAAGTCTTGATGATCTAGCCCATGGTTTAGTGTGGCTATCATGGCAAACGCGGGTGGCACCATATAGTTTGTGATCTTTTTCTTCTTCTGAATATCAGGTGTCGCTCCCTCACTTTCATTTTCAATGAAAATGAAACCAAAGAGTTCAACACGTATAAAAGTAAAACCTTGTGCACATCAAAATTTGTTCATTTTAATTTTGGTTTCTTTTTTATTTGGTTCATCCCCTAACTTTCTAGTTTTAATTTTGGTTCAGTTTGGTATGGATGTATGGTTCACCTGAATTTGTTCGTTTTATTTTTGGTTTCTTTTGATATGGTTCGTCCCTAATTGGCTCATTTTAATTTTGGTTTCGTTTGAGATGGTTGACCAAAAAAACAAATGTTCACCCCTAATTTTTTCCGGTCGATATGGGTTCACCGAAATTTGGTTCCATTTGTAATTTGGTTCTTTTTTATATTTTCACCCATAATTTGCTCCTTTTTATTTTGGCTCCGTTTGAGATAGTTGACCGAAATTTGTTCATTTTTTTCTGTTTTGATAGGATTCACCGAAATTCGTTCATTTTAGTTTTGGTGTCTTTTTTATTTGGTTCACCTCTAATTTTGCTCATTTTAATTTTGGTTTTGTTCGATTTGGTTCACCTCTAATTTGCTCATTTTAGTTTTGGTTCCGTTTGATACGGTTCACCGAAATCTGTTCATTTTTAATTTGGTACTTTTTTATATTCTTACCCATAATTTGCTCATTTTGATTTTGATTCCGTTTGAGATAGTTGATCGATATTTGTTCATTTTAATTTTTGTTCTGTTTTGATATGGTTCACCGAAATTTGTTCATCTTAGTTTTGTTTTCTTTTTTATTTGGTTCACCCGTAATTTTGACAATTTAAATTTTGGTTCAGTTTTATATGGTTCGTCGAATTTTTTTAAATTTAATTTTGGTTTCTTTTTCCGGTGAACCATATTTTCTGTTTCGTAGGTATACATAGGTAGTGCCACTAGTAGAAAATTAACGACAAATTACCTCTAAATTGGCCGTATGTCTGGGCCTTGGATGCTCTCATTTTGGCCAATTCATAGCTAATTAGTAGCGGATAATTAAAAATTTCGTTTTGGACTGGGGGGCGGCGCCCCCCTAGCCTCAACATAGCTTCGCCATTGCGTACATGGTGCCACTAGCAGAAAGGAAAGACCTGAAGAAAAAAAGGAAGAACACGGAACGAGAAGAAACTAGTAAAGCACGCATCTTCTTGGGCTTTCCACACGGGAGGCCCTCCTGCAGGCAAGTCTATGAGCATAGGGGCCAGCTCACAAACCAATCTCTAAATGAAATAGCTCCCATCCACAAAATAAAAGGAACTTCGCATCTGCACTGCAATTTTTCTTTTCAACTACAATTGAACTGCACGCAAAATAAAAAATGAACTGCCTCTCAATCTTGTCCGACGACAATGGAATGAAAGATCCATCTATATTTTCAACCGCACACAGTTTTCCTTTTTCTTTCACCGAAAAACTTGCATCGAGGCAATGAACAAATGATTGTTATTTTCCTATGATAAATTTAGACAACACTACAATACCACATCGAGCCATTTTCGATTTCTTTAACTGCTTTGTAGTCGATTTGACTGTCCAAGATAATATGTTCATAGTTTCAGACTGGACATTTATCATCTAGAGGTGAGATTTCTTTAATTTTGGTTCCGTTTCATACAGTTCACCGAAATCTGTTCATTTGTAATTTGGTTCTTTTTTATATTTTCACCATAATTTACTCATTTGGATTTTGGTTCCGTTTGAGATAGTTGACCTATATTTGTTCATTTTAATTTTTGTTTTGTTTTGATATGGTTCACCGAAATTTGTTCATCTTAGTTTTATTTCCTTTTTTATTTTGGTTCACCCATAATTTTGATCATTTAAATTTTGGTTCCGCTTGATATGGTTCGTCGAAATTTTTAAATTTTAATTTTGGTTTCTTTTTTCGGTGAACCAAATTTTTTGTTTCGTAGGTATACGTTGGTAGTGCCACTAGTAGCAAATTAAGGACAAATTACCTCTAAATTGGCCGTATGTATGGGCCTTGGGTGGTCACTGCTCTCATTTTGGCCAATTCATAGCTAATTAGTAGCGGATTTTTTTTTGTTTTTGGCTGGGGGCGGCGCCCCCCCTTGCCTCAACATAGCTCCGCCATTGCGTACATGGTGCCACTAGCAGAAAGGAAAGACCTGAAGGAAAAAGCAAGAACATGGAACAAGAAGAAACTAGTAGAGCACGCATCTTCTTTGGTTTTCCACAGGGGAGGCACTCCTGGAGGCGAGTCTATGACCATAGGGGCCAGCTCACAAACCAATATCTAAATGAAATAACTCCCATCCAGAAAATAAAATGAACTTCGCATCTGCACTGCAATTTTTATTTTCAACTGCAATTGAACTGCACGCAAAATAAAAAATGAACTGCCTCTCAATCTTGTCCGACAACAATGGAATGAAAGATCCATCTATATTTTCAACCGCAAACAGTTTTCCTTTTTCTTTCACCGAAAAACTTGCATTGAGGCAATGAACAAATGATTGCTATTTTCCTATGATAAATTTAGACAACTCTACAATACCACATCGAGCCACTGTCGATTTCTTTAACTGCTTTGTAGTCGATTTGACTGCCCAAGATAATTTGTTCATAGTTTCAGACTAAAAATTTATCATCTAGAGGTGAGATTGTCAGGCTGCTAAGTTCAGCTGCATGACATGTTGTTCTTGTTCATGGAGCTGAATTGTTTGCAGGTGTTGGCGCGATGAATTTTTATAGTTTTTAGAAAACCGATTGCCGCGAATATTCTGATGACAATTATTTACTGAATTTTGACAAAAGTCTTTTTTCAATGTTAGCTTGGGTTGTTGGTAGGGGTATGTCTAACATGTAACTGTTACTTCCAAGATGAAATTAAGAAACATGGAAAAACTTATAAATCGAGATAGAGAGAGCGCATGGTATGACACCGTAAAATTATCCGTGTTACGATGTTATCAATGTTACACATATGGTTTAAAGAAAATTAAATATGATCCATGAGTGTAAATAAACATTTGGGTTTGTAGGTCTCGGTTACTTGAAATAAAATGGTTTTACATGTTAATGAAACGCTAGGAGTTTTTAGGTATAAAAAGAGTCATATTATAATCAGTGTTTGAGATTGTTTGCGTGCATTGGACTCTTCCAGTTGCTGATCGTGCATACCAATTTTAGTCATGTGGTGGCTAAATGGTTCTGGATTTATAGGTGATGTTAAAATATGCACATGTGATGTGTATGATGTTGTATGCCTTGGTGGACAACAAAGATGCAAATCAAAACTTTGGTGCATGTTCCAGTTTTCACCTAACCTATAAGTATGTATAAGTTTCCAAAATATTTTTACTGCGGCATGCATGAGTCTCTTTTTGGCCACGCAATTCTAAACCATATAATAGTTTCATATGGTAACATCCAAAATCCATGCAAAAGTTTTCT
Source organism: Poa pratensis (assembly GCA_947311845.1). Taxonomy (NCBI): domain Eukaryota; kingdom Viridiplantae; phylum Streptophyta; class Magnoliopsida; order Poales; family Poaceae; genus Poa; species Poa pratensis. The sequence goes on from CAMZMU010000037.1 coordinate 22,086,279, forward strand.
TAGGAACATCGGAGATTTCACTTTAGTTTTTTATGCATTCTATCATGAATATTTTCTATAAACCTCGGTGGGATAGATTATATGAATATTTTAATACTAAGGTAATATCTTTAGTATTTTTTATCTGTAGCAGATGTATTTGTGTCATACATAATCATGTGCATATATGAACTTGTCACATGCATTTTATGAAGTCCCGAAAAATTAAAACTATGCTTGAATCACGACATGATTAGAACTCTGTAAGGAATATTTTGGTATGGTAATATTGCCAGGACACCAGAGCTTCTCTAGTTCCAGAACACGAATAGACATATGAGACAGAGGAACAAAACATCAACCCGTTTTCCAGGACTGAACAAATTCTATTTACAGTGAACATGAAAGATCAATATAATAAAAAAAGTAAAGCTGCCAGCCTAATGGAGAATATAGTGACTGCAAAAATACTCAAGGCAGCGGCGAGTCTGTGGAACTAATAGTCTAATACTATGCATCTTGTACTATAGAAACCCGTGTGGTTTCTTTATTCTTAACAGTTCCACGTCAAGAAATATGACATGACAATTTCTTAAAAAATAGGATCACGCAATCATATCTTCCAGATAGGATCACGCAATCATATCTTTCATATATAGGATCACACAATCATATTTGCCAAATATGATCACACAATAATATCTTTGCCATCAATTTGCCATTAATATTTCATTAATTTTCCATTAGGCCATATCATCCATGGCTATAAGAGATGGCACATAGACTATTTGGATGTGCATCAATTTTGTGGCCACTTACATTTCTTCGTGTCTTCATAATCGTTGAGACATGGGAGTCCTCAAGGTTTCAAGCCTGCTGTGCTTGCTATTTCTCATGCTACTCCTCTCGGCTCCTAGTAAGTTTTGTATCAAAATATCAATTAAAGAACAAGGAACTTCCTCAATGCATCATCTATACATTTGCTAGTCATATGTGAAATTCATACTCCATGTCTCGTATATTATCTTGTATCTTTCTAGAACAATATAGCATTTTTTCATACACCATATTGTGTTATTTGTTTTGTAGGCTCTGATGCCAAGACTTGCAAGGAGGCCAGCAAGACCTATACCGTTGGGAATTGCCGTGATGATCCATGTGTTGAGGCCTGCCACAAGGAGGGATTTATTGATGGGACGTGTGTCCTAGTATGGGGAGAACCCATTATACTGCAATGTTTCTGCAAGAAAGAGTGCTGAATAACAACTTTCTCTAGCTTAGTTTTTTTGGAGAGAATTCTCTAGCTTAGTTAGTTAGCTTCAGGCCCGGCGCGGCACGGTCTAAGCGCGTGGGATTTCTGTTGTTTCAATTAAGACATGGAATTTTCTAAAAAAAACTAGACATCGAATAAAAGCAAAGACAGAATAGACACATTTTATGCTGACTTTTTCTTTCTTTCTGTTGTGACTGTGTTCATGTCTCCTACCACATCGTGCGCGACTGTGCGCTGAGCCGCCGCCACGCCTCATCCAACATCACTTGGAAATCCAGCATCAGATCAGAGCAGAGCATATGAGCAATAGGCGAACCAGCAGGAGCAACCTCGCGGGCTATCATCGATTGCCGCTAAAGCATCCACCATGGGGAATGGTCAGTTTGAATCCCACCTCGCGAGTTATCATCGATTGCTGCAAAGCATTCACAGGAAATGCACCTGAAGCTATAGAAAATCCATAATTCTGAAGCTATAGAAAATGCAATCGATCCCATACGGACATATAGTTCTGAAGCTATAGAAAATGCATAAGAAACCAAAATGAACACGGACGGACATTACTCTTGCGTTAGTTGGAATAGGAAGAGAGCGGTGTTTTGTCTCCGGGCTACACGTAGCCTGGAATTTTGAAAATCAAAATCTACCATTTAAAGTTTCAAAAATCTAAAAATAATTGTAGACGTAGATAATGATGATTTCTACTGGTGTGTAAAAAAGAAACGCGAAAATTATGTATTTTATGCTTTGTAAAAATAAAAAATTTCTAAATGTGGCGTGGCGAACAGTGACAGATACAAAAACTTTCAAAATTGTCAGGATTTGTCATTTTCGTATAGGCTTGAATACAAACTTTTTCGAGTTGTAATTTTGCATAAGCGTAGATTTTTTTTTGAATCTTTAAAATGGTTATTTCTAAAAAAAAAAAATCAAAATCTGGGCTACAAATCCTGAGCTACACCGGAAATTTTTATTTGGAATTTTTGACATTTTAAAATTTATTGTTTTTAACAGTGAGTGCATCTACATCTATGACCCAAAACAGATTTCCCCTCTTAGTCTAGTTTTCCTCCAAAATAAATGGCCCAAACTCGCCTCTACTTTTTATGTTGAAAAATTACCATCGTATAAAAAATCTGGGCATCTGCATGCATAAAGATTTCACATTGTTTGAAAATTTTGTTTTCTTTTATTCCCAGTTACTCCTTTGAATCGCGTGCTCATATTTCATGGCTCGTATTTTGTCCATGCACCCGTTTGCAGTTCCTTTTGTACACCATGATATTTTTCCGGTGAATTCAGCTATTATGCCATGTTATTTGAAGTTTCACTGGCCAAATGCAGAAAATTTCAAAACCATGCCACGCGAGACAGAATGGATTATTTTTAAAATACAAATTGAATCAATTCTGGTCCGAGTAAGGCCAAAGCGAGGGTTTCGGTCCTAGTAAGCCCGATGGGGTACTACTTCGAATTTGATTTAATTGGTATGCTAGTTTTCAAATTTGTATTAGAAAAAAATAATATTTTGACAAAATGAGCCATATCTTGTTCTTGGGCTTGATGAGCTAGTAGGCCCCATTCAGTAAAGAATAAATGGATGTGGTAGTGAGAGGGTTACTCGGCTCCACCAAGAAAAGCTTATGGGCCAGATGGATTCAACAGCTTATTTCGTAAAAATGTTGGGTTTTTGTTAAAGATGAATTTTATCGCCTAGCTCTAGGCTAGGCTTTGTTCCCTCTCTGTTTTGCTTAGTTGGCTAGCATGTCTTAATCTTTCTTTTCTTTAGCTAAGTTGTTCGCCGCAACATGTAATAACCATGTGGATCTCTCTAGCTTTATTAATTTAAACTCGGTATTTTATGGCTTTTATCTAATTTTTTCCCATCATGGGCCCCTAAAGTTGGATAATATGATTTTTGTCCCATTTCTCTCACTAATGTTTGTTTGAATTTTTTTGGTAAGAATGCTTGCCAATCATCTTCAAGATAGGGTTTGAGTTGCATTTAGTTTGGCAGTCCCCATTCAGACCGCAGGTTGCAATTGGCATGCCAGGTTTCATAGTTAGGCAGCACGGCTCGGCTGCAACGCGCACCATTCCTCTGGTTTTCCAAGCTGCCCAAATACGAATTCGACACATATATGCAGAGAAAAGCCTGAACATGGAGGTGTACGTACATATTACGTGTGAGCATGACAATTCCCAATGTTACAACGTGTAGATGCTCTGCATGCATGTTGTGAAGTTTTTCACTTCTCCTCGAGCCCCGCCGCGCCTCCGCCTCCGCCGCCTTTGTCCTGGTCGTCGAAGTAGTCCTCCCTGACGTTGCTGGCGAGCATGAGGCACGCGAGCCAGAAGAGCGAGGCGTCGAGGTTGAGGAACGCCGCGCCGCCGAGCAGCCCTGTCTTGGCCGTCGGGCAGGCGTAGCCGAGGTCGCGGTGCACGTTCCGGACGTGGTGCACGGCCTCCGTCGCCGTCGCCCACGCCGTCATCGCCACCCCTGCCACCGTGACGCCTCTACAAAAGAGATAAGAGAAAGTGCGTGTAAGTGCACATCATATGGACAGCCATGGGCACGGCGGTTCTTGATGGATTAGTTACATGGCGAGGTGGAAGAAGACGTGGAGCAGGGTGTAGTCGAAGAGGGCCTTCCTCGGGATGGATTTTCCTTCATAGGGGAAGAATAGGGAGACGGCGCCGATCCCGGCGCAGCACGCGGCGGCGAGGGCCGAGAGAGCGCCCAGCGCCACCGTCCGGTCCGGCGGGAACCGGCAGACGACCACGCCCGCGCCTCTGATCGGCGTCCCGTACGGCGGCTGCCGACCCAAAAAAAATGACATTTCGTCTGATGCACGCGTTGCACGTACGCATCGTGATGTCGTAGGCGTAGCCATGGAGCTAATGAATTACCTTCTTGAGCTCGGCGACGATGGCGAGGACGAATGAGAGCACGCCGAAGAACGCGGTGGCCGCGCCGAACTGCGTGCTCTGTCTCAGAGCCATGGCATCGATCGATCGAATTCTTCCTATCTGTCGGTTGATTCTACCTTACCTCCGCCTCGGTTGGATTACCTGAGAATTAAACCGAGTTACTACCAACTAACTGAGACATGCGTCATCTGGAGGCCACATTACCGACGACGCGAGCTTGTCTATCTGGGATGCCATGGCCATTGTCATTGCCGTTTGGATTGCAAGACAGAATAGTTGCAGATATCATTCAGAGAGGGGATTTTTTACAAGGAAATGTTCGTGTAAAGATGAATGGGAACACAATGTATTCATTGGAAAATCGAGATGGTGGCTTGCCCTTTGGCTTTACCTTGGGAGGTGTCCAACTGAGCGTGTAAAATTGCTGGGCACCAAGGCCAACCGACAAATAGGCAAAGCCAACGAGCTGCCTCCTGCATACCGTTCATCGTTCTCCTACTTCTGGTAATGCAGAAACTGTTCAGACCATGTGCCACAGCCTATAGATGGGTGCTGACTTCTGTTTCCGAGAAAAAGAAAAGCTACTATGAGGGGTGCTGATTTTTGTTTTTTGCTCTGAAGTTTGAAGACGGACCTATTGGCATTTTGTTATATAAGCCCTTTCTTTAAGGTGATTTTGGAATTGTGAATTTGGCTACTGTAAGGGGAAGTTTCATAGCCAAAAAACAAAAATAAAAATGTTCCGTCGCCGGGACTTGAACCCGGGTCTCTCGGGTGAGAGCCGAGTATCCTAACCACCTAGACTACGACGGATTGTTATGAACTGGTACACCAAACGATATAAACGTACACCCTTATTAAGACAGGACAGCGCCACAACTTAGTTGAATCATCATCCAATCCGGCACCATCATCGATCATGTCATGCATAAATACTCCCACAGACAAATGACAGTATATGGCACCCACCGGCAGCCACTGTCAGGCACACGCTCACAGCTGGGCAAGGGCATGGCAGATTCGGGTGGACGGCAGTAACGGCACGGCCAGAGGTGCAGCACGCTCAACTCCCTGACATGCTCACAGCTGGGCAGAGCAGACTCGCGTGGACGGCACGGCCACTGGTGCGCCACGCTCAGATCCCCTGAACAAACAAAGGAAGAAGAAGAGAGCTAGCGGCCAAGCTCGCTCGCCCGCGCATGCAACGCAACGGCTATAATTGGCACCTCCCCTCTCCGCAGCACGCGCCATATTTCTCCTCTCCTCCCGTCTCCCTCCCTTCCAAATTTACACCAGCCATCCACTCATCGGACAAGCTACAGCTAGCCTTCAGGCGGTGGTGCCCCACGGTGCGGTGCGCGCGTCCTGTCACCGGTGCACGCAACGCCATGGCGTCGTCGTCGGTGGGGTACGTGGACGTGCCGCTCGGCAACGAGCCGGAGCAGCCGCATACACCGCAGCAGCAGCCGTCGCGGCTGGCGTCCGGGATGAAGCGGCTGGCGTCGAGGGTGACGTCCATCCGGGTGCCGGACTCCGTCATGGGCGGCCTCAAGCGCTCGCACTCAAGCGCGCAGCCGGCGCTGCGGGGCCTGCGGTTCCTCGACAAGGCGGCGGCCGGCAAGGACGGGTGGAAGTCCGTCGAGAAGCGCTTCGACGACATGAGCGCCGACGACGGCCGCCTCCACCAGGAGAACTTCGCCAAATGCATCGGTACGTACGGTCGGCCGATCGAGCGAGTGAACGGCTCTCTCTCCCTCGTTGCCTCCTGCTTCCGCAATCTTTTTGATGTTCTGGTAGCTTGACGATACGGTAAAGCATCTCTTGCATGTCGGTGGTCTTCTTTTTATCTTGCTTTCTGGTTGAGTAGATTGCAGATGGTGTTTCAAACTATCATTAAACGGTGTCATATACTCAAATCAACGTACTGTTCGTGAGATACAATATATTTTCTGATTTAGCCAGCCACGTTTTGGTTGCTAATCGTTTGCCTGAACAATGGATAAAGCTCTCCTTTTCCGGTCCCAAAAAAGGCATTCGTGCGTACAGCGTACCATGAGATCAAGATGAACCATTCTGTTCATGCAACATATCTAGGAATCTAAGAGGGTAATCTTTTACTAAAAAGAAATCTGCATACGCTCCTTAGTTTCTTTCACACAGCAAGAACAACAAACTAAAGAACACAAATCAGCTGCGGCCTGCAGTCTGTAAAACTGACAGCAGGATATCAATATATCTCTATGAAACCGGCTCTTGGAATGCAAGAACTGAATCAAGGCTGTGCTTCTTACAGGCATGGCAGATTCCAAGGAATTTGCAAGCGAAGTGTTCGTGGCGATGGCGAGGAGAAGGAAGATTGATCCAGACCAAGGACTAACGAAAGAACAGCTCAAGGAATTCTGGGAGGAGATGTCGACAATAACTTCGACGCACGGCTACGCATATTCTTTGACATGTAAAGGTCTACCTTCCTTCTCTTCGGTGGCAAAATCTTACGGCTGGCCTCTTGATGAGATTGTTTTGCAATCAGGTGTGACAAGAACGGTGATGGAAAGCTCACAGAAGATGAGGTCAAAGAGGTCAGTAGTCTGCCTCCACAAAGCTTCTAAAAGAGCTTCTAAAAGATTCTGAAGTCTGAATCTGTCCTTCTCCACAAAGCTTCTAAAAAATTCATCCCTCCATGTACAGATTATTGTGCTGAGCGCGTCAGCAAACAAGCTTGCCAAATTGAAGAAACATGCCGCGACCTACGCCTCGCTGATCATGGAAGAGCTGGACCCTGATGGTCGCGGTTACATTGAGGTACCAAGAAATGATTTTTTTCTTCTTTCCGATGCAGCAACAGCATACACAAATATATATTCTCAAGTCGTGTGCTCATGCAGATTTGGCAGCTGGAGAAGCTACTCCGTGGGATGGTGATGGCCGAGGGGACACAGGATCAGATGGACCAGGCGTCAACAAGCCTTGCGAAAACAATGGTTCCTTCCAGTTACCGGAGCCCAATGCAGAGGCGTATGACCAAGACTGTTGACTTCATCCATGAGAACTGGAAGAGGATATGGGTCATCACCTTGTGGGGAATCGTCAACCTTAGCCTCTTCATATTCAAGTTTGTGCAATACAGGAGGCGGGCAGTCTTCGACGTGATGGGCTACTGTGTCTGCATCGCAAAGGGTGCCGCTGAGACAACCAAGCTGAACATGGCCCTTATACTGCTACCCGTGTGCCGAAACACGCTGACAGCGCTCAGATCAACGGCCCTAGGGCATGTCGTACCATTTGATGATAACATAAACTTCCACAAGGTACATATAATTATCATCTTCCCTCCATCTGCATGCCCTCTGACCACTTCTAACAATCGCAATGTATCCAGGTTATTGCACTGGCAATTGCAATTGGAGCGGGTACTCATACACTTGCTCACCTGACCTGCGACTTCCCAAGATTGGTCTCATGCCCAATCGACAAGTTCGAGGAGAAGCTGGGGCCCTTCTTCAACTATGTTCAACCAACATGGGGATCTCTGCTTGCAAGCACTCCAGGGTGGACTGGCATCCTCCTGATCCTCATAATGTCATTCTCCTTCACACTGGCGACACACTCCTTCAGAAGGAGCGTTGTGAAGCTGCCGTCGCCGCTGCACCACCTGGCTGGCTTCAATGCCTTCTGGTATGCCCACCACCTGCTGGTGTTTGCATATATCCTCCTGGTGATGCACTCCTACTTCATATTCCTCACCAAGCAGTGGTACAAGAGAACGGTATTGTTCCTACATTTATTTGCAATAGTAGTTATTCTTGTGAAATGTTAATGCTGTGCACAAAAACTGAAATTGCAATTTTGGATGTGTTTCCCAGGGATGGATGTACTTGGCAGTTCCTGTTCTCTTCTATGCCTCCGAGAGAGCTACCAGAAGAATCCGTGAGAAGAATTATGGAGTGAGCGTCATCAAGGTAAGCTATAGATTCTACATGACCACATAAGTTTCTTCACTATAAATTGGAAACTGCAAGTTCCACAAGAGAATTGCTCATTCATGGTCCAAAATGTGTCATGCAGGCAGCAATTTACCCTGGAAATGTGCTCTCTCTTTACATGAAGAAGCCACCAAGTTTCAAATACAAAAGTGGGATGTACCTCTTCGTAAAATGCCCAGATGTCTCGCCTTTTGAATGGTACTGTCTCATCATCCTCAATTTCCAACTCATGGATTTTCCAAGGCTTTGGCTTCAAAATTTCTTCAATGCTTACAGGCATCCCTTCTCCATCACTTCTGCACCTGGTGACGACTATTTGAGTGTACATATCAGAACATTAGGTGACTGGACAACAGAACTAAGGAACGTATTTGGGAAGGTCAGTAGAAAAAGAGAGAGGCGACGGAAGATGAAATAGAATTTGTTCAAGCTTAACAGGAGGTTAAACTTTATTTGTATTAGTTAATTGATAAAAAATATAATAATGCATTCAGGCCTGTGAAGCAGAAGTTAGTTCTAAGAAGGCCACACTTTCAAGACTTGAAACCACAGTGATAGCAGAAGGTCGGGCAGAGGATACTACTAGGTGAATATGCGTTCACTTTTAAGGAATTGCTTGAGAATATATATATTGTGTTAACCTTAGTGACTTGGATTTCTTCATTTAGGTTTCCAAAGATCTTTATAGATGGACCTTTTGGTGCACCAGCTCAAAATTACAAGAAATACGACATTCTTTTACTTATCGGGCTTGGAATTGGTGCAACTCCTTTCATCAGCATACTGAAGGATCTCCTGTACAACCTAAAGTCCAGTCAAGTAAACTTCTCCAACTGTGACTGAAAGTTCTATCCCATACATGTGTACAAATGTAGGATTAATACAACGAGTTGGATTCAACAGGAGATGCAATGTATGAATGACGAGGAGTTAGGCTGCACCTTCAAGAGCAATGGGCCAAGCCGAGCTTACTTCTACTGGGTTACAAGGGAACAGGGCTCCTTTGAATGGTTCAAAGGTGTCATGAATGAAGTTGCTGAAAGCGATCGCGATGTACTACTCAACCCTAACTGCTTCAGTAAAGAGAAAATTCCCACATATTCAGTGATAGTTATAAAAGAGAGTAACTTAATGTCTTGATCTACAGGATGCAATAGAGATGCACAACTACCTGACCAGTGTGTACGAGGAAGGCGATGCAAGGTCAGCTCTGATTGCCATGGTTCAATCACTCCAACACGCAAAAAATGGCATGGATATCGTATCTGGCAGCAAGGTATTCCCCTTCTCACTGCCACCACTTGCAAACAAATTCAGATATGTCATGGTTGCTTAGTTTTCTGACCACTATTTTCGCAGATCCGGACACATTTCGCAAGGCCAAACTGGAGAAAGGTGTACTCTGATTTGGCCAATACCCACAAGAATGCTCGTATAGGTGAGTCACGCCAGACAAAGATTCAAGTGCTGGATCATGCTTTACACCTTTTTACAGCATAAAGATACTAAGATGCTGCATAAATCCGCAGGTGTTTTCTACTGTGGGTCTCCAACGCTTACAAAAACACTCAAGGACCTTGCAATAGAATTCAGCCACACAACGACAACACGGTTCCATTTCCACAAGGAGAACTTCTAAGGTCAGGCCAGCAAGAAATTCAGTAGCATCCTAGCATCGGGTAGCAGTTCTAGCTCTGCAAGTGCCATCGGGAGCTGGGGCATATATTGGTGTACAAAGTGCAAGGAGTTAAGAGTATGTGGCATTAGTTAGTGCTGCTGCCGTGCATAGATAGGAGGAGGGAATTCATGTATTCTTTTTTGTCTCATCAGTGCTTCTTAGAATAATTCAGAACTTGAACAGGCAATTGGCTCGGTTCAAAATTGATTGGATTAATTTTGAAGTTGGCTCAGAACTAAAGTGATTCATTTACTCATGTTGCTGAAACACGATTTCCCTCCGGCTCGGCTCGTTAGCTCGGTAACAAAATTAGCTGTAAACCAAGTAAGACGATGTTAAATCAAACTGCCTGAACGACACGCTCTGTATCTTTTGCTCGATACATCCACACCCCTACCAACAGCAAACTTGCACTTTGTATTGCACGTAGGACATACTAGGTATACACATCGTAGGAGGAATCCCTGGCTGGCGTCGGCAATTCTGTGCGCCAAGAGGCGCGAGCCCTAACGTGGAGTAGCCGTAGCGGAGTGGAGAGGGCAGGATCAGGATGGGTAGTAAGAAGAGAAGAAGTTCCGCCAAGCATCCGCAGTGGAGAGAGAGCGAGGGAGGAGGGTTCGGTGTCTGACCTCTGCTGCTGCGGCGGCGGCGGCGGCGGGAAGCGACCAGCACCAACGCCGGGAAGCGCCGCCCACCGGTGGGGGCTTCTCCTTTCCCATTTCAGCCTGGCCCAAATAACGGCAGGCCTTGGAACCAAGACGACGGAAAGGACAACCCACCTTTACATGCGAAGACACCTTGAGATGCTCAAAAATAAATAAATTGCGAAGACGCCTTGAACAATTTGAACTGCCCGAGAAACATATTAGACTTTTAGTCCTGCATTTTTGTTTTTTAGACCACCAAAACCATAGTTTGTATTGATAAAATATCTTACAAGAATATTCTACTGCTACGTTAATCTATAAACACGAGTACCACATTATACAGAAGTATACATTGGCATCCCGGCCTTACCCTCACGTCCAACCTTGTCTTGAGATATGTGCATCGACTTGGGGGAGCCACATGTAAGCTGTGGGGTCAGGTCACCCCATAGTTTTCTGTAAATCCCTTTATTTTATAGATATCTTTGTCTTGGTCTCTCGTATCTTAGTCTAACCCCACAGACTTTGCCGTTGGCTTCACCACTAGGCTTCTAAACATTGCAAAAACCCTTATAATTACACCCATTTATAGTCTGCAAGTTACTCCTACTTTGCAGAATATAACATATCCATATACTTTATTCAACACGATCTCAACCGAGGCACTTCTAGTTGACATCTGTGTTCATGGTAATTAACATCCATTGTATTTTTAATTGTTCATGATGCTTCGTAGATGTAGAGAGTCGTCAGGGATGACCAGGTTTCGCCGGAGGAGCACGGATCAGGGCTACTACATCCACATCCGACGCATCTGTGGGGATGGATAGGTATCGATGGTCGGCAATGCAACCCTAAATGTATGTAATACTTCTATTGAGTTAATTTTATTATTTTAAGAGTGAATTGTATTGATTTTCTTTATTATCTTAAGAGTTAATTTCACTTTTTACTCCCTAGTTGTGCATTTGTGATACATATTACTCCAATGGCTGAAATTTTACCGAAATAAACAACAGAAGGAACTTTGAACTCTGTTTACCCGATTTAAACATTTTTCCCATTCTGTTATTTAGGACCAACATATTGGGTCGATGTAATGTGACAAACATTGTGTAAATTTTGGAGGGCGTCATCGACGATCATGTCCAATATTTTATTCTCCATCCACTCCATTCCTCGTTGTCATCCTGATATGATCATCACCTCATACCTTGCTCAGGACACACATCAGAGAAAGATGGTGCAAAGTTTCTTTAGAAGAGTAATGTGGGTATCATTTTACTAGATACAATAATTGGTGTCACAAAATATACATGGGTAAAAAAAGGTAAAACTCGCACTTATTTTAATATTTAGCATGATTTCTAACCTCTATCTATGGATTGTATGAATCCTTACAATCTATCACATTAAAACACATCAACACCACAAGTAGTAGTAGTAAATAAAAAAGGAAAGTAGTAAACGACATCCAGGAGAATAATGTATAGCAATGAGAAATTTTGTTACCAGTAATCCTCTTTACTTATCTAATAATAGTTTTAGCGAATTTGATTCATTCATTGTACATAAGTACTTAGTGAATAGACCAAATGAATGGTACTTTTTTTTTCTATTCTAATCAGCTTGAATAGAAGTGCGGAAAACATATATAGTAGCATTACAACTCAGCACAAGAATGTTGAGTAATAATTAAACACATGTTGACTATATACATTTTGAACTAAGATGACTTGTTGTCATAAAAAAGTGTTCAATCTTGTACAAATATCAATCATAATGTATAGTTGGCGTTGATAAAGGCAATGATTTGGTGGATGTCAACGATGATGTTCTGTACCGTGAATCTTGGCTTGTCAGCGATATATAAGAAGTGGAAATTCATTCCCTTATAGAAGATGACCACTTGACATAACAAAATATCTACATATGATATTTGAAAAGAATGTGTAGATATTTAGTTGTTAACGATCATGGTTTAAGCGAGCATCATGTGTCTAATGCTCTTCTGTTAGTTTATATAGTGGTGCCCTTCCCACATACCGTCCGTTGGTTACTGAGAAACACCAATACTACATGCAAATGACATAAGAAGGACTTATAGAGTAGAAAATCTTTGCATTTAGAGTGCTCAATGACTAAAACAAACATATACTCAATCCAAAAGTGTTTCGTAGTCAATAGTACCAACAATTTGGATGATGTTTGATTGTTGAGTAAGGTCCAATTAATTAGTCGTCATTTTATGAACTCAGCGAAGCGATAAGTTGTGTGAACATTACTTTTGATGTTTGTGATATATAACAAGTCTTCTATCATGTAACTTTTGACTTACTTGTATTCGGTAATGTGGTAGGTTTGGATATATATCGAAGAAAGTTGACATAATCAAAATAGCTCAGTAAGTTTGACAATACGAGAGATAGTTGGTAATATTTGAATCAACGAAAAGTGATACGGCTTGCAGTTTGATCCTTTCATTTACTTCGTGTGGTTTCATCTAAAGTGTTTTGACAAATTCTTCGACATTCATGAGACCTGAAGATGTTAAGTATGTTAAGATAGACACACTAACAAGAACTCATGTATATCTTTTGGTTGTAGTGCTGGTGATGCGGGTAGGGTCCCGATGTTCATGGATTGAGGGCGGATGAAAGATGAACGCGATGAACACGATGAACACGAAAGGGGAAAAGGTAAACACAAGGTAATTAGCAAAGCAACACGGACAAAATCAACCGGTAACAAGTCCCCAAGGGCAGCCCCGATTCTCAATCTCCAAGCAACCTTACTCTTAGGATTGTTTCTCTCACCGGTCAATCCCACCGGTCCAATCTAGTCACTCAAGGAGGAAAGATTGACAAGTAATCACAACTACAAGTAGAAGCCTTGATATCCACTAGAGGGATCTTCTCCACAATGGGAGGCCTTGATTCATCTCCACAAGGGGAGGACTTGATTCATCTCCATAGGAGGCAACACCAACAAGGGGTGGAAAGGAGCAAAGCTCAACTCAATTCTAATCTCAGGCTAACCCTAGAATGGAAGAGGGGGAGTCCTATTTATAGCCATAGTACAAAGGGGAGAGCAGGACACGAGTGGCCGGCCAGGCCGGGCTGGGGGCTAGCCGGCTCAGCTGACAGGCCGGCCTGGGAGCCGGCCTGGGGGCCGGCCGGCTCAGCTGGCAGGCCGGCCTGGCAGTTTTCGCCACCTTCTTCTTCTTCTTCTTCCTCTTGACGCATCCCTTGGCCATCTTCTTGGGTCTTCTCTTGGTCATCTTCTCCATTATATTGGACCTTATCTTGCTCATCTTCTCCACTCCATTGTAGGTCGTCATCAAAGTGGTTCCTGAGTATGCACAAGGTATCGGCATGAAGTAGCAAACCATTCAAAGGAGTATCGAAATCACACATAGAGATGAGCGAGGTAACCTTTTCATGAAGTGCTTTGACTCTTGATCTTGTCATGGGACCATTAGGTGTTGTTGGTGTGGTGTGCCTAGGTTGCACTACATCATCTCCCCCCCTTGGGAAAGAGTTGTCCTCGACTCTTCGCTCTCATCATCACTTGGATTCCCATGGTAAGGCGAGATGTCGGCTACGTTGAAGGTGTCAATTTGGTATGTCTATCTTGTATGCATTGTCGTTGATGCGCTTGAGAACCTTGAAAGGGCCATCTCCTCTTGGTGCTAGCTTAGACTTTCTTTCGTCGGGGAAGCGGTCCTTGCGTAGATGTAGCCAAACAAGGTCTCCTTCATCAAATATCATGGGGCGCTTGTTCTTGTTCATCTTGGTGGCATGGTCTTCATTGTGCTTCGCTAGCGTGGCCCTTGTGTCTTCATGTAGTTTCTTCATGTAAGCGGCGCGCTTGTCGAAATCCATGTTGACTTGTTCTCGGAGTGGAAGTGGTAGCATGTCGAGCGCGGTGTAGGGGTTGGAGCCATAGACGACCTCGAAGGGTGTTCTCTTTGTGGCGTGGTGTAGTGCTCGATTGTAGGCGAACTCGGCGTGTGGGATGCACTCTTCCCAATTCTTCAAGTTGGGCTTGATCAACACATGAAGGAGTATGGATAGGTTTCGGTTCACCACTTCGGTTTGACCATCGGTTTGAGGGTGGTATGCGGTGGAGAATAGTTGCTTGATTCCCATCTTGGCCATCAAAGTCTTCCAAAAGTAGCTCACGAACTTGACGTCACGATCCGACACAATGGTCTTGGGCACTCCATGAAGACGGGCGATTTCCCTAAAAAACAAAGTAGCAATATGTGAAGCATCGTCGGTCTTGTTGCATGGTATAAAGTGTGCCATCTTAGAGAATCGATCAATGACGACAAAGATGGAATCCTTGTTTGTTTTAGTGCGTGGAAGTCCTAAGACAAAATCCATAGCAATGTCGGACCATGGGTGATGTGGAATAGGCAAAGATGTGTATAAGCCATGAGAGTTTAGAGTAGACTTAGCTTTGAGACATGTTGAACATCGTCGAACCAAACGATCCACATCCCGGTACATCCTTGGCCAATAGTAATTTGTGGAGAGCATTGCGAAGGTCTTGTCACGTCCAAAGTGTCCCATTAAGGCGCCTCCATGCAATTCCTTCAAAAGGACCAAACGAAGCGAAGACTCGGGTATGCATAGTTTGTTAGCCTTGAACAAAAACCCTTTGTGCAAATAGAAATCATCAATTCCTTTATGTTCCGTGCACATGGCAAAAATTGGACCAAAGAAAGTGTCCGTGGAATAAAGATTCTTGATCTCATCCAAACCCAAAACATTGATTTCAAGGTGCGTAAGTAGGTTGGTTTTGCGGGATAGAGCATCCGCTACAACATTCTCTTTGCCCTTTTTGTACTTGATGACATAGGGAAAGGATTCAATGAACTCAACCCACTTAGCATGTCGTTTGTTTAAACTTGTTTGAGTTTTCAAAAACTTCAAGGACTCATGGTCGGAGTGGATGACAAACTCCTTAGGACAAAGGTAGTGTTGCCAAATATCTAAAGCTCGAATCAAAGCAAACAATTCCTTGTCATAGATGGGGTAATTCAAACGTGCTCCATCAAGTTTTTCTCTATGGTAAGTTATACGTCTCAAACGTATCTATAATTTCTGATGTTCCATGTTGATATTATACCAATTGTTACATGTTTTATATACACTTCATAGCATTTTTATGCATTTTCTGGGACTAACCTATTAACAAGATGCCACAGTGCCAGTTCCTGTTTTCTGCTGTTTTTGTATTCCAGAAAAGCTGTTCTGGAAATATTCTCGGAATTGGACGAAACTTGGACAGAACCTTCTATTTTCCCGACACGTACACGGAGTCCAAAGGAGAGACGGAGGCGACCGAGGAGGCAGCCACGCCAGGGGCCGACGCGGCCCCACCTCCTGCCGCGCCGGGGGGTGGCGTGATCCCCTCGGGTGCCTCCAGACGCTACCCTTTCGCCTATATAATGCCTTCGTCCAGAAAATCCTAAATCCCCGAGCCTCCATCCACGAAAAGTTCCGTAGCCGCCGCCGTCGTCAACCCTAGTTCGGGAGGGTTCTGAAGCTCTTCCCGGCACCCTGCCGGAGAGGGGAATCATCACCGGAGGGCTCTACATCACCATGCCTGCCTCCGGAGTGATGCGTGAGTAGTTCATCCTTGGACTACGGGTCCATAGTAGTAGCTAGATGGTTGTCTCTCCTCCTTGTGCTATCATGTTTAGATCTTGTGAGCTGCCTATCATGATCAAGATCATCTTATTGTAATGCTACATGTTTTGTTTGCTGGGATCCGATGAATATTGATACTATGATCAAGTTGATTATCAATCTATCTTATATGTTATTTATGATCTTGCATGCTTTCCGTTACTAGTAGATGCTTTGGCCAAGTAGATGCTTGTAACTCCAAGAGGGAGTATTTATGCTAGATAGTGGGTTCATGCCTCCGGTAATCTGGGCGAGTGACAGCAACGTCTAAGGTTGTGGATGTGCCGTTGCCACTAGGGGTTAAAACAACAATGCTTTGTCTAAGGATAATTGTATTGTTTACATTATGCACATTACTTAATGCAATAATCTGTTGCTTGCAACTTAATACCAACGGGGAACACGGATGTCAACCTGAATGTGGATTATTAGTCATAGATGATGTTGGATAACGGTCTATGTATCTTGTTGTAATGCCCAATTGAATATCATAGTAGTCATCTTGTCATATATATGCATTGTCATGCGCTCTCTATTCATCAATTGCCCAGCTGTAATTTGTTTACCCAGCATGTTAGTTATCTTTTATGGAGAGACACCACTAGTGAATTGTGGACCCCGGTCCATTCCTTTACACTGATAATACAACCAACTGCAATCATTGTTCCTTTTCATTCTCTGCAATTAAACACTGTTTTCCACACCATACGTTTAATCCTTTGTTTACAGCAAGCCAGTGAGATTGATAACCTCACTGTTTCGTTGGGGCAAAAAAGTTTGACTGTGTTGTGTGCAGGTTCCACGTTGGTGATAGAGTAAACGGCGCCACCAACAACCTTCAGAGGTGCCTTTTACTCCTACTAGATCTGACAACCTTGGTATCTTACTGAGGTAAAACTTGCTGCTGCACTGCTTCATACCTTCCTCTTGGGGTCTCCCAACGAACATGTGCTTTCACGTTGATACGTCTCAAACGTATCTATAATTTTTGATGTTCCATGCTTGTTTTATACCAATTGCTACATGTTTTGCATCTACTTTATATCACTTTTATACATTTTTTGGGACTAACCTATTAACAAGATGCCGAAGTGCCAGTTCCTGTTTTCTGCTGTTTTTGTATTCCAGAAAAGCTAGTCTGGAAATATTCTCGGAATTGGACGAAACTACACGGGGGTCCCTATTTTTCCAGAACACGCCTGACGGAGCGAAGGAGCAGCAGAGGAGGGCCACCAGGGCGCGGGCCCCCCTCTGCCGCGCCCTGGGTGGTGTGGGCCCCTCGGGGGTCCGCAGCCGCCGCCCTTTCGCCTACTTATTCCCCCCGACGCGAAAACCCTAAGTACCTGAGCAAATATCCACGAAAAGTTCCAGAGACGCCGCCGTCGTCAACCCTAGCTCGGGAGGGTTCAGAACCTCTTCCCGGCACCCTGCCGGAGAGGGGAATCGTCACCGGAGGCTTCTACATCGCCATGCCTGCCTCCGGAGTGATGCGTGAGTAGTTCATCCTTGGACTACGGGTCCATAGCAGTAGCTAGATGGTTGTCTCTCCACTTTGTGCCATCATGTTTAGATCTTGTGAGCTGCCCTACATGATCAAGATCATATTATTGTAATGCTACATGTTGTGTTTGCTGGGA
Source organism: Poa pratensis (assembly GCA_947311845.1). Lineage (NCBI taxonomy): Eukaryota > Viridiplantae > Streptophyta > Magnoliopsida > Poales > Poaceae > Poa > Poa pratensis. Next base: position 22,104,106 of record CAMZMU010000037.1, read on the forward strand.
TCCGATGAATATTGAATATTATGTCAAGTTGATTATCAATCTATCTTATATGTTATTTAAGATCTTGCATGCTTTCCGTTACTCGTAGATGCTTTGGCCAAGTAGATGCTTGTAACTCCAAGAGAGAGTATTTATGCTAGATAGTGGGTTCATGTCTCCGTTTAACCTGGGACAGTGACAGAAAGTTCTAAGGTTGTGGATGTGCTGTTGCCACTAGGGATAACCTAACGATGCTATGTCCACGGGCATATGTGTTTGTTTACATTACGCACTTTACTTAATGCAATTATCCGTTGCTTGCAACTTAATACCAACGGGGGACTCGGATGACAACCCGGCGGTGGATTATTAGTCATAGATGCTGTTGGATAACGGTCTATGTATTATGTCGTAATGCCCAATTAAATATCATAGTAGTCAACATGTCATGTATATGCATTGTCATGCGCTCACTATTCGTCAATTGCCCAGCTGTAATTTGTTCACCCAACATGTTAGTTATCTTTTATGGAGAGACACCACTAGTGAACTGTGGACCCCGGTCCATTCTTTTACACTGATTAAACAACCACAAACTGCAAACTGTTCCTTTTTCATTCTCTGCAATTTAATACTCATTTTCCACACCATACGTTTAATCCTTTGTTTTCAGCAAGCCAGTGAGATTGACAACCTCACTGTTTCGTTGGGGCAAAGTAGTTTGATTGTGTTGTGTGCAGATTCCACGTCAACAGTCCAGACTCCCTGCGACAACTATTTTTCTGGCGCCGTTGTTCTGAAGAGTTGCTGCTCCTACTGGTTCGATAACCTTGGTTTCTTTCTGAGGGAAAACTTGCTGCTGACTACATCATACCTTCCTCTTGGGGTCTCCCAACGAACGTGTGTTTCACGTCATCAAGCTATTTTTCTGGCGCCGTTGCCGGGGAGACAGCAGTCTTCTGCAAGGGGAGTTTCACGCTTCCAATCTCTTTACTTTGTTTTTGTCTTGCTTAGTTTATTTTATTTTATCTTGTTTGCTTTCAATTATCAAAAACACAAAAAAATTAGTTACTTGCATCTAGTTTACTTTCAAGTTATTTTCTGTACTGTTTTTATTTCTGCTAAAATGAGTACTCCTGAGAACACTAAGTTGTGTGATTTCACTAGCACGAACAACAATGATTTCATATGCACACCTATTGCTCCACCTGCTGCTTCAGCAGAATTTTATGAAATTAAACCTGCACTTTTAAATCTTGTTATGAAAGAGCAATTTTCTGGTGTTAGTACTGATGATGCTGCTGTTCACCTTAATAACTTTGTTGAACTTTGTGAAATGCAAAAGCTCAAGGAAGTAGATGGTGATATTATTAAACTGAAACTTTTTCCTTTCTCCTTGAGAGGACGTGCTAAAGAATGGTTGCTATCTTTGCCTAGAAATAGTATTGATTCATGGACTAAATGCAAAGATGCTTTTATTGGAAAATATTATCCTCCTGCTAAGATTATTTCTTTGAGAAGTAGCATAATGAATTTTAAGCAATTTGATAATGAACATGTTGCTCAAGCATGGGAGAGAATGAAATCATTGGTTAAAAATTGTCCCACTCATGGACTGACTACTTGGATGATCATCCAAACCTTCTATGCAGGATTAAATTTTTCTTCGGAATTTATTGGATTCGGCCGCTGGAGGTACCTTTATGTCCATCACTTTGGGTGCTGCAACAAAGCTTCTTGATGATATGATGATTAATTATTCTGAGTGGCACACCGAGAGAGCTCCAACAGGTAAGAAGGTAAATTCTGTTGAGGAAACCTCCTCCTTGAGTGCCAAAATTGATACTATTATGTCTATGCTTGCAAATGGTCAAACACATGTTGATCCAAATAATGTTCCTTTAGCTTCTTTGGTTGCTCAAGAAGAGCATGTTGATGTGAACTTCATTAAAAATAATAATTTCAACAACAATGCTTATAGGAATAATTTTGGTAATAGCAATTATAGGCCCTATCCTTCTAATAGTGGCAATGGTTATGGAGATTCCTATGGTAGAACAAGAATGCCTAGTGAGGAAAGGATGCTAGAAATTGAAAAGGCCACTAAATTTTTATGCAAAAGCAATATGAGCAAAACCAACTGTTTACTAGACTATGGATGAACAATCTGCTATGCTAAAAAATATAAGCCATCAACTTGAGAATTTGAATAGGGAGATTTCTGGTTTGCAAGGTAAAATTTCTCATGCTGAAACTTGTATTTCATTGATGTCTGAAACACAATCCTCTTTGATTAATAAGATGGCAGCTAAGCCCGAAACAATTGAGAGTAATACCTTTGCCGTAGCCAATGCTATACAAGTTAAAATTGATAACAATGTGAGGATGTTAGCTGAATTGCATGCTAGATGGGAAAGAGAGGATGAAATTGCTAGAAAGAATAATATTGCTAGAGTTTATACTATTACTACTTCTGAAAATGCTTCAAACTCAAGTGTTAACAAACCTCCTACCATTAATGGCAAGATAGTTGGTGTTGGTAATGTTTCCACTTCTATTGCAAAATGTCCTAAATTGCCTGATAACTCTGAAACTGTCCTTGATAAAGATGCTGAAATTTCTAGCAATAAGGAAGAGAATAATTCCATTACTTTTGATGATAATGACTTTGATTTTGATGGTTGCAATATTTCTGAAGTAATTAAGTTCTTGCAAAAGCTAGCTAGAAGTCCTAATGCTAGTGCTATAAACATGGCTTTTACTAAACATATTACTAATGCTCTCATACAAGTTAGGGAAGAGAAATTAAAACATGAAGCTTCTATCCCTAGGAAGTTAGAAGATGGTTGGGAGCCCATCATTAAATTGAAATTGAATGACTTTGATTGCAATGCTTTGTGTGACCTTGGTGCTAGTATTTCTGTTATGCCTAAAAGATTATATGATATGCTTGATTTAGCACCTTTGGAAAATTGTTACTTGGATGTTCACCTTGTTGATTCTACTATTAAAAAACCTTTGGGAAGAATTGATGATGTTCTTATCATGGTTAACAACAATTATGTCCCCGTTGATTTTATTGTCTTGGATATTGAGTGCAATCCATCATGCCCTATTGTGTGGGAAGACCTTTTCTTAGGACTGTAGGTGCTATTATTGATATGAAAGAAGGGAATATAAAATATCAATTTCCTCTCAAGAAAGGTATGGAACACTTTCCTAGGAAGAAGATTAAGCCACCTTATGATTCTATTGTTCGAACAAATTACAATGTTGATGCTTCTTCACTTGGTAATACTTGATGCATGCTTTGTGCCTAGCTAAAAGGCGTTAAAGAAAAGCGCTTATGGGAGGCAACCCATTTTATTTTTCTGCAATTTTTCTTTTATTGAGTCAAGGAGTTTGTTTACTTCTGTAGCAACTCCTTTGTATCTTTATTTTCTCGCATTGTTGTGCCAAGAGTAGCCTCTAATGATAAGATGATGCTTAATTTTGATTGCTGCGCAGAAACAGATTTTTGCTGTTCACTGTACGAAATTCCTAAAATCACCAGATTGTTAAAAATCTGAAATTTTTGTGCGTAATCTTTATGAATGTCTGAAACTTTCATTAGTTCAGAGTTTCTCGATCTGAGCGTCGTAAGTGCCTCGAAAAAATTCGTCTTTGCGGACTGTTCTGTTTTAGACAGATTATGCCTTTTTATTTTTGCATTCTCTCTTTTACTAGTGTTGAGTGAAATTCTTTTTTGGGTGGAAGAGCTTCACATAACATCAGTGGCTGTAGCTAATGTTTAAAGTAACAAATCATATTGCGTCTTTAGAACATGTGAATTTTTGATTATGCACTAACCCTCTAATGAGATCTACTTTGAGTTTGGTGTGACGGAAGTTTTCAAGGGTCAAGAGAGAAGGATGATATAATAGGATCAAGAAGAGTGAAGAGCTTAAGCTTGGGGAGGCTCCCATGGATCTCCCCAGCATATTTCAAGAAGACTCAAGCGTCTAAGCTTGGGGATGCCCAAGGCATCCCCTTCTTCATCGTCAAAATTATCAGGTCATCTCTAGTGAAACTATATTTTAATTCTTTCACATCATATGTGCTTTTCTTGGAGCGTCTGTGTGCTTTTATTTTCAGTATTGCACTTTTATTTTCAATAAAGCTTGACTGGACCCTAGCATTCTTGATTGGGAGAGAGACACGCTCCGCTTTTTCATGAGAATACTCCTATTCTTCACTTATATTTGTTGAGTATTCATATCTAGCGCTGTTCAGCTTTTAGCTCTTGTTTTCATGTATCTCTTGTCAGAGCTATTAGCTTTCTTTTGTAGAAAGTACTCTCTTGCTTCACTTATATTTGTTTGGAGAGTTGATGAAATAAATTGATTGGTGTTTGGTTGGTTCAGAAAATGTTGCATGTGGTAATTGGTATAAGGAAAAACTTGCTTAATCTTGTAGATCACTAAAATGGATAACTTGATGCTTGTCAATTGTTTTGAGTTAACAAGTAGATCATGATTAAATTGTGCATCACATGAGTTAAGCCTATTAGTGAAGAACTACCGTAAAGCTTGTTGAAAATTTGGTTTGCATCGGTGGTACTCTAAGGTCTAGATATTTTCTAATAACAGGGTTTGGTTAACAAGGAAGACGGTATGAAGTCTTATAACGTTTGCAATATGTTTGTCATATAAAACTTGGTGTACGGGTTGATATTCTTGTTTGCTTACATAACCTTGCTAGCCTAAACTCTGTACTGAGAGGGAATGCTTCTCGTGCATCCAAATCCTTGAGCCAAAATCCATGCCATTTGTGTCCACCATAACTACCTATATGTGGTATTTCCTTGCCACTCCAAGTAAATTTTTCATGTGCTACCTTTAAATTATTCAAAATGTTATTATTCCCTTTTTGTGTCAATGTTTACTAGCTCATGAGGAATTAGTGTGGTTATTCTTTATTCTATTTGTCGAGTGGACTTTTACACCTGGACTAGTGGCATATACATCCGCTTATCCAATAACTTGCAAAAAGAGCTGGCAACGGGGTGCCCAGTCCCAATTAATTACAACTTTAACCAATTAATTCTCTTCACACTTTTGCCCTGATTCATCAGTAAGCAATGACAAACAGTGAAATACCTGAATGTGTGTAAACCAAAGAGAAAGAGGGATGATCTGCCTTGCTGGTAGAAATAACGTCCTTCATGGGAGCCGCTCTTAAAAGTCCGTTCGACAGGTAGAATACTGTTCTCACCCGCTACCATTCGTTGACAATTAACAAACACCTCTCAAAAATAGATACTCCTCCATGGTATGTGATTGATGGAAGGCACCCGAGGATTCGGTTAGCCATGGCTTGTGTTAGCAAGGTTGGGAGGAGTATCAAATATTTTATGCAATCTCTATATGCTTTCAAAAACCTAAAAGCTCTAGCACATGATTTAATCCCTGCTTCCCTCTGCGAAGGGCCTTTCTTTTACTTTTATGTTGAGTCAGTTTTCCTATTCTTTCTGTCTTCCACAAGCAAACACTAGTGTCAACTTTGTTACAACATGCGTTATATGCAATGTATTGGACTTGTTATACTACTTTGTGTTGACAATATCCATGAGATAAATATGTTGAAAGTTGAAGCAAATGCTGAAACTAAATTCTTCCTTTGTGTTGATTAAATACCTTTTTTAGAAACTATTGCTTTATGAGTTAACACTTATGCAAAACTGTTTGATGCTTGTCTCGAAAGTACTATTCATGAAAACGTTTAGCTTGTGTGATTCATTGTTTACTCATTATCTATTTGGTAGCAAATTATAGACCATTGACTTGGATCACTTCATTCATTTACATGTGCCTTGCAATATTATATGATCAAGATTATGATAGTAGCATGTCACCTCAAAAATTTTTGTTTTTATCGTTTACCTACTCGAGGACGAGTAGGAACTAAGCTTGGGGATGCTGATACGTCTCAAACGTATCTATAATTTTTGATGTTCCATGCTTGTTTTATACCAATTGCTACATGTTTTGCATCTACTTTATATCACTTTTATACATTTTTTGGGACTAACCTATTAACAAGATGCCGAAGTGCCAGTTCCTGTTTTCTGCTGTTTTTGTATTCCAGAAAAGCTAGTCTGGAAATATTCTCGGAATTGGACGAAACTACACGGGGTGCCTATTTTTCCAGAACACGCCTGACGGAGCGAAGGAGCAGCAGAGGAGGGCCACCAGGAGGCCACACGCACCAGGGCGCGGGCCCCCCTCTGCCGCGCCCTGGGTGGTGTGGGCCCCTCGGGGGTCCGCAGCCGCCGCCCTTTCGCCTACTTATTCCCCCCGACGCGAAAACCCTAAGTACCTGAGCAAATATCCACGAAAAGTTCCAGAGACGCCGCCGTCGTCAACCCTAGCTCGGGAGGGTTCAGAACCTCTTCCCGGCACCCTGCCGGAGAGGGGAATCGTCACCGGAGGCTTCTACATCGCCATGCCTGCCTCCGGAGTGATGCGTGAGTAGTTCATCCTTGGACTACGGGTCCATAGCAGTAGCTAGATGGTTGTCTCTCCACTTTGTGCCATCATGTTTAGATCTTGTGAGCTGCCCTACATGATCAAGATCATATTATTGTAATGCTACATGTTGTGTTTGCTGGGATCCGATGAATATTGAATATTATGTCAAGTTGATTATCAATCTATCTTATATGTTATTTAAGATCTTGCATGCTTTCCGTTACTCGTAGATGCTTTGGCCAAGTAGATGCTTGTAACTCCAAGAGAGAGTATTTATGCTAGATAGTGGGTTCATGTCTCCGTTTAACCTGGGACAGTGACAGAAAGTTCTAAGGTTGTGGATGTGCTGTTGCCACTAGGGATAACCTAACGATGCTATGTCCACGGCATATGTGTTTGTTTACATTACGCACTTTACTTAATGCAATTATCCGTTGCTTGCAACTTAATACCAACGGGGGACTCGGATGACAACCCGGCGGTGGATTATTAGTCATAGATGCTGTTGGATAACGGTCTATGTATTATGTCGTAATGCCCAATTAAATATCATAGTAGTCAACATGTCATGTATATGCATTGTCATGCGCTCACTATTCGTCAATTGCCCAGCTGTAATTTGTTCACCCAACATGTTAGTTATCTTTTATGGAGAGACACCACTAGTGAACTGTGGACCCCGGTCCATTCTTTTACACTGATTAAACAACCACAAACTGCAAACTGTTCCTTTTTCATTCTCTGCAATTTAATACTCATTTTCCACACCATACGTTTAATCCTTTGTTTTCAGCAAGCCAGTGAGATTGACAACCTCACTGTTTCGTTGGGGCAAAGTAGTTTGATTGTGTTGTGTGCAGATTCCACGTCAACAGTCCAGACTCCCTGCGACAGCTATTTTTCTGGCGCCGTTGACAACCTTCTGAAGAGTTGCTGCTCCTACTGGTTCGATAACCTTGGTTTCTTTCTGAGGGAAAACTTGCTGCTGACTACATCATACCTTCCTCTTGGGGTCTCCCAACGAACGTGTGTTTCACGTCATCACACGTCATCAGTAAGCAATTGGTCTACCATTTTGCATAAGCACGGCTCCAATGCCTAACCCACTAGCATCACAATGAATTTCAAATGTTTTGGAAAAATCCGGTAAAGCAAGAAGTGGAGCTTCGGTTAACAACCTTTTGAGCTCATTGAGGGCAAAATCTTGCTCATGGCCCAAATGAACGGTACATTTTTCTTGGTAAGTTCATGAAGAGGCAAGCAATGGTGGAAAAGTTTTCAATGAAACGGCGATAGAATCCGGCAAATCCAAGAAAACGTCTCAACTTAGCAAGTGACATAGGAAGTGGCCAATTGCGAATTGCGTTGATTTTTGTTTCATCAACTTCAACTCCCTCGGAAGAAACAACAAAGCCCAAGAAAACAAGCTTGCTGGTTGCAAAGGTGCATTTGGAAAGATTGGCATAAAGCCGTTCATTGCGAAGAGCCAACAAAACTTGAGCAACATGTGAAGTGTGCTCATCCAAAGATTTGCAATAGATCAATATGTCATCAAAGTATACCACAACAAATTTACCAATGAAAGGTCGCAAAACATGGTTCATAAGACGCATAAATGTGGAAGGTGCATTGAAAAGACCAAATGGCATGACTAACCATTCATAAAGACCAAGTTTAGTTTTGAAAGCGGTCTTCCATTCGTCACCTTAACTCATTCGGATTTGGTGGTATCCACTCTTAAGATCGATTTTAGAAAAGATGCAAGCACCACTAAGCTCATCCAACATGTCATCGAGGCGAGGGATAGGATGGCGATACCGTACGGTGATGGTATTGATGGGGCGACAATCCATGCATAGACGAAGCGTGTTGTCGGCCTTTGGGACGATAATGACCGGTACGGCACACGGACTCAAGCTCTCTCGAATGTGTCCCATCGATAGAAGTTCTTGTATTTGACGCTCGATTTCCTTGGTTTCTTCGGGATTGGTGCGGTATGGGGCACGGTTCGGTAGAGGGGCGCCGGGGATGAGGTCGATGCGGTGCTCAATGCCGCGTAGAGGAGGTAGTCCCGGTGGCATTTCTTGGGGAAACACGTCTTCAAATTCCTGCAAAGAGACATCAAAGGAGGAGGAAGGATTGTGAAGGTGTTAGTCAAAGAAATCTCTCCCTTGCATATGAGGACATAGTGGAGGGTGGATGGGTTTCTCTCAACTCTCTCATCTCTTTTTTGGTGGCAATCAAAGATATGCTTTGTGGAATCTCTTGGTATGTATACTCTCATTTGGCTTGTAACACTCACTCACATTTTGGTGGATCTCTCGCTCTCCACTCTTCTCACTAGAAGCTTTCTCTCTCGCCGCCCTCTCTTGAACGGTTGGATGGCGCCTATGGTCATTTGGATGGTTGAAGTCATGTTGTGACCTTGCTATTGACTTGGCATTGTCGGCAATCACTTGGCTTGGTGTCATGGGACGAAGGACGAAGTTCTTGTTGTTGCTCTTGAAGCTATAGTAATTGGTACTTCCATCATGCATTGCACCCTTGTCATATTGCCATGGGCGTCCAAGAAGCAAGTGGCACACGGACATAGGCACAACATCACAATCAACGGTATCTTCATAAGCTCCAATCTTGAAAGACACTTGCACCATGTGTTGGATCTTGACGGATCCGAAATCGCTCAACCATTGCACATGGTATGGATGGAGATGTTTCTTGAACTTCAAGTTGAGATTATCACAAAGCTCTTTGCTAGCCAAGTTGTGGCAACTTCCACCATCGATGATGACCTTGATAGACTTTCCATTGATTCCCGCCCTTGTTTGAAACAAGTTGCATCTTTGGTCTTCATCTACATGGGCATTGGCGGTTAATGCTCTTACCACAACCAATGAAGGGTTGTTATCACCATCGCAATAGATGTCATTGGAGTCTTCTCAACATTTTGCGTTGCGGTAGCTTGGTTCAAAGCATGGTACTCATCTTCACTCATAGACTCATATTCTCCCATGTCATTGACAATCATTACTTTCTTGTTTGTACACTCAAAGGATTTATATCCTTGTCCTCCACACTTGAAGCATTGCAATCCTCTTGTGCCGGTGGACGCTCTTTGAGGTGTGTTGCTTGAGGGAGGTGCCTTCTTGAAAGGTTGAGTAGCTTGAGTGGATGGTGTAGAAGCTCGTGGAGGGACTTTAGTGGTTCCTTGAGGAGGGGCTTGCGCGGATGTAGGCGTGTATGATGAAGGCTTGTTAGCGAAGAATGCCTTGGTCTTGAGGTATTTGAGCTCTTTAAGCACGCGACGCTCAGCCTTTGTGACTTGATGGACTAGCTCAACCAAGGTGGCATAGGTTGGAATTCCACAATCTTGATGGGGTAGTTAAGGCCATTCATGAAGCGAGCCATTGATTGCTCTTCGATTCCTCAATATTGACTCTCATCATAGAAATTTCCATCTCCTTATAGTACTCATCAACGGATTTCAACCCTTGCTTCAACTCTTGCAATTTCTTGTACAAGTCTCTAGTGTAGTGACTTGGCACAAAGCGCTTGTACATCGCTTTCTTCATCTCAACCCAAGTGTTGATTGGTTGTTGATGGTTGTCCACACGTGAATCTTGAAGTTGTTCCACCACAAGAGAGCATAATCTTCGAATTCCATTGATGCTAAGGCAACCATCTTGTACTCGGAGTAGTGTCGAACTCGGAAGATCTTGTCAACCCTGAGTGCACATGAGAGGTATGCTTCCGGGTCACTTGTTCCATAGAACTTGGGCATGTCAAAGCGAAGGTTGTTCAAGTTGTCATCGTCATCTCGACGGTTTGGAGGTGGGAATGCACGTCCACGTCTCCTTTGGTTGAGTCCATCACCAACATGTCGATTGGACTCCGCATCACTTGATTCGGTTTGATTGTGGTATTGACGATCATGCGGACGCTCTTGGCGGTGATGAGGCTCATGGTGAGGATGATTCTCGTGGTGTTGGCGTGGCTCATTGTGAGGAAGGCGCTCTTCATGGTTTCCATGCGCACGATTGTTGTGGTGTGGTCTTGGAGGATGGCGGTGTCGACAGCCTTGGTCTCCATAGTCATTAGCACCGGAACACCATTGTCATTGGCCAAAGGGTCTTGACGATCTTGATGTCCATTGTCATGGTGTGCGCGAGGAGAAGGTGGGTGCTCCACTTCATGGTGATGTCGAGCATGTTCGTCTTGCCATGGGATGTCTTGACGAGCTTGTTGCGGCTCTTGATGCGCATGTCGTGGTTGTGTTGACCTTGATGTGCTTCTTGTACGGTGGGAGCCGAAGAAGAAGATCGACGTTGCGCAAGGTTGTTGAGGGCTTCGGTCACGTTCGCCATTTGCGCATTGAGGGTGTTGAAGTTCTCGTCTTGTACTTGAAGACGGCGCTCATAACGGCCTAGCCATCACGAACAAGGCGTCGAAGGCCCACGAACTCGTGTGTGTGACATAGCCATTGTCACCTTGCACTCCTCCATGGATGCCATCATCCAAGCTTGAGCTTCTGTTTGTACTTCCCTAAACATGATCTCAAAAACAAGTGAAATGTGTGGAAATGGAGAACCAAGAGAAACTATATCGTAAGAATAGAGTTGCTTGACGAAAGAGAATCCGGTTCTAACACCCAACACACACACTTATGAGGATAGTAAGGTATGATAGGTGGAAAGCAAATTGAACCAATCCAAAAACCAAGATATTGTAAAGGCAAGTAGAGAACCACGATGATCACAAAACCAAACAAGTCAATCTCAAAAGATAGTGCAAGGAAACACACACGAGGAGAGATAAATGAGACTTATGCAACCAAGAAGAGAGCTAAAGAACCAAATGATCCTATCGAAGACTATAAGCTCGTGTTGCACAAGTACAAGGAGAGCCACTAGCTCGATTGCAAAAATATTTGTGGGCTACAAGATTTGCACAAAATGTATCACCTACTTGATGTTCATCGAGCTTGCGCGGTTCCTATAAGAGATATGGCAAGTGGTGTCTCTTTCTTTTCTTTTCTAGCACTTTTTGCTTATTTTCTCTTTTCTCTTTTGATTCTTTTCTCTTTTGCACACCCACTTCTTTTGATGCCAACACAAGATATATGTCAACTAGCGCAAATACTTTTGCTCGGAAACTACACGGTGCAAATGTGCAAAGCCCAAGCAATCATTAAGAGCTAGCCTCAATAGGATATGGTAATCGCAAATATATAGGGTGGCTCACAAAGAATGACAAGGGGAAAAGATTCGTGATGATTATACCTTCGTCGACGATCCTTACCCTTTGGTGTAGAAGGTTCATGCTTGCCCACGAATTATGATGGTGGTGGATGATGGATCTTCCGCAATGGTGATGAAGGGCTTGATTGTAGCTTCGAAACGAGCCAAAGAACACAAAAAACGGAGTCCAGAATCAAAAGATATGAGAAAAACAAATTTTCAGAATTTGCAGAGAGGTCGGCCTGGGAGCCGGCCTGGCCGGGCTGTGGGCCGGGCTGTAGGCCGGGTTGACCTTCGAAAATCCGCGATTTTGGCGGAAAAACGGCCCGAAAAACACCAAATCGGAGGGAAAATCAATGGAATTTGGCCATGGGAACGCAAAGGAAGGTAGATCAACAAGTTTAGCAATAGATACACGGATCAAAACTTACCAAAACGCACAAGATTCACAGATCGATCCAAAAGCAATTTGGGGCTATTTTTGGTGGAAATTTTCGAATTTCTCAAAATCAAAGAAAAAATTGGTGGATTTGGGGTGGAAACACAAATCAATCCGTGTCAACCCAAGCCCTGATACCATATGATGCGGGTAGGGTCCCGATGTTCACGGATTGAGGGCGGATGAAAGATAAACGCGATGAACACGATGAACACGAAAGGGGAAAAGGTAAACACAAGGTAATTAGCAAAGCAACACGGGCGAAATCAACCGGTAACAAGTCCCCAAGGGCAGCCCCCGATTCTCAATCTCCAAGCAACCTTACTCTTAGGATTGTTTCTCTCACCGGTCAATTCCACCGGTCCAATCTAGTCACTCAAGGAGGAAAGATTGACAAGTAATCGCAACTACAAGAAGAAGCCTTGGTATCCACTAGAGGGATCTTCTCCACAAGGGAGGCCTTGATTCATCTCCACAAGGGGAGGCCTTGATTCATCTCCATAGGAGGCAACACCAACAAGGGGTGGAAAGGAGCAAAGCTCAACTCAATTCTAATCTCAGTCTAACCCTAGAATGAAAGAGGGGGAGTCCTATTTATAGCCGTAGTACAAAGGGGAGAGCAGGACACGAGTGGCCGGCCTGGGAGCCGGCCAGGCCGGGCTGGGGGCCGGCCGGCTCAGCGGGCAGGCCGGCCTGGGAGCCGGCCAGGCCGGGCTGTAGGCCGGCCTAGCAGTTTTCGCCGCCTTCTTCTTCCTCTTGACGCATCCTTTGGCCATCTTCTTGGGTCTTCTCTTGGTCATCTTCTCCATTATCTTGGACCTTCTCTTGCTCATCTTCTCCACTCCATTGTAGGTCATCATCAAAGTGGTTCCTGAGTATGCACAAGGTACCGGCATGAAGTAGCAAACCATTCAAAGGAGTATCGAAATCACACATAGAGAGGAGCGAGGTCACCTTTTCATGAAGTGCTTTGACTCTTGATCTTGTCATGGGACCATTAGATGTTGTTGGTGTGGTGTGCCTAGGTTGCACTACATCATCTGGCAACTTTCTATTGCATATAGATAGACTTTGGTCTTGGCACAACCATATAGGTAGAAAAAAACAAAATGAAATCATCGTCATCATCAGGATGGACAAATATAAGTACCGCTCAATCATCTAAAGAACAAGGAATTCACGTTCAATGGACACACTAGAGAGATGGCAAAAGCTGGCATAGCGTAGCAAGGGTTGTTGTTTGTTACTAGATGAAGTTTCTTTCTTTTGGTGCAAGCTAGTCGATAAATGCAAGTGAATGCTTGACTTAGTCGGCCAGCATAAATGACCCGCACTCAACGGTAAGCAAGTGATAATGCAAAAAAAAAAGATTCATAAGCTCGAGTAAATATGATATGCTTATAAGCTACAGATGATGCAACCAAATAGTGAATGCTTGTTTGGTGTTAATTCAGCTCAGAGCAAGCTAAACATAATCTAGCTAGGCAAGGACAACTAAGTATCCAAACGAACCCTAGGTGTTACGCCAAAAAGAAACACTTTCATTAAAAAAATACTGATGTGCTACGGTGAAGTAAATTTCTAGCACATGCCGGTATACATCTCCACATGCAGAAGTAAGTAAGTTAGTAAAACATAGGGAATTATTGTTTATAAAATTCCCATTGAGTTACAAATATTGTGCCTAAATTTAATTATAACCCAAGTCAAATTATTTGCAACTTTCCATGGCCTTGTAAGACAACCTGGTAAATTACACTAGCTGGTTAATCTTATAAATATTTGTGAGTAAGCCAGGCTTAAAATATTTATGAGTTCAGCATATCATATAGCCAATGTTGCCACTCATACATAGTCATCATCTAAAGCTTAAAATGATTTATGAGCATGTACGGGTGGCAACATTGGCTATATTATATGCTAAAGCCTTAACAATGTTTGGTGTGGAATATCATGAAACATTGGTCCTAGAATTCATCGCGAACTCTCAAGATGAATGTCCATCTCAGTAATTGTGAAGAATAGGTTCCAACCAGTTCATCACTCATAGAAAAGGTAACGACCTGCCTAGACTTGTTGATCAAAGAGAAAATGTACAATCCCGTGGACGCAGAAAATAAATTGAGTGCCCGGACTTTGCATCAGATACCTTGCCATGAGGATCATGAACGAAGGGCATCATAATTTATTGACTAAGCATGTTAGACTTACTATGGCCACATTATTCACACACAAAAGTCAATTTTCTTGAAACAAGGCAACAAATTTGCTTTTTCAATAATATAGCAGGAAATAGTTGGCATTTTACAAAGAAAACTGGCCAAAACCCGAAACAACACAACACGCAACACGCCAGCCAACACTTACACACTGCTAATTTTGTGGCGGGCTTCCCATATTTTTAGCTAGGGAATCGGCTTCACACTTGAGTAAACTATACCCGACCCGATGTATATTTCATACATATAGACATATAGTCAAGATAAAAGTAAGAGTGAGTTGGCCTTTACCTAGAAAGTTATCAAATTTGAATCCTTCACCATTCATACATATAAGTGAATCAACAAACGTAATGGTAGTGTTTGTGCCTTTCTGGCTGCTCTAATCAGCTTACACACATACAAGTGAAGGAAACATCTATATAGCGTGACAAGATTAATTAAGAACAAGCAGGAGAAAAAAATATAATTGTGCACACGGTGAAAATATAGAATTCGAAATTATCTGGCTCGTCATCATCAAACACAATCGCAGTCTTGAATATATGGATCGATCATAACGTGTAGTTGACGTCGATGAACGTGAGGATCTGGTGGACGGCACCGACTATGTCCTCCGCCGTGAATCTTGGTTCGCCGGCGATCTATCATAAGCGGCAATTCCATCCATCGGTCAGTCTCTTACTTACATACGCATGATGGATGATCCGTGTTTAATCTGTATATAGATGGGTGCACGACACGATACGTACCTTGACGTTGAAGGAGTAGAGGACGGTCTGCTCAATGGTGGTGATGTTGGTGTGGAGGATGGACATGTGCATCTCCTCCAGCACGGCGATGGTCTTGATCAGCTGCTCCGGCCGGCGGCGAGACAGAACCTTGATCACCGCGTCCTCACCTAGCACGCGCACCTCGATGTCCGCCAGGCTTGACTTGTTCTCGGCCACCTCCTCCCTGAGCCCGCCGTCGCACGTCTCCAGGTCGACCATCACCTTGCCAGTGGCTCCGCCGTCACTCGTCGGCGCGGGAGGGAACGGGAGTGTCTGGGAGACGTAGAAGGGCGAAGCCTCGTGCCCTTGCGTTGGTGGATCGAGCATGGATGTCGCCGGAACCGTCCCGGCGGAGCCGTCGGCGACCGGCCGTGGCGTGTCGCCGTACAGCCGCCGCCGTTTCTGTGACTCGAGGCACTGGATCAGCTGCTCCAGCTCTCGTATGAACTCTATGGCGCCACCTATGATCGATGCTTGGTCTCCCTGCACATCAAGTGCAAGCAGTATGTCACGATGTTGCACAATATGCATGTAGGGCACCAATATATTCTGTGGATAATGTGGAGTAGTGTATGTGTATTATGCATACCCTTTGGACGTAGGATCCTGGCATGAGGGAGCGGAGGACCCTGAGGTAATCGTTCATCTGCCGGCGCCGGTTGCGCTCGACGGCGATGTGCGTCATCCGCTGGCTCTCCACCTCCTCGCTCGTCTTGGTCGACCGAGGCCGCTTCCGCCGCCCGCTCTTCGCCGCCTGCTCCCCGCCAGCCTTCTGGCCGCCCCCTCCGGCCCTGCCGCCGCCGTCAGACTGCTGCACCAGCGTCGTGCTCTCCGAGACGCCGCCGCCGTGATCGTGCGGGAGGCCTCCTGATCCGTCAACCGTGTTGCTGCCGCCGTCCTGCTCCGCCGCGTGGTGGACACTCCCGCCTCCGCGGGGATCAGGGTCGTCCGCCGCGGGGAGCTCGTGGGACTGGAACCTGAAGAAGTAGCTGTCCTCGTCGTCGTCGTCACGGGCGTCGTCGTGGTGTCGGCGGACGGCTGGTTGAGCGCGAGCCTGGGGCCGAAGTCGGCGAACTGTAGCACGTCGGAGAAGCTGAGCTTGTCGAGGGACACCTGACCGTGCGGGCCTCCCGGAGGTGGCGGTGGCGGCGTCTGGCCCAGCATGTAGTCGACCATCTCTGCTCCCGCGCCGCCGCCGCTGCTGACCAGCTCCTCCGGCGCTCCCCCGTCCAGGTGATCAGCAAAGCTATCCAGCTGGTGGTGGCTTCCCTGCCACGAGCGCACATCGCAAACATCGAAAGTCGAAACTTGATTAATCACACGGCGAGACAAACACTACTTTCTGAAACTGATCGGCCATGCATGGACAGATAGACAAAGAGGCCAAAATATACTCGATCCCATGCATGATGGATGCTTGCGCGTACCTGTTTTTCCATTATCGCAGGGAGCACGTCGACGGCGATCTAAGCTTTGGCAAACTCACGACGGACGCATGCATGCAGCTGGCTCTCGATCTGCGATCACGCGCCGTCCACCATGCATGCATGCACGGTGTGGTTTGAGTCGCAAGAAGAGAAGAACGAGTAGAGAAGACGGAGGAAGCTAGAATGTATCGATCGGTGGATTAAATTTGTGGACTGGAGAGGAGCCTCTCGATCGGATGCATTAATTGAAAAGGAGGAAGACGAATTCACCGCGCCACCTCCGGGGGATGGAACGGAGGCTCCGGCCGGCCGGTGAGTTATTTTTCTCACATGCGACACGCTCCGTGCCTCTGCTTTTTCTTCTTTCTTCCTCCATCTTCTCCTCTACTTTTTATGTTCTTTTTCTCGGATACATGTGACGATGCATGACAGGCCCAGGCCCAGCCCAGCGCAGCCCAGCCTTGCCCAGGGTGCTTGCGCTACGCTAGTGTCTTTGTTGTTTTCCTTTAGTTTTAAAATTTTGATTTCTTTTTCTTTAATATATTTTACATGTTTACTTTTTTGCCTTCTGCTTTTCACATATATATATGACTAATTTTTTAACACATGAAATTTTTTCAATCCATTTTTTTCAAGTTGTGTGAGCTTTTTCAAATGCAATAATACCTTTTTCAAATATGTAGATATTTTATGAGGCTACATGATAATTTTTATACTCTCTTTAATCCATATTAATTGTTGCTAAATTGGATGTATCTAGTATTAAAACATGTCTAGATACATCCGATTCAGCGACAATTAATTTGGATCAGAGGGAATATTATAGTTGAACCAAAAAAATTAACGATGGAAATTTCTTCATGTATATTAAAAAGTTCTTATTTTTTTTGCTAGGTACAGAAAAATGTCCACGTGGTTAAAATCAAATTTTGAGGGGTTTGAAAAAGTTTTCATGGTCCACAAAAATATGCCCGGGGTTCAAAACAAATGTTGGCAGGGTTCAGAACATGTCCACGGGTAAAAACTTTCACGGTACGAAAATGTTCACGAGTATAAAAAATATTTCATGTATTTTGAAAAAAATGTTCATGTGTTTGAAAAAATGTTCACGTATTTGTGAAAAATATTCTCAAATAAAAAATCATGTATTTTTTGTAAGAAGAGAAAAATAATCTAGCACTAAAACATGTCTAGATACATCCGATTCAATAATAATTAATATGGATTGGAGGGAATATTATAGGGGAACCAACTTTTTTAACGATGGAAATTTCTTCATGTATATTTAAAAAGTTCATTTTTTTGCTACGTACAGAAAAATGTTCACGTGCTTAAAATAAAATATCGTGGGGTTTGAAAAAGTTTTCATGGTCCACAAAAAATATGCATGGGGTTCAAAACAAATGTTGGAAGGGTTCAAATAATGTTCACGGGTAAAAAAATTCATGGTAAGAAAATGTTCACGAGTATACAAAATATTTCATGTATTTTTGGAAAAAAATGTTCATGTGTCTGAAAAATGTTCACGTATTTGTGAAAAATATTCTCAAATAAAAAATCATGTATTTTTTGTAAAGTGTTAAACGGTACAAAAAAGGTTCACCATTAAAAAAGTTTTCGTAGTTCCGGAAAAAGTGTTCACTCTATCAAAAAAATATTAACTTATATCCCAAAAACAGAAAAGAAGGACATATGAAATAGGAAAATTAATATAGGACCCCCTGAAAGACAAGGATGTCGCCTAGAGGGGGTGAATAGGCGATTTAAAACTTTTCCGGTTTTGGCT
This sequence comes from Poa pratensis, assembly GCA_947311845.1. Classification (NCBI taxonomy): domain Eukaryota; kingdom Viridiplantae; phylum Streptophyta; class Magnoliopsida; order Poales; family Poaceae; genus Poa; species Poa pratensis. The sequence goes on from CAMZMU010000037.1 coordinate 22,122,475, forward strand.
TGATAATTGCGGAATAAAACTATATGTTTAAATTAACAAGTCAACAACCTAAAAATACTCGGATCACCTATGTGCACCAACAACTTATGCTAAGCAAGACAAACAACAAAGTGATAGCAAGATATAATACTTCAAGCACGAAGGCTATCACGGTGTAAAAGTGCATAAGTAAAGAGCTCGGGTATAGGAATAACCGAGGCACGCGGAGACGATGATGTATTCCCGAGTTTCTCCTTTTTAGGGGAGTACGTCTCGTTGGAGGGGTGTGAGTTTCATACTCAAGCGCCACAAATGGCCTCACCCTATTCTCCGATGAACCTCGCACAAAAGCTCGGTTCACTTCCACTATCGGAATCCTTCAAGCAAATCCGGAGCCTTTACAACAACAACCCGGGGCACAACCCACAACTGGATTGGGGGCTCCCGGATGGCTACAAGTGACCACAAAAGGTCTCAACCACCACAATGGCATCTAGGGTCCAAAGACTCAAGAGTAACAAGCTCACAAACTTTCACTTCCATGAATCCTCGTGGAGAGCACAAACCGATGCACAAAGCTATGGCAAGAACACAAGAAGTGCTCAAGTCCTTCACTCTCAAATTCCAACACAGCAACAAATGCTAATGGGGGAATAAGAGATGAAGAACAAAGTAGGAGAACACCAAGAACTCCAAGATCAAGATCTACTAGGTTCCCCTCACTTAGAGGAGAGATGGATTGGTGGAATTGTAGATCTAGATTTCCTCTCACTTTTCCTCAAAGATATGTAAGAATCATGGGAGGGATTGAGAGGGGGCAAGCTTTTCCAAGGTCAACAATGGAGGAGAGAGAGAGAAAAAAAAGAGCTCCATATAAGATCAGATGAATCTATGTTAGTGATAATTAAACAATTCATATGATAACATGAATATGCGGCTCCTTTATAATTGAAAAATCCCTAACCGTAGGGAACCCCTACGGTAACTGCTCTAAAAAAGAATGGATATATATGAGCAATGCGTCTTGTGACACCATAAACTTGCTGATGCGAGCAAAAAATTATATATTTGTCCACGTCGGCCCTATTCCGTCTTGCGGGGTTGCCTCAGTTATTAAGATTAAATAGACAAAAGTCTTAAGTTCAAGGACGTCATTGTTGTTCTTGAAAGGATTACGTTCAGCTATTGTAATCCCCCTCCTCTCACCGGGTTCATGCATATATAGCTTTAAGTTCTCCCTGCTTGTGCATCTACCTTTATCACTCTTCGGGGTCTTGGTACCTGACAAGTCCAAGTAGCGAGGCATTGACGAGCGACATCTATTTGAGTAACTCTCCAAACTAATATCCCATTTCTTAGATTGCACATACGCTGCGAGGCTAGGCCTCAGCCCTAGCCCGAGTGGACTACTCACACGTCGCGATCATATCAACATTAGAAAACATTGTATAAAATAGCACTTATAGATAAATGATTGATAGTTCTTAGATTGTTGCCCACCCCGATAAGATCTAAATTACAAGTAGAGTATGTCTATGGAGATGACTACGGTGATGAAGATGGTGGAGGAGCAATGACGGTGGTAGCATTTCATGAGGGAATGGTGAATGGGGGCTCTCTTTGATGGTTGTCCCCTCTCCTTCTTATAGTGACAGCAGACAAAATTAGGTTTTCGAGAGACTTATGTTGCGAACTGGACCTGGCCCCATCGTGAAAGTTGTTGGATTGACGCCTGGATCCAACTGACATTAGTACGGCGGCACGCACGGTCGCGTGCGGCCGTTCCAGTGCTCATTAAGTCTTGTTTCGCCAGGTTTTGGATCTTCAATATTTTTGGCAACTCCCAATCAGAGAATTCTTCTAATAAATGCTTGATATTTGCCAGAATTCCATCCATATCTGGAAGAAAATAATTCAAAAGGAGTCTTGCAAAAGATATTGAATATTAATGATTATTGGCAGGTATAGGGCGATATATCGTTATCTTCATGACAAATATACGGTTTAAACATGGATAAAGATGCGCATGATTTACACACATCAGTTACATATGGTATTCATGTTGATTACACCATCTAGTACCTTCGCAACGGGGAAGACACGGCCATGAAGTCTGTGATGCAGTTTTCATAGAATGTGATCAAGGTCGGTGGAGCTGAATATCTGAGGACATGTAATGCCGAGGACATAACGTTTTTTTTGTCAATGTGCGAAGAAAGAGTATGGATAGGGATGCGTTGGAGCATTGGCGACATGCATTGAAGATGGAAGGATGACCGTCCAAGATGACATGGGAACTACACTACCCATGCTCTTGATCCAACTGTTATACTTGAAACGGTTGCTCCAAGGATTTGTGGATTTGTCATTACTGCTTTGGGATGCATGCATCTCGGAATGACATCGTCCTACAGAGATCTCCTCCTACTGGTAGACTAGCAAAATGGTGATGTTACAACTTGCAACTTGAAAATATATGGACACATTGACAGAGCTTTGGTGTGTTGCAAAGTGACTTTCCAATGAAGACCAAATAAGACATCATGACGTCTTGCGAGTCCTTCGCGGCATGATCATAGAGGATGATATGGGCCATGATGTGGACTACAAATATAACTATGTTGCAATACACGTGAGACCCTGCAGGAGGGTGAACTAGATACAACAATTTCTTTAGGTGTACCATGGGAGAATAATGGGATTTAATACTGGTGTTCATATACACATCTCCGTGAAGATCCTGTTGAGCATCAACGAAAGCTATATGGGTAAATGTTTTATGGTGCTTGTTCATGTTTATTCATGTGCCATTTATAATTATGGTTTTGAGTTGTTGTTGTTATGCAATGTTGAAATGTGAGAATGGTCATTTGTACTGAAGAATTAGAGTTGAAATATAGTTTATATGCATATATATATCCATAGAAGCAACAGAAGAAACATACATAGAGAAAATGTAGTTTTATGGGATCCAACAAATTTGTTACATTTATATACCATCTAAAGTAGTTTCAGAGGAGGATGAATTTGTAGAGGATTCACTATAGTTTCTCTTAGTCCTTACCCCCAAAATGATTTTTTTTTGTACAAGAGCGAAAGAGCCTTACACAAATCATCATCGTCGTCGTCGTCATCATCACCATAATCATCATAATAAGACAAACGGGATTTATGTTGCACGAACGATGCGAAGACAAAGAAAAACCTCGACTAAACCAGCGGCGCACACCCGATCGTAATCTGCGATGACATAATTAGACCACCCGCATGTTGTTGTCACGCAGTAGCCCGCTCCTAAAAAATACATACGCAAAATGAAAATATCGCAAGCTAAACATGTTGCCTTAATTTCTCGAACTACAAGGCTGCAGCTCGTTCAAAGTAGCACATAATAATTTGATCGGAAGTATTTGGCCAGAACAATCATGTCTGGTACTCCCTTTGTCTATGTATACATATCCACTATGTCATTTTCTGATATCAGGATTGCAGACAAAATAACAGAGGTGTGGTTAATTTACTTGGAAAAGCCATCGTGTTCCGACCTAATTAGACATGTTGTGTGGAGCGCCTTTTTCTTTTGGATGCATGCAACAACCACATTAATATGCACCTTTTTATACGAAAAAGAAACAAAATCAATTCTTAGTGGCCTTGTATTTGTGGGAAATAATATTTATTTGTAATGGACTTATATACAAAGTAAGAGGGAGTATCTTTTCTTTTTTCCTTTCATGAAAGGCTATTCGGAAAGATAAAAACTTAGTCTGGGTTGCTCTGAAGTCTGAACATAGCTGTCAGTGCTATAGAATTAAGCACATCTTGTCGACTCCACTCTTGCAACTGAGAAGAATGGGCAGAATCTCAAGTGCCAGTTGGCATCTGAATGCATGAGCATGACCAAGTAAAAGCTATCCAGAGCTGATGAGTGCTGACTTCTGATCTGCAACGCGCGATCGTCGCAAACATCGGATCATCCGCGCAGGTTCTCGATAGAACACACGCCCCACGTGTGGATGGAGCCAAACTACTAAGACCCGGAGAATTCAGCTGCCATGCCTTCACCGATCATTCCTTGGCGCATGTACAATGGACTAATGGAGGATGAGACGAAGGAGGAAGAAGAACGTACGAGTGGACGACCGCGCACCAGCTCAGAGGAAGAGAGCTCTTCGGCCGACCTGTAATGCATGAGTTAATTTCCTCACGTGCGCCGGGCTCCCCGCCTCTGTTTTTTCTTTTTTATTCTTTGATAGTCCCTCTCTCGTTGCTAGTTTTTTTATGGGGCGACATGTGACGACGCATGGGTTCGCCGCCGCCGCCGTGCCCGTGATTGTTGTTCCGAACGTTGAAGAGGTGATGACGACAACCACGACACATATAAAAAGCACCCAAACGGTGTATCAAAAAATTAAGCTTTGGAAAGCTCTCTATGAATATTTGAGTCGAGTCTCAAAATGACTCTTTTAGAGAAGTTTCACTTTTTACTCCCTAGTTTGCCGTTATAGAGTCAAAACGCGACACAGTAGCAGGCATCGGCAGCCACCACCTCCCCGCGGCAAGCCGCTACAGATCCCGCTCCCTAGCCCTGACGGCCCGACGAAACGACGCTACCGCCTCGGCACCATCGTCGTGGGTCCCCCACACTAATGCAAGCTCAAAAAATGATGCCCTCAAGAGGGATTGCGATGCACAAGCACCGCCATTGCTTGATCCTGAGGGGATTTAAGGTTTCCACAGAGTTTCCTCAGACCAAGGTACGAGGGCATCAGATGCGTCGTGCGAGTTGCCGTTGTCTTCCTGCGCGACCAACAACACAAACCCGAGTTCCGCCATAGCACGCCGCCACCACTCGTGTGCGACGCACTGCCGCTCACCGTTGAGATCCACCGCCCAAGGATCTTACGACGCCGCGAGAGGTTCCCACACCGCCAATGTCGGCTACACGGGCTTCGCCCAACAGCGTCCTCCGACGGCGGCGCGGATGAGGTGAGAGCAGAGGGGCGGCACGAAAAGAAGCAAATTTGCTGGTGTTGCTGCTTTAGATAACTTCTAACTTGCAGCAACAATAGCTAGCTGTAAATTTGCTGGGCGAGGACGTGCCCCTTGAGTATATCATAAACAAACTGGAGTGATTTACATTTTTCTCATAGGTTCTTGCGGACTCTTTGTGTTGTCACGGTGCACATCATCATGCAACATTACCAAATGTGAAGTTTTATTTACATGTGGTTAACCCACTTTTCATTGGATTCTCCGGCACTTTTTTGACCTACTTCATAGGTACAATTTCCTTTACACTGTTTAACCTTTGATCAGACCAATGAAATGACCAATTTACCCTTGGAGATCGCTCCGTTGAGACGATGAGTTAAGAACATAGAGTCCAGGGGTAAATTTAATTTCGTTTGGTGTAATTGGTGAAGGGTTGTAAGTGGGCACCTTCTGATTTTCTCACCCGGGTCAACATTAGCATCCAGGGTGTGCGAAGTGTTCTTGCTGTCGATTCGTCCAAAAAGGGCATGGCCATCATTTTGGTCCCTTTTTAAAAAAATTATAATAAACACGATGAGATGTGAATGAAACACCTCACATGATTCTTGTCTGCTCCCTTCACTTGGCAAAAGCTGTTTATTGGTTCCTCTAATTTGAAACGCATGCTGACCATCATGTAAGTTTTTTATTTATTTCAAGGAACTGACGGGAGCACTGCACTAACAAAAGTTGCAGAATGACATACATTTTGTACGTTGGATTGTTTTTGTGAAGCAAAACAGATAGCCTAGAATTCGAGTTAATAGCACCAGCGGTCACACAACTCGTCGTCGATGTGCACTTAAGTCACACTTCTCCAGAATGTGATTATTTGGTCACACAACTCGACAAGTGCGTGCACGCAGGTCACTGGCCCCACTTGTCAGTCCGTTTTGGACGGTAAATTTTCAGAAAACCTCCTGGAGTAATATTAATTTTACAAAATGGTCCTTCTAATTTTACAAAATGGGCCTCCTAATTTTACAAAATGGTCCTTCTAATTTTACAAAATGGTCCTCCAAGGGGACCATTTTGTAAAATTAATATTACTCCAGGGGGTTTTCTAAAAATTTACCGTCCAAAACGGACTGACAAGTGGGGCCAGTGACCTGCGTGCACGCACTTGTCGAGTTGTGTGACCAAATAATCACATTCTGGAGAAGTGTGACTTAAGTGCACATTGGCGTCGAGTTGTGTGACCGTGGGTGCCATTAACTCCTAGAATTCGTGTAGTACTTAGTACTTGACTGCAACAACGGTACTAAGCATTTTACAAACGAATTCACAAGTGTATACCATTTTTCTGCAGAAAATTTTGGACCAAACATTACTATTTAGTACTAGCTCGGTTTGCTATCATAGTAAAAATTAACAAAGTTATCCGTGTTGGTGCTTGGGATTAGCGGCCGACAGGGAATCCGGCAGCCCTCTATGGGAGGGGAGGGACAGTCAAAGCGTCTCCCTTCACTCTCCCCTGCAATTCAACGCACGCATAGGCTTTTGCCTGAAGGTTCCAAAGAGGCGCAGATGATATAAGATACACTTATTTTAATTAGCCTGACACCAGTTCTCTTGATTGCTCTAAAATAAGAGAGGTACTGCACAAAACCAGTGCTAACCTGTTTTTCTAATTTCTACTACATATACTAGACTGGAATCCTATAATATTGGCGAATTTGAATAAACTTTCTTTTTTATGCCGTATTTCAGCTTCTTGTCATTTTTAATTTGACTCAACAGAAAATAGATCCAATGATGCATCCAAAGAGGTTTAAATAACATAGGATGCATTTTGTGGCATTTCTAGGTGGTTTGTGACATGTTTAGTCGACTTGAATTTCTGATGTCCAAGTCGACAATGCTAGCCTTCTCCTAGTCTTGATATTTCTCACATTCACGTGAATCTCATCATAGAGCACACTTTTTTTGTTTTTTCTACATGGAGCATAGCCCCGGCCTCTGCAAAATAAAAAAATATGATAATAGCAACATCATAGTTTTACAGCTCACGGATCGGTCAAAATGGCCACACGGATCAACCAACGAAAAATGGGCATAAGTGTAAGACTACACATATTGGAGTTTTCTAGCTAGTGTGATGCCACCCACCCTGGCACATGATAGCCCGCACGACCGCCATCAACCGGATACAACCGGTATCCATAAAACCCCTTTGATCGGGTGGTAGTAGGAAGGACCACATATGGATCCAACAAGTGGCACAATGAACGACCTGTAAAAAATGAGCATCTCTAACTTTGTTAAACGCAACATCATTTCTAAAATTTCAAATAGCCAACCGAAAGCACAAACACCAATGCGAATACGTGCTTTAGTTTTCTATTTACCTCATGAAGCCAGTGTCCAAACATATTAGCCACACTGGTTGGTAGAGAGATATTAAAAGTAAAATGAATTAGTCTCCAAATATGTCGCACAAAAGGACATGACATAAAAAGATGCTCAACCGACTCATCGGCTTGAAAACACACATCGTTTACATCCAGACCATCTTCTCTTAATCAGATTATCTTTAGTGAATAACACTTTCCGATGAAGAAATCACATAAATATTTTAATTTTAAAGGGGATTTTAAGTTTCCAAAGATACTTATGCAAGAACGGAGTATGACCATGCATATAATAATAATACATAGACCTAACCGTGAATTGCCCGGTTGTAGTAAGTTTCCATTTGAAACAATCATCTTCATTTGTAAGCAAGACCCTCATTAGTTTCTCGACAAGTTTCTTCCAAGATTCCCAATTATCGCTTGTCAATGACAGAGCACACAGATATCAGACGACTTTGGCGCCAACTTTTTTTCAAAACAAGGCATGCAAAAGAATATAATTTTTAATTAAATAAGAAAAATTCGCTCTTATAATTAGATAAAACCGGGTGAAATCCAAGATTACGACAAGCCCAAAGCCAACCTAGCAACCGAATCAAATTCACACACACCGCAAATAAGAATTTTTTTGTCGTGGATGCCCATGAGCATCATCATTGTCACTCATCGCCTCCAATCTGGCGACTCCAACTTTGCCATAGACGACCACAAACAGCGTGCTCATGACGGCTGCATGAGGCCTGCCTTGTCCATGCTAGACAGCCGACCGCAGAGACAATGAGAGACATCACCGACTTTGCTAACGACCTTCGCTGGAGAAATATGCAAGGTTTGTGCCAACAAAGACTCCCACAAGTAGCCACCCTCGGCTTAGACATAAGAAAACCTAGACAACTTATATTTAACAAAATCGATATGTTTAAGTGGTTGATAGGAAGTACCCTCTCCACTTCGGATTCAACTTCTTTGAACAGTGCAAACCAGAACTCTGTTTTCCCAAATATGAATACGATTTTAGTACGATGGCTCAATGGGTGGTGATTATGAATGAAAGAGGTGCGAGCAACAACTGGTGTGCTACCTGGTAACAAAATCGTACATGATTTCGTCGTAGTATCGTGAAACAATGTTCATAAAAAATCCACATTGCAAGTCAATTAAACACACGGCTAGTGACATAAGGCATCCACAATGTGCTCCAAGAGGGATCCTAAGAGGAGATATATATATATAGGACTTAGGACTGGTCCTATGCATCGCAGAAGCATATTAGCTCCTAATTAACTCCTAAGAATGAGAACAACTGTTAAAAAAAGGCATGAGAACATGCCACAAGCCTAGGACCCAGCTCTTTGATTCCCCTTTGACCGAGATCTCCTGGCCGTCTCTGGTGCTTCATGCACTCCTGGCAGTTGAAAATCAACAGTTTGGAATTGGAGGGCAGTTTGTGTTCGTCCTTTACATCGTTGATGATTCCAAGTTCGCACAATGTATTGAGAAGAGAGAAGTATGAAGCTAAACTCTCGCTAATTGGGTGTTTCAAATGCCCCTTTGCGTTTCTTTGTCGGGCTACGTTTCTAGGGCAATTAGTGTTGTCTTAATTTATTCTTGATGATACTCATTTGTCGGTTTAGATGGTCAAGACTCAAAAGGGGAATTGAAGATTACTGCATTTGGGCTCTAAGGAATACACTAGCTTGTGCCTGAACAGAGATCAGACGAGAAGTTTGCACTCTAGTCTAGTCCCGGTTAATGTTTGAGGGTTTTGCTGGGGTGGCCCTTATCTAAAAAAGTTCGTGAATCTTACACCGGAGGTTATGTAGGTAGAGGGAAATCTATACCAACCTACAAAAATAAATCATACTGAAGATTAAAGTACACTAGTTGAATGCACGTGCATTGCCACAGCCCTCTCAAATCTTTTTGCCGCGCATATAAACATAATACTCCATGTAAAAAAAGATTTTGTGTGTTGCTAACTTGCTATGGTTAATTTTTTGTTGAATATCTCGACTGAAACTGGAATTTACATAACAGAAGACTATACAACAAAATGTTGGCAATGAAAGAAAATGGTAACCTTATATGGATATGAAAGTGGACCAAGCAATGATCCTCAAACATCACTTCATTTGCAAATTTGAGTTAATACTTCTTTCCAAATAAAAGAAAATAATGATACTTCAAGATAGCAAACCTTTTCGGATGTATAGCCTAGCAGTCAGGCACCGGTGGTCATGTTCAAGAAAGTAGTATATTGATTCCACGACAGAAAATGGTTCTTAAGACATGAACTCTAACGACAGAAATAGTAGTATTCTGATTGTCATTCACACCAGGGCGGAAAGCTTATATTCTGATTCCATGACACTAACGACAGAAATAGCCTGCATCTCTTCCCCTGTCTAAGCACCACCCAAAAGAACATGTTTGTCCAGACAATGTAAGCATCACGCTTACCAAAGCCGGAATGGCCGTGCGTAGCCACTTCTGATGCATCTTTCCAGGACTGCTAGCATCTCCATAACGGGGAAATCATAGTGCAAAACCAGCCAGGAAAGCCCGAGGTGAGGGTGCTGGTGAGAGAGTGACTCCCACCATTTCTCAGTACCAATGAGACCATCGCCGTTTGCCAATTTGCCAACTGGTAGCTAGACTGCACCAAGGAACGGAACCTTCAGGTCGGCAACACTCCCCTTACTCGTAGAATCTCGGTGGCATCCTAGATCAGCATGCCAGTCAGTGGCCAAATATGTATGCAATGCACCAGCACTAAACATCAAGAAGATTTTGTTTTCGATTTTTCAGGTACGTGGAAAGCAACAAACAACACGGCCCAAGCTTTGTGGGGGAACAAGAATGGAAAGTAGTAACACTAGTAGTAGTAACTACACCGGCACGCATAGAACAAGCTGAGAAAGTGAGGAGAGGTCCTCTTCCTTCTCGTTTTTTTCCTTCTACTAAAGGCTAACGAAGCTGCACTACGGGCATAAGAAGGTCAGCGACGCCGCTCTGACTGTAGCCGCCGTTCGGTGCTCCTCGCACCAGGCAGCAGCCACCACCAACCAGAGGGAACTGGGTCAGCCAATGTCCGCGAGGCTGGCCCACAGCTGCTCTTCGTCGTCCACGACGACGTCGAAACCAAGCTGCTGCCTATTGGCTGCCACAGGCGTTGCCCACCACCACCACTTGTTGTCGTCAAACACCATGCTATCGCCGCCAGTTTCCCTGCCGTCATAGCAGTTGCCGCTGCTCAGGTCGTTGTACGAGGAGTGCTCATAGCTGATGTTAGAGGCCTCGGTCTCCATGTCGGTGGCCGCGTCGCCCTCCGTCTCGACGTTCCTAGCGAAACGGCCCTGCACCCTCGGCCTGCTGTCTGCCAGCGTCTTCCTGCATGCGTACTGGAAAGCAGCAGAGACGGTGATGAACTGGAATATGCGAGAGAAGCGGAATGCATTTGGAAGGTTGTGCTGGGAGGTGTCAATACATACAGTGATCTTCTTGTGGAAGTTCCTCTGCTGGCGCTTGCTGCGGTACCTCTCAATCCTCTCCTTCCGTTCTTCGGCGCTGTAACGCCCCACCTTCTCTGAAAATGTTCTCCCACTTCCTGGCTGCAGTTGTCGCCTGGAAATCGCGTCGCCATCGGCGGTGGCAGCAGAACATTGTTCCCCTGTTTTGCATCAACACATGTGAAAAATGGTTAGCATATTTCAGTTGTATGAACTGATGTGACAACCTGAGGATTGTTGCATTACCTGCAGGTCACCGGTGCTGAGGACATGCCGCATGGTACTGGAGCTGCTGAATTCCAAGAAGTCACCACAGGATGAGGAAGGGGAGGAAGAAACAGGGGGAAAGGGCAACTGGAATACCGAAGGAGACGGGCAAGATAAGGCAGCATTACTCTTGAGGGGTTCAGGAAATTGTAGGTGGAGCGGGAAGGAGTGTGAGCTGGTGCTCCTGTTCATATAATAGGAAGGGAAGGAAGAGGTGTAGGGAGGTGGCGCTGAAGCAGCAGCTCCAGGCGGAGAAAACAAACCACCATTGTCGTGGAATAAGCCGTTGCCGCGAGGAATTTCAGTCGGAGCTGTGTGCAAATCACTGGAGAAGTTCGCTACGTTGTGCATGGAGAGGTGACTGTAGGTGGGCACGGACGAGGAAGAAGGGTTGAACATGGCTCTTGGGTACGAAATCCCTTTGATCGATGTGCTTGGCGCTAAGTGCAGGTGATGGGGTTTGGTATAAAAAGAGGCCATTTGATGTGCATAGTGCCATAGTGCATACTACTATACACCAAAGTTAGTAGGGCGGCTAGGCAACTACTTTTAACAAGGGAGAGAATTCCTAATTGATATATCAGCTCAGTATGGTCACTACGGGCCACAGTAAAACATGCCATGGAAGGATATCATCATACCATACTGATGAGCTGTGTGACGAGGCAAGTAGGTCCTACAAAGTTGGGGCCCTTTCCCCTCCAGCGAAGCCATTGGAGATCAGATTCTTTACCTTTAAAGGAAAAGAAGTTCAAAATCTTCCTTCATTTGGTAGAAGATAAAAAGTATGCTGAACACAAGAGTTCGAGAGATGAACAGGTGTCAGACTCGCTAGTAAGGAATATGCTCCAATCAGTTATGAATGAATTAATAAACACGAGGAGATTGATGCCGTTGACCCTTCTGCATAAGACATCAAGAACATACAAAAATTGCAGCTGATCGGTCATATTTACATATGCATGGACCTTTTCACGGGTACGTAGTACATACAGTACACATCGATAGTTTGGATAAATATAACACATCACAACCAAACTTTTAGAAGCTCCTGGTTTTTTTTAATAACCTACTATATATCATAATACAAGAAAAAACATTAGAGACATGAATGGCCTTTTTTCCAAGGATCTGGAAACTATCTTCTCTTTTCCAGTTCTGAATTGTTTTTTCTTATTTGGCAAGGAAGCTATTTACAAATGCAATGAGACCAGTGGCTAGAAGTGGAGTAGAAAAGGCAAATGTATAACTCACATCTATAATTGTAAACGAAATCAACTTATTAATAAGACAACAGGACTAGTAACTAGCATAAGGAGCAGGAACAGAATGGTGTAGAAGATAAAACAAACTGTAGCTGGATAACTGATGTGATGCTAGCTAGGATGAAACTCAATCCCTACTTTCCCAACTTCAAGAGCTTTAATCATTAACCTAGAGTCTAGAAATTGCCAGGTGCACCTTATCTTCGATTATACACATTGAGTTCCCAGCTCTGTAGCAACTAGCAAGCATAAAAGCAACCCATGACAAATTAAAGATGGTGCTTGTATTAGATAACCTGTTAGTACTTCATAGGAACATTTGCAGGACTGTTCCATAGGAAAGATGCATGCCATTTTCAAGTATGCATAGAGATATCCATGTTTTGAGTTTGACTACCAAATAGTAGGTAATGAGAATCCACTGCTTCGGCAAACAGAAAAGCTTTGAGGAAGCCTGTGAACTGACTAGGACTGCACAGTTTCATCATAAAGCAAACTATGCATAAAACTGAAAACAGTGAGTACATCATGGATAGAATAGGGCTAGTTATATCTGATAATTGACACTTCACAGCCCATTTTTTTGTTTTCTAAAAAAATGCTAAAATGTTAGACATAAAGAATGGACAAGGTAGCATTATTAACTTTACATGATGTGCCGTCTAAAACGATGATACGAAACATACCTGATCAAGTCCATCCGAGGAAAGTTTCTGACACCTCCCTCTCATGATTCAACCAAACCAACACTCACTTATCTTTCATGCAAAGGAAATAGCAAAGCCCTTGAACTTATGCTAAACTATTAAGAGAATAAAGCATGCAATATAACAAACAACTGTAGTCAACAGCACCACAACCTTCTGGAAAAAAAAAGGAAATAGAAGAAAGTAGTACAACTTTAGATTTACAAGTAACTTAGCCTTCTTTATGATTTTACCGATGTTAATAGATCGTAACATATGCAGATCAACTTTGAATGTGGAAATGAACCACACACAATGAAGTCAACACACATTTGTTTCTGTCAATTTGCCATTCTATTGACACCATGCATTGAAGAAAGACACTGCCATATGGGAGGAGACATGCTTCTCCAATATTGCATAAGCTGGAAAGACAGAAACACCACCACGGAATAAGTAGGGATCGCCAAATTGACCTCAGTGTAGCAATTAGAAGACAATGATAGTTAAATTCTTCCAGTAATAGGACAGTAGTATTTTGAACAAATCTGACATCATATTTTCCACTAAATTTAGTTCAGGCAGTGAGGTCCATGCAGAAGTAAATTAAATATACAAACCAAACTTGAGTCAAGTGACGCAGGGTCCATTCACATTTAAGGCCTAAGAAAAAACATAGATAGCACAAGTCAGCTGACAGCTAGAAGAAACAGATAGCTGATTATCCAACCATTCTCATCTACGACCAGTCTTCGAGCCACCATAGTGCTTATGCATTCCAGGACCCATGCATGAGAAGAGTGATGGTTTCTTTGGCTTCGCGCCAAACAGGAAAGTTCTAAGGGGGACCCCAGCTTTTGTTGACAGGGCTCGGAAGTTCTGTTGAGCTCGGTTGCTTCTTGCTATAGATAGCTCAAGATTCTCCGGAGCTTCAAAAGCACCCTCCCAACCTCCACTTGTAGACCTCTTACATGGTCGAGCCCAGCTTCTAACTCTTTAGCTACTTTGTTATTCTCTTGTTTCATATTAAGCACCTCTCCTTGGAATTTTGCAGCTTGGAAAAGGGTGAAGTGTTCATCGTCACTTTTATCCAGAATTGTGATCCTTGATATATCCTCCTGTATGCTACACAGCGAGGAGAACCTGTTCTCTACCTCTCCTTTTAATAGCACATTCTTTTCCATCCAAACTTGAAGATCTGTATTCAAATCCCGAAATTTCTTTTCTAAAACAGCTGACTCCAGCTTTGCTACCTGATGATTAGTAGGAATACCATCTGCAACCCCCTGTGCCTGTGCATCAGTCAATTTAACCATCTCGGCTTTTAGCCTGTCAAATGCTGTTTGGAAATGCCGTATTTGATGGTACGATGTGCTAAACCTCAACCAGAAATCCATGTTCTGCTCCAACACCTTGTCGATCTCTGCTCTAAATTTTTCCTCCCCAACTGAATATGCAAGTGGTTCTTCAACTTGACATTGCTTAATGTATTCATCTATCTCTTTGTCTTCAGTTGTAGAAGTGGTGCTTATTTTAGACGTTTCTTCAGACTTCTCCATGCTCTCAGGAACAGGAGCATTCATCTTTCGCAAAGAACTTAGCATTCTCCGAAGAGAGTGAATCTCCTCGTCTTTCGTTGTATTGGCACTCCTCAGTTCATTCAGCTCTGACATTGCATCAATATGATACTTCTGATTTTTCTTTTCGATTTCTGAAAGTTCTTGCTCTGTATCTTTGTAGCTCTGAAGGACAGATGTGTAATCTTCTGATAAAATATTATCCTCGCCTTCAGATTCATTTGGAACAAGACGTTCGCGAACCACAGGATCCTCTGAGCCCTTTTTGGATGAATTCCCAACACGCTCAGGATCATGTAATGTTTCTACGAACTCAGCAAGTTCGCTGCAGGCTTCAGTCATTTCTTTCGAAATATTTGCTGTACCATTTTGTATGGACCTACCAATTTGTTGGACAATTTGCAGCACCCCTTCAAGTTGCTTCAATCTTTCTGCTAACTTAGTGGAATCCGTAACCAAAGCAGCCTTTTCTTCCTCCATGGCATGCAGGCGCTTGTGAAAGTTATCTATCTCAGACTTCATTCTATCAATCTGAGCATTCTGCGAAGTAGAAGCAAGCTCCAGGTTAATTACCTTCTCCACAAGTCGATCAACCTTTTCCGCTATTTCTGCCACTGATGCCTCTGGGTGCAACTCAATTAGTTCTTTAACTTTTTGACATATTTCCTGCAGGTCAAGCTTAACCTCATTCTGAACAGAAACATCACCATCCACAGGCGGCAGTACTTGAGTAAGTCCTGTGTCAAGGTGATCAGGCCCTTCATTTTGCGTCTGAGGTTGCCCACACTCATCCTTAAATGTCTTCAGTTTCTCCTTTACCTCGTTCAATCTCTGAAATTCAGTCCTGGCCTCCTCAGACGATCTCTTTTGCTGGTCCTGCAAGTTAACCAATGTCTGCTCACAAGACAAGATGGCTCGTGCAGCCATCAGTGCCCGGGCTTCGTTGTCTTCAATGTCCGAGCCAGTGCTAAAAGTATCTTGCAAGGAGCATACTTCATCCTGCAACTCAGCCACGTGCCTCTCAATGTCCAGATACTTGCCCAGCGCGCTGTCATAGGAGGTCTTCAAGAACTCCTTCTCGGTCTGCAGCACCAGGATCTGCTTCTGCAGCTTGTCGATCTCCTCCATCGCCTTGTCCTTGTTCATGTGGGAGGCGACTCTCCGGTGCGTCTGGGTCCTCTTGGGAACCGGGCTGGAACCCCGGCTCGTGACCCGCGAGCCCATGGGCAAGCCTTCCAGCGCAGGGAACTTGTAGTTGATGAGATCGATGCTGGTGATCGCCTTGGGGAGCCCTTCGCCGTCGCCCTCCTGCATGGCGAACTGGACATGGTCCGGGAACACTGTGGCGATGGTGTGGTTGGCCTTGTGCAGCTCGCTGGATATCCTGTCGTAGCGGTCAGCCAGCGCCTGGTAGGACCTGAACATCTCCTCGACGTTGGTGATGAGCTCCGGCCGGCTCCGGAAGTAGAGCTCCGCCTTCTTGCCGAAGGAGTCGGCGTCCGCCCCGATGAGCTTGATCATCAGCTTCACCCTGTCCTCCATCTCTGCACGCGAGAGGCGGCAGATGGGCCATTGTCACAGCCAGATTCAATCACAGGACAGCAACGCAATGCAATGCGCAGTTGGGTACTATGCCAGGAGACGGTGAATGAATGGATGATGTGCAGTGCGGTGCGTAGTTACCGTGGAGGGTGGCGTCGAGCCACTTGGACTGGCTGGTGCGGATGTGGGACGCCCACCACCAGGAGTAGGCGTTGCTCGCCGCGCGCTGCAGCATGGCCGGACGGGGTCACGCCGCGCCGCGGCCGTCCCTCTCCGCGTCGTCGGCCGGGCGCACTCGGTGCCGTGGGGGGGCTGTGCTGCTGCGCCGCGACGGGTGGGTGGCGGCGATGGCGCGATGCCGTTGGTGGTGCGCTCGCCCGTGCAGCGGGGGTCGTAGCCGCCGGAAGCCGGAGGAAGGGAGGAGAGGGGAGGTGGGTCGGTGGTGGGGAATGGCATGGCGAAATAGGACAAGGGGGAGGGGTTGTTTTCGTGCGGTTGCCGCGGGGCGCGAGCGACGCGCGCGGCCGGTGGTGAAAGCGGATGGCCGAGCGGGAGTAGCGGGGGTGGGTTTTCCGCCATTCGGGCGCTGCGAGGTCGGCGGCTGTGGTGGGGAGGAAAGGCTGGCGGCCGCCGGTTTGCTCCGCCGTGGCGCGGCGCCTGCGGTAGGCAGGAGAGAGGAAAAGAGAAGAGCCCAATTAGGCCCATTGTTTTCTGGCCCAAAAGCAGATACAGGAGCGCCTCCGCTTGTTGGTGATGTTCTGTTTCGACGTACCTACAGGCAGCTCTGGCGAATTTGCTTTCAGACTAAAGTGTGCTCGTAAATCGAAAGTTATTCTCAAAAAAAAAAACTAAAGTGTGCTCTAAATAGGGTATGGCGAAAGAATGGACAGATTTGCTTTAGTTCACTGCCAGGAACGAGAGAAATGTTACTGAGCTCACGATGCAAGATACTAGAAAATGATTTGGTGTGCAGATCACTACCTTGTCTGTTATTTTTAAGGAACTGATTTTATCGGACGCAGCATCGCCACCCACCATCACTTTCTCGTGCTGTTCTTGAATCGGCATCGTTGCCGTCTGATCTGGAATGGTGTTCTTCAGCATTCTCATAAATGATTTGTAACTAGGTGAAAGACGGAGAATGTAAAAAAATTACAAACGTATGTGAAAATCAAGCATTGCATGGTGACCATGTTTGTAATCTATTGGTCTTTTACTGCGCAAGGAGAGTCTCACATGCAACCACACAGTACAGCATCTAACCAATGTATTATTAAGCATTTTTTTCTCATGTATAGAGGAAACACAGACAGTAGCAGTAACAAGTTTTCATAAAATATACAGAAAAAGGAAAAGGGTTGACCAGGGAGTACAAAAAATTCCCATGTTTATTGCTGCTATTTTTCCTTGACGTCCAGCCATCCAGTGTAAATCGGTTTGGAGTTTCGGCAGTGGTGTGTCCTTGTGTGTTGGTGTACTAGAGGCAGTTCACGGTTGCCCAATGAGTGTTCACAATTCCAACTTTGAATTAATACCTTTTTTAAAAGCAATTAAAAATACTCAATGTTTCTCCGCGTTCCTAACCTATGCCAGAGTTTCCCACCGGCGATCCGCTGCTCCCCTTCCCCTCCGCTCGCCGTCTTGGCGGCACGAGGGAGAGGGGAGCTCCGGCTTTCATTTGTGTGGTGTTATCGTGCTAAGTTTTTTAGGTTTCGTGTTTCCTCTGTTGGCGTCATGGTGGGGCTGATGTCGATGGTGCTCGTAGGAATAATGGTCTTCCAGCTCTTGCTCATGCTCGTCAGAGGTGTTGCTTGCGCCGACGAGAGGTCGTAAGCGGCACTGTGGAGGAGCACGTGATGGTCGTCCCCGTGGTAGCGGTGCACCACCCACGCGGCGTTCATGGACGCCCGACGACTGCTGAGGGAGACGCCATGACCGTCCTCGTCGGCGTGGAGGTAGTAGGTGACGTGCACGCGGGTCCGCAGCCGCACGTGGTGCCGGTCGGGGGGGAACGGGTTCATCGGTCGCTGTCGGCGCTGCTGGGCCGCCGAAGAACAGAGGGCAGAGGCGGTGGCCGCTGCGCGGTAGAGGGAGAGGATGAGAAGAGGAGAGGCGAGCCGAGCCGAGCCGAGCGAAGTTGGTTGAGGCGGTTACCTTCGGGCGCCAAGGCCAGAGTATTTCAAGGTGCCTGACACGCCGTCGCCGTGCCGGGTTTCGGGCACTAGATGGGCTTGCGGGCTTTTTGCTGGGCCCGGGCCGACCGGCCCAAACCCTCACGGGCCCAAGTGTCTCCTGCTCCTGCGCCGGCAGCGTCGGCCAGGGCCGGCTGCGCCACTCTTCCGTTCCCTTCCGCGGCGAGCCTCTCCCTCCACGCCGCTCTAGCGCGCCGGCGCCGGCGACGAAACGGCCGCTCGCATTGCTCCCTCTCCTTGCCCGGCTGCCCCGGCGCGGGGCACGGACGCCGCCACGCCCGCCCGGTACCAGCGAAGCGAGGCGGCGCGACGACGCAGGGGAGCGAGTGAACCGCCATCGGATCCAGCGAGCGAGACTGCTAGGGTCTGCGTGCTCTGGTGCATACTGCTGTGACTCTGGTGCGTACTGAACCAGTTTGGCGTTGCCAGCTCGACAAGCTCAGCACGCTCATGAGTTGGTGGAGGCTCATGAGTAATGAGTTGAAAACAGTGCTTCTTCTTGCTCCATTTTGCACTTCATAGTTCATACTACATTTTTATTCATTATGTTCAGGTTATGGCAGCCGTGCGATCTTTCTGCTGTACTAGTACTACCTGACCCCATTTTTCTTATGATATCTTAGAAAGATGCGCAATGTTGGGCAACAAATATGATGATCATAGGCATATCTTTGTGCTAACTCCAGTTTTTTTGTTCAGAGTGCGAAGTTTCTTTTTTAAAAAGGGCAAAAGATTTACCATCCTTCCACTGTAATACTCCGTAGCTTGCATCGCATACAGTTCAAGAATTAGAATGTTCCTGTGGTTTCCATACAAGATACAGTGTGTTTCCGGTTTCCATTGTCCGCTGCTTGGAAAACACAGACCTCTATCTTTACTGCGCAAACTCACACTTAAAACGGAAAGAGAACTGCATGTAGCAAACACAGTATCCATTGCATGGTAATTCAACTCTCCAAGACCAACCACACTTCAAAGCACCTTATCTCTGAAATACATGACCCTCTGCCCCTCTAAACACGCAATTCCCAGGATGAAGCTTATCCCCATAATCCAAAACAACACAACAACACCTTGGTTTAAAGTTTAAACTTACATATCTATTCGATTCAAAAGTAAGCATTATCAAGTTCAACAGGATTTCAGATTGCATAATGATAACAAATCCCTGAAGAGGAGTCCAGGCATCACAACAATCAACAGTTCTAACTTCCAAGATATATAAACCAATTCAAAGTAGCTATTGACTCTCGTTCCAAACTTCTCATGGAATTCCTTCCAAAATGAGGATTCAGGAAACCACCACCATCCATTTCCTAGTCATCCAAAACCAGCTTCTATCTGATAACTGAAGTAACCTGCAAACCAAAATTGTAAACATGAGTGATATCTTGCTGATATGAGTGACATGATTCTGAAAAAGAAATGGACATTAGAGACATATGAACACTGGTACGGAGAAAACACCAAACATAAACAAGAGATATATTTTTCTCCTTTAATTTCTTGAGCCAATATAATTACAAGTGAACAGAAACATGAGTTCAGGAGTCAACGACAGCACAGGCAGATTCCCATTCATATTGCTTTGGAGCAATTACAAAAATAAGATGCCACCTGCACACCGCAAGATGCTCTGCTTATTTGCTGTTGAGGTAAAAAATATGATATGGTCATGTGACGAAGTAGCAAGAGCAAAAAACATAGTTCAGTTTAGGCAAGATCAGTACGCGATAATACTTATCAATGATAAAAAATAATGGCTCATCATAATGAAAATGCGCTGCTAAGCTCCATAACCCTTAGTCATGTGACGAAGTAGCAAGAGCAAAAAACATAGTTCAGTTTAGGCAAGATCAGTACGCGATAATACTTATCAATGATAAAAAATAATGGCTCATCATAATGAAAATGCGCTGCTAAGCTCCATAACCCTTATGATTTTTTCAAACTCCAAGTTTTAACTTTCTAATAGTAATATCAGAAAATTGTTCCTGAACAGAATTTGGCAGGGGGCAGGTATAGTAATACGTCGCGCTCATTGTAAGAGAAATGGGCAATGCGTACACGATATTGGCATTCAGTGGGTAGTTCTCTCTTGCAAATGATGTACTCATATAATTTTCAGAGTTCAGTTGCGAATTTATTCAATCCTATTGTCTAATTTTATCAGCACATAAATGAAGTTTGCACTTTTTCACATATTTAGATTAATATTTTTTTAAATCAGCTCTACATTTTTTTCATTCAAGAGTATGTGACATGAGTTATACACTTATACTGCTGCAGAACAGCTAAATGAACGTTTTTTATGATTGAAAGTGATACCTATACACGGGCATGAGTGTTGAATATAAGAGTACCACTTGCCTAAGCATTTTTCATCATTGCTACACAAAGCAAAAAATACAATAGTCTTGCTTTCCCCGGTGACTGCCATATGTAACTCAACACGAACAAAACGAGTTGGAATTTATAAGGATAGTACCATAATATAAATATTAAACAAGATAATCTGTTCAACATAGGGATTTGTAAACATGATCAATATAGTGACCCATAAACATGACCAAAAGTCCAAACTACTTGATTCTGCAAAACATATTGCATGGGCAGCATAAGAGAAATGCAGAATAAAGGAGTAAGAGGTGTACTTTCACAAGAAATAGTTAACAGAAAGTACCACAAATAAGTTGGCTGGAGCGATTCAACTTTTCCAGTCTCTGTTTGCGCGAACCAACATGTCAGCCAAACTCTTCGGTTCGCAATTGGTATTCTTGCTTGAAAGGGTTCCTTCAAGAATTGATAGACAGTCGAATACATAAATTAAATTAAATGGCACAGGACTAATACGGCAAGAATTGAACTAATTATTGAAGCAAACAATTTTTACATAAAAGACAGTCCAATACCAACGTAATCAACAAAATACATCAGATTTCTAGTAATACCGAATTCCGCCTTCTATATTTTAACAAGCACAGACAGTAATGGACAATTTACTTAGCCTATTATCAGTGATTAAGTCTAGACAAGATTTAAGCTATCGCTGAAGATAAACATTGCGTCTCTGCCTACAGGAACTTCAATACAGTGACAGTTGCTCATATCAAGTATCAACAAAACAATCCATGCTATGCACAGGTTTCCAAGTACATGATTTCAGAAAATGGTAAATCAAAACCTGCGCAATCTAACAATTATAGTAAAACGAACTTCAGAGCTGCATTATCCAATGTATGGAACAAGCAACTTAGAGAAGTGTATGTATACCTGCACAAGGGATATGGTTTGATTCAAGCCATGTTGGGAGCACGCACGGCACAAAGAAAGCAGTGTTGTGAGGGCTTAAACCTGTGATGCTATCTGGAAAGGGTGTCTTCCCAATCAGCTCCCCATTAGACATGTCCATGGCAATAATAGAGTGGCCATGTTGGAAATACAGAATGTTGGCGTCGAATGGATCTATGGCAACAATCCACGGCATGTCGTCTTCCAGTGGCTTGCGTTTGTTGGGCAATACTATGTTAACTGTTGTCTCACGCGTAAGCTTCCAGCAGCATCGCTCGTCGTCGAGCGAAAACGAGCTGACCACAAACTCCTTTTCAGTAGACACTTCGATGTAGCGCAGCTTCCCCTCACTGACCCCCATGAGCCGGCGCCTTCCCAACATCAAGTTATCTGATAAGTCGAAATCTGTCAACACGCTTCCCTGCGGCAACTCGACGAATCTATGCTCTGGCCGGTCGCTGAAGGGGTCGACGGAGAAGACGCCCCAGGTGAGGTCGACCCACAACAGCCGGTCGCCCAACGCCAGCACTTCCTTGTTCCAATCTATCTGCATTCGCGGCCAATCGGGTATCGTGGCCGGAACGAACAGCTCCCGCTCATCCCACTCCCCTGTTTCGGACAGAAACCGGCGCACGACTTTGAGGTTGTCCCCTGGCCTGCAGCTGAGTTGAGCGACCACGAATCGATCAGGTGCGCCGTGGGAGCCGTCGGACTGGGTGAGCAAGCCGAAGGCCGTACTCGTGTAGGCGGCATCCATGTCCGGGACAGGGAGGCGGAAGAGCTGGCCGCTGAGAGGGTTGCAGACGAAGCGGGCGACGTCTAGCTCGGAGGCGGCGCCAGCCGCGGACAATTCGAGCAGCATCGGCCTGTCCAAGGACTCACGGCCGCCCGGGGGGCCGGGAGGCAAGTGGCGGGTCTCGGCCAGGTCGAGGAGGAGGAGGCCGTCGGAGCTGGTGGCCCGGACGCTTGCGGCGGCGAAGTCCATGCCGTCGGCGAGGTGGGCGGGGACGGAGATGTGGGAGACGTACGGGGCCGCGTCGAGGTCGAGGGACGCGCGCGCGCCCGGCGGCGGCGCCCCTGACGCGTCCAGCGCCGCCCTGCTGTAGACCATGGCCCAGGGAGGGCGCGAGGCCGCCGTGGTGAGGGGGCGGCGGAGGGGCGCCGAGACGGCGCCGGCGAGGCGTCGGAGCATCCTTCCGGAGGCGAAAAAGGGAGGGTTTTGTGCAGCTTGTGATTCTGGAATTGAGCAATCTGTGCTGTGGTTGTACCGTGGGGTGGGGAAAGACCGAAAGAAGGGGTTTGGTGCACATGGACACGGTCCATGCGGCTAGCTCTGACCTAAAGGAAGAGCTCCGTGTAGCGGTGTAGGCGTGTATAGCCCATGGTAGAAGATGACAGAAAGTCCAACTTCGAAGTCTCAAGGCCGCTGCTTCATTTAACTCCTGTTTCCGGTTACTGTTAAAGAAACACTTTACTTAAACATCACGAAACATGAAAAATCGCACTTACTAAAAGATCACTAAACATGAAAAACCATATCATCAAAATCAAAATACTACTAACTCCAATCGGTTTTGTTTGTCGCGGACGGACAACTAGCACGTACAAACGTGTATACAACTCGCCTCAATTAATTCGGATCGGAGGTAATATAACATTGCAATACCATTCTCTACATGATTAGACATTACCGGCTCAATCACATCGTAACTTTGACATCAACCAAACGTAAGAGCATCTCTAGCAAATCACTTAAAAGGGACGAAACAGTAAAATAACTGCCAATTTACGGTTTCACGGAAATTTTTTGTCCGACGAACATCCTTTATATCGGCTCGGCGCTTTTTTTTAAGCCGGGTCTAAAATAGACCATGGAAATCCTCATATACGCGGATTGACCTCCGATATTTTCGGTTTCCCCTATAGCCACGCAACGTTTGGCGGAAGAGACATTTAAACCACCCTCTTTCCCTCTCGTCGCCGACGTCGATCTCCTTGGTCATGCGCCGTCCATCCTCCTTGTGCCGCCCGGTCATCGCCATGGGGTTCCTACTCCCATCGACGGAAGGTTCTGCCCGATCGAGGCCTTCCACGACTCCTGCCGGGTATTGCGTAGCGCCTATCACCGTTGGGCACCTACTCATGATGTCCATGCCTCCAGCCGCTTGGTCGTCGTGCTCACGGAAGATTTTGAGAGGTCAAATTTCTTCTCTAGTCTCCGATTGTGCGGCATATTGTTTGTATTTCTTACTATTTTTTGGTTTATCATTCTAAAGTGTGCATATTCATGATGAGAAAGTAGAGTATCTGATTGGTAACATTTTTTTGGAAGAAGCAATGGAGATGTATATATGTGAAGATGCTCGCGGGTTTCATGGAGCGATAATTGTACAGTATTAATTTGGAGCAAAAATTGGATTCTAGGGGATTGGATGGTTAGATCTTACTAAATTTAAAAACAAGATCATGCAATGTTAGTGGATTGCATGAGCAAACTCGTCAACGCTGGGAAACTGCAAGATCTCAAATATTTGTATGCATGGTAACTGCTCGCGGGATGATTATTGTTGGCCATTTGAACAATCGTGGCGGTGTCATTTGAATAGTGATACTAGATTACCAACAAGTTTATGAACTAGTGTGATAGCGTTTCTAGATTATTGTCTAGTCTATGAACTATTGTGGTAATTAAGCTAGATTGTTGTCAAGTTTATGAACTATTGTGGTAGTGAAGCTGATTGTTGTCAAGTTATATATGAATTATAGTCGATGTGTCGAAAATTATTCTTTTTAAGGTACGTCGCTGCTTCCACTGTAGCAGATCCGGTAAAATGGAACATTTCGTTTTGCTGTATGAGTTTACAGTATATGTCCTGCCACGCTCCGTTCTAGCCCTCAAATTGGTTTGAGAGGTAATTTATAAACAATTTTAAGGTTTATCCTTTTAAGGGATCTCCTAGAGATGCTCTTAACTACTACTCTAGCATATATGCAACAACATCGACGAGGATGGGCGAGAAGCGTCCCCCTATCTCAAACATAAAGGACTGTGGCGTTTTGTATCCCGAACTACATGTAGCATTTTTTTGAAAAAAAATGAAAATGATATTTTAAAGTTCAAAATTCTGAAAAATCTAGATGTAGACAATTATGTATTCTATCAATGTACAAAAATTTCAACTTGAAATATGTTGTATTCTAGGATGTCTAAAACGATAAAAGTGAAAATCTGAAGTATTGAATAGTGCAAAATTTTGAACCTTCCAAAATTTACCATATTTGTCTTTTTTTTGTGTGGCTCAAAATACAAGGTGTTTCAAGTTGAGATTTTTCATGTTGGTATAATACATCATTATCAACATCTAGAATTTTTTTTCAGAACTTTTGTTGACACTTTAAATGTTTATTTCAAAAAAAAACTACATGTAGCCCTAGCTACACTTTGCCTTTTCGCATGAAAAAGGCCTTTTTCGAAAAGGGGAGTTATCCTGACCTCTGCTTCGAAGAGATGCATACGTTACTTATTTCATTTATTCAACATACATTGGCTAAAAGCTTTACAACATAAGATCATACAAGCCAAAGCCGCCAAACCGTGACAAAGCATGTGAAAAGGCATATATTATCAATTTAACTTAACTTCAAGTTTAATATTGTTAATAGCTTTGCAAACCCAATTAATATAGTTATTAGCGCGTCCTTTCATTCTAAAATACGTTTGACATCAAATACCAATTTATTTTGTCATAAGCCTTTTCAGTAAACAACACATCATCTATCTTTCTTGGTTTCTTGCCCTAAGCTCATGCAAGCTTATCGCTCCATCTAGAATACTCCTACGTCTACGAAAAAGATTTTAGATAGTTTTCTCAACAAATAAAATATCGCTATAATTGATAATTTTAGTAAATAAAAGGTGGCATTAAATAAGTTAATAGGTATGTACAATTTTATTCTACTGGGTCAGGACATTTAGGCATCAAAGTTAATTAACATTGTTAATTAAGTCTACAGATATCCAATTTACTCTCCATGTTTCTGAAAGTAAGGTCTATAATTTTTTTAAGTCAAAATAGTGCAAAGTTGGACCTATCTTTTAGAAAAAACTACTAACATCTGCAATACCATATTAATACCTTTAGATACATATGAAGTATATTTTCATATGATGTACATATATTATTATAGTTGTTGATCTTTTAAAAAAATGGTCAAACTTTACATTATTTGACTTTTAAAAATAGCTCTAGGCCGTACTTTCATAAACGAAGGAGCACCATGGAAATCTCATAAAAGCGCCAAGTCATAACAAACAAGTGTCAAGAATTGCTGGTGAAAAATCAATTGGAAAAACATCTAGACTGGATGCCTTGCTATGTTTCATTTGAAATACTGCTATCTTTAATTTTGTTGAAGATAACTTTTTTTCTAAACCAGATCTGTCTAAGTAGCCCATGACCATATCTATGGGAATTCCTAAGAACTACATACAGAAGTTAGTAGCATACTTCAAAATATTCACATCTTCTTCAACCACACCATCATCTAGATGTAGAAAAGTTATTTTAAATCTTCTTTTCTACCACACTAGGCTTAGCCATGAAATAAGATGTCAAGGAATCCCCTCTAACATATTAGTATCTCTATCTCTTTGAAACTATAACGTGCTCTGCACCAGAAAGAGCAACTTTTTGTTTCTTGTAGAAAATTTTCATGATTAATATTCCACCCTTTTAAATAACTTATTTTTTAGCCCTATTTTGTTATTTATCTAAGAATGTTTCACCATGATAATAATTCCATACGTTACTTACAGTTTCATCTAGATTGTTTCGAGAAAAAAGCATAACTCAAAGAGAAAAGGTTTATGTACAAACTGGTGTGTTAAATCTAGCTTTGTTTGAAATGAGAGAGGTCAAAGGATCGAATTATTCTATGTCGAAAGAATGGACGGATTCGTTTTAGTTCACTGCCAAGAATGTGAGAAATGTTGCTGAGCTGACGATACAAGATACTATAGTATTACGTTGTTTCTCAACTACAGCAGCACAACAACCAACGCGAAGAACAGAAACACATCCCAAATATTACGTTTGACCCATATTGCTAACCATTCACCATTGCCATGATTGCTACTGGATATTCGAATTCACTGAGCAAACAGAGTCTCGCATGCAACCACGCAATACCGAATCTAACCAATGTAGTAATAAGCCTTTTTTTCCTCATGTTCAGAGGCAAAAATAACAGTAGCAGTAACAAGTTCATAAAACACAAAGAAAAATGGAAAAGACGAGGGAGTAACAAGTTTTCTCATGTTTATTGCCGTTTTCTTTTCCTTTGACGTCCTCATCCAATGTAACTGGGTTTGGAGTTTGCAGAGGGTTGTGCTCTTCTGTTGTGTACTCCAAACTCCAAACTCGGTTCACAGTTGCCCAATGAGCGTTCGCTGCAACTCCAAACTCGGAATACTCCAAAATTTAATCATCTTCAGCCTGTGTATATCATACGCCTACTAGCTAGTTGCAAGGATGATATGCACAAATTGTGAGACCCCTCCCGCCTCAAACTGCGATTTCAGAACAAAGATTCTTAACAATCTAACTAGTATGTCCTGAATTTCAAAAATAAAATAAAAACTGCAGTGGTCATCTGAAACTAAAGAATGGAGAAGGATGCATAAATTGAGAGCAACCTTCATGGCAGAATTATTAGCTGGAATTAATAGAAGCTTTTCCACTTAAATTTTTTACACCCTAGTACTCATCGCAGAATTAAAGCACGCCAACACAAAATGGTAAGCCTGGGTTGCTGCAGTGCTGCTGGTGCACATACCCAACAAACAATATTAGAAAAGATGACCGCTTTCGTTGGACTGAAACTTGAAACGGCACAGCGATAAATGCAGCTTACAGCAATGAAGTATTTGCCAGAATAATATCGCGACCATTACAAACAACCGTCACTTGGACGCTCACGTCGAACGGGAAGTACTCATCTGGATCGGCATACAAAGCTCAGTTCATCGGATCCAACACTTGCTCCTTCGACAACCTCGTCTGGAAAACTTGGGCTCCGCCAAAGTGCAGATTTTTTGCCTGGCTCGCGGTGCAGAACAGGCTTTGGACGTCGGACCGTCTCGCTAAGAGGGGATGGCCTCACACCCCTCTCTGCCAGTTATGTAGATCGCAGAACGAAACTACAAGGCACATCCTTTTCGAATGCAGATATTCTAGACGCATCTGGCAGGCGGCGGCCTCCTGGCTTTCCTGCCCTTCCTTGGTGCAGGACATAGGAGCTGGGCGTTCGACCGTCCTTGACTACTGGAAAGCAGCTGCCAAGTCTACCACGGCACACCCCAAGGGTCTAAAGTCGGCCATTACGCTGATTGCTTGGGAAATATGGAAGGAAAGAAACGCCAGAGTTTTCAACAACACTTTCTCGATGCCTTCGACCCTCATTCAGAAGATCAAAGATGAGGGTAAGGACTGGATCCTCGCAGGAGACAAGACTCTTGCTGAGATTCTTGCGTGAAGTGAAGGCATGACGATCTTTCTCTCTGAGAGAATAGACGGTGTTGGTTGAGTGTATCAGTTTTTTACTTTCCAGTCTTTTATTTTTGGCCAAGGGCCGTGTTGTGTTTGCTCCTCCTATATCAATATAAAAGGCAAAGCTTTTGCCCCGCTTCAAAAAAAACAAACAACCGTCACTGCCTAAATGTTCAAACAGGTTCTGAATTTTCCGAACCGAGAGGTCAAAAGCAATGTCACGAGGACAGATCAAGTTTAGCTAGCAACACAAGAGCCGCAGAGTTTTTCTCAACCTGTATCTCTATGCAAAAAATTAAGAATTCTCATGTCGCCGGTCCGAGGCAGGGACACTTCTGAAGAGGTGAACTGTAAGGCAACAGTCAGGAGACCTGCTCTGGTCTTTCTCTACTCTGCGTCGAAATCCGGGTACCGCGGCTCGACATTAGCTGTATTAGCAAAAAACAGTGAAGCAGTTAGGCATCATGTCACAGGAACTGCAACCGTTGCAGCAGATCTAATAATCCCATATTGCTAAAACAAGTCAACCGCAAGATCAAGAATACAGATGATGTATAAAACCTGAAAGTAACGTAATGTTTGGAAACTAGCTTGCATGTAGTGCTGCATTGAATTTTACGCATATTTATTCGAAGCAATTACAATAGGCTAAATCATATATAAATCATTATCTTCTTTGTGAAGCTGAACTGAGATGAGTGGACTGATTTAGGTTTTTCAAGTTCCAAAGTTTTTCACTAGAAGCACATGGTATTAAATTGAAGAACTGAATCATCTGAAACAAGGACAGTTGTTTCAAAATCAATAATTTCCATATGAAAGTCGAATATGAACAAGTGACCCGTGAAATGATTTTACCCAGCAACCAACTAGCTTTAGACAACTTTCTAGCTTCTGTACATGTACTGATAAATCCAACAGGCACAATGTAAATATCTACAGTAGTGTTTCCATTCATCTACTTTTACTTATATCTGCAAGACTACAACAGTCCATACAATTCCCAAATCCTAACTGAAGCAAATTAGCCACAGTTCAGTAAAGTGGTTTTCAGACTACAACAGTTTTTTTATTAATGACTACAACAGTTTCTTGATACTACTACCATTTCGAACAATCAGATACCGGAGTACAATGGTTTCAGAATAATTATTCCAAGCACAGGCATATTAGTACTCCATTGAAACAAACCCCAAAGGATCATGGCGATGCAGCAAATAGTATCTGCCAGTTCCAGAACATATCAGGGTCTCTCACCTGGCGGCTCGGCCGTGATTGTGAGGGTCTGTCTGCTGCGGGGTAGGTCGACGACGAGTGGGGTAAACCGCCCGTATGTGCCCGCTCGGACGTACATGCCGAGGTTGTTGGGGACGTCCCCCATGATGCCCAGCCGCCTGGCCACCTCGTTCCTCAGGCGGAACACGGACCTTCCCCTGAAAAGGAACGAGACGTCTTCGCCGTCCCTCGTGAGCACCACCTCCCGCGACTGCAGCAGGACGGCGAGGCGGAGGCGGAGCTGCGTTGAGTTGAACCATGGTTAAATTCAGGAGATCAAAGAAGCAGGGTAGTACTGCGCTGAATTTTATGATCGGAAACGCAAAATACGGAGGCGCAGGAAGTCAAGAAACAGGGGCAGCAACCAAGAACTGCTCCCAAGAAGCGCGAGTTTTGCAAGATGCCAAGAACAGAACCAAGGATTTATCCCAGGCGAGTGAAATTAACACAACTTGCAGTCCCCGCGGTGAAATTCCGATGCAGAGTAACGGCATTCAAGAAACCCAATTCGGTCGATCGATCGGTCCCGCAGAATTCCGAAAGTAATTCGAGAAGAATCCAGAAGCGGGCATGGCGAACTCACCCTATTCGGACGCGGAAGGCGAGGCACGCGCTCGGTGGTGGGGATGGGTGTCAGGGACTAGTAGTGGTATGTATTAGGGATGTCTAGTGCTATGTAACAGTGGGTTGGTAGCCTGAGGGCGTATTGGGTATTCTACATATTGACATCTATTAGTTGGCTAGGTCTTTATATAGCCATCCCTTGTATCCTGTTGAAGAATCAAGAAATGAAACCCTAATTTTATCTTTATTTTCCTGCAATTTATCTTTTATTAGTTCTTCAATTTATCCAATTTATCTACCGAATTCCTCCAAAATCCTCCTTCTTCTTGATCCAATCCCGTCTGAATCCATCAGGGTCCTGACAAATGGTATCAGAGCAGTGAATCCTCGGATCGAATTTTTTTTGGCCCGGCGGCTTCTTCGTCGTCCGATTCGTAGCGATTCCCCACCCTCCTCTCCAAATCTCATTCCCAAATCGAGTGCCCCACCGCCTTGCTTTTCTGGCCGACGACCGCCGTCCGCGAGCCCCGCACCCGTGCCGTCCCGTGCACCCGGCCGCTCCACAAGCTCAAGCGCCCCGCCGGTCCTCTGCTCTCCGCCTCCACGTCGACCTCCTCCTCGGCCGCACCAGCTCCGCCACGGCAAGGTCGCCGTCCTCCCTGGCCGTGCGTTCCCGCCGCCTCCTGCTTCCTCACCGCGCGTGGTCGCCTCATCCTCGTCCCCAAACACCACGGGCCCCTCCGCCGTCCTGCTCCGCCCTCCCCTGTCCCGTCGACGTCGGGCCGACGACAACCAGCACGCGTGCATCTCCGACCTCATCCGCACCCCTGCCGTCGACATCCTCCTCGGGATCTTCCTGCTAGTCTGCTCTGCATCCACAAGGAATTTGGAAAGTACGTGCTCATCTCCTGTATCTAGAAAAGCCTATTCGAATTGGATATTTGCTTGGTGTGAGATGGAGTATTGTGGTGCTTTTGGATCATCCATGAGCCAACACTCGTGTATTGGGTATCAGGGAACCCCATATGGATCAGCAACATCTCACTTTGTGGGTGGAGCTGGTACTACATTTGTAACCCCACAGGTATTCGCTGAAATGCCGACACCAAGTTCTTGGCATGGAGCACATGGTATGGCATCTGGGTACTGGAACCATTGTTACGTGCATCAAAGTCCAATTCAGAGTTCATGTGAGCAACGTGGGAGCACCAATCTCAGGTAGCAATATCTTGATGGAATACCACAACCTTATGTTTTCCATAATCTCAATCGCCGAAGTCTGTCCCTAGCAGATGGTAAACAGCGTAGCTACTATGCGCTACCAGAGAATTATTCCTTACAGCTAGCTACTTCATCAATGTCTCCTGCAACGTCTACAATTGAAGTCAGCGACAGTTATCAGTCTTTTCCCCCTCCAGTGAATGACCTAGTTTCAGAAAAGCAAACACATCTTAGCCAAAAAAGTCAGAGTACTCTTGATATATTGGCTCAGGTTAAGGCTAAAGTGGAGGCCATCAATGAGAAGCTGAAGAATGAAACTGTGGGACATAGCTGTGAAATGATCTTGGATCGCACTGAGCAAAAGGCTGCATCAGAACCCCTTCTGACCCGAGAAACCATCAATGAATTCAATGAAATGCCAGTATATGATGTCTATGATGAAACAGAGGATTGCTTGAATGAGTCTGTTCATGTACAGCCGCTGTATGAAGAAGAGCAACAAGAAACTGAACAGTCGCCCAAGTGCTCCAAAGCAAATACAACAGCCTGTTATGACTCACTGCTTGTTCGCAACCTCCAACTACCTACAGCTGCGCAAGATGATCACAATGGGTTCAAGGAAATGCCTCAATATGATGTAAATGAAGATGAGCAGACAATCTGTGGTCTCGAGAAGTTGACTGACAATGAAAATTTGTCTTTGGCGAAACAGGACAATGACCAACTTCTCCAATGTTTCAGCAATGTACAGGAAACTGAACAAACCAGTGTTGATGTGCTGGATTATACCTTCGAAAAGCAGCAACAAAATGATGAGAAGGCGTCAGGAAATGTTCAGCAGCTGAGAGACCCACAATTGAATGCATTAGTAATTCATGAGAGAAGAAAAGAATGGGATCCAGGAGCTGCAGCAAGTCTAGTGACACCTCTGAATCCAGCATCTGTAGCAGCACAAGTGGCACATTTGACTCCAGTTCTCTGCTCCAAGGTCGACATCACGGCTGGTTCTGAGTCACTGCTTGTTCCCAACCTGCAACTATCATTGAACGAGCAAGATGCTACCCATCTGTTCAAGGAAACGGCTGTATATGATGCAGATGGAAATGATGCAAGTAGTGGCAGGCATTGCTTATATCGTTCAGTTGACATCATTGAAGCAGTAACCGAAGAAGTTGAGGTCAAAGTAGATAGTGACAAGCCAAAATTTTCTCATGAGAGACCTCTTGATGTTGTAGTCAGTTCGGCAAAACAGAAGACACCTGATAATGACCAGTTTGCTGCGTGTGTCAACAAGGTGACAGATGATGCATTTCGCGATGATGCTACAGCTATACATGTTCCTCAATTCTCTGTAGGAGATGCACCCATTCTTGCTTCTGTCGTCATGTGTTGCCTTGCTTCTGAATGGAGATGGACAGAACTGAATGCATCAGCTTTGCTTTCCCTAATTGGTCCATGTTCTACAGGCAAGTCTTGCTCCTTACCTTCCTTTGAAAACTGGGCTAAACTGCAATGGGACCCTGGCATTGCAATTTCCTCATGCATGTATATCTGTCCGGAGATGAGAACAACACATCAATGGGACCCTGGCATTGCAATTTCCCATCTACACCAGATTACCAACCGGACTCGTATAGCACCCAATGTCATCAGGTCATTTGAATATGGATATACCATGGACTGTCTTAGTGGACAATGGGAGTTTCTACTTCAGCAAGGTTTCCAGAATAATTACAAGGCAAATAATCTGCTATCTTCAATGAACTATCTTCAGCTCTCGGGAATGGATATTATATTCACGACATTTCTACCTCCTTGATACGGTGAATGAATTAATATGGATAATTGACAATGATAAAAGTTTCTGTAGAAACTTGTTCCATTGGTGACCAATGGTCTCAAGAGGGAAGGAATGTCAGGGACTAGTAGTGGTATGTATTAGGGATGTCTAGTGCTATGTAACAGTGGGTTGGTAGCCTGAGGGCGTATTGGGTATTCTACATATTGGCATCTATTAGTTGGCTAGGTCTTTATATAGCCATCCCTTGTATCCTGTTGAAGAATCAAGAAATGAAACCCTAATTATTATCTTTATTTTCCTGCAATTTATCTTTTATTAGTTCTTCAATTTATCCAATTTATCTACCGAATTCCTCCAAAATCCTCCTTCTTCTTGATCCAATCCCGTCTAGATCCATCAGGGTCCTGACAATGGGCTCCACGACCCACTCCATCATGGTGCTGAAGTTGAAGTCCTCGACGGTGACGACGTCCTCGTTCCAGGTGAGGTACCTCCCGTTGGCGCGGAGATAGCCGTAGCGGTGGCCGGCGGCGTGGCGGAGCAAGATGTTGTCCCCAGCCGTCATGACATGTCACCTGATGTCCTCTCCCTGAAGCTCGTCGTAGTTTCGCTGCTCGACGCGGAAGCCGCGGCAGCCGAGCGGGGCCGAGGCGCCCGTGGCGGCGAGGTAGCGGCCGTAGGCGGCGCTGTGGAGGAGCACGTGCTGGTCCGCGTAGTAGTGGTGCACCACCCACGCGGCCCTCATGGACTCCCGACGACTGCTGAGGGAGACGCCATGGCCGTCCTCGTCGGCGTGGAGGTAGGTGTCGTGCACGCGGCTCCGCAGCCACACGTGGTGCCGGTCGGGGAACTGGTCCATCGGTCGCTGCCGGCGCCGAAGAGCAGAGGCGGTGGAGGGAGGAGCGGTGAGAGGGAGAGGTGGGTTCTTGGTGCTCTGACGAAGAGGAGAGGCGAGCAGAGCGAGTTTGTTGAGACGGTTACCTTCGGGCGCCAAGGCAGAGTATTTCAAGGCAAGGTGCCTGACACGCCATAGCCGGGCTGGGCTCTGGGCATTAGGTGGGCTTGTGGGCTTTTTTCTCGGCCCGGCCCACCTGGCCGAAACCCTCACAAGCGCGAGGCTCTTCTGTTCCTGCGCCTGCGGCGTCGGCCAGGGCCGGCGGCGCCACCCTTCCCTTCCGCCGCGAGCCTCTCCCTCCGCGCCGCCCGAGCGCACCGACGCGGCGACCGAACGGCCGGTGGCAGCCCTCCCTCTCCATGCCCGGCTGCACCGGCGCGGGGCGCCACGCGCCCGGCACCAGCGAAGCGAGGCAGCGCGACGACGGCGAGGCGCGAGCGAACCACCATCAGATCCAGCGGGCGAGACTGCTTTCGCTCCTTTGTTTCGCTCGCTCGCTAGTGGCTTCTCGGCAGTGACATGGCAGCGTTGCAAACTTGTCGCGGCCGAACCAGTTTGGCTCGACCAGCGCAGCACGCAGACGCCACACTGCTCTGATAT
This sequence comes from Poa pratensis, assembly GCA_947311845.1. Taxonomy (NCBI): domain Eukaryota; kingdom Viridiplantae; phylum Streptophyta; class Magnoliopsida; order Poales; family Poaceae; genus Poa; species Poa pratensis. The sequence continues at coordinate 22,157,075 of CAMZMU010000037.1, forward strand.
CTCTTCGAGTGCAGACGCTCAATAAGAAAAACCTGAAGGCGCTACCTTAACGTGTACCTTCAGAGAACATATTCTTACTGCTAAATTTCATCGTTGATCTTTCCTCTACAGTCTACTCCCTCCATCGATCATGACTAGCTCAGAGTTGGTCCAGCGTCTTGCAATTTGCTCAATCCGATGAGAATGAACGACGCCTCTTCAATGAGCTTTAGCCGCGTTACCAATTTCAGGGGCAGAGCTCCCAGTAGGGCAAGGTAGGGCGGCTGCCCTACCTTATTTTTTGACAAAAACATTAGTATGCATGTATTTTTCTGAACAATTTGAGTAGTCGTACATAAAAAAGAAAAGACCATATATTAGAAAGTTATGCTTGTTTTAGTCAACACCGCACAAAACTGATTCCGAAAGGAGGGACTAGGTCTAGTCTAGTCCGAAATCAACTAATTCTCAATGTAACATAACCCGACTCTAAACAATGTTCTAAGTGTGGTATTTAAGTAGGACTAGATAGTATTTTGCCAGTTTATGAGGTGGCCAAAATCAACATTTAGATATTTGATGGATTATGTTTTATGATACTTTAGATTTGTATATTTTATTGATCTATAATTTTAATTGTATTAGTTCAGGAAATGTCTTTGGTTAAAAATGTGAGGGCACGTCTGCTCAATTGGAAAAATGCCGGTTGAGACCTCCCTTGGAAGATATCAATTTGCGTAGAAAATGACATCATAATTCCAAGTTTTAATGAAATGGTAACAAAATGGGGGTAAATTAAGAAAAAGGGAAGACGTTAGGTCATTGCTGATTATTTTTACAGTGTGGAGATCTTCTATTTTGTAATACACTATATTACCACTGATTTTGACCATTGGTTAAATGAGCTATCTTCAGAATTGTTTCTGAATTTGTCTTGTCTTGGTTATTTTTGTATGATTTTTTCTTGGTAACTTGTCTTACATTGAATAAAACTAGTCAGGATAATATTTCTTTGAAAAAAAATCGAAGTGCTTCCTGCTTCACACGAAATCAAGATGAGATGTTGAACCGATGACTCTATTGTATCAATGAACAAAATAAGAGTGTTATCATAAGATTTATTTGACATTTAGATTTCTACCGTACTTGTTGTCATACCGATGTCTTTACTTTAGATAGAGCATGTTCTAAGTGCGAGAAATCAATCCTATTCGTTGAGCACGAATCACTGTTATTCAAGGATTCAGAGAGTTCAGACTAACTTAATGAATTTAATCAATTTGTGCTTGAAGCCACTTGGAGTGAGTTTTTGACGATATTTATGAATTAACTACTTTGGACCACTGAAACTTGCATATTCATGTTCAAAATTATGTTAAAAATTCTACATCTTACCTGGTGGGGTGGGGGGCAATTGCCCCCCCCCCCCCCCCCCCCCCAACATGACTCCAAATAAATGATAATAGATGTTTTTTACTCCGCCATACCTAATTTTTGGGACGTCCTTCGCCACTGACCAATTTCTGACAGCCATTGGGTGGTGAACTGGATATGCAGCGCATAGCTGATGCTTTCATCTCCCTACTGGTGAACTGGTGATGCAGAGAAGAACCGGTGTTCCAAGGGGTGATCCGCATTCCTTCCAGCTGGACCAACTAGAGTTGCTGCCGTGCAAGAAGATGGAACCGTATTCTGTTGCTGCCGGGTTTCTCGCCCTCGACGATCAACGGCTGCTTCCTGAGAGCGTGCCGCCGCGATCTGGAAAAAAACACAAGGTGGATCGATGGACCATGAAAACAGTGCTTCTTGCTTCATTTTGCACTTCATACATACTTTTTCAGTATGTTCAGGTTATGGCAGTCTGTGTACATACTACCTGTGCTTGCCATGTGATCTTTCTGCTATACTACCTAACCCCATTTTCCTTCCGATATCTTAGAAAGATGCACAATGTTGGGCTAGAAATATGATGATCGCAGTCATATCTTTGTGCTAACTCCAGTTTTTTTGCTCAAAGGGATGCTCCTAACAAATATGCTGGAATTCCTAAGAAATCAAGCCATTCTACTGAAGCTGAACATGAGAACAAGTAGAGCCGGAATGTTTAAAACTTTTCCCCAAACTTAGGTCGAGGAAGTGCATCAGCAAAACCTAATGAACCCAAACTTCTCTCAGAATTCCCCAAAAAATGAGAATTCAGGAAACTACCACCATCAATTACCTAGTCCTCCAAAACTAACTTTTATCCGACAATTGAGGTAACCTCTAACTTTTATCTGACAATTGAGGTAACCTCCAAAACTAACTTTTATCTCACCGATATGTTTGTCATGATTCCGAAAATGCACACTAGAGACATCTGAAGTATGCTGAAGTTCCTAAGAAATCAAGCCATTCTACTGAAATTGAACAGGATAACAAGCAGAGCCAAAATATTTAGAACTTTTCGATAGACTTTTGTCCAAACTGAGATCGAGGAAGTGCATCAGCAAAACCTAATAAACCCAAACTCACAGGATTCCCCCAAAACTGAGAATTTAGGAAATTACCACCATCAATTACCTAGTAGTCATCCCAAACCAACTTTTATCTGACAATTGAAGTAAGCTGCACACCAAAATGTAAACAAGAGTCTCACCGATATGTCTATCATGATTCCGAGAAAGAAATGGCCACTAGAGACAACATAAGCAAGAGACATATTTTTTTCTCTTTTAATTTCTTCTTGAGCTCAATACAAATACAAGTGAACTGAAAAATGATTTCAGAAGTACACAACAACACAGGCAGATTCACATTCCATATTGCTTTGGAGAAATTACCTGAATGAGATGCCACCTGCACACTACAACATGCTCTGTTTATTTGCTGTTGAAGTAAAAAATCACGATATGCAACACAAATCCAGAGTATGGGGGCAAATCCGCCATGCTCTTTACCTTCATCATATCACTTCTCATCATGAGGATAAAGATCTACAATGGCCTCTTGTATACTAGCTCTAACCACGATCAGAAATTACTTTAGCTCACACATACAGAAGATACATACAACTGAGGTGTGTACTGATTTGGAACGATAGAGATATATGCATTGGTTCCAATGCCCCAACATTGAAGTTCTCCCCATGTGGACGTATATATGGAACTGTGATTGACACAAACTGGGCAATGTACGGGAAGTACCACTGCAGTATGTAATACGTACTATCAAGTATCTGTCGTATCCTAGCGAACCTTTGCTTAGAACTCGCCGATCTACTGCTCGCTGTTGTTAGACGTCTTCTGCGGCAGAGGCAGGTGGCTCCCCGGCACGATGTTGACGCCAAAAAGCCTCAGGACGCCCGGCACTCTCTGTGCAACATCAGGCTGCGCTGCGGCTACTTCCATGGCGGCGGGCGGCATCGGCAGGGACGGTGCCAGCGCTGACGCCAGCTCGGGCGCCGAGACCTTGGGTTTAGCGCGGCGCTTCTTCGGTGACACTCTGGGGCCATGCTTGCTGCCGGACATGTGGCCGCCGAGCCCAGCGCCCGTGGTGAACCGCTGGCCGCACCCTTCCACCTTGCAGAGCCAGAAACTTGCTGGGAACATGGGCAGTGGAATGTAGTCCGGCGACGATGGGCGCTGTTGGTGGTGCGCGACGACCTGAGACGGAGCGGGCTGGTGGATGACGAATTGCGGCGCCGCGGCTTCTGCGAGTTGTTGACCTTGGGCGACCGTAGGCTGAGCTTGGGCGACGACGACCTGAGGCGCGGCGGGCTGGTGGCCTTGGAGGCATTGCGGCGAACACGGTGGATGCACGACGACCTGGTTGGTAGGATTGTCCGATGATGCGACATTGGGAGGACTGGACTCCGCGCTGCAGCTCCTGCTCGCGAACGCGAATGGCGTGGGGTCAATCACGGGCTCAGATACCAGAATGGACATGGAAATATGGAATCGACCGCTTGTTGGCTCTCGAGGGGAACGGACCTGCGCTGAACGGAGCTCCTCTTGGCGGTGACGGCCCAACCACCGCTGATCACCGGCGGTGTCGGCTCCTTATTCCCCTGCTCGCGCCCGGGCGGAACATGGACGCGCGTGTGGCCGTGCATCGCCCACTCGCTTCTGAACTCCTCCCGGCAGACGGGGCACGGGAAGAGGCGCGGTCCCTGCGCGGGCGAGGCCGCGCCGGCATCGGCGTCGCTGATGGTCCCGTCCGAGTCGCGGCAGACGGGGAAGAAGCGCGGTCCCTGCGCGAGCGAGGCCGCGCCGGCATCGGCGTCGACGACGTCGCTGATGGTCCCGTCCGTGTCGCGCTCGCTCGAGGGCGTGGGCGTGGGCGACAGCGGGATACCTCCATCCACGACGACGCCTTCGAGTACGGGGCCCTTAATCTCTGGTCGGGCGTCGTCGCCGCCGCCGCCGCCGTGGCGATGCTGGACCACGGAGCGGATGTCCCCGTCGGAGCCGGCCGAGTCGTCGTCGGAGGCGACGATCTCGCCTTCCTCGAGGTCGCTGATGGTCCCGTCCGAGTCGCGCTCGCACGAGGGCGTGGACGACGGCGGGGCACCCTCTTCGAGTCCGCGCCCCTTAATCTCTGGTCGGGCGTCGTCGTCGCCGCCACCGCCGTGGCGATGCTGGACCACGGAGCGGCTGTCCCCGTCGGAGCCGGCCGAGTCGTCGTCGGAGCGGACGAACTCGCCCTCCTCGAGGTCGGGGCGGGCTTGGCGGCCGCTGGAGCGGGACGGATCGCCTGAATCGGTGCCCATCGGCGCCGGGCTCTGCTAGGGTTTTGTTGTGGCGGTGTGTGTGGGGAGGGGAGGGAGAGAGATCGCCTGAGTCGGCTGGCGTTGTGGTGGGGTTTGCTTGTAGGTGGGGGAGAGGTTGGGAGCGGCGGCGGCAGCGGCCTGTGTCGTTTTATATGGCGCTCGCTGGCGTGGTGCGAACCAACGTCCGCTCATGTACGGGGGCTGAAACGGTTACCCCGGTTTGTCAGTTGGAATCATGTATCGGCAGGCTGCAGGCATCGCTAGGAGATCAAGCTTGCTGTCCGGTCTTTTTTCTTTCTTGCCCATCGAGAATGAATCAAGATTCAGTGAAGTTAAAAGATTTTTTTGAGGTTTGAAGTTAAAAGTTTGCTATGTGCGCTTAAAACCAAGGGGGTGGGGAGTGTGTTCCCTTTCCCCTCCCGTGAACAGTAGAGAGCGAGGCGGAGAAGGCGAAAGGGAGAGTTCCCAGTTCATGTGCTCCGCCGACGGCCGGATCGGCGGTTCCCTCCCTCTCTGGCCGTCCGTGCGGCGGTGGGTGAGTGGAGGGACCTCCGATCTGTGCCCGAGTCTTGTAGATAGTAGGGTTAGGGTTAGGTTTCCCGACGGCGTGGCTTGGGTGGTGTTGGCGGCGGCGGCGTGGAATAAGAGTGCTGGAGCTCGATCTCCACCACGGCGGCTGTAATACCCCGCAGTTATAGGACTCGAGAGGGTAGAAATAGGAACTGCATTTGTGCATTCATGCATCTTTTGGTGAAATCTGGAAAAATTTGCCCTTTTGTGTTAAAATGACTCGAGGGTTGATTCCAGACGAGTGTCGATGTTCTGGGAGTCAGATATTGACAGATAGTCGAGAGGAGTCGATAAACCCTACGACATATTTTCAAAACCTTTGTTAGTACTTCTCCAACACAATCAATTGATTTCATCTGATTTCATTTGATTTCAAAAGGAAATTTGAAATAATCTTAAGTTTAAAACAATTCTATTCTTTCCTAATTCTTTCTATACACACATAGCACTAATACAACAAGACATAAATCACAAGAATTGTGAGGACATCATTTCAAATAATAAATTCATTCTATTTCATCCACCTCACAATTATTCATTCTATTTCATCTACATCACAATTTCATACACAAATATTTCCAAAAGAATCTCTAAAAGAAATATATATACAAGTATTACAAGAATTTCAACTCAAATGTTTGGGAAACATTTGGTTATAACTGATACAAATGATCAACACAAATAATTTACAAGACCTTATTACAAATATTTTTACAACATTTGAAAGAATACAAAAACAGTACTAAAATCCTAAACTAAAGTCTTCAAGTCTTCATCTTCTCACCTGCAAAACAAACAACAAATACAAGAAGAAATGGGGGTTATGATTAAAATGTTGCCAACACCATTTGGTGCTGGCATGTTGTTGTATTGAAACCTGGTTTTTAGCCTAACCAAAACTATGGTTTGGTTAGACTAGTATGGAGAATGCAAATAAAATCCTGAGGCAACAAAAGGGACTGATCTGTTGATCATGCTCATTGAAACTGAAGGCAACATTAGGGGCAAAGGCTTAAGCATAGCACTTAACAGAAATCATATTCAGGCAACAAACATCAAAGGCAACAAGTGCTAATGGAGCATTTTGATCTCATGATCATTTAAGCAAAGCAACTCATAAATTCACATCTCCACAATTAAAACCAGGAAACAAATAAAACTTAGCCCACAATATGGTATCACATTTGCCTATTAATTAGGCAAATGGACCCTAAATCCCTCATTAAGCTAGCAATGAGCTTAATTGGCCACACACTTGAGTTTAATTAGCAAACCGACTATCTTTAGCATTCCCAATTCTCAGCCAAGCATTTCCACACAAATATCTGGATCAGATAGGATCAATGAGTCAAGAATGACTCAGAGTTATCACCATGGGGTGATGAACTGCGCAGCAGCAGAGCTGAGCTGATCTCCTAGGTGAAAAGGAGTGCAAGAATGGTCAAATAGAGCAGCTCGAGGTAGAAGGGGCCACTGTAAGCAGGTTAGTCACCACAGCTCAATTATCCTGGTGTCACAAGCACAGGAGTGCCAAATTTGTATAAATATAGACCCAAGCCGCAGCCACAAGAACACACAAATTCACAGCCATCACAACACATACAGAGCACAACTATCATCACATCCAGATCACAAATCCATCTGTTCTTCCACAAGAACAAGCACAACCCATCTCTACACATGGAGATCACCTAGTCCATCCACCACAAGCCATTAAAATTTAGGAGAAGTCAAGCAACAAGGAGGAGAAGGTAGAACCACAAGGTGCAGTCCAGAAGAGACGGTTGAACCTTGGAGCAAGATCAGATTCTTCCGTAGCTTTATCTGCTCTACACCCAAGGTTGTTAAACATATGTGCTAGAGAGTGATTTAGCAGGTTCTGTAAATGACAGAACCATGCTTGAGTGCTGAATTTAGCATCTGTTCTTAACAGAACCTTGCTCAGCAAGGTGTGGTGCTATAGAAGATGATTTGCAAGCAGAGTACTTCTGTTATGTGCAAGAAATAGGACAGAGAGATGAAAGGGAGTGCAGTTGAGTGTTTTAGCATTTGATTGAGCATCTACATAAGCAAGGGAATCATTTTCAGTGTAGTATCTGTCCTTATTCTGTTTTTATCAAAGCACACAAGCCAGTAAACCAGCAGAACTGGATTAACTGAGCTATACACATCCTTACACATGGAAGAAGCACAGGAAAGCATAAAAAATCATCTCTAAACAAGAAAGCTGATGTGTAACTCTACAAGGAGGCATCACAGCAAGCAAAACTTGCCTAAGTCATTTTTATAACACTTATTCATCACAGCTAGATCATCTGGTACAAATTCTAGCTCAGAATTATTTTTCTAAAGAAAATTTCATCTTCTGTGAGCAAGAAATGCTCCCAATATTAAATCCAGAGGTAATGGATGGATCTAAACATGCTAGATCTACACCATTCATCTCATTCTTGGTGCACAATGGGTAGACAGTGCACATAAAGGAGTAAATCATCAAGAATCATCATCTGATCATCAAGAACCTAACCAACAGAGGAATATATAATTAATCCGAAGTCCAGAAGCATCTAGATCGAGTAGAGGTAATAGGAGAAGGAGAAGAGAGGAAGGAAAAATCTTACCGTGCGTCCATGGCCGTAGCTCCACGGCGGCGAGGCAGAGCTTGCGCTACCAGTGGAGGGGGCACACGGAGGTCGTGGACCAACACCACCACACCACGGCGGCACAGAGGGCGAAGCTCTGCGCCCAGCCATGGTGGACACGCCGGAGAAGGAGAAGAAGTGGCGCAGCACCGAAACCCTAACCCTAGGGGATTGGGTTGTGCGCGGCCGCGAGAGGAAGCGAGGCTTGAATCGCTCCGGTGAGGAGGAAGAGCGGAGCAGGGGGATCGTTTTGCCCCACGCCACGGCGGCGGAGGTGGTCGGAGCTGGCCGGAATAGGGCGGCGACGGCGCGGGCGACACGAGCGCCAGAGGAGGTCGAGCACGGGCGCGTGCTCGTGCGAGTGAGAGTGAGAGAGAGAGAGAGAGAGTGGACTGGTTCGGTTGAACCAGAGTTGACCAGGGACTTAATTGTAAAATTTTGAATTTACAAATTCTTCCAAAATTTCAAAACTTGTTATAAATTCAAATAAAATCCTAAAAATAATTTAAAAATATCTACAATATCAGAAGAAAATAAGTAATCCAAATAAAATATCTACTTGATTTATTGAAAACTATTCTTGTAGCAAAAATTCAAATGATCCTTAAGTGGAAATGACTTTGAAATATTTCAAATTATTTTCAAAAGAAAATAATATGGGAAAATTATGTATCAAGTTCAAAGTATTATTTGAACTACATTATGACTGTCATGTTACTCATCCTAATTAAAATTCAAATCAAAGAAATCTTTAAAAAGAAATCCTTAACAAAACTCTGGGGAATTTTGGGAAAGAATAAAAATCATCTCATTATATGCATATTGGCATGTATTTGGTTTTTCAACATTGTCTCATACAGACAATGATATTGATTTTCAGAACACGAAGGTCCCAATTCGTCGGAAGCTTTAGACTGCATTACCTGTCAGTCTCAAGGCAAGTTCCAACTTGCATGTCCTACTTGATTAATTTTATCAAAGTAATTACAAAGTACTATGGTTTATCATTGCATGAAAAAGAAAAACCTATTTTCGAATGATGTGAAATGCTATATATATGGTTGGCTGGCAGTGGAACCACGGATTGATGTTGTGGTGGAGGTTCCATTGTACGGGAAAGTATATACCTAGGATTAATAACCCATGGCCCAGTGATCCTTGCGCCGTATTGAAGCATCAGCCAACAGATTCACTATGGATGGGCTCGTCAGAGGTTTCTTCCTTCGTTCGCATATCCTCGGCAGGCTATTACCTGGTTGCGTCCGTTGCGGCGGCCAACTGCGTGGAAGCGCGTGACCTTCCCACTCGACGGAGTGACTGGAATAGAAGCTCGGGAGGGGTGGCGGGCTAATGGTCTTAGTTACCAGCCGCGTCACAAATGGGCGGATATGCGTTGTGCAGGGAAGCGACTCCACATGACTTGTTGCCCTGAGTTCTGGCTATAGCACACATGGTGTGCTGAGAGAGCAAAAGGAGCCAGGCTGCTGTTGGGTAAAGTGGTGCAGCTCTGCAGAGTTAAACAAAGAAATTGTGACTGTCACATCCTTGTTCCAGGAGGGAACTACAGAACGCGCGGGAAAGGCATCCCAAGTGATGACTAAAGACCCGTGGAGGCTGGGGGCATAGTTTTCTAAAATAAAATGGACCTTTTCCTAAAAATGTTTTACAAAACTTGCATATATCCATGACTTTTTGGTCAGGATGGTAGATAGTGCATCATACACTTTATCATCTATTATTTGAACTTGCTGGGTAACGCTAGTGTTGCTCACCCTTTTCCTCCGTTGATCTCTGCTTAGACTCTGATGAGATCGCTGAAGACGACTTTGGAGCATACCATGCCGACGAGGTGTACTTTGAAGCACCTGATCTGTCTGGAGGAGTAGAAGGCGTCGACTACATCATCGCCTACGGAGCCGACGACGCCGACGAGGAGGAGGTGGAGACTTAAAGTTATCATAGTAGGAACCTGGCCGAGTCAGACTAGACTAGTACTACTTAGCGGCTGAGCCAAGATGGTTCTTAGTTTGCTGTTTTCTATCGCTTGTAGGTTGACTCCTGTCAACATCGCAATAATAGACATTCCTCCCATGTCAGAGGAAGACGTCGATGTTTTTATGCATTTCTGGCTTGTAATCTTTAGCAGTGTGTAATAAAGTGGACCCGCAATGTTTCTGTTGTACTACTCTGAGTGATGTAATATTTACGGATTAGTCCTTCCGTGGGTGTTATGTCAACGACTTGTACACTACAATATGCAGTGGTGTGCTGGGTCACCGCAGATGGTATCAGAGCAATTGCTAGACCTTAGGTTGGAAACCTATTAAAGGGAAAAACCTGTAGGTGTGCGAGGCCTTAGAATGAATTGAGTTTTAATTTGTTATGATTGATATTCACTTGAGAATAGCATTATCATGCAATTATTACTTCATTTCAATTCTGATATCCTTTTTGGCTATAACAGCTAGGATGGAGAAACGAGGTCCCAGGAGGTCGGTTCGTGTGAGAGATGCTGAGTTGGGCAAGGGTGTTTTTCGGGGAAGCTGGGCGGAAATGCTTCAGCAACTGATCTATTTTCTTGGTATCAAAACCAAGGTGATAGTGAAAGTGATGAGTTTTTACGACGGATCAATTTTAGCCCTGTACCGTGTAGCACTCAAGTTACCACCTGAACTAAGATGGGATTCAAAATGCCCTTTGGAGAAGCGAAGAATGTGGAAGTAGCTTTCCAGATTGCTGCTGTCAGAGCAGTTACTGAGATAAGGACATCCAAGAGTTATGCGTTGGTGGAAACACCGTTTAACGCTATTCCGAGTGCGAATTACCGGCTTGAGGGTCCAGTGGATTATAAGGCTTTCCTGAAAACTAATCCACGTGATGTGGCTGAGTTCATGGACAGTTGTCTCAAGATGATTCGGGCGTATCATAAGACGTTCGGAGTAGTAGCAGGAGAGGTAGAAGCCATGATAGAGCAGTACTCCAGTCCTGAAGTTATTCAGGAAAAGTGTGATATACTGAGGTATGAAGCAGAGAAGGGATACACTGATCCACCACCCACACCAACTAGGTATGTGGAGGAAGTAGAACCCGATACCCCAATTTATCCTGACTATACACCACCACACTCTGGTTATGTCTTAGTTGATGAGGAGAAGGGATGGCAGAGTTGGGAACCTGAAGTACCAAGTGCCACAGGTTGGGATGAAGAACCTTATCAGGGTACACAGAGTGATCCCATAAGAATTCCAGGAGATCCGGGAGAGCCGGAAGTTACTAGTCATACCCCTAGGAGGAAGTCTAGAGTTGGTGAGTCAAGTAAGCCAATAAAAATAGATTCTGAGGAGGAAGATGAGGAATGGAAGTATGCGTACGAGACCAAGTACTACCCGAAGACGGAGAAGGGAGACGAATCACGAGGGTATTTCAATAACTTTGAGGCAGTACCAACTGGGTACGATGATGGAGGCGAGGGTTATGGAGATGAGGAGGTTTACGATGGGGAAGCAGCGGCATACAAGTATCTTGATAGTTACTTGCCATGACGGATATGACGTTAGAAGCAAGCCCATCTGACCCTGAATATCAGCCTACCATTAATGTGAAGTTACCCGGGATTCTCAGGAGGACCAGGCGTAACTGTCACTGGAAGCCTGGGAAGTATGCGGAAAAGTGAAGAAGAGCAGGACGGAGTGAAGCAGTAGTTGTGTAATATGTTAATATAGGGTATTGTACGTATATTGTAAGGACGCTGGTAGCAATAAGTGAGACCTACTCACTTTTAGAGTGTGTTACTATTATGTACCCATGTTTGTAATCCTACATGTATAATACATGGTATATGTTTGAAAAGTTTTGTGTTCTTTGGATTTTTCTGTTTTCCATTGTTTGACTAGTACTTGTGCATGGAATAGGACTCGAAGTGCATATGCATAATGTAATGGAGAGTTCTGATTCGATGTAACAGGACTAGAGGGTAATGGCGTACATCGGTGAGGAGAGTGATGTGCAGAGGCAAGAACGTGAACTTAAGGAGAAGCAAGATGCAGATGCAGGAGGAATACCACAACCACCAAGGCCAATCACGGAGCAAAGTTTCATGCAGTATATGCAGATGGTGGAAGAAGGCAGGCGCCAAGACCAGGAAAGGCAGAATAAATTTCTGCAAGATTTGCTGGAAATACAGGCAGGACGAGGAAGGGATGAAGTACTTAAAGGAGTGACTCTATCAGATTTCCAAAATGCTAGACCCATACCATTTGCAAGAGCTCCAGAACCTATGGACGCAGAAGATTGGGTGGCAGATACTGAACGAAAGCTCAACACAGTGGGATGTTCTGATGAGGAGAAGGTTAGGTATGCAACTCATTTGCTTACCGGACCAGCAGCATCATGGTGGGAAGCCATAGTGGCAACACTACCTGCTGATCATGTTGTAACTTGGGAGGAGTTTAAGAAGAGGTTTAGGGAAGCACATGTTCCTGAAAGTATTATGGAATTGAAAAGGAGGGAGTTTGAGAATCTGAGACAGAATGAGTTACCTGTTGGACGTTATGTCAGTGCGTTCAACATGTTATCGAGGTATGCATTGGATGAAGTAGACACTGAGGAGAAAAGGAAGAAGAGATTCATGAAGGGTCTGAGTCCTTTTATGAAGATGCAGTTAAGGTTGACAAACCAAAGGAGTTTCAGGAGTTGGTAGATGCAGCAATAACATTGGAGGATGATTATAAGTTACTTCAGAAGAAGAAAAGCAAGGATGGAACCAAGGAAGTTTCAAGTCCAAAGGCAACCACCAAATCTACGTTTTAAGCCTAAGCTTAGAACTGAAGGAAGGAAACCTATTCCACGAAGCTTCAATCCTGTTAACAATTTGATATGCAATAACTGTGGAATGAGAGGACATTGATGAAGGATTGTCAGAAGCCCAAAATCATCTGTTTTGGATGTGGACAAGCTGGACATATCAAGCCTGATTGTCCAAATAAACAGAATCAACAGATAAGCCGAGGAACTGGTGGAGGAAATAACCAAGGTGGAGGAGGATTCAAGCCAAGGAATGGAGGATTTGGAAGGAATGCAGCAGATAAGGGCAAAGGGAAGCCATATGGAAGGCTGAATTGCACCAGTTTGGAGCAAGTCAACAACACCGACAACGTGGTGATCGGTACGCTCAAAATCCTTTCTCATCCTGGCAAAGTTTTGTTTGATACTGGAGCTACTACATCTTTTATTTCGCAACAATTTGTGGATGCATATGGGATTAGATGTCAGCCGTTAGAAGTACCCATAACGGTCATGTCGGCCGGGGGAAAATTGTTAGTAACGCAAGTCAAAATGGATCAAGTAATTATGATCTGTGATCGCGTTTATGACGCTGATTTGCTAGTAATTCCCATGAAAGATATAGCAGTCATCTTAGGGATGGACTGGTTATCTGATCATGGAGCTCAAATAGATTGTGCAGAAAAGACAGTGTCTTTGAGAGGACCAGGAGGTATGAGAACAGTATACCAAGGGGATAAGCATAGTCAGTTAAGAGCAGATTTACAGTTGAATGCTATGAAGGAAGCTAAGATAGAAGAAATCCCAGTGGTTAAGAATTTCAGGATGTTTCCAGATGAGTTACCAGGGATGCCACCGGATCGTGAAATTGAGTTCACCATAGATTTGATTCCTGGTACAGCACCTATTGCACAAGCACCATACAAGATGGGTCCCAAGGAATTGGTACAACTCAAAGAGCAATTAGATGAGTTGGAAGATAAAGGATTTATAAGAGAAAGTGTATCACCTTGGGGATCACCAGTATATTTGTGGATAAAAGAGATGGAGGAAGAAGAATGTGTGGAGATTTTCGTAACTGAATAGTGTGACCATTAAGAATAAATACCCGTTGCCAAGGATACAAGATTTGTTTGATCAAGTAAGAGGAGCAGGGGTATTTTCTAAAATAGATTTGAGGTCAGGATACCACCAGATAAAGATTAAACCTGAGGATATTCCCAAAACAGCATTTGTGTCAAGATATGGACATCATGAGTATTTAGTAGTACCATTTGGTTTAACCAATGCACCAGCAATATTCATGAACTTGATGAACAAGATTTTCATGCCATACTTGGACAAGTTTGTGATAGTGTTCATTGATGATATATTGGTCTATTCCAAAACCAAGGAAGATCATGCACAACACTTAAGTATTGTGTTACAGACACTAAGGGAACATCAGTTATATGCCAAATTCAGTAAGTGTGAGTTTTGGTTGGATCAAGTGGAATTTCTTGGTCATGTGATCAGTAAAGAAGGGATTGCAGTCAATCCGGAGAAAGTAAAAGCAGTATTGGAATGGGAAGCACCCAAGAACCCTAAGGAAATTAGAGGATTTTTGGGAATGGCCGGATATTATCGGAGATTTATTGAAGGATTTTCTAAGATAGCCGGGCCAATGACAAAGTTACTCAGAAAGAATGTTCCATTTGAATGGACGGAGAAGTGTGAAAAGAGTTTCAAGAACTCAAAGAGAAGTTAACAACAGCACCTGTGTTAGCAGTACCAGAAACTGGAAAAGTTTACACAGTATATTGTGATGCATCTAAAAATGGATTAGGTTGTGTATTGATGCAAGATCGCAAGGTAATTGCATACGGATCAAGGCAGTTAAAGCCACATGAACTTAACTATCCTACACATGATTTGGAGTTAGCAGCAGTAGTTTATGCTTTAAAGCAATGGAGACATTTTCTTTATGGAGAAAGGTGTGAACTATATACGGATCATAAGAGTTTGAAATACTTCTTCACACAAAAGGAACTGAATATGAGGCAGAAGAGATGGTTAGAGTTAATCAAGGATTATGACTTGACAATAAACTATACTCCAGGAAAAGCCAATGTAGTGGCAGATGCATTAAGTCGCAAGTTAATTGTAATCCTTTGATGGAAGAAGGAATGCCCAAGAATTGAGGAATGAGATAAAAAGCTGGTATTGAAATCTGGGAAGGTCCAGAGTTGAATAGTATTGCAGCTATGGAAGTTGTTGAAGAAACAGAGATGGAGTTGAAAGAAAATATTCTCTCCAGACAAAGAGAAGATGAGTTCATAGCTGAAGAAATCCGCAGGATTAAAGAAGGTAGAAGATCTGAATTCACTTGAAGCCAGAAACTGATTCATTATGGTATCATGGTAGAATATGTGTTCCAGATATTCAAGAGATCAAGAGCATAATTTTGAAAGAAGCACATGAGACACCTTATTCTATACATCCTGGAAGTACCAAGATGTACATGGATTTGAAGAAAGTATTTTGGTGGAACAATATGAAGAGAGAAATTGCCAGATATGTAGCAGAATGTCATACTTGTAGACAAGTGAAAGCGAACATCAGAGTCCAGCAGGGTTACTACAACCACTACCAATTCCCAAATGGAAATGGGAAGAAATAGTATGGATTTTATCACTGGATTACCCAAAACAAGGAGGAATAAGGATTCGATATGGGTAATAGTGATAGGTTAACAAAAAGTGCTCATTTTATTCCATCAATCAAAAGATAATGCAGCAATTAGTAGACATATATGTAAAAGAGATAGTAAGTAAACATGGAGTTCCACAAAGTATTGTGTCGATCGAGGATCCATATTCACGGCAGCTTTTTGGAGACAACTTCACAATAAGTTAGGATCACATTTGAAGTATAGTACTGCTATCACCCCAAACTGGCGGACAACAGAGAGAACAAATCAAATCTTAGAGATATGTTAAGAGCTTGTGTTCTTGATTTTGGAGGATCATGGGATGAACACTTAGCATTAGCTGAATTTTCTTATAACAACAGTTATCAAAGTAGTATTCAGATGGCACCATTTGAAGCTCTATATGGGAGGAAGTGTAGATCTCCAATATGTTGGTTTGAAGTAGGTGAAAACAAAGAATTTGCACCTGAGTACATAAAGGAACAACAGCAGTTGATATTATCAGAGATCGTCTCAAAATAGCTCAAGTAGACAGAAGAGTTACGCTGATCTATCCAGAGACAGTGGGAACCAGAGGTACAAGATATGGTATATCTAAGAGTTAGTCCTACCAAAGGAGTAAAGAGATTTGGAGTAAAAGGAAAGTTGAGTCCCAGATACATAGGACCATTCAGAATTTTAAGCCGAAAGGTGAAGTAGCCTATGAATTGGAATTACCTGCTATATTATCACAAGTTCACAATGTGTTCCATGTGTCTCAACTCAAGAAGTGTTTGAAACCACCAGAAGGACCAATTGAGTTTGAAAAGTTGAATTTAAAGCCAGACCTATCATATGAGGAACAGCCTGAGAAGATACTGAGGGAGAATTGGAAAAGATTAAGGAATAGAGCAATCAAGTTTTGCTTTGTTCAATGGAAGAACCACTCAGAGCAAGAAGCAACTTGGGAAAAAGAAGAAGATTTGCGACGAGACTACCCACAGTTGTTCAGGTACCCAGAAAAGAAACTTCGGGACGAAGTTTAGTTTAAGGGGGAGAGGATGTAATACCCCGCAGTTATAGGACTCGAGAGGGTAGAAATAGGAACTGCATTTGTGCATTCATGCATCTTTTGGTGAAATCTGGAAAAATTTCGCGCTTTTGTGTTAAAATGACTCGAGGGTTGATTCCAGACGAGTGTCGATGTTCTGGGAGTCAGATATTGACAGATAGTCGAGAGGAGTCGATAAACCCTACGACATATTTTCAAAACCTTTGTTAGTACTTCTCCAACACAATCAATTGATTTCATCTGATTTCATTTGATTTCAAAAGGAAATTTGAAATAATCTTAAGTTTAAAACAATTCTATTCTTTCCTAATTCTTTCTATACACACATAGCACAATACAACAAGACATAAATCACAAGAATTGTGAGGACATCATTTCAAATAATAAATTCATTCTATTTCATCCACTCACAATTATTCATTCTATTTCATCTACATCACAATTTCATACACAAATATTTCCAAAAGAATCTCTAAAAGAAATATATATACAAGTATTACAAGAATTTCAACTCAAATGTTTGGGAAACATTTGGATAACTGATACAAATGATCAACACAAATAATTTACAAGACCTTATTACAAATATTTTTACAACATTGAAGAATACAAAAACAGTACTAAAATCCTAAACTAAAGTCTTCAAGTCTTCATCTTCTCACCTGCAAAACAAACAACAAATACAAGAAGAAATGGGGGTTATGATTAAAATGTTGCCAACACCATTTGGTGCTGGCATGTTGTTGTATGAAACCTGGTTTTTAGCCTAACCAAAACTATGGTTTGGTTAGACTAGTGTGGAGAATGCAAATAAAATCCTGAGGCAACAAAAGGGACTGATCTGTTGATCATGCTCATTGAAACTGAAGGCAACATTAGGGGCAAAGGCTTAAGCATAGCACTTAACAGAAATCATCTTCAGGCAACAAACATCAAAGGCAACAAGTGCTAATTGAGCATTTTGATCTCATGATCATTTAAGCAAAGCAACTCATAAATTCACATCTCCACAATTAAAACCAGGAAACAAATAAAACTTAGCCCACAATATGGTATCACATTTGCCTATTAATTAGGCAAATGGACCCTAAATCCCTCATTAAGCTAGCAATGAGCTTAATTGGCCACACACTTGAGTTTAATTAGCAAACCGACTATCTTTAGCATTCCCAATTCTCAGCCAAGCATTTCCACACAAATATCTGGATCAGATAGGATCAATGAGTCAAGAATGACTCAGAGTTATCACCATGGGGTGATGAACTGCGCAGCAGCAGAGCTGAGCTGATCTCCTAGGTGAAAAGGAGTGCAAGAATGGTCAAATAGAGCAGCTCGAGGTAGAAGGGGCCACTGTAAGCAGGTTAGTCACCACAGCTCAATTATCCTGGTGTCACAAGCACAGGAGTGCTCAAATTTGTATAAATATAGACCCAAGCCGCAGCCACAAGAACACACAAATTCACAGCCATCACAACACATACAGAGCACAACTATCATCACATCCAGATCACAAATCCATCTGTTCTTCCACAAGAACAAGCACAACCCATCTCTACACATGGAGATCACCTAGTCCATCCACCACAAGCCATTAAAATTTAGGAGAAGTCAAGCAACAAGGAGGAGAAGGTAGAACCACAAGGTGCAGTCCAGAAGAGACGGTTGAACCTTGGAGCAAGATCAGATTCTTCCGTAGCTTTATCTGCTCTACACCCAAGGTTGTTAAACATATGTGCTAGAGAGTGATTTAGCAGGTTCTGTAAATGACAGAACCATGCTTGAGTGCTGAATTTAGCATCTGTTCTTAACAGAACCTTGCTCAGCAAGGTGTGGTGCTATAGAAGATGATTTGCAAGCAGAGTACTTCTGTTATGTGCAAGAAATAGGACAGAGAGATGAAAGGGAGTGCAGTTGAGTGTTTTAGCATTTGATTGAGCATCTACATAAGCAAGGGAATCATTTTCAGTGTAGTATCTGTCCTTATTATGTTTTTATCAAAGCACACAAGCCAGTAAACCAGCAGAACTGGATTAACTGAGCTATACACATCCTTACACATGGAAGAAGCACAGGAAAGCATAAAAAAATCATCTCTGAACAAGAAAGCTGCTGTGTAACTCTACAAGGAGGCATCACAGCAAGCAAAACTTGCCTAAGTCATTTTTATAACACTTATTCATCACAGCTAGATCATCTGGTACAAATTCTAGCTCAGAATTATTTTTCTAAAGAAAATTTCATCTTCTGTGAGCAAGAAATGCTCCCAATATTAAATCCAGAGGTAATGGATGGATCTAAACATGCTAGATCTACACCATTCATCTCATTCTTGGTGCACAATGGGTAGACAGTGCACATAAAGGAGTAAATCATCAAGAATCATCATCTGATCATCAAGAACCTAACCAACAGAGGAATATATAATTAATCCGAAGTCCAGAAGCATCTAGATCGAGTAGAGGTAATAGGAGAAGGAGAAGAGAGGAAGGAAAAATCTTACCGTGCGTCCATGGCCGTAGCTCCACGGCGGCGAGGCAGAGCTTGCGCTACCAGTGGAGGGGGCACACGGAGGTCGTGGACCAACACCACCACACCACGGCGGCACAGAGGGCGAAGCTCTGCGCCCAGCCATGGTGGACACGCCGGAGAAGGAGAAGAAGTGGCGCAGCACCGAAACCCTGACCCTAGGGGATTGGGTTGTGCACGGCCGCGAGAGGAAGCGAGGCTTGAATCGCTCCGGTGAGGAGGAAGAGCGGAGCAGGGGGATCGTTTTGCCCCACGCCACGGCGGCGGAGGTGGTCGGAGCTGGCCGGAATAGGGCGGCGACGGCGCGGGCGACACGAGCGCCAGAGGAGGTCGAGCACGGGCGCGTGCTCGTGCGAGTGAGAAGTGAGAGAGAGAGAGAGAGTGGACTGGTTCGGTTGAACCAGAGTTGACCAGGGACTTAATTGTAAAATTTTGAATTTACAAATTCTTCCAAAATTTCAAAACTTGTTATAAATTCAAATAAAATCCTAAAAATAATTTAAAAATATCTACAAATATCAGAAGAAAATAAGTAATCCAAATAAAATATCTACTTGATTTATTGAAAACTATTCCTTGTACCAAAAATTCAAAGGATCCTTAAGTGGAAATGACTTTGAAATATTTCAAATTATTTTCAAAAGAAAATAATATGGGAAAATTATGTATCAAGTTCAAAGTATTATTTGAACTACAATATGACTGTCATGTTACTCATCCTAATTAAAAATTCAAATTAAAGAAATCTTTAAAAAGAAATCCTTAACAAAACTCTGGGGAATTTTGGGAAAGAATAAAAATCATCTCATTATATGCATATTGGCATGTATTTGGTTTTTCAACATTGTCTCATACAGACAATGATATTGATTTTCAGAACACGAAGGTCCCAATTCGTCGTAAGCTTTAGACTGCATTACCTGTCAGTCTCAAGGCAAGTTCCAACTTGCATGTCCTACTTGATTAATTTTATCAAAGTAATTATAAAGTACTATGGTTTATCATTGCATGAAAAAGAAAAACCTATTTTCGAATGATGTGAAATGCTATATATATGGTTGGCTGGCAGTGGAACCACGAATTGATGTTGTGGTGGAGGTTCCATTGTACGGGAAAGTATATACCTAGGATTAATAACCCATGGCCCAGTGATCCTTGCGCCGTATTGAAGCATCAACCAACAGATTCACTATGGATGGGCTCGTCAGAGGTTTCTTCCTTCGTTCGCATATCCTCGGCAGGCTATTACCTGGTTGCGTCCGCTGCGGCGGCCAACTGCGTGGAAGCGCGTGACCTTCCCACTCGACGGAGTGACTGGAATAGAAGCTCGGGAGGGGTGGCGGGCTAATGGTCGTAGTTACCAGCCGCGTCACAAATGGGCGGATATGCGTTGTGCAGGGAAGCGACTCCACATGACTTGTTGCCCTGAGTTCTGGCTATAGCACACATGGTGTGCTGAGAGACCAAAAGGAGCCAGGCTGCTGTTGGGTAAAGTGGTGCAGCTCTGCAGAGTTAAACAAAGAAATTGTGACTGTCACATCCTTGTTCCAGGAGGGAACTACAGAACGCCGCGGGAAAGGCATCCCAAGTGATGACTAAAGACCCGTGGAGACTGGGGGCATAGTTTTCTAAAATAAAATGGACCTTTTCCTAAAAACGTTTTACAAAACTTGCATAATTATCCATGAATTTTTGGTCAGGATGGTAGATAGTGCATCATACACTTTATCATCTATTATTTGAACTTGTTGGGTGATGCATGTAAAATGCATACATGAACTTTGCACTTTAATTGTTTATATTCCAATCATATTTGCATCATATAAGGGTTATATCAATGTTTTATCATGATTTTGGAAATATCTTAATTATTCCCTATTTTTATGGAATTAACCCTGCACAGGCAGAAAACCCCGTTTTCTTATTTTAATGTTTCAGGGACCCAAACGTCAACGAAATCACCTGGAAATTTACGGGCGTCAATATTTGGAAGGAAGAAGACCTGTGGGCGGAGGAAGCGAGCAAACGGAGGCTCGAGGGCCAAACAGGGGGCCCACGCGCCTGGTACTGTAGCCGCGTGGGACCCACCCATT
Organism: Poa pratensis; assembly: GCA_947311845.1. NCBI lineage: Eukaryota > Viridiplantae > Streptophyta > Magnoliopsida > Poales > Poaceae > Poa > Poa pratensis. The sequence continues at coordinate 22,178,157 of CAMZMU010000037.1, forward strand.
TGGGCCTCGTGGCTCCGTTGCCGTCGATCTTCGCTCCACCGACATAGTCTTGACCTAAAAACGCCTATAAAAAAGGTCCCCCGACATTCTCTGGAAGGAGCGCCTTACAAACACAGAAACACCGAAACGGAGATCAGGAGCTGCAGATTGGAGGGGGAAAACTCCGGCGGGGCGCTGCCGGCGTGGTCTCCATCTTCTCCATCGACTTCTCCACCGTCTCCATGATGAAGAGGGAGTAGTCCACCTCTGGACTATGGGTTTGTGGAAGTAACTTATGTATCTCTCCTCTCTTGAGGTTCACTAATTAGTACCGTATGAGCTGCTGAACATGATTACGGTCACCGTTGTAATACCTTTGTGGTGGATCTTTATGAGTTAATATATGTTTGAGATTGCAATGTTTGTTTCAGTTATGAGTATAGATGCATATTATGTACCCCGTTCTTGTCTACTTGTTTTGATCAAGCATGTTTATGAGAGCGTGTGTGGGGGAACGTGTGCATTAGTTGGAGTAACGGGGGGTGGCTAGTGCAGTGAACGTGAGAGAAAGTTCTGCGATCCACTTTGGTATCTTTACCTTACTTTGTTACCTCACTAGGGATAAACTAAAATACCATGCTACCGGGGATGTGGGCGTGACCATTGCCACTACTCCATGACTAGATCTAGCATGTTCTTATTTTCACTTCATGTCATGATACTTAATGCTATACTCTGAGTTATCTTAATTACTGAGGTGTTATGATTTAGTTCGCATCTTGGTGGAGTATAAGAGAGGTTAATAACCAAAAGACCTCTATGTTAGGACGTGATGCCCATATATCTAAGTAACTTGTTATCAAACCCTGTGTTACAATCTCATATGTTAACTGTGTGTGTTCCATTGTCTACCACTTTATAAAGAGAGAGTGCATTTGTGAAACCATGAACCCCAGTCCATTTTTAATCATAAGAAACACCTTTCCAACACCATATACCACTTTTCTATTTTCAGCCATCATTAAATCCGAAAATACAAAAATACTTTTCATATTGCATACATCATTCAAAAACCCAAAAATATCATTTACCATTGCATCCACCATCATTGCATATTTATTTATTGTTTGCATTGCATAACTATCTTCATATCATTCTTACACCTTGTGCTTGACAACCACAGGTGAGGTTGAGGACCAAAACATCTAACCTTGTTTTGTAGATAACCAAAAGAAGGATAAGAAGATAAATCTACCACTTCAGATTCCCCGAGAGTTCGATATTAAACCCTCGAGTCACCCCTCGTGGGGAAAACTGTCTTCCACTTACTATACACTCTGCACTTGGAGTCTCAACCTAATCCCGTTTACTTTTGCAGGTATCAAGGCCTTGCTCTTCGGGACCATCACTGGGTAACGCTAGTGTTGCTCACCCTGGCCATGCCATGGGGGTGCTAGGGTGGTGCGGCGGGGAGCTAGTGCCTGGCGCTGGCTGTCTCCTCCGCCTGTACAGGAGAAGCTTCTGTGGGATCTCGGAGTTCTCCGCCGTCTTTTGGTGCGCTCTTCTGGTTTCTCCGGCCAGCCATGGTGGCATGGGTTGGAGTGACTTCATCGGCGCGCTCTGCTTCAACTTCGTCATGCTCCTTCTTTCTCCGGCCGGCCGTGGTGGCGAGGGGAGAAGATGTGGTCAAGGCGGGATTTCGGCGGCGGCTCCGGCAGGCCATGTTCGAGCTCAGTGCAGGGAAAGTTGGAAGAAAGGTGGATGCGGGGTGGAGGCGTCGTGGCCGTACTCGTCCGGCGTCCTTCGGTTCCGTCGCTTGCGGCGGGCGGCTCCTGCGGCCTTCTACATGAGTGGGGTGCCTCCTTCCCGGGGTTGGTGGCGGCCTGGGGTCTTCTTCTCCGGCGTTTCGTCGGCGTTGAGGTTCTTCTCCAGGCGTTGCGGTGGTTCAGCGATCGGCCTCTCAGGTTCTTCAGGCTTCACTGTTGTGCTGGGCTTCATGGGTTTGTTCGTCTGCGTATTTCTGTGCTTCATTTTTATTCTGTGTTGTATTCTATGTTGAATACGCAGTGTGGATCCCTTAAAAAAAAACCAAGGGGGTGGGATGAGAGTCAGGGCGCTTGGCGACACGCGTCATGGCGGAATCACCTCCATCCTCCAAATGCGTAGCCAGACTGTCATGCGGGCCGCTATTTATCACGCGCGTGTGTGGACCTCTCTCGAGTCTTCGCGCACGAACACTATGGAGTTAGGAGAAGGGATGGTACAATCCTCTCTCTACTTTGGGCCACAATTTTCTTAACCAACCCTTTCGGAGGAGGGCAATTGGGCAAGGGAGATTCCGATCTGAAGCGGAGGATGGTTCACGCTAATTGAGGAGGACCCGTGACACTTCTCTCTGGTTTACAATCGGAGAGCGTTGAAAACGAAGGAGAATCGAGAGCTTCCGACAGCTGCGGGATTGCAGAAATTTTACAAGGACTGACCGGTACACGGTCATGGCTCTACCGACGCCGCTCAACCGGCAGGTGGTAGACCTGATGGGAAAAGTTGTAGACACCATCCAACGTGCGCGCAGATGGTCGTCTCAACCACCTCCGATGCAGGTGAGGACCTAGCGGCGAGCTCAGTCCTCGCGAGACTCAACCACTTCGTCATGGGTTGTGCACTGTCAAGGAAGGGGAAGGAGATCACTCTTGACACACGAGTGGAAGACGTCTCTGATGAGGATCCAAGGTGAGACCATTGCTCAATATGGGTGGTATATTTTGGGCATTGTCATAAATTAGTGAATCGGAGTATGATCAGAGTTCTGATGCACTCTAATGCACATTCGGCTTCGTTTGGAGATGTTTCGAATGCTTCTTAGGATATGTGTGGTGCTAAACTGAAGAAACTTACTATAAAAGTTAGAATAGTTGAGATTGGGTTGTGGCTTTATATGGCGCTCGCTAGAGTGGTGTGAACCAACATCTGCTCATATACGCACGCGCCTCTTTGGACAGCCAATGAAACAGTACCCCGCTTGTTAGTACGAATCATGTATCGACATCGCCAGACATATCGCGCTTGTTGTCTGTTTTATCCTACCCATGAAGAAAGAAGCAAATCTTAGTGAACTTAAAAGTTTGCTATGTGCACACGATTATGGACACAATATCCTAGTTTTAAAACTGACCCTAATACCAAGGGGCGGGGGATGAGAGACAAGGCGCTTGGTGACACAAGTCATGTCGGAATCAACTCAATCCTCCAAATCCGTAACCAGACTGTTCCGCAAACCGAGCTCGCCGCTGTTCATCGGGCGCGTGGCGTTGACCTCTATACGGTCTTCACACATGGGGCACTATGGACTTTGCGAAAGCAATGGTACGAAATCGTCTCTCTCATTCTCTGTGCCGCCATTTTCTCCTCCAACCTTTTCGGAGGAGGGTTCGCGCTGATGGAGGAGGGCCCACGCGCTTCTCTATGGTTTACATTCGGAGAGCGGCATACACGAAGAGGATGGAGAGATTTAGGTTGTAGAGGAATTGCAGAAATTTGACGAGGAGAGACAAGTACACACGGTCATGGCCCTATAGGCGCCGCCCAACAAGCGGTTGGTGGATCTCGTTCGGACAAGCCGCCTACACCCTCCAACAGCGCACGAAAAAGACAGAAGAATTGAGAGGGGTTGGTCATGAAAACTTGAACAAATATATAGGCTAGTGTGGAGACAAGGAAAGCTTTGGATGAAAGGGAGCAAGATATGAAAGCTCAGGATGAAATTGATGCTCAAAATTTTGCATGTGCACAAAATATACTCTGGTTTTAGGCTCACCCTAGGCAGCACCATAGACAAAACTAAACTCCATGTAAAATCGTGGGGATTATTTTGAAGATCGAATTTAATATGATTTTCTCAAGACGAAAAAGCCAACACATCCATATAAGTTGTTTAAACGCCCAAGAAGATACGTCCAGATTTGCCACGCGGAGATTGGACGACTCCTGGCAAATCAAAACCGGCTGATAGTTGATTTAGGACATGCAACAACACTTCACGTTTACCCGCCAAAGTCGCAACAAAATCTTATTCATGATCCCGAACACAATCAAATATATGTGAATATTTAGGCAAGTTAGGAAGATCTCTACTATTCATAAAACATGCTTTGGACTGGTTACCAATAGTTTTAGTCATCGGTTTTTCTGCCTACCCCTGTCTATGGCTGTGAGAGGGTCCCAAGGGCGCACTCATCACGACGGTAAGCCTCGCTCAGAGCTAGAGGTGGTGTAAACAAGCCGACAACGTTGGGCGAGCCACATAACAAGGAGAGCATGGCCGTCCCGACCCCAACGATGGTACAACTGGATTTCGAGAGAGACGAGAGACAGTGTCGAAGAGACTTCAGATCTAGTTTGTTGTGGAGAAAGAGCTGGCCGACAAAGAGAGAGTTGGCCGTTTCCTGTCGCGACCAACGTTGCTTTCCTCTCACCCGACCTAGCTCGTTCGTGAGCGCAACCAACTCCGCCTTGTTGCAACATCTTGTAGTACGAGTTATGGGAGTGGAGATGTGATGCTCCTGGGCTCCAATGCTCTTTTCATTTTATTTTTTATGCTTACAACTTTTTAAAAAACTAGAAGAAAAATCCTGCATGTTGTTAATGATGTATCCACAAACATTACAAGTGTGGATCTGAGTACATACTTTCAAATCTCTCAAATACACATGATTTTGTCATTTTTGTGTAGCTCATAATACAAAGAAATCACATTGGGAGTATTCTCCTTCCGTCTACGGATAAGTGTTCTTGTATCTTTTCTTATACTCACTCCGTTTACAATTACTTTGCGTTCTGGGTTTAGTCGAAGTCAACTTTGTGAAGTTTGACCAAATATAGAAAAAATATCAACATTTACAACAAAATTTTAATATTATTTGAATCCTCATAAGATATATTTTCATATTATTTTATGATAGTAAATTAGTATCACTAGATTTGTCTTCAAACATAGTTTTAAAAAGTACGAATTTGATGCCACATAAGTTGCTACTCTTTTTTCTAAAGTTGATCAAATTTTAAAAGGTTCGACTTAAGAAAAGTAGAGGAAACAAACTTGAGCAATGAAATTGTGCACACGCTCATACCCCGTCTCTCACCAAAGTCCAAACGTAGCAACGTACTCTGCGTCCTAGAAAAAAAAATACTAAGAAAATTAATTCGCAGGCGCAGATAAGGAAAGGCCGAAGCCCCGCGCCCCGCAAGCCTGCAGGCCAAAATTTGGAGCTCGCGCGCCTCACGGTACGAAATTCCGGACCCATCCCGCCAATCCGCCGCGCCCAATCTTCGCCACGCCATCGATCCGTGCCACCTTCCCACGGATCGCCATCTGAACCGTCCACACTCTCCGCATCGAACGGCACACACCCGCCTCCTCCCACCTCTCGCGGCCATGCCCCCTATTTAATCCCCTCCTCCCTTCCCCCGAATCACAACCACCACCCGCTCCACCATATCCACTCGCTCGCAGCAGCTCGAAGCAAAGGCAGATCGTCAGCCATGTCAGGCCGCGGGAAGGGAGGCAAGGGGCTGGGCAAGGGCGGCGCCAAGCGCCACAGGAAGGTGCTGCGCGACAACATCCAGGGCATCACCAAGCCGGCCATCCGGCGCCTCGCTCGCCGTGGCGGCGTCAAGCGCATCTCCGGCCTCATCTACGAGGAGACCCGCGGCGTGCTCAAGATCTTCCTCGAGAACGTCATCCGCGACGCCGTCACCTACACCGAGCACGCCCGCCGCAAGACCGTCACCGCCATGGACGTCGTCTACGCCCTCAAGCGCCAGGGCCGCACCCTCTACGGCTTTGGCGGCTAGAGGCCCTCGTCTTCGTCGCCGCCGCCTGCTAGATTCAGATGTGTTTTGTCCGCCCGTGCTCACGAGTCTTGCGGTCAAGAAACCTTAGATTGAATGCAATCCACCCTGTTTAGTTCATCTGTGTCTGTATTTCATCTAGCTGTAACCTGAAATCGTGGAACAAAGTTGTTCGTTTCTGAAGTTCGAATCCAGACTCGTTGATGTTCAGATACTGTGCTTGTGTTTTTTGATCTGCTATTTTGTCCGGTTTAATTTGTGTTTGGCCGATTATTTTTCCTTTCGTGCACAATTCGGAGCGCTTGAAGTTGAGATGTGAATTTCAGAAGTCGAATTGTAGATTGCTTTGCCATCCTTGGCCAATAGTTTCAGACGTACTAATCTGCAGGTGAACTTGCAATGCGAGAGAATCTCACGATGGCCAGCAAATCGTCTGAGCGCTTGCGAGCTCCCAATGTAAGCGCGAAAGTAATTAGCTATGTTTCTGCTGAATTTCAGTTATTGCAGTATTGCTTGAACTGTACTTCTGAAGAATTCACAGTGCACGTTACCTCTTGCCAAATAGTCTCGAGTTGCTTTCGGGATTCGACTAGGATCGAGCGAATTGGGTTCTTGAATGCCGTTAATCTGCATCGGAATTGAACTCGGGGGGTTGGAAGCTGTTTTAATTTCATTCGCCTGGGAGCAATCCTTGGTTCTGTTCTTGGCATCTTGCGCGTCTTGGGAGCATAGCAGTTCTTGGTTGCCGCCCCTGTTTCTTGGGACAGAAACAACATCCAGACACAGACCAAATCAGGCACGCGCGGGTCAGCGGAAAAATCTGGCGGGGAAGGCAGGGAAAAGGCGGGCTTTGGCGCAGCGATTCGCCGGCGTCTCCTCGTCTCGCGGCCTTCGCCGGCCGCCGCCGCCGTCGCCGCCCGCCGTCGCCGCCGTCGCCACTGAGGAGAGGCAGGGACGAGCGCCGTCCGCCGCGGGAACCAGGGCCGAACGCCGCCGCGGGCCGGGGACGAGCGCCGTCTGCCGCGGGAGCCGGGACGAGCTCCGCCGCGAGCCGGGACGAGCGCTGCCGCGAGCTGGGGACCGTTCATCATCGTCAGCGACCTCTTCTCAGGTCCCCTCTCTCTCTCTTATTCCATTAGTGCCAGGGGCGGAGCTAGCTCCCGGGCTCGTCCGGCAACTCTTCACTGCAGATTAGTCTAATTACTGTGCTTAGTAGTGATTTTTGTTGGGACAAAGCTAGCTGACATCGCTATGCACGAGCTTTGCCCAGGCTCCTCGCGCTGTCTGGCTCCGCCACTGATTAGCACTACATCTCTGAATAAATATGGAGACTTGCAGCGAGTATTGTACTTCTATTTTCTCTGTTCACTACAGCACAGCAGTATACTTCTATAATTCTGTAACTTGTATACTGTTTGAATTTCAGTTAGCTTCTACCTTGTTCCACTAATTTGTATACACTGTTTTTGAATTTGGCAGAATTGTGCGTTGTGCGATGGGATCGATTGGCAACAGGATACCCGAAGTTGGTATGCGGTTCAGAAATTCGGATGAGGCTTGGGAGTTCTGGATATGGAGGTCACATAGGCTTTGATGTGAGGAAAAGAAATACCATCAAAAGCAGAACTGATGGAACAATCACTTCATGTAGGTTTGTTTGTTCCAATGAAGGCATTCGAAGGAAAAGTCAAATAGATTATGAGCCGAAGCGCATTAGAGCTGAAACAAGAAACAATTGTAAAGTTCGGATGATTGTTTCATTTGATCGAGTGGACAATTTTTTTGAAGTCACCGAAATTGATTTGGAACACAATCACCTCCTTCAATTGCCACAAACCTGTCACTTGTTGGCATTACAAAGGAAGATTTCAGATGTGCAAGCTTTAGAGATAGAAACAGCCGATGATTCTGAAATTATGCCAAAAGCTTCACATGAGTTTGCATGTCGTCGAGCTGGTGGGAAGTTCAACGTTGGTTACACTTTGACTGACCAAAAGAATCATTTGCGAACCAAGCGGCAGCGGGAGATGGCTTATGGATAGGCCGGTAGTATGTTGAAGTTCTTTCGTGACAAGATAGCTGAGAATCCATCATTCCAATATCATTTGCAGTTGGATTGTGAGGAGCATATAGCCAACATATTCTGGGTTGATGCTAAAATGCTACTTGACTATGCACACTTTGGTGATGTTGTCACTTTTGACACTACATTTGGCACGAACAAAGAGTATAGGCCATTTGGTATTTTTCTTGGGCTCAATAAGTTTAGAGAAACAACCATTTTTGGTGCTGCATTGATGTTTGATGAAACACGCGACTCATTTATATGGCTCTTTGAGACATTTCTAGCCGCACACAATGGAAGGCAGCCTAGAACTATCTATATCGATCAAGATGCAGCAATGGGAGGAGCCATAGAGAAGGTCTTCACAGAATCATATCATGGACTGTGTACATTTCATATCATGCAAAATGCTGTCAAACATTTAACTCAAGTGGGAGTGGAGGATGAAGTGGAGGATGAAGAAAAAGAGCCTCATATTCTCATAGATTTTGGTGCTTGTATGTATGGATATGAGGACAAGGCAGCATTTGAAGAAGCGTTTGACAATATGAGGCTCAAAGTGCATAAGCAAACTTGGTTAGATAGCATCTACAAGGTGAAAGAAAAATGGGCTGAATGTTATATGAGAGATGTCTTTAGCTTGGGAGTGAGAAGTACACAATTAAGTGAGAGCTTCAACAATGCGTTGAAAAATCATTAGAAATCAGATTTTCATATTCTTCGGTTCTTGATGCATTTTGAGAGGACGGTGGAAGTAAAAAGAACAAAGGAATTGCAATCTGAATTCAATGCAAGAAAATATATACCAAGAATTAAGATGTTCACTCCTATGTTGGTGGAAGCAAGCAAAGTGTACACTTCGATTATATTTGAACCTTTCCAAGGTGAGTATGAAAGATCAACGGCTGCATGTTGTAGAGTATTGGATGGAAATAACAGATTTGCCGTTGCTATTGCGAGTTTGCATGGTGCACTTCGATTATATTTGAAGCTTTCCAAGGTGAGTATGAAAGATCAACGGCTGCATGTTGTAGAGTATTGGATGGAAATAACAGATTTGCCGTTGCTATTGCGAGTTTGCATGGTGATTTAGAGTTTGAGGAGGAGCGCATAGTGATAGGTGATCCTTTGACCAAAACGGTTTCATGTAGTTGTGGAATGTTCAATAGGACGGGGATATTGTGTGGACATGGTCTAAAAGTCCTTGATTTGATGAATATAAAGACATTGCCGACACATTATGTCTTGAAGAGATGGACTAGAGAAGCTCGCAATGGAAGTATACAAGATAAGGAAATACTTGCCTCCGTTGCACCTAGCATACAGGAAATACTCAATGCCACTAGTGCTATGGATGAACCATATAAAGACAAAGAGAATGTTGACCCAAATGTGCAGCAAATAGATGAATTGCTTAGAGCTGCACGACTGAAGAAAAAAGAGGTTCCGGCAACAAAATTAAGGAGAAAGAAAACTTGGCTTGATAAGTTACTCAAGGGAAAGCTACCGCGCCGACCAAAACGGGAGAAAATGTATGCTGCAATTGGTACATGATATGTTTTTATTCTTCATTTGTAAACTAATTACTATACTTTTCATTGGCAGCCAAAAAGAAGAAGGATGGTGTGCAAAAAAAGAAGAAGGATGGTGTGCAACAAAAGAAGAAGGATGATGTACAGCCTCAAATACTAGTGGAGAAGTGTGACAACACCAAAGGAGTAAATATGGAGCCCCAAGAGTGCAATGCTATCATGAGTTTCACCCAGTATTTTGGATATAGTTAAGTATAGTATTTTGGGCTAACTATAGTCGTCTTTTGGGGCCTAAGTGTACAAATCAAATGGCACTAAATGGCTGTTAAGAGCTCACTGAATTCACTGGAAAGTGGTACTGAAACTTCAAATCATGTACTTCTGAATTACTTGTGATGAAGTGGGTTGTCTGAATCTAAATAGTGATGAATGGCATGTCTGAATTTCGTATGAATATGAATGTAAACAGTATATTTGACTGGTGTTTGTACTGTTTCCGGACTAAAAGGCTGATGTTTATATTTTGTATTGTTCAAAACTGAATTTCTTGTGAATCTGAGTGCAAACAGTATTTTGACTGTTGCTTGCACTGTTTCCGGACTAAAAGGTTGATGTTTGTATTGTGTTTTGTTCAAAACACTTGTTTGTACTGTTGAATGACTAAAAGATTTGTATCTGTATCATATAAAGTTCAAAACTGTGAAGTTTCAGAGCGTCTGGGCTGAAAACTGTGAAGTCTGGATGTTTTTGCCTTGGGAAGCTGTGGTGCGTTGGATTCTGGCTGGGCGGTGGATTGGAGGCTGCGAGGCACACGGTGACACGCCGTTTGCATGTCACCTGATCTCTGTCCGTTTCTTGACTGCGCCTCTGCATTTGTGTTTTCGATCATAAAATTCAGCACAGTACCCTCCTTCCTTGATCTAACCAATGTTCTTTGCAAATCGCAACTCAACGCATGCAGCTCCACCTCCACCTTGCTGGAAGGCGAAGACTCGCCGCCCTGCTGCCGTCGCGGCTGGTGGACTTCATCGGGAACGGCGAAAGGTTCTTCACCAACACCGTCTCGTTCGTTTTCAGGGGAAGGTCCGTGTTCCGCCTGAGGAACGAGGTGGCCAGACGGCTGGGCATCACGAGGGAGAGAAACATCGACGAAGACCTCGTCATGTACGTCCGAGCGGGCACATACGGGCGGTTCACCCCTCTCGTCGTCGACCTACCCCGCAGCAGTCAGACCCTCGTAATCACGGTTGATCCGCCAGGTGAGAGACCCTGGCTGATATGTACTGGAACTGGCAGATACTATTTGCTGCATGATCATGATCTTTTGGGGTTTGTTCTAATGAAGTGCTAATCTTCCTGCGCTTCGAGAGCTTATACTGAAACCGTTGTCGCCCAGTATCAGATTGTTCGAAAATGGTAGTTTCTAGAAACTGTTGTAGTCAGTAGAACTTGGGAATTGTAGTCTGAAAAACAGTTAACTGAAAGTGTCGCTAATTTGCTTCAGTTAGGACTTGGAAATTGTATGAACTGTTGTCTTGTAGATATAACTAAAAGTAGCTGAACGGAAGCAATAAATATTTACATCATGCCTGTTGGATTTATCAGTCTGTGTACCGATGCTAGAATGGTGTCTAAAGCTACTTGGTTGCTGGGTAAAATCAGTTTCACGAGTCACTTGTTCATACTCACCCTTGACATGGAAATTATTAGTTTTGAAACTCTATCATTGGTCAGATGATCCAGTTCTTCAATTTAATTCCATTTGCAGCCAGTGAAAAACTTTGGAACTTGAAAACCCAAATCAGTCCACTCATCTCAGTTCAGCTTCAGAAAGAAGATGATGATGGCGCGCCCGCCTTCCCCGCGAACACCAGTGTGATGTCGACCTTTGGCTCACTTACTTACTCCCTGTACGATTCTAGTGTGCGTGCGTGCGTGTTATAACTGAGACACACCTCCTCCAATGAGTGTTGGGTGCTGTCCCCCCCTTATTTTGCTGATAAATGGAAAATTCAGGTGGGAGCCTTGTGCTCTCCCCGGTGACGCTTCAAAAAAAAAAAGAAGATGATGATTTATAAATGATTTAGCCCTTGTAATTGTTTCGAATAAATATGAGCAAAATTCAATGCAGCACTACATGAAAGCTACTTGTAGTTCGCATATTACATTACTTTCAGGTTTAATACATCAGCTGTCTTTTTGATCTTGCTGTTGACTTGTTTTAGCAATATGGGATCATTGAGCTTCTGCAATGGTTGCAGTTTCTGTGGCATGATGCCTAACTGCTTCACTGTTTTCTGCTAATACTGCTTCACTGTTTCTGGTAATCCAGCTAACATCGTGCCGCGATTCCCGGATTTCGACGCATAGTAGAGAAAGACCAGAGCAGCTCTCCTGACTGTTGCCTTACAGTTCACCTCTTCAGAAGTGTCGCTGCCTCGGACCGGCAAAATGAGAAATCTTAATTTTTGCATAGAGATATTGGTTGAGAGAAACTCTGCGGCTCTTGTGTTGCTAGCTAAACTTGATCTGTTCTCGTGACATTGCTTTTGACCTCGCGGTTCTGAAAATTCAGACCCTGCTTGAACAATTATGCAGTGACGTTTGGTTGTAATGGCTGCGTTCTTATTCTGGCCAATACTTCATCGGTGTTAGCTGCATTTATCTTAGATATAGCATCTGACGTGATGGTTCTTGCAGGAATTGAGCAATTGAGTTTAGCTGTGCCGTTTCAAGTTCCAGTCCAATGAAAGGCATCACCCTTTCTATCTAATCTTGCTTGTTGGTTATATGCAACAGCAGCAACCCAGACTTACCCTTTTGTGTTTGCTCGGTTTAATTCTCTGATGAGTAGTAGGGTATAATATTCTGAAGCAGAAAAGATTCTCTGAAATCCGGATAGCTGTGAGTTGAGCACTTGATAATAGCTGTGCCGTTTCATGTTTGAGTCCAGCAAAAGGCGTCACCCTTTGGTGATGCGCAACAGCAGTAACAATTATGTGATTATTAGGTTAAAATTCTGTGATGAGTACTAGGTTAAAATTCTGTGACGATATACACAGGCTTCTATTGGCTTCTCGCAGGAAGGCTATCATGAAACTGAACACTTGATACAACTAGACGTTTTGAATAGTCACAAACATGGTGCACACAATCTGGAGGTAGGATATACACATATGCTGAAGTTATAAACAACTAAAAGAACCCTAACATTATGTAATATTAACACAACCAAAATTTAACACTCCTGTTAAAAATATACATGTACACCTGTGCAGAAAAGAAATGAAAAATCACTATCAACTATTGGCAGGAAGATGGCTGAAGCAGCATATAGAGGGTAAATTCCACTCCAAAGCTCTGAGCAGTATCAAGTTCTTCTTGCTGCTGCATTTACCCGATCCGCAGAATCACAATCAAGTATAGAGTAGCACAACCATACTTCTAGATATACACATTGCAGCAGTTCAGATTGTTGTCATAGGGTGAAGGGAACACCAGAGTCTTCGGATGAGGGTTGTAGTGCATTGATCTTGATAACATATTTCTTTCTGCTAGACATGCTGCTGCCCTCAGAGTTCGTCTGTGCGTCAATTAAGCTATCATACAAGGTGGAGTCCTCGTCCTCGTAAGCGTTCCCGATATAACCGCTGCACTTGCGGCAGAGCAACCGTGTCCTCTTCCTGAATAAACCCCAGGAAAACCTTGAGCGGAAGTATGGCGTGCAGCTCACCTCATCGGTTTGTGCGAACCGGCTCTCGTCGATTGTAAAGAAAGAGATAACGCCTTTCCTGATCTGCTTTCCATACTTCGATCCAATGTTCGCTGTGTTCCTTGTCGAGGAGCTCAAGTTCAATGCATAGCCACAATATCCACAGCTGCCAGGAAAAAAAAACATACATCATCAATCAAACTGGACGTAAACACTTAATCTGAAACTATTTTTTTTACGAACTGGAGCAGAAGCTCTGCTATTGCAATTTAGTAGGGGAAAACATTACAGGACAGTTCAGGATTTGTTTTTTACAAAGCTGAATTTTCCAACGGCATTTCGCTGTACACGGCGCGACACTATCTGGTTGAGTCTTGACTACAGCCTGCCGGAAGAGCCCAAGCTCTTCCCTCACAATCTCAGTGACTGTCGGCGGCGAAGCCCTCTTTCCTTCAAAAGTACAGTCAGATTTCTTAATCTGAAACTACCATCCTACTGTTTCCACGAGAATGTCATATTCACAGAACCGACAACTCTGAGTTTTTTCTGCGAGGCATTCACAAGTTTAAGCTGTGCCCCATAGTATTTATCTGTGTCTACTCAGGTATCCACTGTCAGCAGGCAATGTTAGCCTGCACAGAAAATGTCACATCCAGTTCCTATTTTCGAGTTACTAGTATTTCTGATGATCACTTGCAAGAATGAAACAGAGGGCCAATGATGATTCACTTTCACTCTACCTCACTTGCTCGGAACGGGCGCTTTATCTATGATCAATCTACTTGGAGTCTCTACCTAACAACCAGAACTAACTAGAGCCAAACGATTCAGTATCCATCCTGTACCATCTGAACTCAGCAACACTGCAACAGTAATCTGAAAATAACAGTTCTTGCAAGTTTAAGCTATGCCCCATGGTATTTATTCGCGTCTAATCAGGTATCCACTATCAGCAGGCAATGTCAGCCTGCACTGAAAATGGTACATCCAATTCCTATTTTCCAGTTACTAGTATTTCTGACGATATATTGCAAGAAAGAAACAGAGGGCCAATGATGATTCACTTTCACTATACTTCACTTGCTCGGAACATGCACTTTCTCTATGATGAATCTACTTGGAGTCTCTACCTAAAAACCAGAACTAACCAGAGCCAAACGATTCAGTATCCATCTGAACCCAGCAACACTGCAACAGTATTCTGAAATTAAACCGCCCCAGGACGATGACCTCATACAGATCACCTTGCCGGACTTATGGAAGACAGGGCAGGAAGTAGAAGTTCAGGTTCGAGAAACCAAGATTAGGCCAACACGAAGACCAAACCAGATTCTCGATCCTAGGGTTCAATTAATCGGTTCCTACCCAACTAAGCAGCGGCGGAAAGAGTACGGCAGCAGGGAAGGGAGTTTTGGGAGCGAACCTGTAGGCGACGTCTTTGGCGGAGTAGCAGCCGTCGAGGCTCCTCGCCATGCTTCCCTCCCCCGGCACCTACCAGCAAGAGTCCTGATCGATTCTGGAAGAATCCGGGAAGAGGGTAGAGTAGTTCGCTCGTTCGGTTGATTTGATTGGGAGGGGGAAGTGGGCAACGGTCTCCGCGGCAGGCAGGGTTGGGCGACCGCGCTGGCTTTTTAGTTCTTTTTTTCTCGTTGCCTTTTGCGCACGTCGTTGGTGGTATGGAATGATGGGGCCGTTGCTGCCCGCAACGTGGCCAACGCCGCGTTTGTGATGTGAGCTGATGCGGTTGTGTGAAGATGACACCTCCTTCGTTCATTGTATTTGCGTGTTGCCAAACGTTGTGCTGCCCTGCTCTCTGTTTAAATACAAGTACAGAACAAAAAGTCTTTAGTCCAAGTTATATTCTTTTGCGAAGGCAACTAGCCATATATTAACCAGGTTTAATCCTTACAAGAACACAAGCTTGGCGAAAATAGGCTAGCTTGACGGAGTCATTATAACCATGGCCATGAAGTCATCGGATGTTGTCTCCCGGCGTCAAAATCTACCGTCGAAGGCGTGAGAGAACGAGGGAATGAGTCGGCGAGGATGAGAGTTGTGTGCCGCTAGGGTTTTTGTAAGAGAGGAAATAACGGTTTAGTAGATTATGTAAGTGTGCACATATGTACGTGTCTAAGCGTTCTTTGAATTGTTTTGCTTGAAATTAGAGATCATGATTTTAACAAAAGTATAGGGCAAATGACGAATTCTCAGGATGTACTAGGCATCTGAACGCGGCAAATGCCGCGCGTGTGTGTTTGAATTCGAATTTGAAAATGGTGACATTGTAAAGTTGTGTAAGTTTGGAAATCATTGAAATTGAAAATGCTTTCGTTTTAAAAATGGATGGATTTTGGAGATTGTTCAAATTTGGAAATTATTGTAATTCAATTTGAAATGTGTTTTGTTTTTTTGACGTGAAAATATTCTGAGATAGTTAGTATTTTTTTTTAGTTTCTTCACACATTTTAGAGTTCTGTTAAATGTTTAGCAAGTTGAAATGGTTCTATATGTTTGTATTTTGTTGAAATATTTTTCTGAATTTTATGTTAGAGGATGTACAGCATATGATCGTTTGTTAAAGTCAATTTATAATTAGAGGAAATTCATTTGGATTTTATACAAAATATTCTTCAATTTAGAGTGGTGAAATGCCATAAAATATTTATTTGAACTCCATAATTAGAGAGAATGCAATATGTGAGATAATATGTGAGGTATTTATATTTTAGAGTATCTCTTTTTTTTTTAGCAAATTCAATTTTAGAAATGAGTTGCATGTATTTTTTTATTGAGAATTATGATTATATTTTATTGTAGAAGAAGCAATTTGTCGTATTTATTATTTTCAGATATTTAGAAAATTGGGATGTTTGGATATATTTGAAGTATAACATAAGCATTTGTTTCAACTACATAATTAGGGTTAATGCAATTTGTGAGATATGTTTTAGAGTGTTTTCAATTTTCTAGCATTTCGAAATGTTCAAATGTGTTGCATTTCTTTGAACATTTATTTCAAAAATGTATTATTTTTTTGAAGGAAAATACTTTGAAATAGTTAGTATTTTTTTTTGAGTGTCTTTATATATTATAGAGTACTGTTAAATGTTTAGCAAATCGAAATGGTTTTTCAGATATTTAGAAAATTGGGATGTTTGGATATATTTGAAGTATACCATAAGCATTTGTTTCAACTACATAATTAGGGTTAATGCAATTTGTGAGATATGTTTTAGAGTGTTTTCAATTTTCTAGCAATTCGAAATGTTCAAATGTGTTGCATTTCTTTGAACATTTATTTCAAATGTGCTAATTTTTTAAAGGAAAATACTTTGAAATAGTTAGTATTTTTTTGAGTGTCTTTATATATTATAGAGTACTGTTAAATGTTTAGCAAATCAAAATGGTTATATATTATTTTGAATTGTAGGTTGGAAGATATAAATTTTTTGAATTTTTTTTTTTTGTAATTGTTGGTATATTGTTTGTATTATTTTGAGGTGTAGGTTGGAAGGTATAATTTTTTTTTAAGTTTTAACATTTTTTTCAACTGTTATTTTTTGTTAAATTTCTGGCAGATAGGTCGCATATGTCAGGGGTTTCTTTATTTTGAAATCATTTTAAAAAAATAAGAAGAATGAATTTTTTAAATTTTAAATGCCTTTCAAATCTGAGCATCTTGCAAACGTGAAAAGAATTCAAATATGCGTAACTTCTCAATTTTACTAATTTTTGAAATCTAGACAACTAATAAATGCAATTTTTTTGAATTTCAATAGTTCTAGAATCTGAACAATTTTTTTACATTGACGTTTCCAAATATGAATTTTACCGTACGGTTACGGTGTATGCCATAATTAGTAAGCATTTATTTATGCTATAATTAGTCAGCATTTATTTTTTGTGACCATGGTGATATTTTCCATTTGTTTGTTGACAGCGATATATGGATTTTCGGTACTTTCAAAACCAATCCCAGACTCGTGTTCTATCGATAAGAACTAAACAACGGAAAAGGAAAAGAGTAGTCAACATACGACGTCGATGCACTGCACACTAATTAGTGGTATTGAAATGCATCCTTAAGACATAAGAACTAATTTAAATGAAGTTGGAATGGCTAACAAATGTTATTCCACAAATTACATATTTGACATGAAATGGTATTTTAGTTCTTCTAATTAAAGATTGTTCGAAGTTGCTTAATCATGCATGAAGATGTAATAGTTGTAAAGGTTTCATTTTTCTGCAAAATTTTATATTTTATTTGCGTTTGTTTGAATTGTAGATCAAAAGTTATGAATTTTACAAATTTTAGTATTTTTTGTAATTATTAAATAGCTGACATTTGGGACCCACATATCAGGGTTTATTAGTTATGGAAATAAATATGGGAATTTTTAAAAAAATGGTAGGTGACGTCAGCAGTGACGTCACGGCTGCAGACGCACGGCCGAGCTCCGAGCTCCGCCGAGCTCGCGCTCGAGCAGGCGAACGCGTTCGCGAGGTTGGATCCGTGTGGATCTGCGAGAGGGCATCGCGGGAAGGCGACTGGCGGCGGAGATGGACCAAATGGTCGTCGGAGATCGCCGGCGGAGACCAAATCAATGCGGCGGAAGCATGCGCACGGTGGCGTTGAATCCGCCGTGGATCGGCCGTCCTGGCATGTGGTTTTTGGCGAAGATGTAGACGACGTAGCGGCGGAGCGTTCTATATGCTTCGATTTAACCAGAGAGGTGCGGAGCAGCGGCGGCAGGCGTCGGCGGCGCCGGCGACTCTGAACGTCGCGGGAGAAGAAGGGAGGGGGGAGCTGTGGAGTGATTTTTACACGGAGGTCCACGATCTTTCGCGAATTTGCTAACCAGTCCTTTGCGGGGTTTCCTGCAAAATGTTGCACTGTAGCGCGACGTGTCCGGCTCTGATTGGAAGAAATCCCCCAACGCCAGTAACACTGTAGCTCGCACGAGTTTTGAAGTGATCCAGACCGTTGGTCACGTCGATCGGACGGCCACCGTAAAAAAAGCGACGTGGATAGCTGAATCGGTGGCGAATATCCAACGTACTTTTATATATAGTAGGGATAGGGATATAGAACTAGTCATGGCGCTAGTCTCAAGCGATCTCAAATAAATAAATGTCCAGTTAGGTAAAGAATTAACGCAAATTGAGAACCCAACACATCGTCCGACAGTTAGAAGAATGAGAGTATTCTCTCTGTCCACCGGACATCAATTCTTGAATTTGACTATATGTCTCATTATTAAAACGAGTTTTTCATTTTTATCGAAGGACGATCTTTTTACAATGGAGGAAAACAATAGTGACGATTTTTTTCGACAAGAACAATATATAGTGACTTGCTCAAAGGGCACATCGTGAGTATGGCCATCATGTGACGTGGCAATATATGTGGTGTGGGGCCGGATTCATATGCATGTTCATGTATTATACTTGGCGTGTCCGAAAAAAAGAGGGTAAAAACCGTTAGTGCGAGCTATTTGTTCATCCTCTGTTGACAACTTGGCAGAAGGACACGAAGCTCCATCACGAATGCCCATCTAGATAAGGCACATGTTGTTTTCCTCCGTGGCTTGGCTTGGTTTGTGTGTCATTCTCCCTGCAATTAGTTTAAAAAAGAAATGGCCCACAGTGATGCGACTGCTCCTTACATGATAATAGTGTTAGGTTTGGAAAAAAACTCTATGAAATAAAATATACAGGCAAGATAATTTTATTCATCAAGTACATCGAAGAGAAAAAACAGAGTACTAAAGGGAATTTGGCTTTAGTCGTGATGGAAGTTGCTCAACCAGACTTGTTTAATTCCGGTTCTTTAATTTTGACTAGTACAGTTGATTTTGATCATTTGGCTGTGTAGCAGCTATTTTCCATTTTATCATTTGTTTAGAATTTATATTTTTATCACTATTTTTTTTTGCAGCAGACTAGTACTCCGTATAAAACAAGTCAAGCACATCAACCTAGCAACCGTAAACTTTTCTTTTGAGAGGAAGCGACAACAAACTTCGTCTTCCAATATAGAGTAAAAAACATGATAGTGTGTTGTATATCGTCCTTACTTTATCGTCCACAGTGTCATGCAGGGATGCAAGTCTGCGTGTGCCCCATGACATCCTGGTATATTTGCTTCAGAAAATACAACTTTATTGAATCGAAATTGGAAGAAAATTTAAAACTAGGTATTTAGATGTCTGCATTTCTTTCTGAAAAAATAAAAATAAAATTTGTGTTTAAGTACTTTGTATCGAATGGAAAATCGTATTTTCTGCTGGACGCCAGCCGAGCTCGGGTACCCGGGGCTGTCACAAATTTCAGAAGCCGCCTCCACAAACCAAAGACCGACGACCACCGCGCCGTATGATTGCTTCCTCCAGTTGGCTTCTCCGCCTCCACCCCGGCGCGGCCTCGTAGCCCCTTCTCCGGGCCAGCGACCGCGGACATGGCGGCGGCGGCGGAGGTCTACACGCCATCCGCCGCGGCGGCGCAGCACGGGGGTCAGGCGGCGTGGCAGGCGGTCGTGGGGTGGCTCGGGTTCCTCCTGCAGGTCCTTCTCCGGGTCATCCGTGGCGCGCCCTCCTCCTGCGCGAAGGTCCTCAGGCTCCTCGGCGTCCGGCACCCCCTCCTCTCCGCCGCCCCCGCGGTGGCCTTCGCGCGGCTCCCCTCCCAGGCCCCCGCTGACGAGTTGCGTCCGCTGCCGCCCCTGTCTCCGCCGTCTGAGCGGCTCACGGTACGGACCCGCGTGTTGGTGTGCGCGAAAGGATGGTGCCCTTGGGCTCTGGGACTTTGCGTATGGTAGGGATCATCTCCGTGGTTGGGTTTAGGGGGTTAGTGGTTAACTGCAGCTAAATTAGGCGTGGTTCTAGAGCTTGATTGCTATGTGCAGGCAGGAATGTTTAGCAAGGTTAATTTTGAGGTGAAATGGTGGTATGATTTAGTATCAGACATCTTTAACAACAGATTAGCACTCTTCCTATCTCAAACTGAATGCTAGGCTAGGCTATAAATCTGCTTAATTTGATGTTTTACAGTAGTTATCAAGTCTTCTTCAGTGAGCTTCCTTGCTAACTGATGCATAGTCTGTAAAGTATTTTGGGGGTGTATTTCCAGGTAGTGCTGGACTTGGATGAGACATTAGTCTGTGCATATGAGTCATCGAGCCTTGCTGCTGCCGTGCGCACCCAGGCGATCGAAGCAGGGCTGCATTGCTTTGACATGGAGTGCATATCATCTGAGAAGGCAAGCAGGCGACCATATTTGCGCTTTTTCCTATCATATTTATACTGTTTTAGTTTACTTCTCACTTTGTAGGAAGGTGCTTATGGGGTTTTGTCTTTCTTGGCCTAAAGGATGCCGAAGGCAGACAGAGGGTGAATCATGTAACTGTGTTTGAGCGTCCTGGTCTGCATGAGTTTTTGCAGCAAACTAGTGAATTCGCCGATCTTATACTCTTCACTGCTGGCATGGAAGGTTTGTCTTCCCGAATATTCATATTGATGTCCATCAAGATCCCAGATGATTTCACTGCATATAACTGATGTTTGCTTTCCCCAGGATATGCAAAGCCTTTGGTTGACAGGATAGATGCTCACAACAGGTTCTGTCACCGTCTCTATAGACCATCAACTGTTAATACGTAAGTTGTTATTAACATCTCTATACGCTGTAAATAATGGACTCTTTGTTCCTGACTATATTTTTCTTGTACCGGATAATCGTCTTACTCGCTGAAATAGTGAAATGCAACTATGGCTGATTTTAGTGGGTGGCCTTTGGCAAGTATGAAATAAAATACGTACATGTGTTACACTATAACGTGGTGACACTCCATTCATGCTCATGGTTTTTTTCATATTTCTTTTTATTTTGCCAACTACTACTTCCAATCCATCTTTATTATTATGGTGTGCAAATTTGAGGCACAACACCAGTTTGTGCAATTGTGCATATCCAAGATTGAAACCATGTATTGTTTCAATAGAATTGAATGAAACCTCCATAATGGACTGAAACCAGATCTATTGAGGCACATTTTTGCCGGACTGCTTGCCAACAAAACATGCATGATCTTATATGGGAAGCCGGTTTGTGCTGATGTTCCCGTAGACTTGTATATGTTGTTGATTGTAGTCTGTTCATGTTTCTGTTTATGAAATTAAGCTTTCTGCTGCATTAGTTGAGCCGCTTCAGTTTTCTAAAGCTGGCATGGTCTCAATTTCAGGGAGTACAGAGACCATGTAAAGGATCTTTCTTGTTTGTCCAAAGATTTCCGTAGAATTGTACTTGTCGATAACAATCCATATAGTTTCCTACTACAGCCACTGAATGGGATACCATGCCTTACGTTTTCAGCTGGACAACCCGTGGATGATCAGGTAAGGTGGTACTGTAGATAAGATCATTTTTTGGTTCTGAACTTAAAATTTCCAGTGTTACTAAACCAGTTATGTTCCTCAAATTTTAGCTTATGAGAGTGATCTTTCCGCTTCTCAAGCACCTTTCTCTTCAAAAGGATGTTAGACCGGCACTGTATGATACATTTCATATGCCAGAGTGGTTTCAAAGACATGGGATTCCACATATTGATCAGGCAACTTAAGTTCTGCAGCAACTGAATTGGATGATTAGGTGAAAGCTGAAAGACGAGCTGCTCTTCTTGGGATTATATACTTGTACATTTATATTCATTTAGGTCCTTTCATACGAGCCATTGTTCAAATGGGGTAACCGTGCCCAGAGAGAAGATAAAAATGTAATGTAGGCTTTGACACATTTTTAATGTCATGAACCTTAATTTATCTGTTGTATAGCATTGTTGTTGTTGATGGTTGGGTTAATCTGACTGAAGGTTTTGTCTGTGTGAGGGAGTAAAGATCTGTGAAGTTCGGTCGAGGTTCTACATCAGTGGTTACCTAGCAGGCTAACACCTCCATACACATTTGTCAACCTTAATCGCTTGCGGAAACTACAATGCCTCTTGTTCAAATTTCACATGGTGGTGTATATTTGTGGCGGATCTCATAATAAATGTCTGTAATCCTTCGTGGTGGAGTAAATTATACTTCCTGGAGTATGCTGGAGTGGTTGAGTTCAGTTATTTTGTCCGACTTCTGGCGAGTTTTTCAGGAGCTTAGCAGCACCGCGGCAAATAATCGGTAACATGGCAAACGAAGCTTGAGCCTATAGAAACTTGAACTCAACCGTGGGTTTACTTTTCGATGAATGTGGTTCAGTGAGTTGGGTGCAGGATTTTGCCTTTTGGGGCTTCAAGTAGTTGGTTCGAAATTCAACTAAATATCAAAACCCTATTTAAACAAGCCGTAAGTACTAAATATACACCCTAGACCGATTAAACAAAACTTGATTTGCTATATATATCAGAATACCATAAGAGCAAACGCTACCTGTAAAAAAAAGGTACCTTCTCGCATGAATAGGCAGGCCATGAATTGCGTGAAAATAAAGGCTACAGAGAGAAAATCCAGTTGCAAGAAGGGAGATATCGTTTCACTAGGGAACACTGAAAATCTCCCGTCTGTGATTGTGTGAAGAATGCTTTAGCTCAAGGATATGCGTGAGAAAACCATGGATTCCCCAAGGGTTGGGCCTCTTTGGATTGAAGGAATGTTCGACGTGATTTTGTACTTAATATAATAAAATCATGTGATATTTGATAAGAATGGAAAATGCATACGTCAATGATTATGGATTATAAGGTGGCCGTGCAATCACTTGAGCTGCTTGTACTAATCCTCTTATTTAATTAATTACCTGTTGTTAGCTCTCCATGCATGCAGAGTGGAATTGGGTCACGTACCAGCTTATGCTAGCCTTCTGTCTTGAGCTGCATGAGCTAGCTCTATTCGCATGCACAGGGGTTCACGGAGTTCACGTACACGTACGCGCCCAAGTCCATGCGCCAGGCTCGCTCGCGTCGACCTGCACCAAGCCAACTGATGGGCGGGACTCTCGCGCCGGATCGGCGCGACGCGCTCTGCTGAGATAAGATAAGCACGTCCCCATGAAACGAGGAACGGCACAACAGCTTGCAAACGTCTCCCGCGCAGCGTCGTTGCTATCCCTTCATTTTCGTTCATTCCCACCTGACGTTGGCCTATAAGAAGGCCGGCAACAAGCACATAGAGGAGCAGAGGGAGAATCATTCAAGGAGAGCGCATGACACGCCCGCCAGGGCTGTGGATGCTCGCACCAGGCGGTGACCATTGAGGACACGCCCTCGTGCTGGCGGCCGCGGCGCCCCGGACATGCCAACCATGGTGACGGCAGCACGCGCCGGAGAACGACCGGCGATTCTTTCTTCATTCGAACCAGCACGTCAGGGCAGAAGGCAAAAGCAACGGATTGAAGCGCTCCTGGCATGTCGCCTGCCGACGTCGAGATGTTGCGGCTGTGTAATCTTCACGCCATCTTCATCACCGTCACCAAGGCGATGTACCGAGAACGGGTTCACGGCCCGGCGTCTTCTTCATCACCACCATGTACGATGACGATGTCCCGACGGCTGACACATGACTCGGCGACATCTCCATCTTCATGAGTACGTCGGCGAGACTGCCGGCGAGTAGCACGGCGCCATCTCCAACGCCAAGACGACGTCGCGACGGCCAGCGTATAGCCCGGCGTCATCTCCCCCATGTGATAAAGCAGCCGGTGAGCACACGGCGCCAGCTACAACACCAAGGCGACGTCGCGACGGTCGACGTACAGCCCGGCGTCATCTTCCTCCATGTTACAAGGCAACCGGTATACAGCCCGGTGTCATCTCGAACTCCGCGACACGGCGGGCGGCATCGGCACCACGACGCGCCAAGATGTATTTCACCAGGCCATCACATCAACAACGTCGATCTTGTTTGTCAAGACGCTCTTTGTCCAGGCCACCAAAACAGGTGGTGAACTTCTTCGGCAAGAACGTCGCCATCGGAGCTGCCCGTGTCCGCGCAGCCCGCCGGCGACTTCACCGCCAAGATGTACATCTGAAGTGTAGCCGATGGAGCTCACGGTGAGTGCAGAGTTCATGCCATCCACGTCGAGCCCACGGCACCATTCTCAACAAGGTCATCCTCTTTGACAAGAACGACTCGCCGTCGTGCAATCCGCCGACGCCAAGGTGCTGCCAACGTGCAGCCCCAAAAGCCATCTTCATCGCCATGATGTTCATCTAGAAGAGTAATCGATGGAGCTCGTTGCGATGCGGAGTCCATGCCGTTCACGTCGAGCCCATGGCACTGTCAACAACATTCAAGAAACTGTATCAAGTAGCTATGTTGCAGGGTGTAGTCCATCATGCATGCCAGCACTCCAAGACCCGATGCATGCATCAATCTCACGACATGCAAATCCAATCACTCAGGTATGTCCAGATTAATTAATTATTTTACTTCATGCATGTTCATGTCATCAGGTACGAACGAATCCAAGTATGGATAATGGACGCCGTGGAGTCGGCTCCATCACGCCCACCGCTGGAATCTCAACGCCCACACATCCGCACGCCAGCTGCTGTCAACGGAGCTGCAACGGAGACTACATCGACACACCAGGCCATCTTCAACAACCTCTCCCTGACGCCGACCGCAGACACTTCATCGACACTCCCGTGCCGGACTTCCTCGACACATCTCCCCGACAAGGATGCCGACTGCACCTGCACATCGTCTTTCGTCAACGTCAACAATCTACGCCGGTTGAATTACACGACCACGACACATCAAGCCTCCAAAAGATCATGCATGTCTTCGGCGCCACAAGATCTACATCGACAACTTCATATACCGTCGTCATCGAGCCACGTTGCCGCGCGACGACATTCAAGTCTTCTTCGATTTCTACACCAACACTTTTCCTCGACATCGTCCTAGCATCGACGAGGCGAAGTCACTCCACCGACATGTCCTTTTTCCGATGAAACAAACCACTTCTTGCCGGGCACCGATGAGGCAAAGGCAAACCATCAAGTCCGACCGACGAGGCGGACATCACAAGGCCGGGCACCGACGAGGCGAAGGCCGCCTACCTGTCTGAGCTGACGAAGCCAGACATCTTCATCATCGGACATCGACAAGTTGGAGGAATGCGACTAAGCATCGCCGGAGCGACGGACGTACCGCTCCATCTTCCACTTCACCATCGCATCATCATCATCCACACCAAGCGCATGGAGAAGACGAGACTTGAAGACTATGACCATTGCAGCAGCTTAATCGGAGGTGGTCCGCGACCTTGCCTCGCGGACGTAATTAAGCGGGAGCCATCCGAGGCCCCGTGAACCAGAACATCACAGTCGCCCAAGTCATATCGGCCGCGCTAGCAGGCCACGGAGCGCATATTGTAAAGGGATCATGTACTTTTGTTTCTCCAAGAGAGATTAATAAAATGCAAGTTTCCCTATATTTTTTTGTGTACTTAGTACACTGGCACGCCCGCATATTTATTTTCCCCTGGCGCGTAGAGAGATAATAATAGCGCATACGCGTAGTTATTATTTTTCGTGTCAAACAAAATGGCACGCCCGGTGGGACCTGGTTCTCCTCCCATCTTTGCTGCGCAACAATGGTCGTTGAATTCGTCTTATGGCTCTTCTCCAACTTTCAAGATGGTGTGGATATTTCTTGGTGAAGTCCTATATCTAATGGTGATTTCAGTTAACTACAAGGGCCTTTGGTGATCATCTGCGATCACTTGTTGTACAGAAGATCCAAGGGTGCAATTTTAATATGCCCCGATCCTGGTTTTATATTCTATGGAGCAGCCATGTTAAGGAGGCAAGATGTTGCTGCTATTCGGCAGGCGTTATTGGTGGCCAAATACACTATCGACGCATTATGGCGAGAATTGTCAAAATCGATTTAATGCCCGACTTGCTGGTGGCTCTTTGAATCAAGGAAGTGCCCACTAAAAGCGAAGGCGAGCTTTGTCAATCGTGTATGTAAGCTCTAGCTGGTGAGGCCATCAAATAAGACGGCCCTCGAATTTAAAGAAGTCATCCTCGACATACACTCCTGATGGCCCCATCTCCTCCAACCTATGGGTGCCTTGAAGTGATGGCGGAACTTCGAGGGGACATCTTCACCAAGCGCAGGTTCTTGTCGAAGAGCTATCGCGGATATAGCCTTCACATATGGCATTTATTTTGAAAATTGCATCACACATGCATCACATTATTTCATCTCTTTGCATAATCGGATGCCATGCTTAATCATATAATGATTTTTTTTTTAACAAAATTCCCGATGATGTTTGAAGATTTGGCTACCTTGGGACTTGTCAGAGGGTTGCACAATATATCATGTTGCAGATGGATCTGATCCCACACCCGTAATGCACGACACGTGCCTATTGTATGCTTCTGGAGGCTGCGGAGAAGACTACTTGGGTTACTTCTGAGTAATGACCCCACACCCCTTTGCTTCCGGAGGTGTCCCAGGTTCATCGAGGCACCACGCCCCGGGGAAGACTCTAGGGAAAAGATCAAGAGAGGGCTGCCCCGCCCAACAAAAGTTGGACGTGGTGCGTAGTCACTTGGCAACCCCGGGTGTGCCACCAAAAGCTCCACATAATATGCCTGAGGGTTTTAGTTGACCAGGTGAATGGCTGCCTTCCAAGTTCTCAAGGTGGCTCCGGAGGAAACGTCAAGTATCTCCAAGCAAGTTTAATCAATCGTCAAGAGAAGGAGGAAACATCAAGTATCTCCAAGCAAGTTTGATCAATTGTCAAAAGAAGAGCAAGAATAAAGCAATTTCCAAGCAAGTGCAAGCAATCATGTAAAAAAAATATCTCGTGAAGTCAAGGAACGGCCAAATTGTTCGTGAAAGCAGTCCTCGCAAGAGCAAAATATCCATGAAGTGAAGAACCAAGTCCAGCAGTTCGGAGCAGTAAGGAATCACTGAAAAGAAGGCGGTCGGTAGTCATTCACCACCCCTCAACAAAGGCATGACAAATTTTTACAAGCCATTGTCCCAAAACACTACCCTGATTTTACCTCACCCATGCTTTGGTGTTCTTGAGGCACGGAAGGGAGCATGGTGGAGCTGTGGGGTTACTCATTCTTTGATGGGCTAGAGTATGATTTTCTGCTGCCTCTCAGAAGCATCCATGAAGCATGGCGTCTCCACACACGCACGCCAAAGGAAATTAATATTGTGTTGCAACCGCCATAGTCCTAGACGGTTCCCAATGACAAGTCCTTTTGTAGCCTTTTCTGATTACAAATCTATGCATCATGATCTACATTGGGGTAGTAACACATGCATGTTTTCAAAGCCTCTTTGTTTTTTTATGATACACAACATACGTATGCATTGTTTTGCACACTTAGTGCAGCCATCCTCATTATTATGGCGCACATGTTGAACCTGCGCTAAGAAGATGGCTAAGCGGATTATAATCTGTACGCCGTGACATCGCCGACGACTTCTCGGCGCTCCATTTCTTCACCACCAAAACATCATGGACGCCGCGGGCAGAAATCCGTGCACCATGACTTCGCCGACGACATCCCGGTGGTCGATCCTCTACTTCAACATATCATGGGCGCTGGGGCAGCAACCCGTGCACCATGACGTCGCCAACGACATCCCGGCGCTCGGTCTCACTTCAACATACATCATGGGCGCTGGGGCAGCAACCCGTGCACCATGACGTCGCCGACGACATCCCGGCGCTCGACCCTCTACTCCAACATACATCATGGAAGCTGGGGGCAGCAACCCATGCACCATGATGTCGCCGACGACATCCCGGCGCTAGAACCTCTACTCCAACATACATCATGGTCGCTGGGGCAGCAACCCAAGCACCATGACGTCGCCGACGACATCCCAGCGCTCGATTCTCTACTCCAACATACATCATGGGCGCTGGGGCAGCAACCAGTGTACCATGACATCGCCGACGGCTTCCCGGCAAACGATCTTCTACATCAACCTAGATCACGTATGGACACTGGGGAATCAACACCCGTGTGTCCATGTCTTCTCTGGCCTATACATTAGGCGTACTGGAGAGCTAGAACACCACACCTGAGACTTCGCTGATGGCATCCCAGCGTCCGATCATCTACATCAACATATAACATGGGCCAGCAACGCCCGTGTGTACATGACGTCGATGGCATTCCGACGCCTTATCTTCAACAACAACGATGCTGGGGCAACACCCTCGATCGTTTACACAGCCGATGGCTAATCCGGCACTCTCTCTCATGAGCTCGCTGAAGGCTTTCCAGCATAATATTATCCTCTCATATATAGACGGTCAATGTCTTTCTGACCTTCTTATGCATTACCAAGACATTTTGGCATTATCCAGGCGATTGTGGGATGAATACCAATGGCTTTCTGGTGTCTCATCTTCATCAACACGTCAGTTTTATGGGAGCAGTGCAACGCGGCAGTATGATCAGCGTGAATCTGTGAAACCCTTCGACCTAGTCGGCTGGCACCGTGGTAGCTGCGGTCGCGACTAGATTGATTAAATTTCTTCAAGGCGCGGCATGGTGTTTCGCTGCTAAAAGAAGAAGAAGTAAGGTTGTCTTTGTTGGCTGGCACCATGGCTGTTTACATGGTCGCAACAAGCTTCCTTATCCAATGCATGTGCAGCGTGCTACCACTAAGCGCGCCAGTACACCCGGCGGCGCTACGATGCCCATCGACATTGTGGCTGCCAAGATCGCGTCTTCAACACCGACACCTTTGCAGGCCGTCCGCCGTCAAGTGAAGAACTCAGATGCATTTGTGCATGGTCATCTTACGCAGCATGTTCTGACTTCATTGATCATGGTGGCAAGATCAAAATAGTGCAGCCGATTTGTGCGGCGCATAGTCATTGCACTACTACAAGTGCATGAGGTGGGGGTCCGGCCGAAACTGCTCCGACAGACTCCGATGCTACCTCGTCGCCGGGGGCACCGCTTGTCCCGTGCACAATGGCTGTCGCGGCCGTTGTCAAGTCAATCTACTGAAACAACGTCGCGCGCCATCATCGCCTCTTTTTTTTTTTTGTGCTAATGAAGGGATACATGTACGTGTGTCCCTGAGCAAGCAAGCTAGCAAGGAGAGATTGGAGAAGTGCGTGTATGTTGATGGTTATCTATATATATCCTGTAGAAGCTCCTGCCCGCCTCATGCTGTTTGACCTTGATGATGAAACACACGGCAGGAAGCATCAAGGAAGATTAATTTCCGTCGACTGCATGCTACTATTGCATATTTATAGGTTATTCCTATGATTCCTCCCGTGAGAGAGTCAGTTAAAAAAAAAAAGGGGGCACAATCATGCTACATACTTGTAGCGTTTTGTTTGCGTCTATGCTATGGAAAAGAATTATTCGGCAGAGGCGCTGATAGGCGGATGTGCATACCCGTACTAATCTACATCAACACCCGTCATTCGACACAAGTCGTCTTGAGCCAGAAGATCGTCCTACATATACCACACCTTGGTGTACCGCCTAAGCGTGCTAACATGCTGGGTCGGAGTCGCGTTGGTTCAGGCTGCACACGTAATGGTTGCGTCAGGATTTCGCCAAGCCAAGTTCTCTTTGCTTCGCAAGTGACCTCGCCTTGGCGAGGGGCATTTGTTCGACGCATTTTTGTACGAAATTATGGACCTCATATGTGTACAAGGTATAAGCGTTGAGCTAGTACTAAAATAAAATTACGTACATGCAGCTAGCTGGTTGTTCCATCGATCAACTCAGTACGTGCATGCATGGGGCTGGTCCATGGGTGGATCCATCAGCTTCGATCGTGTGCACAGGCATGAACTACCTTTCGGCAGCTAAAGTATACACAAGCGCCGTATCCAGGTTGGTTGGTTTCATCGAAGTGATCAGATAGGCATCAGACGAAGGCCGAGATCGCGAACGATCGGCGTTTCTTGTGGCAGAAGATCGCGCGGCCGGCCGGTCCGCCGTGGAGATATACTCACCCGTGCCTAACAGAAGCCGAAGATCACGTATCTGAGTTGCCGCCCGAGCATCGTTATCCTCTCACACGGGCTAGCTATAAAAACACACACCAGGGACGCAGCAGAAGACGGAGATGGGGACCCTGGAGGAGACGGCAGCGAGAAGCAAACGCGCCTGCACCCCAGTCATCGGATCGCATCGGAAGAAGGCCCGTGGACACAGGAGGACAGATCGCATCCGGCCGGAAACACGGAGAGATAGCCGGAGCCCCAACACCCATAGAAGGTAACCACCAGCGCTGAGGAGAGGAGCCAGGGAGCATGGCGGCCGCCCTCGTGCACAACCCCCATGGGCGACAATGAGACGGCGTTTGGCTGGACGGATGCGCCGGCGACGGCGATGACGCACACTGCGCCGACGTACAAAACCAGAGGTCCCTCTCTATGTCTTTCTTTCATGTATCAGGTGCAATGGCGAAGCAAGGAGATCGGAGCCTCGAAGAGAAGGCCCAGCACATCACGCTCACCATGACGGCAGCGGAGCACACGCGCCCAGAATCTTGAAGGCCGGACGATCATCGCCTCGCATATCCACCCGACCGGCGGCCATGATCCAGGAGAGGAGGGAGAGGCCAACTCTGAATACACACATCGATCACTCAAGGAGCAGCACATGACACGCCCGTCAGGGCTGTGGATGCTCGCACCCGGCGGTGGCCATTGAGGACACGCCCTCGAGCTGGTGGCCGCGGCGCCCTGGACATGCCATGCATGGAGACGGTGGGCGCGCGCCGAGGAACGACCGGCCATCCTTTCTTCATCCGAGCTAGCGCTTGCATCCGCGAGCAGATCGACCGCGTCCTTCCATCTACGCCAACATATCCATTACTCTTGCTATGATCTCTCTCTTCCTCTCTCTTAACTAGCAGGGCGGAAGACAAAGGCAATGGAATGAAGCGCTCCTGACATGCAGTCTACCGACGTGGAGATGTTGCCGGTGTGTAGCCTTGGAGTCATCTTCATCACCGCCACGAAGGTGATATACCGACAGCCGGTGCACGGCCCGGCGTCTTCTCCATCACCACCACGTACAAGACGACATCCCGACGGCCGACACATCACAGGGCCCGGTGACATCTCCATCTTCATGAGTACGTCGACGGGGCTGCCGGCGAGCAGCACGGCGCCATCTCCAACGACAAGACGACGTCGTGACGGCCGGCGGCGCCATCTTCCACCATGTGATAAGGCGGCCAGCAAGCAGCACGGCGCCATCTCCAACACCAAGACGACGTCATGACGGCCGGCATACAGCCCGGCGTCATCTCCAAGTCCGTGACACGGCGGGCGGTAGCGGCACCACGACATGCCATGATGTATTTCTGGAGGCCATCATGTCAACAACGTCGATCTTGTTTGTCAAGACGCTCTTCGTCCAGGCCACCAAAGCAGATGGTGAACTTCTTCGGCAACAACCGGAGCTGCCCGTGTCCGCGCAGCCCGCCGGTGGCTTCACTGCCATGATGTACATCTGAAGTGTAGCCGATGGAGCTCACGGCAAGTGCAGAGTTCATGCCGTCCACGTCGAGCCCACGCCACCATCAACAAGGTTATCTTCCTTGACGAGAACGTCGCCATCGGAGCTGTCCGTGCGCAGTCGGCCGGTCCGTTCCTGGTGATGCCGGACACCGTCGACATGCAAGCCATGTCGCCAAGACGTGGCTCATTGCCTTCTTTTTCACTGCATGCATCAAGCCCATGGTGTTCTAATCCACTTAATCAAGGTATGTGAATATTAATTTATTATTTCATTACGTACGTGTCTCTTGTTCTTATGCAGGGAATGGATTAAGGAGAGCATCACATGGAACGCCGCCACAACCAGCCAATGCAGAGGCAGGCTACATCGGCATGACGATCATCTTCATCGACGGTTCCCCGGCGAGGACGCCACCTACACTGGCATGCCGCAGTTTGTCTACATCAACCATCTATTCCAGTTGAATTGTGCCATCACGACATATCAAGCCTCGAGAAGGTCACGCATGCCTTTGGCGCCACAAGATCTACATCGACAACTTCATATACCGTCGTCATCGAGCCACGTTGCCGCGCGACGACATTCAAGTCTTCTTCGACTTCTACACCAACACTTTTCCTCGACATCGTCCTAGCATCGACGAGGCGAAGCCACTCCACCGACATGTCCTTTTTCCGATGAAACAAACCACTTCTTGCCGGGCACCGATGAGGCGAAGGCAAGCCATCAAGTCCGACCGACGAGGCGGACATCACAAGGCCGGGCACCGACGAGGCGAAGGCCGCCTACCTGTCTGAGCTGACGAAGCCAGACATCTTCATCATCGGACATCGACAAGTTGGAGGAATGCGACTAAGCATCGCCGGAGCGACGGACGTACCGCTCCATCTTCCACTTCACCATCGCATCATCATCATCCACACCAAGCGTATGGAGAAGACGAGACTTGAAGACGACGACCATTGCAGCAGCTTAATCGGAGGTGGTCCGCGACCTTGCCTCGCGGACGTAATTAAGCGGGAGCCATCCGAGGCCCCGTGAACCAGAACTTCACAGTCGCCCAAGTCATATCGGCCGCGTTAGCAGGCCACGGAGTGCATTGTATAAAGGGATCATGTAATTTTGTTTCTCCAAGAGAGATTAATGAAATATATGCTTCCCTATATTTTTGTTGTGTACTTAGTACACTGGCACGCCCGCATATGTTATTTTCCCCTGGCGCGTAGAGAGATAATAATACGCATACGCGTCTTTATTATTTTTCATGCCAAACAAGGAATTCCATATGAATTTTGGAGGATTCTAATCCACAGGAATTTTTTCTGTGGAATGCCTTTGGATCATAGGATTGAACCCACCAAATTTCTAATGAATCCATTTCTATGCCTCCTATTCCATAGGAATCTCAACATGAGCTCAAACCTCATTTTATTTTTCCTTTGCAAAGTCCAGTGCATTCACACTCTATCTCTAGCATTCCGTGTAGCCTATTCATATGTTTAAAAAATCCTGCAATTCAAAGAGGCCCTTAGACTACCCATAGTGGGAGTAACATAGGTAGTAACATAAGTGCCACATCAGCACAAATGATGATGTGTCATGCAATTAAAGAAGAGAGAGATGGTGGTGGTATCATAGGTAGATACCGTAACATAACGGATTTCGAGACAAGATGAGTCTATAGCCTAATAAATGCATGATTATATGATACTACACATATGTTACTATCCACTATAGAGGTAGTAACATAGACTAGTATCATATGCATGATACTAGTGTATGATACTCTACACTATGAGTAGTCTTACGTGGCCATTGATCTCTGTTTTTTTTCTGAACATGGGGAAGGACAAGGGTCTTCAACCTGCATTAATTACAAGCGTTGGAGTTAGTACAATTTTCAGGGAAGCCTCCTAGAAAAAACTTTGATTAATAATTTAATGAATAAAATATAAGTTATATGCATTAAAAATATATTGATGAAAACATCTTTCAAATATGATTCAGTGATATAATTTTGGGGACATATAACTCATTTTTTATTTTATCGAATTAGCCAAAGCTTTGCCTCGAAATGCATAGTGGCCTTAAAAAAACAGAGAGAGTATTCTCTGGTTTGAAGAAAATCGAAAGGCCACACAATGATTACTTGCCATCCTCTGGGATTAGGCAAGTTTATTGCATCACTAAACACCTGCCCATGGCTGATTTATTGTCCCTTGTGTCCGCCACTCTGGCCTTCATCACCACAAATCAGCCCCATGCTTGGTGAATTCTTGGCTCTGCCGCTTGAATCATTCTCTCCGCACCCCCTCTGTTGTGCTTCCACGCGTTTTTTATGATTTTATCTGATGGTCTCTTCTGGTACTATAAGTTTGAACAACAGTAGGACAGTGGCAGCGTAAGTAGTTGCAGCTTTTGCATTCCTAATTCCTCACAGACCCATCTTAAGTTGACAACGATATCACACACACACGCTCTCAATTATGAAACATGATGGAATCTTTCTCTTCTTTGGGATTTTCTAAGCAGTCATCTCTATCCACGGTGGAATACATGGGTAGAGCTGTGGAGCATATATAGCAACGGGAAGGGCGAGAGGGAGGGGAGAAAGGTGGGTAGATATTTACTCCTGACCGGCTACAGGTAGCTGATAAATTAAGAGAAAAGATCTCATCATAGAAAAATGCAGAGGTAGTTACTTTTTTTTGAAAAGGGGAACGATGCACCGGCCTCTGCATCAATAGATATATATTCATTTTATTACATAGTTTCACAGCTCAGATTTAACATCAAATGGGTCATAAAGCTTGTAAATAAAATTCAACCAACAACCGGCTGGAGACGGCTGCATCCATAATCCATACAATCATCGAATGGGTCATAAAGCGCATATGCATAATGTAATTTTCTACTATGCCGCCTACCCCGAGCAACCATCCGCAAACGGCTGCCTATATAATCCATATGCGCCCGCTGCGCCTCCGGCGGAAGGAAGGATCATGTGTCGATCCAATGTTGTAGTGATATTAATAACCTCTAAAAATTGTGTTCAACTACGCCGATGACAGATCAAACATGTCAGAGATAGAAATAAAGCAATACGTGAACGTGATAGAACTCGACGAAATAGTTTGATGCCGAGCAAAGGGAGCAGATTAATGCACATAGAAGATGCATGGAAAATAAATGAAGACCTAACTGAGATCGACAAAATAGTTTGATAGCCGAACAAAAGGAGGACATTAGATGGCTAGGTCCATTCTAATTGAGCTCATTTGTCATTGAGATGAAAGAAAGGTCAATTGCAAATTCATTATTGTTGAAACCGTCGCTCAACAAAGTAGCTGCAACTCAACTTGTGTGCCGAGGGCGGTGTTTGTATGCTTTATCACTAGGACATGTCGGAATCGAGGGTGTGGTAGAATATCGACTATGTTGCCATCATATTTGTGACCTACTTGTTTTGATTTTAACATTTTTTTTCTTCTTTTCCCCAGTGCAATGCACGTGTATTTGTCTAGCAAGGTATATATTTGAAAGGATGACACAACACAATGTTGAAGGTAGGTAAATCAATTGTCACCACAAATATATACTAATCTACCCACAAAAAAAAAATACTAATCCATATCTTTTGTTTGTTTAGAGTAGTAGACTGATGTATGAATTGTTCAATGCAAACTGAACACGTACTGAGCAACTCAATTTGGTTGTCCTATGATGTCAAGTATGACATCGTCACATGCAACAGGAACTGAACACTGCGTGTGGTACGAGCGGAAGAAGTTCCAATCATGCTTCTGATTATTTTTGGTACTCTTTTGTGAACCTCAGGATGTGACGAGTCGGGGCAGCGCGCCGACGCGTGATTTCTCGGAGTGGATTAGGCAGCAGTTATTTTTTTGAAACGGGGATTAGGCAGCAGTTATTATCAAGGGTAGATATATATAGAAAGAAATCAAAATCTACCGATTCCTAGTCGTGCCCGGTCCTTTTGAAAGTCTAGTTTGGCACACGAGGTTTCGACCCGGGCTCGGAACCGATCTACGCCGTCGTCACGAATCCAGCCAGCCCTGCCATATATGTTCCAATCTTTTCCTCCGCTCCACCGCCTTCTCCTGCAACTCCCTCCAGATAGATCGCCCGTCGGCCATGCAGAACCGCCGTGACACCAATCCCGGATGCTGCAACAGCCGCCCGGCCTGGGTACTCGTCGACACTATATCCCGCATCGGTCGCCGGAGAAACGCTACTACCGCCGAAACCTTAACTAGCCGAGGCTTCCCCGTCCAGGTATCCTTCGAACTCGCCGACCCCCCTGGCGTTTCTCTCTTCATCGTCCACTGCCCCGGTCGGGACGAGCGCCACAACTTCATCGGAGATCCCCTCATCCTCAGCACCGCTCAGGCCTTCGTGCTCCTAGTCATCTCCTTCACCTGCGGCCCAAGGCACAACAAGGAGTTCCATGACTACTTCGTCTACAAGGCAGGCCCAGGCAGACCACGGCTGGACCTTATCCCTATGCCATATCCTCGCGATTACGACCACAAGACGGTCGGCATCCTGCCCCTTGGTGACGGCGCCGTGAGCGACCACTATGCCGTCGTTCTTCCTGTTTCAATCTACAATTACAGAGCCCGCAGCATGAAGTTCAGTCTTAGTGTGTTCTGGTCTGAGAGCAAATCGTGGACCACTAAGGAGGCTCTGCTGGCCCGGGACTCGGAGACGGACTATCTCATGGCAATTGGCCATCAAACTAGTAGGGTGATCTCGGTTGGAGGTGGGTTGCTCGGTTGGGTCGATCTTTGGAACGGTATTCTGCTGTGTAATGTGCTAGACGAGAACCCGCTGATGCGTCTCATTCAATGGCCAGTGGAACCGAGCGACGAGATCTTCGAGTTCGGTTGGCAGTTGAATCATATCTCTCCACGGCCTTATCGAGATGTTGCTGTTGTAGATGGCTTGATCAAATTCGTTGAGATGCCCCTTGAGCATGCTGCTAATCGAGGATGGACGGCCACCATATGGAGCAGGATGGTTTCTTCGCGAGAATGGCACCAGAGCTCCACAGTTCACACAGATGATATCTCCATCACTGACTCGATTTTAATGGATCAGATACAGCTTTTACTGCCTGAAATATTTGACGAGGAGCGGAAGAGACTGACTTGGGACCAAATGATATGCACCAGCCCAACTCTGAGCTTGACTAACGATGATGTAGTTCACATGATGGTTTCGGCCAAGTTGGAATACCCAAAAACATATGCATATCTGCTTGTTGTTAACATCAGGAATAAAACAGTGGAAGCACTGGAGCAATATCATGCTAACAGGATGATACTCCTGGAGCCAACATATATAGGTTCTGCCTTCCTAGCTACCTTGACACGACTGCAACCATGTAAATGTACACACGCATGCCCTGTCCCTTAGGCTTATTTTGGTTCCTGCGTTCTTAAGTTTTTGCCTTTTTGGCCTTATAAGATATGTACTATCTATTTTGCTGGGAGTATAAGATATAAGATCTCTATTATTTTTTTATATGATATAAGATCTCTATTTGGGAACGTTTATATGGTTTGATTTCGTAAAACAACAATTCCGCCGAAAATGTCATCCCGCCGGGGCACACGGCCGCCTGGCTTATCCCAAAACGTCCAGGCATGCTATGAGATTCGGAAAACCATTTGTTACACATTGCAGAAATCACACCAAGACTAGTCACAATGAGGAGTAACATAGAGTAGTATCATATGTTACTACCTCCACATTCTAGATCCATTTTATGTTGTGTTCTTGTAATTATCCTTGCGTACCAACAAATAAAATTTCATATTGCTACATACCACAAATAGATCACCAAGTTGAAGTACTAGTATAGATACCACAAAACAATAAATGAAAGACTCTATGTTACTACACTTATGCTACTACCCATTGTGGAGGAAGTAACATAAAGTAGTATCATGCACATGATACTACTTTATGTTACTTCCCATTGTGACTAGTCTGATACCCGCGTTGGGCTAGTCTAACGTACATCCATTTCGATTTTTAATTTTATCTCCTTTATATTGATGTAATAAAGCCACAATTTAATATAATAAATACTACGTACAAGTTTTATGGTGGTTGGTATTTTAATAACCGTTCATCCACCGCAATCTAACGGTGTTAAAATAGTCGGTACCAAATTGACGGTACCGAACGGTTCCGCGGTACCGAAAATTGTGTGGGACCGGTACCAAAATTTCGTGGGACCGGTACCAAAACTGTGGGGCAGGTACTACATATATGTGGGACCATAATTTTATTTTAATTATTATAAATGATATTTTCTCGTTTCTTTTATTTTGTGGGAAGACGGTCCGGCGGCCGGCGGCTCCCCGGCGGCTGAGCACCCGCGGGGGCGCTGGACAATGGCGGCGACGCGGTCTGCCGCTCCCCGGCGGCTGCCTCGTGGCACGCACGCGCGAGGGCGGCGGGGATGCGTCCAAGGACGGAGGGCCTCCGAGGTCGACGCGACCGAGGACGTGGAGCTCGACGGCGTGGACGAGTGGCTCCAAGACGCGAGGCGCTTCGGAGCTTCGCCTGCAGTTGCTAGAGTCACGGGGGAGGTCCAGGAACATACGAGGAAGACCGAGGCGACTTCGTTGAGGAGATCGACGCGCCGGCGGCCGGAGCCGGATTCGGGGAAGACGGCCCCTTCGCCGGTGATTAGAGGAGAACTGGATCGATTCCTTCAATGGATATTATCAGGACGACGAGGATAATCTATGAGACAAGAAGGTGGAGCTCTGAGAGGCCCACGGCGACAAGGAGGAGCACGATGCCGACGGGGACGCGCTCTGGGACGCCGACTGCGTTCTCTGCGCACAGGGCAATGGGCGAGGCCGTATGGTCCCCAGCGCCGCCAATAGGTGACGGGAGAGGCTGTGCTTTTGATGCACGCTCTACGGAGCCCGCGCGTGTGCTGCTCCGCCGCCTCGCGTGCTCATCGGCCGCCGGCGCGACCGCCAGCACCCCACGCCGTGCGCCTTGGTGTAGCCGATCAGCCGCTGGTCCTCCTTCGTCCACGCCCGTGTGCGTCTTCTCGCAGCACGGCGACTTTCCATGCTGGCTCGCTGCTGCTACTCCGTACATCGCTCAAGGGAAATCACGTCCTTTTTTTTCTTGGGCTGGAGTTTGACCTCGCGATCTCTCCTTGGTCAATAGTCAATACAAGCATGATCATGTAAAATCCAGGTGGATAGGGAAGAAAATACAAGCATGATTATTTGCTCAGCAGCATAACACTCCTTTGACTACTATACGACTACTTCCAGACTTGTAGTTACAGTGCATTTCACAGTAACCGTGAACCTTCACAGCAGGAGTTTGGGACTGAAAAATCAACCAAAATACACTCAGAAAACTAAACTAACACCGATCATGTATGCCACCCCCAGGGTTTAAAAATCGGCTGATGATTTCATAGATACGACATCAGTTACAATCCCACACCAAATGTAATGTACAAAGTCTTGTTGATTGAAGTATACCAGTGTTCTAAACAAAAGGAAAATACATGCACATAATTATCTCTTCAACCTCAGAATTCAAAAAGGTTCTCTACACAAGCCAAATTTCCGAGATTCCCAAAATCGATAGCACTTTCATCTTCGCCAGCTTGAGGCCGCTGCCTGCATCCATCGTAGTCACATGTACAGAGCTCTGTTTCTCCTTCGTGAGTGTCCTGCTCACAATGCCAAGGTACTCATCACCTGCATCGGCCATGGCTTCCTTCATATCACATACAAATCGAAAATTAAATGTTTTATCAAAATGGGTCAATGACACAGATTCAAATATACTCCAAAAAACTAATGGCCTGAACAAAAAAACTCCACAACCAGCTACAAAATAAAACTAAGAGAGAAAACATTAACAATGTCCCATCCTTTCTATCTCTGTTTTCAATTAGTTTTCAACTAGCTTTCAGTGAAATAATTATTCAGCAATTAGTGACAAACTACCAAACGATGTAACTCTGACACATGCCAGCATGCCACTAGTAACTAAAAGAAGTTAGGAACAAATGTTCAACAGCAGAATGATACTCGGAGAAGTAATATATCAAAAGAGAATTTTAATACAGAAATTGGTAAGTGGGAGATGGATCAAGCATGCAAGGCAAATCCAGTCTATTTTATTTGCATGGAGGAAACCGGGAGTAGAATAGACGGCTGTTTTTTTTTACCTCGGAGATAAGTTGCCACAGCTGTAGACTTCTCAACAAACCAGTTCGCTTCTTCAGTCTGTCGTTCAAACTGAAAATACAGATAAAGTGGTTTGTAGCGTCATATTAACATAGATTTTCTTAGCTTCTTCAATCTGTTGTTGAAACTAAAATACAAATAGAAAAGTTAACTGCTTGTACCTAAAAATACAGATAAGGTTCAGTACAGAATGGGAGGCAAGATACTCGACCAGATTTAGGTACCTGCTATACACCAGTTAACAATCTTCCACCATAAGCTCCTCTTTACCGATTCTGCAAACAAAATAAGAAACTGAAGTCTACCTTACATAGGAGCTTAATAGACTTGCTCATGCCCTGATTTGCTCATGCCAATCTAGAATGGGAGAATTGATTTTAACCACCCCCCCCCCCCCCCCCCCCCCAGCTCACACGACTTGGATCATATACCCCTTTGTTTGTCTGCCTTCCTCTGAACCCCCCTAGCGTGTCTAATTGTTGCTGGCAACCCCCCTTGGCCTGGTTAACACATTTAACCACCAAACATAAATACGAAAGGACAAAAATACCCTTCGGTTCATGTACAGAGCAGCCAAAAGTGAGTCTGCACCTCACGTACAGAACAATAAAAGTGAGTCTCCACCTCACACACGAGTTCATCACAGCCAGAAACAAGTTCACAGATCTCTTAATTTCTTCCTCTTTGGAGTCATTTTCTTCTTCTTTCCGATCCATCACACCACTTCGTCAATCAGGCCTCTCCCACTCAAATCCCCATGTCAATCCACTCAACACCTATGGGTTCAACGATTTTTTTAGATATAAAGGGCCCCGCCCCGGTTCCATTTCAT
This sequence comes from Poa pratensis, assembly GCA_947311845.1. Classification (NCBI taxonomy): domain Eukaryota; kingdom Viridiplantae; phylum Streptophyta; class Magnoliopsida; order Poales; family Poaceae; genus Poa; species Poa pratensis. The sequence continues at coordinate 22,218,878 of CAMZMU010000037.1, forward strand.
AGAAAAGAAACCATCATGTCTTACAACAGCATTACAGCACTCGAGAACGATTAAGCATCGCCCCAGAAACTAGAAAGGAAAATACAACGAGATGATTCTCTGAAGCTAGTGCTCAGAGAACATCAGTCCAACGAGGGAGGACTCAGAGAGCTTGCAGCATTGACGAGGAGGGATCGTCGGCATCGTACGGAGGAGCTCCGTACCAACACCCACGGCCGCGCCATGTCCCTAGAGGGAGCCTTGCCACCAGCTCCGGCAGCCCACGCGCGCCCCAGATGGACGACACCGATAAGAGCAGCACTGCTACCGGGGGTACGCCCCAGCACCAACCTTGACATCGTCGTCATGGGACTCCACGAGCAATCCGGACAGTACCTCCAAGGAGGGGACGACGACAGAACGCCGCTACTGTCTGCACTAGCAAGCTAGAGTTAGGGTTTCCCCCGTTGCTCGGGAGAGGGCATGCCAGAGAGAGCCTAGATGACGCCTCCAAGGAGGTGACGGCGCCCGCAGGCGTCGCCGTCATCCCGCAGCTGCAGAGGGATTTCTCCCGGCCCTTCCTACAGCCCCACAGCCCACAGACAACAAGGCCGGACGCGACGTGCCGGCAAAGGGAGGCCGGCCAGGACGCCTACCTCGCGCCGCTGGCCCTGCACACCCAGCCTTGCACCTCCGCGCGCACCCAGGAAGCCAAGAAGACGCCAGCAAGGAGCAGACACTCCAGCCGGCGGCGGCCCGCCCGGCCCTCGCGGGCCCAGATCGAGCCCGCAGCCCCGACCGCAGCCGGACCTCTCCGCAGCCACCCGAGCCAGCCGCGACGTGCCCCGGCCACCTCCACCTTCCACCACCACCGCCTTGTCGCTGCGCCGCCGGAGAAGACAGATCAGGCGCCGCCGCCGAGATCCCCAGGAGCGCCGCGAGCATGGAGCCCCGCCGCCGCCGCGCCCAACGGGCTTTGCCCGGCGACGCCTCTGGCGGCGGCGAGGAGGGAGGGGGGCGGCGGGAGAGGGCCTGTGCTTGGTGGCGGCCGGCGCCCCGGTGCGGCTCGGCGCAGCCGCACGGGAGCGAAACGGAAATGTGTCTACCTACGACAATCTCGATCGATCTCTCTAATGAATCATGCACGGTTGGGGGTTCAACGATTTTGAAACCATACCAGAGGAGAGCACAAAATCTGTGAAAAATAGAAGGGGAGAGAGCTCGCCGTACCTTGGACGGCGGCGGCGGAGCAGCCAGCGCTAGCTTCAGACGGCGGGGCGGCGCTGCGGCTGGGGACTAGGTCGGGGACAGAATGAAGAAACAGGCCATTCGCCTCTGTCTCGTGCGCTGATGAAAGGAAAGTGAACGAGGGCATACTTGGCAATTTCCAGTTTATTAAGTCCAGATTCTTTCCTTACCAGCTAGACAAACAAAGGGGTATATGATCCAAGTCGTGTGAGCTTTTTTTTAGATAAAAGGCATAAGCCCAGCTTTGAATTAACAAAGCTCGGTGTTACAACGGCAATTACACGATGCTGAAAGAACAACTTTACAGGAAACGAAAAACAAGCAAACACAAGATACACAAGGAAGCACAGCTTGAATTCGAGACCACCGCCCGTCTACAAAAGGCAGCAACCGGAGAGGGACGCCGAGAAGCCAGACACGCCACCGGGAGAACGTCATCGTCATCCCTTGCTTGTCGTCGCCGTCATGCCATTCGCCTCCACCTTCAGAGAAGACCCCTGTCTTCTCGCCCTGGCTCGTAGGGCGCCGGACCGTCAGAAGGTGGAGCGGCTCACCCGAGAGCACGAACGCAGACACTTCGAGAAGCAGCAGAAGGACCCAGCACGATCACCACCGCACGCGAGCGGGCAACCCACAGACACCGCCGCCGGCACCGACCACGCAGCAAGACGCAAGCTGAAGGGCAAGGACACGCAGAAAGAAGACACGGCCAAAGGGAGGCCAGCACCGCCATGGCAGAGCTCAACCAAGACGCTGGCTCCACGCATTCGCCAGGAAGTTGTCGCCACAGAGGGAACCCTTTCCCCTCTCGCCCAGGCTCGAGGGCGCCGACCCATCGGCGAGCAGACCACCTGCGAAAGGTTAGCACAACCAACATGGGAGCATCGGCCAGACAACACAGCACCACAAGAAACGCCGCCACAGGCAGGTCACCATCACACACAAAGCCACCACCTTCCCGCAGCCCAAGACGGCGCCTCCAAGGAGAACGCGACGCTAGAGCACCGCCGCCGCCCGGTCAAAGACCTAGGGTTTTCACCCGAGCACAGGAGAAGGAGGGCAGGTAGGGAGCAGAACCTCATCGTCGCCTCCAAGGAGAAGCGCGGCGTCGAAGACGTCGCCGACGACGTGGCCGCCCGCGGCCAAGGATTTCTCCCGGCAGAGACCCCAACCCCGCCCAGGGATCCGTGTTGGACGAGACCGCCGACTTCAGATCTGAATCGGGGAGTCAACGGGGCGACTCCCACCGCGAGCCTCTTCCACCGCCCCCTCGCCGCCCGCGCGACCAAGGAGAGCGACCAGCAGCACCACGGCGCCCCCCGCCGCCAGGGCCGACGCCGCAACCCCACCCGCGACCGCCGTCGCCGACACCCGAGCCCTCCGCACGCGGGGCGGAGCAGCCAGATCCTCGCCGCCACCGTCACGGGCGGCCGCACGGGCTTTCCCGGCAGCTTCCTCGGGTGGCGACGAGGAGGATGGAGTAGGGGGAGGCCGGCGGCGCTAGGGTTTGGGAGGCCCCCGGTGTCGCCCCAGAGGAGCGAGACGGGAGGCAGAGGAGCCATCCCGGATCCAAGTCGTGTGAGCTGGGGGGTTAAAATCATTCTCCATCTAGAATTATGGGAAAGAGTGCAAGCGTGAAACTACCGTGCCTATTTCTGCAAGTAATTATCGGAATCCATTCTCTAACCTGCTTCGGCTCAGAGGCGGCCGTGTACGATGGTGGTGCAGTGTACGATGGTCGGTGGGCGTGTATGGCGACGGCACGGTCGCGCCGTGTACCCACTCCCTCCGAGCCGCAGTCGTCGCCGAACTCCTCGCCTCGTGCCGAATTCCTCAACAACAGTCGCTGGTGGCTCTAGGTGACGAGGGAATATCTCCCCGGCAATAGTGCCAGAAACAATGCTTGTACGTCACACGTCAGTTGGGAACCCCAAGAGGAAGGTATGATGAGTGCAGCAGTAAGTTTTCCCTCAGTATGAAACCAAGGTTTAATCGAACCAGTAGGAAAACGAGGTTTGCTTCGAAGGTGTTGGTGAAGGAGTGTAGTGCGGCGCAACACCAGGGATTCCGGTGCCAACGTGGAACCTGCACAACACAATCAAATTACTTTGCCCCAACTTAACAGTGAGGTTGTCAATCTCACCGGCTTGCTGAAAACAAAGGGTTAAACGTATCGAATGGAAATGATGTTTGTTTGCATAAAACAGTAGAGAACAATGATTGCAGTAGATTGTATTTCAGATGTAAAAGAATGGACCGGGGTCCACAGTTCACTAGTGGTGTCTCTCCAATAAGATAACTAACATGCTGGGTAAACAAATTACAGCTGGGCAATTGACAATTGATAAGTGCATATAACATGCATGTGTGAGCTGTGGTGTCTACTATGAGATTCATTTGGGCATTACGACAAAGTACATAGACCGCTATCCAGCATGCATCTATGCCTAAATAGTCCACTTTCCGGTTAACATCCGTACCCCTTCCAGTATTAAGTTGCAAGCAACAGACAATTGCATTAAGTAATGTGCGTAATGTAAACAATACATTCATCCTTGAATAAAGCATTGCTGTTTTACCCCTAGTGGCAACAACACATCTACAACCTTAGAACTTGCTGTCACTATCCCAGGTTAAATAGAGGTTGAACCCAACTATCATGCATAAATACCCCCTCTTGGAGTTACAAGTATTCACTGGCCAAGGCTTCAACAAGTAACGGAGAGCATGCAAGATCACAAATGACATAGACATGATAATATAATATTCAGCTCCACATAGGTATCAATATAAGTCAGATCCCAGCAAACACAACATGTAGCATTACAATAAGATGATCTTGATCATGATAGGCAGCTCACAAGATCTAAACATGATGGCACAAGTGGAGAAGACAACCATCTAGCTACTGCTATGGACCCATAGTCCAAGGATGAACTACTCACGCATCACTCCGGAGGCGGGCATGGCGATGTAGAGCCCTCCGGTGATGATTCCCCTCTCCGGCAGGGTGCCGGGAAGAGCTTCAGAACCCCCCGAGTTAGGGTTGACGACGGCGGCGGCAGCGAATATGTTCTGGATGAAAGGCTCGGTGTTTTAGGGTTTTCGCGTCTCGGGGAATAAATAGGCGAAGGGGCGATGTCGGCGGACCCCCGAGGGGCCCAAACCACCAGGCGCGGCTGGGGCCCACCCGCGCCTGGTGGTTTGGCCACCTCGTGGCTCTCTTCGTCTCTCCTTCGGACTCCGTGTACGTGCTGGAAAAATAGGGACTGGCCTTTTGTTTCGTGCAATTCCGAGAATATTTCCAGAAGTAACTTTCTGAAACCAAAAACAGCAGAAAACAGGGAACTGGCACTGTGGCATCTTGTTAATAGGTTAGTCCCAGAAAATGCATAAAAGTGATACGAAGTGTATATAAAACATGTAGCAAATGGTATAATATAAGCATGGAACAGCAGAAATTATGGATACGTTGGAGACGTATCAAGCATCCCCAAGCTTAGTTCTACTCGTCCTCGAGTAGGTAAAACGATAACAACAAATAATTTCTGAGGAGACATGCTTTCACACAATCTTGATCAATATATTGCAAGGCTCATGTCATGAATGAAGTGACTCAAAGCAATGATCTATAGTTTGCTAACAAATAGATAAAGAGTAAACAATGAATCATATAAGCAAAAACTTTTCATGAATAGTACTTTCAAGACAAGCATCAAAAAGTTTTGCATAAGAGGTAACTCATAAAGCAATAGATTCAAAGTAAAAGGCATTGAAGCAACACAAAGGATGATTAAGTTTCAGCATTTGCTTTCAACTTGTAACATGTATATCTCATGGATAGTTGTCAACATAAAGCAATATAACAAGTGCAATAAGTAAATATGTAAGAATCAATGCACACAAAGTTGACACAAGTGTTTGCTTCTAAGATAGAAAGGAGTAGGTAAACTGACTCAACATAAAGTAAAAGATAGGCCCTTCGCAGAGGGAAGCAGGGATTAAATCATGTGCTAGAGCTTTTTAAGTTTTCGAAAGCATATAGAGAGCACAAAATAAGTATTTGAGAGGTGTTTGTTGTTGTCAACGAATGGTAGTGGGCACTCTAACCCCCTTGTCAACCAGACTTTCAAAGAGCGGCTCCCATGAAGGACGTTATTCTACCAGCAAGGTAGATCATCCCTCTTCTCTTTTGTTTACACATGTATTTTAGTTTCTTTATAGATGACACTCCTCCCAACCTTTTGCTTACACAAGCCATGGCTAACCGAATCCTCGGGTGCCTTCCAACATTCACATACCATGGAGGAGTGTCTATTGCAAAATTAAGTTGCTTACTGATAAATCAGGGCAAAACATGTGAAGAGAATTATTAATGAAAGTTGTAATTAATTGGGGCTGGGCACCCCGTTGCCAGCTCTTTTTGCAAATTATTGGATAAGCGGATGTATATGCCACTAGTCCATTGGTGAAAGTCTGTCAGAAGTAAATGACAAGATTGAAAGATAAAACACCACATACTTCCTCATGAGCTATAAAACATTGACACAAATAAGGAGTAATAAAGTTTTGAATAGTTTAAAGGTAGCACATGAAATATTTACTTGGAATGGCAGGAAATACCACATAGTAGGTAGGTATGGTGGACACAAATGGCATGGGTTTTGGCTCAAGTTTTGGATGCACGAGAAGCATTCCCTCTCAGTACAGAGTTTAGGCTAGCAAGGTTGTTTGAAGCAAACACAAGTATAAACCGGTACAGCAAGAATCACATAAAAACATATTGCAAGTATTATAAGACTCTACACTGTCTTCCTTGTTGCTCAAACATTTTACCAGAAAATATCTAGACCTTAGAGAGAACAAATATGCATCCCAAGTCTCAACAAGCTCTACGGTAGTTCTCCACTACTAGGCTTTAACTACATGATGCAAGAGCTTAAACATGATCTACTTGAGAGCTCAAAACAATTGCAAAGCATCAAATCAAAACAAGACAATGATCTACAAGAATGCATATGTCTTTTCCAATACCAACTACTACATGTAGCATTTTCTTTCTTCCAAACAAACACCAATAATTTATTTAAACATAAACTCTCCAAATGATAATATAATGCAGCAAGAGAGTATTTATAAACAAGTGCTAACAGCTCGAAGAGATGCATGAAAAACAGGAGCTAAAAGCACTGCAGTAGCTAGTTAAGAATACTCAACAAATATAAGTGAAGAACATGAGTATTCACATGAAAAAGCGGAGCGTGTCTCTCTCCCACACAAGGATTGCTAGGATCCGAATTTATTCAAACAAAAACAAAAATAAAAACACACAGACGCTCCAAGTAAAGCGCATAAGATGTGAAAGAATTAAAATATAGTTTCACTAGAGATGACCTGATAAGTTTGTTGATGAAGAAGGGGATGCCTTGGGCATCCCCAAGCTTAGACGCTTGAGTCTCTCTGAATATGGTTGGGATGAACCACGGGGGCATCCCCAAGCTTAGGCTTTTCACTCTTCTTGATCACATAATATCACCCTTCTCGCTTGATCCTTGAAAACTTCCTTCACACCAAACTCAAGACAGTTCTCATTAGAGGGTTAGTGCATAATCAAAAATTCTCATATTCTGTAATGATACAATCAATCCCAAAGCTTCTGGACATTAGCTACAGCCACCAATGCTTTGTGGAGCAAAGAAATCCACACAAACACAGTAAAAGAGCGAATGCAAAACAAAAGGCAGAATCTGTCAAAAACAGAACAGTCTGGAATGACGAATTTTTTCGAGGCACTTAAGTTGCTCAGATGGATCTGGCCTAAAATAATGAAAGTTGCGTACATATCTCAGGAATATGCGTGATTTTTTCAGAATTTTTTGAATTTTCTACAGGGAGATAAGCTCAAATCCGTGACAGCTAAAAATCTGTCACTGCGCAGAAATCCAAATCTTGCATCAACTTTCAATATAGAACTTTACTTGGCACAACATTGCGATAAAATAAAGATACAAAGGAGTTGCTACAGAAGTAACAAAACTCCTTGACTCAAAGAAAACAAAAATAACAGCAAATAAAAACGATGGGTTGTCTCCCATAAGCGCTTTTCTTTAACGCCTTTCAGCTAGGCGCAGAAAGTGAAAATCAAGTGTTGTCAAGAGAAGAAGCATCAACATCATAACTTGCTCTAACAATAGAGTCAAAAGGTAACTTCATTCTCTTCCTAGGGAAGTGTTCCATACCTTTCTTGAGAGGAAATTGGTACCTTATATTACCTTCTTTCATATCAATGATGGCACCAACAGTTCGAAGAAAAGGTCTTCCCAAAACAATAGGACAAGATGCATTGCATTCAATATCCATAACAATAAAATCAACGGGGACAAGGTTATTGTTTACTGTAATAAAAACATCATTAACTCGCCCCAAAGGTTTCTTCATAGCATTATCAGCGAGAAAAACATCCAAATAACAATGTTCCAAAGGTGGCAAATCAAGAATATCATAAAGCTTCTTGGGCAAAACTGAAACACTTGCACCAAGATCACACAAGGCATTGCAATAAAATCATTCACCTTTACCTTAATGATGGGTTCCCAACCATCTTCTAATTTCCTAGGAATAGAAGCTTTAAGTTTCAACTTCTCCTCCCTAGCTTGCAAAAGAGCATTTGTAATATGCTTTGTAAAAGCCAAATTAATAGTGCTAGCATTGGGACTTCTAGCTAATTTTTGCAAGAACATAATAACTTCAGAGATGTTACAATCATCAAAATCAAAATCATTATTGTCAATGGTGGTGGAACCATTGTCTCCAATAGTTTGAAAAATTTCAGCACTTTTATCAGAAAAAGTTTCAGCAGTTTTAGGCAATTTCAAACGCTTTGCAGAAGTAGTAGAGACATTACCAACACCAATAACATTACCATCAATAGTAGGAGGTTTACTAGCATGTGAAACATTAGCATTACTAGTGGTGGTGATAGTACAAACTCTAACTATACTATTCTCTTTTTCAAGTTCTTCCTCTTTTTCCCACCTAGCATGCAATTCAGCCAACATCCTAATATTATTATCAATTCGAACTTGGATGGCATTTGCTGTAGCAAATGACTTATATCTTTAACTTCATTAGGCATAACTTTCAGTTTTAGAATTTCAACATCATGAGCAAGACTATCAACTTTAGAGACAAGATCATCAATTTTTTCAAACTTTTCCTCAACAGTTTTATTGAAAGCTTTTTGTGTGCTAATAAATTCTTTAAGCATAGCTTCAAGATCAGAGGACACACTTCTATTGTTGCTGTAGGAATTACCATAAGAATTGCCATAACCATTTGAAGGATAAGGCTTATAATTGTTGCTACCAAAATTATTCCTATAAGCATTGTTGTTGAAGTTGTTGTTTTTAATGAAGTTTACATCAACATGCTCTTCTTGAGCAACCAATGAAGCTAAAGGAACATTATTAGGATCAACATGAGATCTACCATTCACAAGCATAGACATAATAGCATCAATCTTATCACTCAAAGAGGAGGTTTCTTCAACAGAATTTACCTTCTTACCTTGAGGAGCTCTTTCGGTGTGCCATTCGGAATAGTTGATCATCATATCATCAAGTAGCTTTGTTGCTGCACCTAAAGTGATGGACATAAAGGTTCCTCCAGAGGCTGAATCCAATAAGTTCCTTGAGGAAAAATTTAATCCTGCATAAAAGGTTTGGATGATCATCCAAGTAGTCAGTCCATGAGTGGGACAATTCTTCACCAAAGATTTCATTCTTTCCCAAGCTTGAGCAACATGTTCATTATCAAGTTGTTTAAAATTCATAATGCTACTTCTCAAGGATATAATCTTAGCAGGAGGATAATATTTCCCTATGAAAGCATCTTTGCATTTTGTCCAAGAATTAATACTATTTCTAGGCAAAGAAAGCAACCATTCTTTAGCTCTTCCTCTCAAGGAGAAAGGAAAAAGTTTCAGTTTTATAATATCCCCATCCATATCCTTATACTTTTGCATTTCACAAAGTTCAACAAAGTTATTAAGATGGGCAGCAGCATCATCAGTACTAACACCAGAAAATTGCTCTTTCATAACAAGATTTAATAGAGCAGGTTTAATTTCATAAAATTCTGCTGTAGAAGCAGGTGGAGCAATAGGAGTGCATATGAAATCATTGTTGTTTGTGCTAGTGAAGTCACACAACTTAGTGTTCTCAGGAGTACTCATTTTGAAAAACAAAATCAAACTGAATTAAACAAGTAACTAATTTTTTTGTGTTTTTGATAAAGAAGCAAACAAACTAAATAAAAATAAACTAAGCAAGACAAATAACAAAGTAAAGAGATTGGGTGTGAGAGACTCCCCTTGCAGAAGCAATTCGTTTTCCCCGGCAACGGCGCCAGAAAACGTGTTGGTGGCTCTTGACGAGGGAATATCTGGCAATAGTGCCAGAAACAATGCTTGTACGTCACACGTCAGTTGGGAACCCCAAGAGGAAGGTATGATGAGTGCAGCAGTAAGTTTTCCCTCAGTATGAAACCAAGGTTTAATCGAACCAGTAGGAAAACGAGGTTTGCTTCGAAGGTGTTGGTGAAGGAGTGTAGTGCGGCGCAACACCAGGGATTCCGGTGCCAACGTGGAACCTGCACAACACAATCAAATTACTTTGCCCCAACTTAACAGTGAGGTTGTCAATCTCACCGGCTTGCTGAAAACAAAGGGTTAAACGTATCGAATGGAAATGATGTTTGTTTGCATAAAACAGTAGAGAACAATGATTGCAGTAGATTGTATTTCAGATGTAAAAGAATGGACCGGGGTCCACAGTTCACTAGTGGTGTCTCTCCAATAAGATAACTAACATGCTGGGTAAACAAATTACAGCTGGGCAATTGACAATTGATAAGTGCATATAACATGCATGTGTGAGCTGTGGTGTCTACTATGAGATTCATTTGGGCATTACGACAAAGTACATAGACCGCTATCCAGCATGCATCTATGCCTAAATAGTCCACTTTCCGGTTAACATCCGTACCCCTTCCAGTATTAAGTTGCAAGCAACAGACAATTGCATTAAGTAATGTGCGTAATGTAAACAATACATTCATCCTTGAATAAAGCATTGCTGTTTTACCCCTAGTGGCAACAACACATCTACAACCTTAGAACTTGCTGTCACTATCCCAGGTTAAATAGAGGTTGAACCCAACTATCATGCATAAATACCCCCTCTTGGAGTTACAAGTATTCACTGGCCAAGGCTTCAACAAGTAACGGAGAGCATGCAAGATCACAAATGACATAGACATGATAATATAATATTCAGCTCCACATAGGTATCAATATAAGTCAGATCCCAGCAAACACAACATGTAGCATTACAATAAGATGATCTTGATCATGATAGGCAGCTCACAAGATCTAAACATGATGGCACAAGTGGAGAAGACAACCATCTAGCTACTGCTATGGACCCATAGTCCAAGGATGAACTACTCACGCATCACTCCGGAGGCGGGCATGGCGATGTAGAGCCCTCCGGTGATGATTCCCCTCTCCGGCAGGGTGCCGGGAAGAGCTTCAGAACCCCCCGAGTTAGGGTTGACGACGGCGGCGGCAGCGAATATGTTCTGGATGAAAGGCTCGGTGTTTTAGGGTTTTCGCGTCTCGGGGAATAAATAGGCGAAGGGGCGATGTCGGCGGACCCCCGAGGGGCCCAAACCACCAGGGCGGCGGGGGCCCACCCGCGCCTGGTGGTTTGGCCACCTCGTGGCTCTTCGTCTCTCCTTCGGACTCCGTGTACGTGCTGGAAAAATAGGGACTGGCCTTTTGTTTCGTGCAATTCCGAGAATATTTCCAGAAGTAACTTTCTGAAACCAAAAACAGCAGAAAACAGGGAACTGGCACTGTGGCATCTTGTTAATAGGTTAGTCCCAGAAAATGCATAAAAGTGATACGAAGTGTATATAAAACATGTAGCAAATGGTATAATATAAGCATGGAACAGCAGAAATTATGGATACGTTGGAGACGTATCAGTCGCTCGCCGTGGGCATGCCGCGGCCTGGTTAGCGAGGGAGGTCGGCGTGCTAATGTCCTCGCCGCGAGTGAAGGAGCGGTTAAGGGAGGCGTGCGTCGGCGGCCCTGCTCGCGGCGTCGGCGGCGGCTGACTGCTCGCGGCGGTTGCCCTAGTCCGGCAGCGGCTGACCTGCTCGCGGCGGCTGCCCTGCTCGCGGCGTCGGCAGCGGCTGACCTGCTCGCGGCGGCTGCCCTAGTCGGGCACGATTAGGCCGAACTGAACGATGGATTTGGGCCTACATGGATGAACTTCAGATTTTTTTCTTCAAGGAACTTCAACATATTTAATCAACGGCTAACAAAAGCAGGACTTAATCAATGGCTAAGAAAAATTATAACTGGCGGCACCGTAAAAGAGCTCAATAAATACACTAGAAAGTTTAGCTTTACTTTGATTTATAATAGCGCGCTCACTTTTATTTCAAAAAAGAATTTGAGCCCTCCCGTTCTGCATAACATATTTTTGTGGACAACATTAATTCAGAGTTCCTTTTTAATACATCAATTAGAAGTTTCTAAAAATAGTTTTTTGTTTCTCCGTATGTACATCAGATATAGGAAATGCATTAATTAAAAGATTTTTTTATTTCGGTGCCCTGCTTCGCTTAGTTTTACTCGGTTGTACCTACTCGCTTAACTTTACTCGGTTTGCCCTACTTGGCTCTTTCAAGGCACTCAGGCGACCAAACGAGGCGTTTCCATCGGGTCAACCTCCTTTGACCGTTACTTGACCTGATAGTAGGGTCGGGCTGGGGCACTTGTTTAATCAAGAGATACCGCCGTTGGGCCCCACGTGATCTTTTCTTTATGGCTTTGCCTTCACGAATTTTTTTAGCAGCGCTGCCAGACCTTGTGGTTGATCATTCAACGAAAACAAGGACGGTGCACCCGAGCTAGGGCCGACCTGCAGACTTCAAGCAGAATAGCCGCACGCTAGGCACGATCTTGAAGCCGGGTCAATACAAGACCTCTCGCCCTGTCGCACCAATAGGGGTGAGTGGAATACTGTGAGCTGCTGGCGTAGCCATCCAGACGGTCGTCCAAACGAGTCGTCTCGGCTTGGCTATCCATACAAACACCTGCAAAATCGCGCTATATCACAAACAGCGCATTCGCACAAGACTCGACCTCGTTCGGGTGTACTCACATTCCAGCTGCAGGTTAACCTTGTCCAGCTCTTCAAGCAAAAAGATCTCCCGTGTCGTCGCCGGTGAAGGCCTCGACTGCAACTCGGCCAACGCACTCTTCGTATCCTTCAACTCCTGCTCCGCCTTCGAGAGTTTCAGCTGCAGGTAATCGATAATCTTCTGGTCGTTCTTACTCCGGGTGCTTGTCTTGGGAGCAGCACTTCCAGAAGAGGGCCTGTCGACGCCCCGGGTGCTCCAGGCTACACAAGAACAATTCAAGGCATAAGAACGGGGCATGCATAAAGCGCACCCCCGATCCACAAGGCTCGGGGGCCGTCCATTCCATGAGCATAATCACGGCACAAAAGAAGAGAGTAACAAAAGCGCAGCTCATACTCGTCAAAGCCTCATACGGCACGGTTTTCATTACATGCAAAATAGAAAGGGAGACAACCTCCCATCTATGACATTGACTCAGACCTAGACCTGGAGGTGCGGGCAGCACGCTCGGAAAGAGTGGCGGCACGTTTCTCCATCATGGCCACCATCTTCCTCGACAACGTCCCTGCCTGCTCCCTCATTGCACCCGTCACGGCAGTTTTTCCGTCGGGTTTCTTCGGGAAGCAGCTATGCTTTCTCGAAGTCGCCTGCAATACCATGGCCGAGAAGCAGAAGGAAGGTGGTCTCAGAGCCACCTACCATTTGGGCGCGGGCGTAGTTGGTCAGGGTGGACGTCCCAGGCCCGAACACCTCAGCTAGACCTTTACGGTCGCAGGTGGCGTGCCCTTTCGGGAAAATGAGCTGGTGGACAGCCGTCAGGGCACCGCGGACTTATTGAGAGCCTACCCTGGCCGGGTGCATATCTTGTCAAAGGCACCCGCCATATCCTCGAAGGACCCTTCGTCCGCAGCAGGCGCAGCACCAACAGCCTGTCAGGTCACAAGAAAAGTCAGAAACCAAACCACAATCCATCTAATTAACAGATAGCACATGGTAGAGTCGTTATTCCCATCACATGAGACAGCGAGCGGCAGCTGCTCTGTCTGAAGCGTCTCGCGAGCTTCCATCTCTTTGCTTCTGCTGGGTACTCTCACGCTCAGCAGCGAGGCTCCTTCTCATGATCTGCACCCGAGTTAGGGCTGTCGCTCGCTCACCTGCAGATGAAGAAATGTAAAAATTGACGTCACATTTTTCAAACAACATGGCAGTTTTGTGGGAAAGTCCTTACCGTTCGACTGCTCCAACTTGGCCCGCAGCTGGTCACGCTCCTGCTCCATCTACACGTATGTATCACCGACTCCAACATTGTGCGGAAAGAACGGCTAAGGATAAAAGGACAAAGCATAAGCATTTGAGCCTATGCCCAACTACACTAGTTGCACATAGCCTCGGGGGCTACTCCATCGGGAGCGCTGTTGCGCACCCGATAAATCATGAAGTCTCGAATGGTACTTACGTGGTTATAGTGTGCTGCAGCGCAGCACCCGAAGAAACGTGTCTTCTGTGGGGCAGAAGGCATACTCGTCGGGACAGTTCTTTCCACCCGAACCACATCATCCGAAGACAACACAGGCGTCGCCTCTGGAGCGGTCGGTGCCGCATTCTTCTTCGGCAGGGTGCTCTTGTTGGGCTGAACAGCAACAATCAAGCAAAGGCAGAGGCAGGGAAAACGTGACTTGAACAACATAAGCAGCGTTTACCTTGCATCTTCATCATCAGAAATTAGCAGGCTTGTGTAATCCAAGTGCGCGACGAACTCCGGCGCACCCTCAAGTGGTACGCGCGCAATGGAGTCACAACCCTGGCTTCCTTCGAGTCAGGCGACGAGGAACCCGAGTCCTCGCCATGTTCAGCGTGCGGGGGAGAGCTGGCCGCAGTCGACGTCGTTTCATCTACGCGGCGTCGCTTAGGCGGCAGCTCGTCCTCCTCCTCTTGCTCTGACTCCTCTACCTCATCAGTTGGGTGTGCGTGCGGAGGCGAGAGAAATATCGTCGGCGTCAGTCTCGACCAATAAAAGCTCTCCTCCGCAGTCGCTGTGGGGACCCGGACTAGCTGTCCGAAATACCGATTATGCTCACACAACGATCCCGTGATCAGTCTGTCGTTGCACATAATCGAATTGGATACCAAAGTTTACATCCATTACAGTACGAATAAAAGTCTTACATAAATGGTCATTTAGACCAAGTTCTTACATAGGTGCCTTCATGGGCCAAACCAAATATATCAGCGGAAGCTACGGCGTAATCGACATCATATTCTAACGATGACGACCGACAGGCAGCTGACTTGTGGAGATCCTTAGTGGCGTAGAAGTCGCCATATTCCTGCTCTGCGTAGTTGTGTTCCTCCTCGTAGTCTGGCTAGGACAATAGCCAGGGACGAAACCAATATGAGTACATTTGAATGTACTCGCAAACTACCCCAACATGAGTATGCACCAGTTTTATTTTAGTTGACAACTTTTTATTTAAAACATCTCTTATCTTTATTGAAAAAGGTAAGAAGAGTTTTATAACTATTTTTAAAGAAGTCACGTTTTCACCTGTTTTTCCAAAACTTCTCCTTTTTCCCGACCAGAGCCCGTCATGGTCCACTTTCATACCACCACCTCATACCGATCGTTGGTATAGGTGTAGGAAACATTCTCCACTCCATTTTTCTTTAAAAACTCAAAGCCTTTTTAAAACTTGCACAAGGTCTTAGGACAGTCTCCCAATTGTCCATATCCGAGGACTCGGCTATTCGAATAGTTTTAAACACTCTGCAGAGGTAGCACGCTTTTTAAACCCACATCCATCCAGCAAATCATCGTGTCTGCCACGTCTGCCATACCAGGTGTATGCGAAGTAAGCCGCCGGCATAGACTCTTATTTGCTCATGCTAGTATAGGATCCTTCCATATGACACTTTCATCGACACCCAGTCCGGTTTCCGTCAGAAACCCTAAGTGTGAGGACTCTAGTTTGTCCGGCGGTTTATGGTGGAACCTTCTATCCTCCCCACCAACTTGTGTGAGGACCCGGGTCAGGGGGTAGATCCTCGGACCATCCCCTCATGCATAACGGAGTCATCTCCGTCGATGAGGTATCCCATACTAATAAGAGCAAACTACATGACTACGCCTTTTCCCATATGTGGTAAATGTGGTCGCCAGGGTAGGATTGGTTTCCATAGTACTAGGACACTGTGATTTTTCATAAACATCACCATTTTTCCACTTTCCACTCCAACACCGACATCTCGGTATTTCATAAACTCATAAGAAATTTCAAAGGAGTTTTGAATAAACAACATTGTTTTCCCATCCTAAAGTTTTATATAAACTACTCCATAGGGTGGCAAAATAATATCCATATTTTTTTGAAATGGGTTTTGTAAATCTTGCTTTGAGAGAGTAAACATGTTATGAAAGTAGAAGCATAAGTTGTAGTGCAAGCTCAGAGAATAGCTTGCTTGCTTGGCAAAGTGATCTTGCTCTTGTTCTTCAAATTCAGCAAACTCTCCTTCCTCGATATATCCGACAACGTTCTCGTCTAATTAACAAACAAACAATGCAAACAATCACTAAGCTATACAAGCAATCATCTCAACATATCCTTCATCAACATCACAAAAAGCTACTGCATACATCAAACCACACAATTTGATTTTCAAACAAAATTGAATTTAAACACTTTTTAATTACTTTCTAAATTAAGGCAGAAATAGTTATTCATGTTTAAATCCATACTTGAGTTCTGTTGGTTACAAAATACAAACTAAAATTCTATAGAAAGCTACTGATGTGTAGAAGACAACCCAATTTGAATTGGATCATTTGGAGTTACCAAAACTCCCTACACTTGGATTGAATCCAGTAGCTTAATAATCAAGTTTTAGCTACCATTTAAATTATATTGTTCAAAAATTAAACCCTTTTAGGGGTAACTAAACATGGCTATAAGTGAGCTAACAAAACTGGTCCTAACTCATTTGGATCAACCAATAACAATCTAAAAAGATTTTGGTCCAGAAGGGTGTTCAAACTTCTATCTTAACCAAACAATATCTACTGCACAAATAATTCCACCAAACATTGGGAAGCTTATAATGGCAGTACTAAGCTAACAAAATTGGTTTGGAATTAATTGGACTAACAGAGCATCAGAAACAAACAAGTTTAGATTTTACACCTTCTGTAGTATTTTTAATATACTTTTTATTTATTTATTAAATGACATGGGACCAATTGGGTTGGTTAAACATTTTCATAAGCTTTTCAGAACAGTTGAGTTTGATTTAATTGGATTTCTAAATCTCGAGATATTGAATTTCAAAGATAGGCCAGTACTGATTATTCATAGAAGTTTGAAATTCGAAAATTCCCTCCTCTGGATAATGTTCAAAATTCTGACTGGTGGGGCCTACATGGCAGCGGCACAGCGCGCGCGGGAAAAGATTTAAATCCTGACGAGCGGGGCCCGCCCGTCAGTCTCTCTCTCTTTCATTTCTAAACGAAGCGGTACGCAACGTTGGATTTAGATCCAACGGTCCACGTTTGCCCACGTCGACGGCAAACGTCGGCGACCTAAAACGAGCGGCGCTGCCGCGCCGGCGACGGCGAGGTGGACGGATCTCTCACCTAGGGGCTCGGGAGGAAGCGGCGATGACGCGAATCGACGGCGGCGGCTCGGGGAAGACGATGGTGCGAGCGGCAGTTGCTGGGGAAGTCTCTGTCGACGGCGGCGATGTCGCGCTCTTCGTCGGCGTCGGGCAGCAACTTCGGCGGAGCTTCGGGGTCGCGTCCGTGCGCTAAAAAGAGGGAAAAGAAGCCTGGGTGAGTGCGGTGAGCTTGGGCAACAGCGTAGAGGGGTCAGAGGGAAGAATGGGAGGGGTGTGGCGTTGTGGTGGTGCTCGACCTCAACGGCGGCGTCGGGTGCGGCAGTGCACTGCCCTCCGGCGGTGCACAGACGAAATTGAGGCGAGGGGAGCTCGAGGGAGAGGTGTGGTGTTCCAGTGAGGTCTCAGGGTGCTTTTATAGGCTCGGGGCGGTCCACGATGGTCGGGGTCTACGGCGGCGGCCATGGCGCGTCCACGGCGACCATTTCTGCGATTACCGGCGAGGGTGCAGAGGCTCGTGGCGGCTTGGGGCTTAACGGGGTCCGGCAAGGTTCTAGAATCATCTAGAGAGTGGTGCGTGTCGGGGAGCAGAGACGGGGGCCAATTTGCTCGGCGCCGTCCAATGCATCCGCGGCGGTCGTCGGGGAACATCGGCGTTAAGGCGACGGGAGAGGTGCCCGTTTTTTCCCTGCGGTGCAGAGAGGTGCAGAGACGCAGGAGCGAGGGAGAGCGCGGCCAGGGGGGGCCTGGCGGCGAAGAAACGGCGACGACGGTGAAGGCGACACGGCGATGGTCATCGGGGCTGAGGTCGATGACCATTTTGCAGAAAACCCCTCCTTCCTCTTTTCTTTTATTTTTCAGTTTTATTTCAATATCCAGAAGCTTTCCTGGATTTATTTGAGGTACTTAAACATTTTAGAAAATTCTGCAAATATTTGTGGGGCCTCCCATAACATGTAGAAGCTCCACAAAAATTGGCATTGCCAAATAAAATGTTTGCAACATTTTCTTTATAGTACTTTGTTTATGTTTTTTGATTTATTTCAATTTGTTTTTTTTAGAATTTTAAAACTAGTTCAAAAATAATATTGAGAGGGGAAAGTGGTAGGAACAAAATGGGGAGTGTTTACATTACATCTCCACTGACTTTGGTTTGAAAATAATTGAGTTTGTCACTTGGAGATTTTTATGTGACAACTTGTCACTTTTATTTTCTTGCTTTGATTTTATATTTTGTTTTCTTTCTTTCTTACTAGTGTTCACTAGAGCAAACACTCACACAACAGCAAGAACAACAACTCAAGTAACAAAAGCAATTAACATACAATAAACAACAAAAGTTTTTGTTGGCTCTCATTTTTGGAATATAATCCTGATAATAATTTTGGGATGTTACAATCCTTCCCCCCTTAAAATAAATCTCGTCCCGAGATTTGCTAGGCTTAGGTTTTAAGGAGGTCTGGGAATTCGCTTCTAAGATAATCTTCGCGTTCCCAAGTTGCTTCTTCTTCAGAGTGGTTAGTCCACTGGACTTTGTAAAACTTGATCGCACGTCTTCGGGTAACACGAACATCTTCTTCGAGAATTTTGAGGGGTCTCTCACGATAAGTCAGGTCTTGGTTCAGGTCGATGGAGAGGTGGTCGATGTTTTTGAAAACATCAGGCTGGTCAGGAACTTCAAGACACTTCCGGAGCAAGGAAATGTGGAAGACATCATGATAATCTCCTAACTCCTGGGGTAACTCCAGCTGATAGGATACTTCTCCTCGACGAGCAATGACCTTGAAGGGTCCAATATACCTTGGTGCTAACTTTCCTTTGACATGGAAACGCTGCATTCCCTTGAGGGGTGTCACTCGGAGATACATAATCTCCGACACTGAAAGTGAGATCACGGCGCTTGGTGTCAGCGTAACTCTTCTGACGGGATTGGGCAGTTTTGAGGCGTTCACGAATAAGCTGAACTTGCTCTTCAGCTTCACGGAGGGTATCTGGTCCGAACAATTTGCTCTCTCCGGTATCGGACCAATTCAGGGGTGTACGACACTTCTTGCCGTAAAGGGCTTCAAAAGGGGCCATTTGCAGACTAGACTGATAACTGTTGTTGTACGAGAACTCTGCAAACGGAAGACAATCTTCCCACTTGGAACCATAGGATAGAACACATGCGCGAAGCATGTCCTCAATATCTGGTTCACTCGCTCAGTCTGGCCATCGGTCTGGGGATGATAAGCTGTGCTAAAGGCTAACTTGGTTCCGAGGGCTTCATGAAGGGATTTCCAGAATCTTGAGGTGAATTGCGTGCCTCTATCAGATACAATCTTCTTAGGCACACCATGCAGGCTCACTATTCTGGAAATATACAGGTCTGCTAACTGAGCTCCGGTATGAGTGGTCTTGACAGGAACAAAGTGGGCAACCTTGGTCAGTCGATCAACGATGACCCAGATTGAATCATGGCCTCGGTTGGATCTTGGAAGTCCGGTAATAAAATCCATTCCAATCTCATCCCACTTCCACTCGGGAATTTTCAAAGGTTGAAGCAATCCAGCGGGTCGCTGATGTTCAGCCTTGACTCGCTGACAGATATCACACTTGGCTACGAATGAACCAATCTCTCGCTTCATTCCATGCCACCAAAATCTTTCTCGAAGGTCTTGGTACATTTTGGTTCCGCCGGGGTGGATTGAATAAGGGGTCTCATGGGCCTCCTTCAGGATTAACTCCTTAAGTTCCGTGACATTGGGCACACAGATACGGTCATTGAATTTCAGCACTCCTTCAGCATCTTCGGTAAAACCGGGTGCTTTGCCGAGGGAAATTTTCTTCCTAATTCCCTCTATGCTTTCATGACCTTTCTGGGCTTCTTTGATTTGATCCATCAGGGTTGGGGTTAACTCTAATTGGCGAGATAACCATGGCTAACAAGCTCTAGTCCAAAATCTTGGAAGTCTTTGAACAAGGCTGGCTGTTCGGCTTGGATCAGGGCATTCAGGGTGCAAGGTTTGCGACTAAGGGCATCGGCAACTACATTAGCCTTTCCGGGGTGATAATGGATTCCAATATCATAATCCTTGATTAATTCCATCCATCTCCTCTGTCGCAGGTTCAGATCTTTCTGGGTGAAAATATACTTCAAGCTTTTGTGATCTGTATAGACCTCGCAGCGATGTCCCGCAAGATAGGGACGCCACTTCTTAAGAGCAAAGACTACAGCAGCTAACTCCAAGTCATGGGTTGGGTAATTCTCTTCATGCGGTCGCAACTGCCGGGACAGGTACGACACAACTTTGCCTTCTTGCATCAGAACGCAACCAAGTCCGAGGCGTGATGCATCGCAATACACGTCGAAACTCTGGGTGACGTCTGGCATGATCAGGATTGGGGCTGAGGTTAGTCTCTTCTTCAGTTCTTGGAAACTATCCTCACACTTCTGAGTCCATTCAAATTTCTTGTCCTTCTTCAACAGTTGGGTCAGAGGTTTGGCTATACTGGAAAATCCTTCAACGAACTTGCGGTAATAACCGGCAAGTCCGAGAAAGCTTCGGATTTCAAAAACATTGGTTGGGGATAACCAGTCAAGAATGGCTTGTATCTTCTCAGGGTCAACAGAAATTCCTCCCAGATACAACATGTCCGAGAAATGCCACTTCACTGAGCCAAAACTCACACTTGCTAAGCTTGGCATACAGCTGGTGCTCTGGAGGGTCTCCAAAACTAGACGCAGGTGTTCAGCATGCTCTTCTTCGGTCTTGGAATAAATAAGGATGTCATCAAGGAAAACTACCACGAACTTGTCGAGGTACTCCATGAAAATCTTGTTCATGAGATTCATGAAATAGGCTGGGGCATTGGTCAGACCAAAAGACATCACGGTGTATTCAAACAACCGTAACGAGTGGTGAAGGCGGTCTTGGGAATATCTGTCTCTCGGATCTTCAACTGATGGTAACCTGTCCGAAGATCGATCTTTGAAAAGACTCGGGCTCCGTTCATTTGATCGAACAGATCCTCGATCTTGGGAAGAGGGTACTTGTTTTTAATGGTCACGTCATTCAGCTTGCGATAATCCACACACAGGCGTGTGGTACCGTCTCTCTTGTCCACAAATAATGGGTGATCCCCATGGTGAAGCGCTTGGGCGGACAAGACCTTTGCTTAGCATATCAGCCAACTGCTTCTTCAACTCAACCAGTTCTTCCGGATTCATCCGATAAGGCTTTTGGGATATGGGGGATGTTCCTGGGATAAGCTCAATTATGAACTCAATATCCCTATCTGGCGGCATACCAGGCAATTCTTCTGGGAAAACATCCTTGAACAGATGAACAACACGGATCTCATCTAGGGCGGGTCGAGCTATGCTCTCATGGCAGCCTGGGTGAGGTTGACTAGTTTCAGACACATACTCCACTTCTACTTCTTTGTCGGTGGTGATGGATACAGCTCTTCTGGCACAGTCAATTCGACCATGGTACTTGGCTAACCAATTCATACCGAGTATAACATCGATGCCTTGGGTTCCCAGAACAATTAAGTTAACTGGAAACTTTTCTCCTTTGATCTCAAGGGGTACATCGGAGCAAAACATCTTGGTCTCTACGGTGGATTCTGGGATTTGGATGACCATGGGTTTGGGTAAGAGGCTCTTAACTAAACCTCCCTTAGCAACAAATTCTTGGGTAACAAATGAATGGGTAGCACCAGAATCAAACAGAACAGTTGCAGGTACTGAGTTGACAAGGAACGTACCCAGCACAACATCCGGAGCATCCTGAGCTTCTTCAGCATTGATGTGGTGCAGACGACCCTTGGCAACAGCAGCATTTCCGCGAGGTGCGGCATTCTTGCCATTTCCATTTCCATTGCGGCCTTGACCATTGTTCTGTGCCGGCGCATTGGGGCGCTGGACATTCCTCTTGGGATTGGGACATTCTTTGGAGTAGTGACCCTTGTTGCCGCATTCAAAGCAGATCACATTGGGATTGCGGGTGAAGTTGTTGAAGTTTCCTCCGGGACGGTTATTGTCATTGGGCGGTTGAAGTTGTTTGGGCGGTTAGGGTAATTGGGCGTGGAGCTTGGGGTGGACGATAGGCAGGCCTGGTGTTCTGCTGAAAGATACGAGGTTTCTGGCTGCTCGAGCCTTCCTGAGCATTCATCCTCCTCTTGCGACCTTCATACATCGACTTGCGCTTGGTCTCCAGCTGGATGGCTTTGTCCACAAGTGACTCCAGATCACGGAAGTCATGGATAACCAAAGCACACTGAAGTTCATCATGAGTCCACTCATGAAACGCTCCATCTTCTTCTCTTCCTTGTCGGTGTCATCAGGAGCATACCGAGATAAGTCGGTAAACTCCTCAAGATAACCGACCACATCTCTACTTCCCTGCCTCAGCTTGCGGAACTCATCCTTCTTCCTCTCAATAAGTCCACTGGGAATATGCTTCTTGCGGAACTTCTCCTGGAACTCAGCCCAGTTGATGACATGACCAGCTGCTGGAGAGTCTTGGTAGTTTCCCACCAAGCTCTTGCAGGTCCAGCGAGATAGTGGGTTGCATACAGCACTTTCTCATTTTCTCCCACAGCAGCAACTTCAAGATTATTGCCGATGGTGCGAAGCCAATCATCGGCTTCTAGTGGGTGAAGTCCCTTGGAGTAGGTGGGTGGGTTGGTCTTCTGAAAATCACCCAAGGTAGATCGCTGGTTTCCATCGCCATTGCCGTTACCACCATTGTTGTTGTTGTTGTTGTTATTGTTGTTGTTGTTGTTGTAAGCGGCTGCGAGTTGTTGTAAGGCAGCGAGATGAGCTTGGCGCTCTTGCCGGGCATTTTCACGCTCCTCCATGATAAGTGCGAGAAGTTGGGTGGGGGTTGGGTCCGGTGGTGGTGGTGCTGATCCTGATCCTTCCGCATTGCTGCGACGGGGTGGCATCCTGAAGCACACCGGGTATAAGAGACAAGGCAAGAAAAGTTCGACTAAGGGAAAAGACGATCTCTCAAGTGGTTGATTAATCCTAAGAGTTATATGAAAATAGTTCACACAGATTTAAACAAGACAAACATACTTATATTTCACAAACAATACATCAAGGAGTTCACACAACATCAAGCTTACAACATCAAGCTTACATCTAGGATACATAACATCTGGTTTCCAAAAGAACCACTACTACTACTCGACTAGCTATAGGGGGTCAACCTAATCCTGCGGTAGTGATCAAGTCACTCGCCTACTGAGGTGGAACCTCCAGCTCTAACACGTCAGCATCTGACTGGTAGGCTGGCTCCTCGGGATCCTCCTCCTCGTCCTCGAGAACTGGCTCGAGTGGCTCCTCCTCCTCGTCAACTAACTCCTCCTCATCATCCTCCTCCTCACAGTCCATCTCCTCCACGAAGTCATCATCGTCACTGAGGAAAGCGTCGTTCTCCTTGCGGAGATCCTCGCCCTCCTCCTCCATCTCGTCAGTATGGTGCTCAGATCCTCAATCAGTCCATCCTGCTCTGCCACCTTCGTGCGGAGCTTCACGATAGTCTTCCTCAGCTGGGCCCTCTTCCTGAGAAGAGCAACCTTCTCCACCATCAGCTTCATCTCGTTCTCGCGAAGCTCAACGAGCGACTCGCGGTCGAAGTGGAGCTGAATCCTAGTGCGCAACAGATCATCCTGAGTGCACTGAAGTAAGATCTCCATGTCCATGATGTAGCTCCCAAACATCGGGTGGTAAGGTGAAGGAGTAGGGTGTCCATCACAGTTGCGCCTCCCGTAGAACCGGAAACGGGAGTCTACTAACTCCGCCTTGTGCTCCTCACAAAGTCGGGCTAGCATCCTCTGTGTAGCAGTACAGAGACCGTCAACCCAGGTGGCCTCCTTGGTGGTGAAGATGAGCGTCCTGGAATTGGGAGACTTGATGTTCCTGCGAACTGACGATCTGATGAGCCAGCTCAGCCTTCCAACACCGTGAACATCAATCTGAGCTCCCTCAAACTCTGGAGCGGGGCGACCTAACAGCTTGGTCAACTCGAACAAGTCCCTCTCAAACGTCAGCTTGCTGTCCTTCTCCAGCTGAACGAACTCGGTCCAGTGGAGTGCCATCTACAGTTTTTAAGCAAAATTTTAAGTTAGTTAGGTGACAAGTATATCAAAATTTTAATATAGTAGGGCAACAAGTGAGTCAAATTTTAAACTTAATGAGAGGTGTACAAAATTTTAGGGATACTAAGGAAAATGTAATATTTAATGAGAGTAAAATTTTGCATAAGTAAGAGGATTGGAGATAAGCAATTTTCGAAAATACTTCATTCCTTTCTTTTTAGAAATTCATCTTTTGTAACATTTGACAAACGACCATGCTAACTAAGGTTTCCTAAAGTCAGGATGGCTCTGATACCAAGTCTGTGGGGACCCCGGACTAGCTGTCCGAAATACCCGATTATGCTTAACACAACGATCCCGTGATCAGTCTGTCGTTGCACATAATCCGAATTGGATACCAAAGTTTACATCCATTACAGTACCGAATAAAAGTCTTACATAAATGGTCATTTAGACCAAGTTCTTACATAGGTGCCTTCATGGGCCAAACCAAATATATCAGCGGAAGCTACGGCGTAATCGACATCATATTCTAACGATGACAACCCGACAGGCAGCTGACTTGTGGAGATCCTTAGTTGGCGTAGAAGTCGCCATATTCCTGCTCTGCGTAGTGTTCCTCCTCGTAGTCTGGCTAGGACAATAGCCAGGGACGAAACCAATATGAGTACATTTGAATGTACTCGCAAACTACCCCAACATGAGTATGCACCAGTTTTATTTTAGTTGACAACTTTTCTTATTTAAAACATCTCTATATCTTTATTGAAAAAGGTAAGAAGAGTTTTATAACTATTTTAAAGAAGTCACCTTTTCATCTGTTTTTCCAAAACTCTCCTTTTTCCGACCATAGCCCGTCATGGTCCACTTTCATCCAACCACCTCATACCGATCCGTTGGTATAGGTGTAGGAAACATTCTCCACCATTTTTCTTTAAAACTCAAAGCCTTTTTAAAACTTGCACAAGGTCTTAGGACAGTCTCCCAATTGTCCATATCCGAGGACTCGGCTATTCGAATAGTTTTAACACTCTGCAGAGGTAGCACGCTTTTAACCCACATCCATCCGGCAACTCATCGTGTCTGCCACGTCTCGCCATACCAGGTGTATGCGAAGTAAGCCGCCGGCCATAGCCTCTTATTTGCTCATGCTAGTATAGGATCCTTCCCATATGACACTTTCCATCGACACCCAGTCCGGTTTCCCGTCAGAAACCCTAAGTGTGAGGACTCATAGTTTTGTCCGGCGGTTTATGGTGGAACCTTCTATCCTCCCCACCAACTTGTGTGAGGACCCGGGTCAGGGGGTAGATCCTCGGACCATCCCCTCATGCATAACGGAGTCATCTCCGTCGATGAGGTATCCCATACTAATAAGAGCAAACTACATGACTACGCCTTTTCCCATATGTGGTAAATGTGGTCGCACAGGGTAGGATTGGTTTCCATAGTACTAGGACACTGTGCATTTTTCATAAACATCACCATTTTTCCACTTTTCCATCCAACACCGACATCTCGGTTTCATAAACTCACAAGAAATTTCAAAGGAGTTTTGAATAAACAACATTGTTTTCCCATCCTAAAGTTTTATATAAACTACTACATAGGGTGGCAAAATAATATCCATATATTTTTGAAATGGGTTTTGTAAATCTTGCTTTGAGAGTAAACATGTTATGAAAGTAGATGCATATGTTGGTAGTGCAAGCTCAGAGAATAGCTTGCCTTGCTTGGCAAAGTGATCTTGCTCTTGTTCTTCAAATTCAGCAAACTCTCCTTCCTCGATATATCCGACAACGTTCTCGTCTAATTAACAAACAAACAATGCAAACAATCACTAAGCTATACAAGCAATCATCTCAACATAACCATCATCAACATCACAAAGCTACTGCACACATCAAACCACACAATTTGGTTTTCAAAAAATTGAATTAAACATTTTTAATTACTTCAAATTATGGCAGAAACTAGTTATTCATGTTTAATTCCACAACTTGAGTTCTGTTGGTCACAAAAATACAAACTAAAATTCTATGGAAAGCCACTGATGTGTAGAATACAACCCAATTTGAATTGGATCATTTGGAGTTACCAAACTCCCTACACATTGGATTGAATCCAGTAGCTTAATAATCAAGTTTTAGCTACCATTAAATTATATTGTTCCAAAAATTAAACCCTTTTAGGGGTAACTAAACATGGCTATATGTGAGCTAACAAAATTGGTCCTAACTCATTTGGATCAACCAATAAACATTGTTTTAGTCCAGAAGGGTTTTTATCTTAAACCAACAATATCTACTGCAATTAATTCTACCAAAATTAGGGGAGCTAACACAAGGCAGTACTAAGCTAGCAAAATTGGTTTGGAATTATTTGGACTAACAGAGCATCAGAAACAAACAAGTTTAGATTTAAACCTTCTGTAGCATTTTCAATAATACTTTTTATTATTTAATTAAATGACATGGACCAATTGTGTTGGTTAAACAATTTCATAAGCTTTCCAGAACAGTTGAGTTTGATTTATTTGGATTCCTAAATCTCGAGATATTGAATTTCAAAGTTGGCCAGTACTGATTATTCATAGAAGTTTGAAATTCGAAAATTCCCTCCTCTGGATAATGTTCAAAATTCTGACTGGTGGGGCCTACATGGCAGCGGCACAGCGCGCGCGGGGAAAAGATTTAAATCCTGACGAGCGGGGCCCGCCCGCCAGTCTCTCTCTCTCTTTCATTTCTAAACGAAGCGGTACGCAACCGTTGGATTTACATCCAACGGTCCACGTTTGCCCACGTCGACGGCAAACGTCGGCGACCTAAAACGAGCGGCGCTGCCGCGCCGGCGACGGCGAGGTGGACGGATCTCTCACCTAGGGGCTCGGGAGGAAGCGGCGATGACGCGAATCGACGGCGGCGGCTCGGGGAAGACGATGGTGCGAGCGGCAGTTGCTGGGGAAGTCTCTGTCGACGGCGGCGATGTCGCGCTCTTCGTCGGCGTCGGGCAGCAACTTCGGCGGAGCTTCGGGGTCGCGTCCGTGCGCTAAAAAGAGGGAAAAGAAGCCTGGGTGAGTGCGGTGAGCTTGGGCAACAGCGTAGAGGGGTCAGAGGGAAGAATGGGAGGGTGTGGCGTTGTGGTGGTGCTCGACCTCAACGGCGGCGTCGGGTGCGGCAGTGCACTGCCCTCCGGCGGTGCACAGACGAAATTGAGGCGAGGGAGAGCTCGAGGGAGAGGTGTGGTGTTCCAGTGAGGTCTCAGGGTGCTTTTATAGGCTCGGGGCGGTCCACGATGGTCGGGGTCTACGGCGGCGGCCATGGCGCGTCCACGGCGACCATTTCTGCGATTACCCGGCGAGGGTGCAGAGGCTCGTGGCGGCTTGGGGCTTAACGGGGTCCGGCAAGGTTCTAGAATCATCTAGAGAAGTGGTGCGTGTCGGGGAGCAGAGACGGGGGCCAATTTGCTCGGCGCCGTCCAATGCATCCGCGGCGGTCGTCGGGGAACATCGGCGTTAAGGCGACGGGAGAGGTGCCCGTTTTCTTCCCTGCGGTGCAGAGAGGTGCAGAGACGCAGGAGCGAGGGAGAGCGCGGCCAGGGGGGGCCTGGCGGCGAAGAAAACGGCGACGACGGTGAAGGCGACACGGCGATGGTCATCGGGGCTGAGGTCGATGACCATTTTGCAGAAAACCCCCTCCTTCCTCTTTTCTTTTATTTTTCAGTTTTATTTCAATATCCAGAAGCTTTTCCTGGATTTATTTGAGGTACTTAAACATTTTAGAAAATTCTGCAAATATTTGTGGGGCCTCCTCATAACATGTAGAAGCTCCACAAAAATTGGCATTGCCAAATAAAATGTTTGGCAACATTTTCTTTCATAGTACTTTGTTTATGTCATTTTTGATTTATTTCAATTTGTTTTGTTTTAGAATTTTAAAACTAGTTCAAAAATAATATTTGAGAGGGGAAAGTGGTAGGAACAAAATGGGGAGTGTTTACATTACATCTCCACTGACTTTGGTTTGAAAATAATTGAGTTTGTCACTTGGAGATTTTTATGTGACAACTTGTCACTTTTATTTTTCTTGCTTTGATTTTATATTTTGTTTTCTTTCTTTCTTACTACTGTTCACTAGAGCAAACACTCACACAAGCAGCAAGAGCAACACCTCAAGTAACAAAAAGCAATTAACATACAATAAACAACAAAAGTTTTTGTTGGCTCTCATTTTTGGAATATAATCCTGATAATAAATTTTGGGATGTTACAGTCGCCCATCCTCGGGAAGTGGAGGCAAACGCCTGGACGAAGCATGACCCTGTACATAAGACCTCAACAAACTTCAGTCGACACACACATATCTTCCGAAAAAGGGAAAAGCATAAGTCAAGAAACATACCTCCGGCAGCGGGTGCTCGCTGTCGAACGCGTCAACTGGGCAGTCGAGAGGGCAGGCGTCCTTCGCTGTCAGTTTGGTGATCGCCCGAACCGGGTTTCCACCTCCCTCTTCGACGGCAAAGGCTCCTCTCCTGCCAAGCGTGTAGGGTCATGCACGCCCTGAAGCTCCCACATCGGGTGTGCCCGCACTCGCAAAGGCTGCACACCCCTCTTGATAAACATCGAGATCAGATGGAGGCCGCTCACTTCGCGGCCGACAGTCTTCATGAGATTGGCAATCTTCGCCATCAAAGGCTTCACCTCAGCCTCTTCTGCGGCGGACGTCTGGTGTAGCCAAGCTCGGGTCTTCACCAGAGGCGCGTGGGCATCGAACCCGGGCAGCCCTTCTTGCTGCGAGCTGAAGTAGAACCATTTTTTGCGCCAGTTCTGCGCTGACTCGACTTGCTGGATGTCGAAGTACTTGACCTCCTTGCGAGCCTGGATGTTGAAGCCGCCCACAACATACACGTCGTCCGAGCCGGCGTTCCTCTTCACATTGAAGATCTTCTTCCAAAGACCCCAATGCGGGTGTACCCCTAAAAAACACTCACAGAGCACAAAGAAAACGGCAATGTGCAGCATGGAGTTGGGGGTGAAATCATGTAGCTGCACCTTGTATGCGTACATCAAGGCACGCACGAAATCGTGAATAGGAAAGAAAATCCCCTATTCACAAAATCGTGAAAGCAAACGCGCTCTCCCTCCTTGGGTTGAGGGCTTACCTCGTCGCCAGGGACGCGCGTCGGCAGCTGCGCGGCGGAGGGAAGCCACCCATCCCGCCGGTACCCGTCCAGCTTCGAGGCTGTCAAATTGGACCTCGTCCAGCCACCAGCCCTCTTCTTCAGCGGGGCGGCGTCGCTCGTGGTCGCAGCGGTGACGGTCACGGCAGCAATGGTTGCAGCAGCGACAGTCGCGGCGGCTCTCCTCTTGGTTGGCTTGGTCATGACGACGGTGGCTATGGAGGTGGAGAGCAAGAAAGAAGAAACAGAAGCAGCGGCGGCGGGGGCAAATGGCAAGTGAAAATAATCCACCCCGCCGTTCCCCTACTTATTCACGCAGGCCGCCAATCTCCACCGTTGGTGGGGGATCGTGCGTTGCAATGCACATCCAACCATACACGTGGCGGTCATGGAGAGCAACCGTCACCGGCCACTCCGCCCACTACGCACGGGAAACGAGGAGGCCATCATCACGTCGCCGTGAAAACCACGTCAGAGCGATCAAATCCAGTCCAAACGGCACCGTCCTTGGTCAACACTGCCATGTGGGACCCACGTGTCACGTCCCATCTATCGCGACGCAAGCACGCAACTGCTTGTCAGATGGTGCAGTCGCCAAACACGTCATCCCTGACGTCATCACAAGCGCAATGCTCAATCCAGCACTCGAGTCCCTCCAGGGGTCGACTCCGAGGGAAACAATCGAACTACGCAAAACTAGTCACTCGACCGTTCCATAGACTGAGTCATATAACTCCCATCGGGAGCGGATCAAAATTTTATTGACTGCTGCAAAAGATTCAAAGCTTTGAGATTATCCTCAACTACAAGCAATTAAGCACAATCTCGGAGGCTACTCCCATCGGGAGCACTGTCGCACACCCGATAAAAAACAAAAGTCAGAAGCATTAAGTTGTCCAAAACGAGCAGTCGAAGCTTACTCGACTCAGATCGAAGCTTACTCGACTTGGCTGATTAGCCTTGTGCAAATATCGATCACAAATCCCCGGGTTGCGTCCGCCGCATTTATCTCGGACGCTGCATGCACAGTGCAAAGGTAAGACCCGCCGATCCGTCGAGCTGGGCCGGGGCCCACTCCTACAGCGTTTTCCCTGCAACTTTCCATGTCAACAGACATGAAGAAAATCCTGACGGACGCGTTAGGTCGCAAAATTATGCTGCAGGTCGGCTCAGTAAGACCTCCGCGGCCTGAGTCGAGCCTGACCAGCTTGTTCTGGGTTCGAGTCCGGGGACTCGAGCTTGAAGTAGGGTTTTTGCCCAGAAGTGCAGTTAACTGGTTCCGATCCGTCGAATGTACCAGGCCTACTATGCCCATATCCCTAGGCAAAATAAACAAAGCATCAGTCGACGTTTTTACCGACTCAGCATGCACAATCGAGGCAATCTCGACTCAAATATACCTAGCAAGCAAAGAACAAAAGTAATGCAAAATCAGCCTGTAAGGTATACTGCAAAACAAGCAAATTACGACGTACACTTACGGAGGAGTCCCTGACCGATTCTTCGAGTCGGCCAAACACTCGGGGGCTACTGACGTGGGTGTACCCTTCGGGTGCTCCACCATGAGGATACCTGGTGCACGTATAAGCTAAGGCCCACTGACATGCCCATCAGCGGTCCACGATCGAGGCCCATGAAGGGGGCCCAAGAAGATGGCGTACGCCCCAAGACTAGTAAACCCTAAGTCGGTAGAAACCTATCTTACCTGTAAACTAATCGGTTGCGAATCCCCGAGACCCAGTCTCCTATATAAAGGCTGGGAGGACCACCGATCTAGGTCACGCAATACTCAGACCACCAAACCCTAGCGAGATCGCATCTCGCTGGGACGCCATTGTAGCTCCATTGTACACCTAATACATCAATAACCTGACAAGCAGGAAGTAGGGTGTTACCCTCCGGGGGCCTGAACCTGGGTAAACCTTGCTTGTCAGCCGACAATACTACCAGCGCTACCACGTCTCTCCCCCTAAATCTTAGCCCTAGGTACCGAACCATGGGATTTGACGTGTTAACACCACGTCATCAAGGTACAGGGGATGAAGGATTCGCCAGAGGAGACGAGCCCACCGGGAGCGAGGTCGCCTGCCGTACAGGACCGCTAGGGGAAGAGAGGAGGGGGCGGCATGCCATGGCCGAAACATGCCTGGACAGCCTAGCGGAAGGTACCCAAGACCTCGAAGAGTAATCAAGGTAGAGGTAAGGGAAGGAAAAAGTGGAAGGCTATGCGAGAACCTCGGTGACAGTAAGAGAATTGCAATATATGAAAGCAATTCCATAGAGAACAACAATGACGTCAAATAACTCATTGATTCCGTCTGTCTTTGTAGGAGAAGACTTAATTATCTAGGTAATCCCGCAAGACGGATAGTGCCGAAGTGGACAGATGAATTCTTGGTGCTCATGATTTGTGAGACACTGGTGACCTTGGACACATTGCTTATATACATATTTGTATTCATACGAACTACTTATGACTAACTGAGCTTCATCTTATCTTATTTATCACATACATAACATGCACTGATGCGGCAGGTGAAACCTTAATTCCTGTCCTATTTTAAACCATTGATTAAACAACCACAAGCAAACAAGTTTGATCCGGTAGAACATACCTTAAAAACTTCTCTTGAACTCGTTAACATTTACTTGCCAAGCAAAGAATGCCAAGGTGGTTGAACACAATGAAGATCAAGATTGTGAAGATGTGTGCTCCATGGACCCTGAAGAACTCAAGATTGCTCATAGGGACTATGTGGCTCTTGTGGCAAGGACCTTTTGGAAGAATCCATCCAAAGCTAAAGCTCAAGTGGAGCAAAAGTTCAAATCTAGTGGCTTCAAGGAGGGCAACCCAAAGATGAACACTTGCTTCAATTGCCAAGATAGATATCACTATGTTGCCGAGTGTCCCTATGAGAACCGTGAAGAACATAGAGGAAGGCTTGTTCTCAAGAATGTCTCAAAGTCCCCTAGCAAGAAACCTTTCTTCAAGAAGAACCTTCCCAACAAGAAGCCTCCTTCAAGAATGGTATTGGTGACAAGAGAGGAGTACATGTCCGGGGGTGAGAGCGATGAAGAAGAAACCACAAGTGAAGTGGCCGCTATTGCCATTATGAAAGGACAAAGATGTCGCCTAGAGGGGGGGTGAATAGGCGATTAAAACTTTTCCGGTTTAGGCTTGCTAATTGCGGAATAAAACTAGGTGTTTAAATTAACAAGCCAACAACCTAAATATACTAGGCTCACCTATGTGCACCAACAACTTATGCTAAGCAAGACAAGCAACAATGTGATAGCAATATAGAATACTTCAAGCACGAAGGCTATCACAATGTAAAGTGCATAAGTAAAAGGCTCGGGTATAGAAATAACCGAGGCACGCGGAGACGATGATGTATTCCCGAGTTCCTTCTTGTTAAGGGAGTATGTCTCGTTGGAGAGGTGTGAACCAACACAATGGTTCAACAACCACAAAGGTTTCACCTTCTTCTCTGATGAACCTCACCACAAAGGTTTGGTTCACCTTCCACTATCGGAATCCTTCGAGGCGGAAATCCGGAGCCTTTCAACAACGATCCGGGGCACAACCCACAACGGGATTGGGGGCTCTCGAACAGCTACAAGTGACCACACAAGGGTCTCAACCTCCACACGGGCGTCTAGGGTCCAAGGACCCAAGAGTAACAAGTTCACAAGATTTCAACTTCCATGAATCCTCGTGGAGAGCACAAACCGATGCAACAAAGCAATGGCAAGAGCACAAGGCTCAAATCCTTCACTCTCAAATCCCACCACAAGCAACTAATGCTTATGGGGGAGAAGAGAGGAAGAACAACGAAGAACACAACAAATGGAACTTCAAGATCAAGATCTACTAGGTTCCCCTCACTTAGAGGAGGAATGGATTGGATGAATATGTAGATCTAGATCTCCTCTCAATTTCCCTCAAAGATATGCAAGAATCATGGGAGGGATAGAGAGGAAGGCAAGCTTTTCCAAAGGTCAACAATGGAGGTGAGAGAGGGGAAAAACGAGCTCAAAGAATAATAGAACCGTTGGGGAAGAAAGCCCCTTAAATAGTTCCCTCAAAAATCTGGCCGTTGCAGGCGAAACAGGGCCGCAGCGGTAGTACCGGGCCTCAGCCGGTACTACCGACCGGGGCAGGAGCAGTCGACGTCGATGAAGGTCAACGGGTCTCGCTCTCCGCCCGCAGCGATAGTACCGGACGAAGACACGCGGTAGTACCGCACTCCCGGTAGTACCGCACCACTACCGGGGCAACTACCGGTTAAAAAATCCTCGAAAACAGAAAGCCTCCCGGAGATGCGGTAGTGACCCGGTACTGCCTGCGGTAGTGCCGCACGGCCAAAAAGACGGGGTCACCCGGTAGTACCGGGCTTGGTTCGGTACTACCGGCCTAAGAAGAAACTGCAGAAACAGATAACGAAAACCGCAATAACTTTTGCAAGGAAGCTCCAAACGAGATGAAACCAACGAGGTTGGAAAGGTAGCGACAAGAGCTTTCCTCGAGGAGGAGATATCACACATGGGAGGTGTGGACCTTATCTCGAGGAGGACCGGTAATATTTCCAACACCGAGAACGCAACAAGTTTTCCATCCGGACTCCGTTTTCAATGATCTTGGGCTTGCTCCGAAGATAATCACAAGCACAACAAGATCATGCATATACACATCATAGTCCATCATGTGAGGAGGATAACACAAGAGGAGAGTTTGACCTCTCTACAAGAGACGAACCGGTAAAACCTCCAACATCAAAAACACCACAAGATATCCAAATGAAATCCGTTTTTGATGAACTAGAGCTTGGTATGGAGATGAACACAAGCTCTAAATTCTCACATGGATAAAAGCCAAATAAGAACCAAGAAAGATGATATGCCAAATATGCAAAGGTTTGAGCTCTCCATAAAGATGCGATCAAGTTACTCACTTGAGAGCCCCTCTTGATAGTACGTCGTCTATCCTATAACCCGGTCTCCAAACTAACAACACGAGACCGGTAAAATAGAAACCCTATCAAGATCATACCTTTGCCTTGCGCATTCCACTTGAGCTAGATGATGACGATCTTGACTCTCTCAAGTTGGAACACCTTTCTTGATTGTGCTTGCTAGCACATGCTTGATGAAGACTTCTTCAAATACTCCCCATACACCATTATGGGAGAGCCTCGCTTAGCTCCGTCTTCATGTATCCACTTGCACTTTATCTTCTTCTCTTGATATAGATGATGGCTTGGAGATAAACATGAATGTTCACTCAATCTTCTTTTCCAAGCCATGCTTGCAATAAGCTCAACTCTACACATGACCATTCTTCATATAAACCCTTGGATAGAACCATGGTCATCATGTAATCTTCTAGAGTCCAACACATGAACTCCAATCTTTTCCTATGGACAAGATCTACAAGAATATCTCAATGCAAACATTAGTCCATAAGGATTGTCATTAATTACCAAAACCACGCATGGGGCAACACATGCCCTTTCACATTACTTCATCAACATCATCATCTCTCTTCGAATCCCCCAATGAGAACGTCCCCATCCAATCCGCCAAGTGTTTCATGGCCAAGCACACCGAGGTATCATCTCCTTCCTCCTCCAAGACTATAAATGAAATGGATGATCTTATGAGTCTTAGAGTAAAGGAAGAAAATGTTGCTTCGGATTGTTTCATGACTAACTTGCAAGGTGAAGCCAAGAAAAGCTTTGAAGCTCTTATGAGCGATTATGGGCGGATTCAAGAGGAGCTTGACGAGAAGGAGAGACTTGAAAGAGAGTATGCTAATGACATTGCCGCTCTCAATGTGGCTCTTGAAGAAGAGCATGAGCTTCGTGTTTCTCTTGAAGAGAAACTTGAAAATCTTGATGAGTCACAAAATGCAATCTTTTCTCAAATCATTAAAGAACGTGACCATGCTATTGCAAAATATAAGCTTTACAAGAAAGAAACGGTTAAATTTGGTGTTGGTCATGATAGACTAATCGAGGAGCTAGAGAAGCTCACCAAGGCTCACAAGGCCTTGGAGAGTGAACTCTCTATTTTCACCAAGTTTTTTGAACAACTTCAAATTCAATCATCTAAAACCAATGTTTCTAGTTCCCCTACTACTTCTTGTGATCATGCAAATGTCATTGAGGAAAATGCTAGGTTGAAGGTCGAACTTGCCAAGGTCTCTAATTCCCAAAGCAAGCCTCTTGATGATCTTTTGCAAATGCAAAAGCCACACATTGGGAAAGAGGGTCTTGGTTATATTGCCAAGAAGAAGAAGAACAAGAAGAAGGCCAAGCCCGCACAAGCAAAGAAGACTACCATTGCGAGTGGTGATGCCACAAGGGGCAACACTCCTCGTAATGACTTTGCGGGACATGCTAACCCCAACTATATTGTTTATGTTGATTATTATGGGGATGTTTATGCTAAATATGTTGGTCCTTATGATGGTTTCATTGCTTACTCTATTTGGGTTCCTAAGACTCTTGTTGCTAACAAAAAAGGACCCATTGCGAGATGGGTACCTAAAACCAAGCAATGATTTCTTGTAGGACTATGCTTCCGGTGGGTCGAAATGGGTGATTGATAGTGGATGCACAAGTCATATGACCGGAAGCAAGGAGATCATGACGAAGTTGAGACCAAATACAAATCAATTAACTGTCACTTATGGAGATAATTCTAAAGCGGAGGTAAAGGGTCTTGGCAAGGTGGTAATCGCAAGGGATATCACCCTTGTGAATGTCATGCTTTTCCCTTGGTTATAATTTACTTTCCGTTCGTGCCGTTAATAAGATGGGTTTTACCGTTCACTTTGATATTGATATTGTGGTACTCATGTGGAGCAAGACTCTAAAGGTCGCTTACGTTGGGTATGTCGAAAATGAGTTGTTTGTGGTAGACTTTTCGGAGTCAACCAACTCTCAAGCGATGTGCTTATTCGGAAAGGACAACGTGGGGTGGTTGTGGCATCGCCGCTTGTCCCATGTCAATATGAGAACTTTGCAAAGTCTTCACAAGGGTGGCCACATTCTTGGACTAAAAGAGAATGTTTCTTTTTCTAGAGATCGTCTTTGTAGGGCTTGTGTTGAAGGAAAGATGCATGATTCTCCCTACCCAAGATAGACTATCATTTCATCAACAAGGATATTGGAACTTCTTCATGTTGATCTCTTTGGTGTCGTGCCCCAACCTAGTCTTGGTGGGAAGAAGTATTGTTTGCTGATTATTGATGACTATTCAAGATTCACATGGGTTTATTTCTTCAAGTCAAAGAGTGAGACCCAACAAGCCGTCATCGACTTCTCCAATGAAGTTCAAAGTCAACACAATGTCTCTATATTGGTCATTAGAAGTGACAATGGCTCCGAGTTCAAGAACTACATCCTAAATGAGTTTCTTAGTGAAGAGGGAATTCGTCATCAATATTCCGCTACGTATACCCCTCAACAAAATGGTGTAGCCGAGAGGAAGAACCAGACCCTTATGGATATGGCAAGGTCTATGTTGGCGGAGTTCAAGACCCCACTTTTCTTGTGGGCCGAGGCCATCTCCACGACATGTCACTCATCTAACCAGCTCTACTTCCGCACGAGAAAGAAGTTCACTCCATATGAAATGCTCACCGGCAACAAGCTCAATATTTCCTACTACCGGGTGTTCGGTTGTAAGTGTTTCTATAAGATCAAAAGTTATCGTTTATCTAAATTTGAGTCTAAGGCTTTAGAGGGTATTTTTGTTGGTTACGGTGCCGAATCCCACACTTATAGAATCTACGACAAGTCCTTCGGGATCGTTGTAGAATCTTGTAGTGTGGAGTTCGATGAGAATGACGGCTCCCAAGTGGCGCAATTTCATGTTCGTGATGTAGATGATGAGGAACCTCAAGATGCAAAAAGGCGAATGGGCGTGGGATTCTTTCGCCCAACCGAGATCCACCATGAGGCACCTCAAGAAGGACCTAGCTCCACTCATGATGCCGGTTCAACTTATGATGCACCTACCCAAGAACAAGTCCAAGACCCTCCTCATGTTGACCAAGTTGCTATGCAAGAACCAAGTTCTCTATTTGTTGATGCTAGCCAAGGTCAAGACCAAGATCAACCTTCTCCTTCTATTGTTGAAGATGTGCATATTGATGATCAAGGTCAACATTCCGGTCAAGACGGGGACACAAATGATCAAGATGATCAAGAGATTCCTCCAAGCTCTCGTGAGGAGATCGACACCCGTCGTCATGCAAAAAATGTCAAGACCATGGAAAGAAGATAACACTTGTTGGAAAATATTATTGGTGACTTGAAGAGCAAGGTTGTGACTAGAAGACAATGTGCAAACTTTAGTGAACATCAAGCACACATATCCTTTGTGGAACCAAAGAAAGTTTTTGAAGCTATTGAAGATCCAGATTGGTTGAATGCAATGCATGAAGAGCTCAATAACTTCAAGCGCAACAAGGTGTGGAAGCTAGTTGAGAAGCCAAAGGAGTGCCGCAATGTTATAGGCACTAAGTGGATTTTTAAGAACAAGCAAGATGAACATGGCGTGGTGGTGACGAACAAGGCAAGATTGGTGGCTCAAGGGTACTCTGAAGTTGAAGGCATTGATTTTGGAGAGACCTATGCTCCCGTGGCTCGCCTTGAGTCCATCCGTATCCTCCTTGCATATGCATCTCATCATAATTTTATCTTGCAACAAATGGATGTAAAAAGTGCTTTTCTAAATGGTCCACTTAAAGAATTAGTATATGTTAAGCAACCATCGGGTTTTGAGGATCCCAAACTCCCTAACCATGTCTACAAGCTCGATAAGGCGCTCTATGGACTTAAACAAGCTCCACGTGCGTGGTATGAGCACCTCAGAGAGCTTCTAGTAGACCGTGGATTTGAGGTTGGGCAAATCGATCCCACTCTCTTTACCAAGAGAGTAAAAGGGGAGCTTTTCATATGCCAAGTCTATGTGGACGATATTATCTTTGGCTCAACTAATAAAGCTTTCAATGATGAATTTTCAAAGATTATGACCGATAGGTTTGAGATGTCCATGATGGAAGAGTTGAAGTTCTTCCTTGGTTTTGAGATCAAGCAATTGAAGGGAGGGACTTTCATCTCTCAAACCAAATATATCCAAGACATGCTCAAGAGGTTTGATATGATAGGTGTCAAGGAGAAGCGCACCCCAATGGACACCAAGGTTCATCTACAACTTAACCCAAAGGGTATAGATGTCGATCAAAAGGTATACCGTTCCATGATTGGTTCTTTGCTCTATCTTTGTACATCTAGACCCGATATTGTGTTGAGTGTAGGGGTATGTGCAAGGTACCAAGCCGCTCCTAAAGAAAGCCACATGGTGGCGGTCAAAAGAATCCTACGATATTTGATTCATACCCCAAAGTTTGGTTTGTGGTACCCCAAGGACAAAGTTTTCTCTCTTCGTGGGTACACGGACTCAGATTGGGCCGGTGATCAAGATGATAAGAAGTCAACTTCCAGGGCTTGCCAATTTCTTGGTGGTTCCTTGGTGAGTTGGTCTTCCAAGAAGCAAAATTGTATATCTCTCTCCACCGCCGAAGCCGAGTATGTGGCGGCCGCAAGTGCTTGCACCCAATTGTTATGGATGAGGCAAACTTTAAAGGAATACGGTGTCAATTGTGACAAAGTGCCTCTTTTATGTGACAATAAAAGTGCTATCAAGATTGCCCACAACCCGGTGCAACATTCAAGAACCAAGCATATTGAGATTCATCATCATTTCATTCGAGATCTTGTTGCCCGAGGTGATATTGAGCTTGGCCATGTTCCCACAAGAGACCAACTTGCCGATATTTTCATGAAGCCTCTTGATGAAGCAAGGTTCTCTTATTTGAGGAATGAGCTAAATATCGTGGATTCAAGGAGCTTGGCTTGACCATCTTGCATACACACCTATGTCTTGACTATCTATTGTGTTTAGGTGTAGGCATGGACATAGGGGGAGTGCGGTCCTAATACATTGGACTATCTCTGCCCCCGTTATGCCGACATTAAGAACTCATTTGCTTCTCTATATTCGTTTCTATGAATTGTGAGCTTAAATGACGAGTAGTGGTTGTGAATCCAAGATATATCTTCGCGGTGTCACGCCATAAAACTCAAACATGGTGGCCTAGGCCACCGCCCTCCTCCTTGTGAGGAGTTGGATCTTATTTGGATTTATTGGAGTTATTTGGATTTTCTAGACCTTTATTTTATTTTTGGGAGAAACACTTGGAATTGGCCTTTATATTTGATTTTGCAACTTCCAAGTGCGTATCCCACCCTCAGTGACATTGCTCTCAACCTAAGCCAAATCTTATCCTAAAAACATGCTCCTCTTGCAACATACATGTCCCCCACAAATCTGGAATTTTTGGTCTGGAGGGGCCGGAGACTCCGGCGTGAGACCACTGAAGACTCCGGTCCGGACAGAGTCTCCGTTGTAAACACCGAAAACTCCGGCATGGCCGGAGACTCCGGCCTGTTTACCCCGGAGACTCCGGTCCCGGCAGTTTCGCAGGGGTCTATAGGGAGTCGGGGTGGGAGTTGTTCCCACAACTTTCCATCCACCCCCGACCCCAAAGCTCCCCCTGCCGCCGCCTGCCCTCCAAGGTGCTGCTCCGGCCGCCCTCATCGCCGAAATCCACCGTGCCACCGGCCTCCTCCACTTCTCCACCGTCGGGGAACTTCCTCCCCTTCGTTGGACCTCCACCATGAAGGACAAGGGTAAACTTCTCTCTTTCTCTAGGGTTTCAACTAGATGTGCTTTGGAGAGTAGTTTCCTTAGTTTTTTCTTGGTGTAGAACCTTCATGTTGGCAAATGCAGTCTATAGAAATTAGTTGCAACGAATTCCCCTCGATTTTGACCTAGATCGAATTCTCCAGCCCCAGGGCTGGAGACTCCGGTCTCCCTGACCGGAGACTCCGGTGTGGCCGGATACTCCGCCCCCTGTGACCGGAGACTCCGGTCTAGATCAAATTTCTGGGAAATTCTTTCCAATTAATTTCTTCATTTGGCTTCCATGGACATGTATGCTTACCTCCTTGCTACCTATCTACTCTTTATTCACAGATAACAAGAGGTACCATTCGGGCTCATCATCATCACAACCCAAGAAAGCATCCAAGAAGTCGGGAAGAGACTATTTGGACTATGATGAAGAGAACGACCGATATGTGCAGCGTGGTGTTGCAAAGCAGCAAAAGGAGTCCGATGCAAGAAGGGCTAGGCAAGAGGCTGCTCTCTTTCGAGAAGAAAGGGCCAAGAAGGCCAAGTTTGACAACATCACCACCGTGAAAGACTTGAACAAGGAGGATTTTAGAACCATGAGGGTGCAGAGGTTCTATGATATGCCCAACAACACAACCGATGGTCACTTTTGGAGGAAGGAGTAAGAGCTCATCATGAAGGAAATCTATGCCCATTTGGACCCAAAAGCCCTTGTGTGCCCTCAAAAACCGTTGAAGTTTGAAGTGTTGGCCAAGAAGGAATACTTTGTGGATGCAATTTGGGTGGCTAGGAAGCTAGGCCTTGAGAAGCTCATTTCAACCCAACAAAACTATGATATTGAGATGGTCCAAGAATTCTTTGCCACTCTTGTGCTAGGAACGGAGGAGAACACCAAGATGACTTGGATGACGGGCCCTCTCAAGTGTAATGCAACTTTTGAAGAGTTCGGGCAGATTTTGGGCTATGAGTTCAAAGGAGCTTCGATTTCCGTTGGTCGAAGGATGCATGTTGAAGGGATGGATTATGATAAGAAGTTGGTTGCCCCTCTTTGTGCTAAACAGGGTGTCATTGCTACCACCCGAGGACTCAAGCCCATCTACAACATCTTGATTCGCATGTTTCGTTGGAGCATTGCGCCCCAAGCAGGGAATACGGATTCTATCCGTGGTGCACTTGTCAATCTCATGCATCATGCCCACAGGACATACCTTGCCGGACCAAATTGCCATAGGTATGAGATTGATGTGATGGATTATATCAAGTGTGAGATCAACATTGCTATTCATGGGAAGAAGAATCCTATGTATGCTCCCTATATCATGAAGCTTATCCTCAAGAAGGTTCCCCAACTCGATCAATCTCGCTTCAAGCAACACACGTTTGGAACACTCCAAGTGCTAGCTATTCATACCACTCCCCAAGCCACTTATCAAGAGATAGAGGTGGAAGAAGCTCCAAGGCCAAGAAGGAAGAATGCCACTCCACCCTCATGGAATAGTGGTGGCAAAGAGAGGGTCAACAATGACGTGAAACACCTCACTCGGTGGCAAAAGGCAAAGCTTTGTATGGGGATTGT
Source organism: Poa pratensis (assembly GCA_947311845.1). Taxonomy (NCBI): domain Eukaryota; kingdom Viridiplantae; phylum Streptophyta; class Magnoliopsida; order Poales; family Poaceae; genus Poa; species Poa pratensis. The sequence goes on from CAMZMU010000037.1 coordinate 22,260,537, forward strand.
CATCCACAAGGAAAATTATGAGGGCTATGTTGAGAGGAAGCACATCCTTTCCAACCAACACAAGATGTTCAAAGAGTTGCGCAAGCTCAACAACGGTGGTAAGACCCCTCCTCGCCCCAAAGGTACCCCCGCATCACCGGAGTCCGATACTACTCTTCCTATTGAGGAATGGAAGGTGGACGAATTTCCTTGGGGTGACTATGAAGATGTTACCTCCATGCCCTCGTCTTCTCGCAACACCGGCAAGGCTCCTATGCGCTATTAAGAGGATGATGATGAAGATGATGATGAGGATGATGATGAGGATGAAGCGTACAATGAGGAGGAGACCCAAGAAGCAAGTGGTGATGATGCCGACGAAGATGAAGAGGATGAGTGATCTCCTTGGGACTTGATACGTCTCAAACGTATCTATAATTTTTGATGTTCCATGCATGTTTTATATTAATTGCTACATGTTTTATATACACTTTATATCATATTATGACATTTATTGGACTAACCTACTAATAGTTGCCAAAGTGCACAATGTTCTTGTTTTACACTTTAATGTGTAGGAATTATCAAAATTGGGCAAAGGAAACCTTGTTGGAGTATAATCGGGACCTTCCTGAAATCTGTCTGAAAACGTTTTTCGGAGATTGTCACGTACCGGACAGAAGACGACGTCAAACAGAAAAAGTCTAGCCGCGAAAGTTGCGGGGAATTTTCTGCCAATCGATCTGGACTTAAAATTCGCCTAATTCCGAGTTCGGACGCTCCAGATATCGCCGCTCTACCGAAACCCTAAAGGAGATGACGGGAATCCGTGAGCATATATAAGGAGAGGAAACCTAACTCATGGGGAGGCCCCCATACCACGAATTTTCCTCCTCCCAGGCAGCCGTCTTGGGGTGGAGAACCTCCTCCATACCAGCACCATCTCCAAGGGCCGCCGCCGCCTCCACGGGCTGCCGCCGCCGCCGCGGGCCGCCGTCTTCACTCCGGGCTGCACCTCTCCATCAAGCTCCTCGTCACCATGACTATGTGTGAGTAGTTCCCTCGGGGCTGAGGGCTCGTACGGTAGCTATGTGGTTTATCTCTCTCTCCCATGGTGTGATCTTTATGTGATCATGAGCTTTCTAATCTAGTTGAATCCATAGATGTTACTCTTCATTATCTTATATGCTACTTGAGTGGTTTTATTAATGTAAACTCCGGAGTCACTTTTGTCCCACGGTGCGAAGTTGACAGTGTGCGCACCGTGTGTGGCTCTTAGGCTAAAGATTACAGGAATACTTATCATGAGTTATTATTTGTGTTGGATGTCTCTATAAAATTGTGGTGTTTGTCTAGTACTATTTTAGGGCGCTCAAGTTGACAGTGTGGGGTTCCCTAGATGTGGAATGCGACTTTAAGGTGTACTTTTATAGCCCTACGCAGTGGATTGGTGTTCGTTATCCAACGAGAGAATAATTCAGAGAAGCATAGTGAAGAGAAAATATTTATGTATTCAATTATATTATTATTTTTGAGAATGTCCACTAGTGAAAGTATGATCCCTAGGCCTTATTTCCAAGCATTGAAACACCGTTTACTCTCATTTTGTCTCATGTTTGCTTGCTGCCATTTTTATTTCAGATTGCAATTACTACTTATAATCATCCATATCACTCGTATTTTAATATCTCTTCGCCGAACTAGTGCACCTATACATCTGACAAGTGTATTAGGTGTGTTAGGGACACAAGAGACTTCTTGTATCTTAATTGCAGGGTTGCTTGAGAGTTATATCTTTGACCTCTACCTCCCTGAGTTCGATAAACCTTGGGTGATTCACTTAAGGGAAACTTGCTGCTGTTCTACAAACCTCTGCACTTGGAGGCCCAACACTATCTACAAGAATAGAAGCGTGCGTAGACATCAGGACTCGTTAGCATCGCTCTTTTCCCTTTTTGGCGTTTCGATGCCAAAGGGGGAGAAGTAGTTCTATTAGGTTCTCTCACCGTGATATTTGCATGGGTCGGACACAAGCATGTGCCTTTATCATTTCTTTGCACTTGTGTCCATTTAATGTTGTTGAACTTATTTGTTTTGGTTTTTTATTGTGTGAAACTATGTTACTATTTGTGGTGTGAGACTATGTGGATTTCATATTACCTATGGTTGAGATGATATCGTTTATTATGATGTATTATTGTGCATTGGTCTATATTCTACATTATTATGCACAAGGTATGGTTCCTTTTATCTCAACCCTTTTCTCATGATATGTCTCATGCTTATGCAAATTTATCTTGTTCCAATCTTACTTGTGAGTTGCCCCCTTTTCTACATGTTGAGCAATTGTATTCCAATGCAAACTACTTATATGCACACATGTAGGGGGAGTTTCTCAAATCCTTTGTGGAACTTGTCGATATTTGTTTTGTGCTATGTTGCAAATCCTAGTGTTGTCATCTAACACCAAAAGGGGTAGATTGAAAGAACATATTTTATGTCCCCTATGTGTTTTGTGTGTTAGGCAACAACATTAGGAAATATCTAATATGATGTTAAGTGGTGCAGGAATCAAAAGAAATATTTATACTTTGCATCGAAACAATTGTCAAGGAAAAAGGAGATTGCAATATGTCTGGCAAGGCCGGAGTCTCCGGCCTCAGGGGTGCTCAGGGGCCGGAGTCTCCGGCCCATCAAGTTTTGGAGCGAAGAGCTCCACAAGACGGCGCTCTCTGCCTTCGGCCCGGAGTTGGTCTGGAGTGACCCCGGAGTCTCCGGCTGGGGCCGAAGTCTCCGCCCCCTCGGGGTCCGGAGTCTCCGCCAAGGCCGGAGTCTCAGGCCCTCCTGGACCGGAGTCTCCGGTCTAAGTGGACTGCAACGGCTACAATTTTGGGAGGGGTATAAATACCCCTCCACCTACCTCCAGCCAGCAAGCTCGCCCCAAATTGAAGTCCACCATTATTGCAAACTCAAGAATCACTAGATCTCCCAATCGCTCCACCCAAACTCGTTGATCTTTGGAGGATTGAAGGAGAAGGCCCGGATCTACTACTTCACCAAAGCGTTCTTCATTTCCCCCTCATTCACTTGAGGGATTCGAGTCTAGGGTTTCCACTAGGAAAACCTAGACATCTTGTTGTACTTACTTGCTTGTTACTTTTGTGTAGCAGGTGTTGTGGTGCTTGGGAGCCCCCAATCCTTTTGTGGGTTGAGCCTCAAGTTTGTTGTAAGGGCTTCGGATTCCGCCTTGAAGGATTCCGATAGTGGATGGTGATCCGAGCTTTTGGGCAAGGTTCATCGGAGAATAGGGTGAGGCCATTTGTGGTGTTTGAGTTTGAAACTCACACCCCTCAAACGAGACGTACTCCCCTAAAAAGGAGAAACTCGGGAATACATCATTGTCTCCGCGTGCTTCCCGTTCGGTTACTCCTTACTCGCTAGTTCTTACTTGTATCGTGCTTAGTCTAGTGTTAACTTGTCATATAGGTTAATTCACCGTAGTTGCATATCTAGAGAATTTACCTTTGTGTCAAGTCTAAATTCGAAAAAGAGCTAAAAATTGAGTAGCACCTATTCACCCCCTCTCTAGGTGGCCATACCGATCCTTTCAGCCTCATCGTCGTGCGCGACCTTCTGGATCTGGGCTAAGCGCGAGCGCACACGTCTCTCCTGCCGGAGCGCGCTCGCCGCTCGGCGCATGGCATCCCTGTCTACCGCCGCCGCCGCCGCTGCCCTTGCCTGCGCCTGCCTCGCCAGCCACAGCTGGTTCAGCTCCTCGTGGGCCTCCCGCTGGGCGCACAGCTGGGATGCCGCATGCGCTAGCTCCTCTGCCTGGGCGATGAGCTGCTGCTGCCTGGGCTCCTCTACCTGGGCGTTGAGCTGCTTGTAGGCCGCCCGCTCGGCAGCCATGAAGGCGCGGCAACGCTCGTCGCGCTCCGCTCTCGCGATGGAGGCCTGGATGATGGCGGCCTCCACAGCGTCCCCAGCCGCCTCGTCGCCGAGCCTGACCTGGTGGCTTGCCTGCTCGTTGCGCCAGCTCTCGAACGAGTTGGCGGCAATGACCTGGTTTGGCCAGAGCGGCGGTGGCGGCAGCACCTTCTCCGGCTCCGGCACCGGCGGCGGCACCTCGTGCAGCTCCGGTGGTGGCTCCTGGCCGGGGTACGGCACCTGCACCGGCTCCTGCTCCTCCTGCTCGTACACGTCGGCATCGTCCACCTCCGCCCAGTCGAACGGCGTGCTGCCTGGGTGAGGGTGGCCCATGAGGTGGCGAGGCGGCGAGGCTTGGTTATATGCTCTGGGCAACGACTGGTGGTGCGGTCAAATGACTACGACGAGCGTCGGTAGTGGTGTGGTGAAATGGCTGCACGGCGGGGGCTTCTTTATAGCCGTCCAAGGTAGAGGCGGGAAACCGAGGCGGGAAGCGGTGGCGCTGGGCGGGAAGCGCCGGGTGGGTGAGCACGAGTCGTGTCGGAGTTAATGGCGGCGACACGTCTCCGCCACTGCGCCGCTTGGGAAGCCGGGAAAGGCTGGGCGCTCAGCAGGCGCCGCCGTAAATGCGAGGCGTGCGGGAGACCCATCGCCATCCCATCCCTTCGTCGCCTGCGGAAACGCGTCGCCATTAACGCAGGCGGAACGACCTCCTGCACGGTGCCATTAGAGCACCTGTTTGTGCCGTGTCTCTATGACGGGTGGGCTGCACCTGTCGGAGGGTGTGTCCGGGCAGTGTCCGGCAGTTTGGATTCCCTCTCGGGGGTGCCGGGCACGATTTCGCTTGGCCCGACCCTTTGGGGGTGCCGCTGGTGACTGATTTTAGCGTCCGGACCCAATAGACTTTTGGAGGGTTAATTATAGGCCTCCGGTGGAGATGCTCTTAGCGTCCCACGGCCGGACTGAGATTCCGTGCCTCGCTAGAGGCAAGGCACGCTGTGCCTCGAGGCCAATATCCACCGTCCACCTGCAATCTAACGGCCAACAGTGGTCAACCCCAAAATCACTTGGTCCTTTCTTTGTTCCTCACGAGCGCGAAGCAAAGGAGCAGCGTAGGAAAGGAAACGCCGGCGCGGAAGAGCTCTGCTGCCATCGCCGCCTTGGGGAAGTGAGCCATGCGAGCTCCGGCGGTGGCCACGGTATAGACGGTGCCGCCAATCCCCTTCTCCGCCACTGGCTGGACGGCGCCCTCCGCTCGGCTCCGACAGCGCCCGTCGCTCCGCTCGTCTCCGATAGCTCCGAAGGCTTGCAGTTCCTCCTCTTCCATGCCCGATGCTCAGCTCCGACGACGCCCTCCGCACCCACGGCAGGAGAAATCGAAATCCAGGCAGGCGGCTCTCTGCCGGTCAGACTCCAACCGGTAGTTCTGTTATTATACTTTGGTACTGTTATTCCAGTTGGATTGCAGCTTGTTAACGCTAAAAATTGTTCTGGATTGATGTAATTGTGAGTGTTGTGCATTTTCTGCATGTATTCTCTATGAATTCTGCACATTAAACACTTTTTTTGCTGCTGGCGTTTTACCTGTCGTGCAATTCGATCGCTACTGTAGGCATGCCTATACTGTACTGGAGTATTATGGGTTAGCACTTTGCACCAGCGTCGGTCCAAGTGCAATCGATGTGGGCAAATGTCGCCGCCGAATCATCGCGTTTCCTTTCCTTGAAGGGGAGAGCAAGGGAACGAACAATCATGGCGTCCTGTCCTGATCCCATTTGGCAGTCGAGTCAAAGAAACAAAAAGGTGTTTTTTTTAACAGTTCAAAAAGAAGAAAGAGATCAACAAACAAAAAGGTGGTCCTGCCCGTATGGTATGATTTGCTTGTGTCATCTCATCCGTGCCATCATGAGACCAAAGAGGAGATCAGCCACTGCGCGCCGCTCGGTCCACGGGGTTGATGCCTGCGTCTGCGTGCCATCGATCGATCTGTGCCCATCACTCAGGCGACGAAATGGGAGTGTGGCCGTGTGGGTTGTGCCTTCCACGCTCGTGTGTCCAGGTCAATTTTTGTGGAACGCGAAATTGACTGCTCGCGGGCAATAAAATTAGTACAAGTAAAATAAATAAATTTGGAATGCATGAAATATTTAGCGTCTGTATTCTTGTTGCGTGGTGGCACCCACAAATAATGCATATTCTTGAGCCTAGAATGTTAATTTCTTTTGAGGAATAAAACCGTCTCAGCCACTCCTGATTTTCTTTTTACCCCATACGCTCCTTTCTCACGTAGCTGCATCCGCGAGGTGTGGGGTCCCTCTCTCCATCCGTTGTTACGGCAACGGGTGGGGGCAGGGGACCACGGTTCTCTCTTACGGATGGTGGCGGCACCGTCGCTTGGAATAGTTCTTATCGGATCGAAACTCGTGCCATGATAAAGAGGTCGATTGATCTGTGGCGGTTGGTCTTTGTTGTCTACCTGGTGGTGCTGACCTCACATCGCTGGTCTCTACTCATGGCGGCTGGCTGCTTGATATTCTGAATCGATGCACACTTCTCCTCCTCCTGTTCTGTCCTCTTCTAGGTCACGTTAATGGGCTGGGCCTTATGGGCCAGAACACTGCTTCAACACTCCCCCTCAAGATGGGTGATATATATCTATCATTCCCATCTTGTCACACGCCAAACTGCATTCTTTAGGTCCCAATCCTTTTGTTAAACAGTCTGCAATCTGTAGCCCTGAGCTCACATGCTCTATCTTAATGATCCCAGCATCTAGCTTTTCTTTGATGAAGAATCTGTCTATTTCCACATGCTTGGTTCTATCATGTTGCACTGGGTTGTTTGCTATGTTGATTGCTGATTTGTTATCACACCACACGTTCACACAACTAGTCTTCAATATCTTCAGTTCTTCAAGTAAATTTCTTGTCCACAACATTTCACTTAGCCCTTGAGCCATAGCTCTATATTCTGCCTCGGCAGTCGACCTGGACACAACAGCTTGCTTCTTACTTCTCCACGATACCAAGTTCCCACCAACAAAGACACAAAAACCTGAGGTTGATCTACGATCATCTAGGCAACTTGCCCAATCAGCATCACAATACCCATCTATCACAAGATGCTTGTTACTCTCAAATAGCAGTCCCCTTCAAATATCTAAGAATTCTATACACTGCTTCAAGATGATCACTCCTAGGTTCATGCATGTATCTGCTTACCACACTTACTGGAAAGGCAATGTCAGGGCGTGTATGACACAAGTACAACAACCTCCCAACTAATTTTTGATATCTCTCTTTATCTACTGGCTCTCCGGACTGAGCTGTCACTTTGTGGTTTGGATCAATTGGGGTTGAGGCTGCCCGACATCCGAGCATTCCTACATCACTTAGGAGATCTAAGGTATACTTCCTCTGAGATAGTGCAATCCCCTTTTCAGACCTGGCCACTTCTATGCCCAGGAAGTATTTGAGTCGGCCCAGATCTTTGACTTCAAACGCCTTACCTAAACGCTTTTTTAGTCTAGCAATTTCTTCTTTATCATCCCCTGTGATAATAATATCATCCACATATACAGCAAGTATAGTGACTTTCCCCTTTTCATGTTTGTAGAACAGTGTATGATCACCATTACACTGCCCATAGCCCATACTACATACAACACGTCTGAATTTGTCAAACCAAGCTCTTGGAGACTGTTTCAGTCCGTAGAGGGCTTTCTTTAACCTGCATACCTTGCCAGTGGTCTGAGAGGTTGAGAAACCAGGCGGGATCTCCATGTAGACCTCTTCATGCAAGTCGCCATGCAGGAAAGCATTCTTCACATCAAGTTGATGCAAAGACCACCCAAAGTTTGCAGCACAAGAGATCAGAATCCTCACAGTATTCATCTTTGCTACCGGAGCAAAGGTCTCATCATAGTCAATGCCGTAGGTCTGACTATACCCCCTAGCCACAAGCCTTGCTTTGTACCTTTCAATCTTTCCTTCTGCATTCTGCTTCACAGTGTATACCCACTTGCAGCTGACTGCCTTCTTTCCTAGTGGAAGGGGTGTCAGAACCCATGTCTTGTTCTTACACAATGCCTCCAACTCCTCCACCATGGCCATACGCCATTTCGAGTCCTCCTTTGCCTTCTTCCAGTCAGTTGGAACAGACACAGATTGAAGAGAAGTAACAAATGCTTTGTAGGCTGGTGACAATGCTTCATAGGAAACATAGTTTCCAATATCATTTGCATTGAACCCATATCGTTCTGGTGGTATCCCTGCATTTGCTCGAGCAGTTCTCCTCAAAGCAATTTCCCCATCAGTTTGCCCTTCAGCCTGATCTCCATCAGTGGAGACGGAAATCACATCAGCTCTACCTTGTTGTTCTGTTAGTGGCTGATCAAGTTGCTCCCCCTGATGTGCAACACCATTGCCACACTTTCGTGAATACACCTTGAGTTGCTCCTCCTGCTCTGTTGTCCACCTCGGCACATAGCCAGGCACCTCCCCCTGAATCTGTCTCCTAGCATAAACTCGAGGATTTTTTTCTTGATTTATCTTGCCCCACATGTCTTGCTGCAAGTTTGGCTCCTGTTGGTGCTGCTCACTCTGATGTACCGGAATGGCACCCTCAATTGGCTGCTGCTGCTGCACTGAATTTGGCTGCTGCACTGGAACAGCCCCAGTACCACTACTCTCCCCCTCGTGACCTCCTGATGGGCACGACAAATGGTCAAGGTCTTTGAATAGCACGCTTAGATCAGTCTGGTCACCATAGAAGGGTTCAGATTCCCGAAATGTGACATCCATACTAACAAAAGTTCTTCGCTCAGAAGGACTCCAACATTTATAACCTCGCTGTCCGGAAGAGTACCCAATGAAGATACACTTCACGGCCTTTGGATCCAATTTTCCCACGCTCGGTCTATGATCCCTAACAAAACATGTGCAGCCAAACACTTTGGGGGGAACTGGAAATTTATTTTCTGCAAGAATCAACTCACACGGTGATTTCATACCTGTCACCCGGGATGGTGTGCGATTGATCAAGAAAGTGGCCATCATGACAGCTTCACTCCAAAGGAACTTAGGCACATTCATGGTGAACATCAATGCTCGGGCCACCTCCAGTAGGTGACGATTTTTTCTCTCTGCCACCCCATTCTGAGGAGGCGTATCAGGACAAGATGTTTGATGCAAGATACCCCTTTCAGACATAAAAGTACCAATGGCCTTGTTAACATACTCAGTGCCATTGTCTGATCTGAGTACTTGAATCTTTATATTAAACTGAGTCTGAACAAGGGCATAAAAGGTTTTGAAACACTGAAACACTTCATCTTTATGTTTCAGAAGATAGACCCAAGTCATGCGAGAATAGCAGTCAATGAACGTAACAAAGTACTTCATACCACTAACAGATAACACTGGGCATGTCCATACATCAGAATGGATTAACACAAAAGGAGATATGCTCCTTATCCCCTTACTCACATATGAGTTTCTGGTATGTTTAGCAAACTCACACGCATCACAGTTCAGCTTGCTCTTGTCCACACCACTCATTACATCAGGAAATGCTTGATACATTTTGTCAAAAGACACATGCCCCATCCTACAGTGATGAATAAGGGCTCTAGTCTCCTTATTCTCAGCAACTGCAGCAAGCATGTGCATTCCCTCCTGCTCCGTCATGCTGCGGTCCATGTACCACAACCCCTTACGCCTCGGTCCAGTCCCAAGACTCCTGCCCGTCGATCTCTCCTGGATCAAGAACACAAAGCGGTCAACAATGAGTCGACAATCCATTTGATCAACCAGAGAACTCAAGGACACTAAGTTAACAGGAAAAGCTGGCACATGCAACACAGAGGATAATTTTATACTTGGTGTGCAAGTGACAGTCCCAACACCTGTGATGGGTTGAGCTGTGCCATCCGCTGTATAAATGGATTTCGGATTTGTGTGAGGGGAATAGGATGTAAATTCGGTAAAGTCTCCGGCGACATGTTGTGATGCTCCAGAGTCAAGTACCCATTCAGATTTTTGTTTATGGACTGCTATTGATGCATGTTCAATGTTACCTTCATTTGTATCAACAAAGTTTGCATAGCTGGTAGCAGTCTCTTGTTCTCCTGTAGTCTGCTTCACCTCGACAGAGGCAGCAACATTTGCCCTGGGAGCATTCCAAGGAGAGGTATTCCAATAACCACCACGTCCAGTCCGACCACCTCTGTAGTTACTGCCACCACCTCTGTAGTTACTGCCACCATTATACCCTCTGCCTCTGCCTCTGCCTCTGCCTCTGCGGGGAGGTTCAGTACAGAAACGACTGATATGCCTCGGGTTACCACAATTAAAACATTCCCTAGAACCACGCTGATCAGCCACTCTGTAAGCAGATTCAGTCCCAGCTCCTCCTCTAGACTGCAGGCGTACCTCTTCTTGAGACATCGCAGCAATGGCATCATCTAGAGACACGAGTGTAGTCTGATGGAGCAGTGCAGCACGTCTATTTTCAAAATCTTGATTGAGACCCTTTAGGAACTGCATCACACGTCTGCGCTCAACCCAAGTCCTGGCAATCTCCATGGACTCTGCATGTGGAAGCTCAAGGGGGTCACACTGATCTAGTTCTGCCCAAAGATGTTGTAGCTCATTTACATACACCATCACACTTCTGTCACTTTGACGAACAGCATGGATCTTGTCTTCAATTTGAGACATAAGCATCAGATTTCCTTTTCCTGAGTACCTCTTGGACAGCAAGATCCACACATCAGAAACACATGGCAATGCCTCAACAGACGCTGCAATAGGTGGAATCAGGGAGTTCAGCATCCATGCCAATATCAGGGAGTCAGTGACACTCCACTTCTTCCACTCCAAGCTCTCCTTATCAGCCGGTTCTCCAACAGTCCCAAGAACATATCCCACCAGGCCCTTTGTTTTCAAGATCAACAAAGCCCGCCTCGACCAGCTCAAGTAGCTGCTCACCCCATTCAACTTGATATCATTTGGCATGAGTTCGAGCTTTAGAACCTGATCTCCTTGAGACGCAACAAGTGCGCCTCCTGCTGCACCATTTGCTGAAGTCCCCGCAGCATTCGCTGTCATCATCTGCGCCAACTTCTCCAGGGCAGCGGTGAGTTCAGTCCCCATGATAGCCTCTTGATGCAGTTGACCTTCACCAACAAGACCACGCAGCTGCTCCCCCTTGACTCCTCAGCTGCACACAGACGTCTTAACCCCTTCTGCAGCACACACAGCAGCTACTTCCTCACTGGACAGCTGCACAAAAACACAGCAGCAGCTTCCTCTTCGCCCCCTTCTTCCTCTTCCCAGTTCAGCACGACCACAGCAGCAGCTCAGCAGCCGCAGAAGATCCTTTGAGTGGATTGAGCCAAGAAGGACGGCCAGGATGACACTTCACTTTCATCCAACGGTTCAATCGCAGCAGCCTGCCCTTCTACTCGCGCGCGCACGCATAGAAGCTGCAGCCCGAGCTCCAGCTCCTTCTCTCCTCCGGCAGCAGCAACCCCAGCCGCCACCAGCTACCTCCCGCGCACAGCGGCAACACACTCCTCCGGCAGCAGCAGTCCCAGCTCCTTCTCTCCTCTCCTCCGGCAGCAGCAGCCCCAGCCGCCACCAGCTACCTCCCGTGCACAGCGGCAACACAGCAGCACCCGCCTCCAGCTGCCTTCCTTCCCCCCAGCGTAGAACCGACGCCGAGCTCTGATACCATGTTGTCTACCTGGTGGTGCTGACCTCACATCGCTGGTCTCTACTCATGGCGGCTGGCTGCTTGATATTCTGAATCGATGCACACCTCTCCTCCTCCTGTTCTGTCCTCTTCTAGGTCACGTTAATGGGCTGGGCCTTATGGGCCAGAACACTGCTTCAACAGTCTTCTACCCTTTTCTCCAGTGCGGTGGATTTGGTGTCTCTAGGTTGGTCGGCCATTGGTGCACGAGGGATGCAATATGTACAAAGGCAACATCAACTCCGATTGTAGGATACGGGGAGTACAAGGACGTTCCCCGGTTGATGCACCACATCAACTCCGACTCTATCGACGACATGCCTCTTCATCGACTCCCAAAAGCGCATTCAGGCGATGTTGCTTCCTCACACACAGCGTTGGCGGTAACTCTAGGCTGATGAGAGGGTTAGATTTCAATCCACACTTAGCGCGCCGAATAACCTGTTCAGCTTATGAAGAAGACCGTTTTTCGTATCACTTGTGCCCAGACAAGGAAATGAAAGAGGGGTCTAAGAAACAAGTAGCCAACAACGTGGAACAGCGTGCTTTAGCTCCCCCAAGCTTGAACAATCAATTCATTCGGATCTTGTGCTTGAAGTATGTGGTATTTTCAGTTTTTTGCGACGGTTCTTGTAGACGTGCCGAAAGACGAGTTTGACACACGAACGAGTGGCTTTTGACGGGATGACTATTAGCCTGAGATTCGTGAACCTGCCAAAGATAGGTAGCTTTTTTACGGGAGACTATTAGCTTCGCAAAGAAAATAACTAGGAATTCTAAAATGCACCCCTTTTATATAATTAGGATGTAATCTTGACTAATAAAATTAATAAACACCCGCCAATTGAAAGGCCCCGTCTGAAACAAAGAAAGAATGTAGCAATTTTGGGGATAGCATTTCTATAGGAAACTTTTCTGTTTGGAACAAATGAATAGGAATGTAAGATTCCTCTGAAATTCATAAGAATTTTGGAGGAAAACAAACCTCATGTTTTCATCTTCTCGTGTCTACAATTCCTTTGCTTTTCTTGCGTGACATCGAAACGACACTTTGGAAAATTTTCATATGGTTTTACTTCTTGGAGGAAACTAGAAAATATGACACTTCAATTCCTGCATTTTTCCGTTTTTACTTCCTGTGTTCCAAACGGTGCCTAATAATAATTAAGAAAAAATAGGAAGGTAGTACCTCATAGCTCCGTGCCGGCGTCGTCGTCTCAGCGAGCGCGAATGGCAGCGGCGATGTGGAGGTTGCCCGCGAGGAAGTGCGCGAGGGCGAGCGTGTCGGCCAACTTCGACACGGGAGAGGGGGAGTGGGGGTGGTGGACGGCTCGCCGGGAGGCGCTCGTCGGCCGCCGGTCAGTGCGGTACGGCACGGGGAGTTGGGGAAGAGGATAACCAATGGTTAATTTGGATGGAACCTAAAGTATCATTAGGGTTTGTGGGTTTTCCATTTGGCCCATTGGGCTCTTTTTTAGGTTAGGTTAACCTAACCAATGGTTCGGTGAGAACCGAGTCCCATTCATGTGCGTTGTCTTGCGAGAAGGGTTATGGAACGATGAACAGGATACCAGCAGCAGTAACCACATTGCTCATCCGCTCATCATAGCGTCACGGAAGTCGCAGAAGCCAACAAAACAGGGGAGGCGAGGCGAGGGGCAACAACTAAGACTGTGCATAGCCGAACCGAAACCGAAAACCGAACCGGAAAAAAACCTAACTGCAACCAAATGTCCGATTTTTGTGGTTAGTGGTTAGGTTAGTAGAATACCTAACCGAACAGCCCTCGGTTAGTTCGGATTTTAACCGAAATAATTCGGTTTTAACCGAAATAAACCGAACAGCACAGGCCAGTACAAAAAAATGCGTTTAAGGCCCAGCCCATCTTCCCAATATGTTTTATATAGGGCGTGGGACGCATTCTGAACAAGAAATGTGCTTCAGCCCACTGGTCTGAGCCTCATTTCTGCTTTTTACAACGTACAGGTCGTGAGTTCAAGTGCCCAGGTTCTTATTTTGGATGATTTTTCAATGTACTTTTGTTTCTCACTCGTTAAACACATCCAGTCTTGCATAAAATAGATAAAACTGAAATATATGGGCATAAAAATTATGTGCTATTCAAAAAAATCGCGTCAACTTTGGTTAGTTTGGTTATTACCGAAACTGAAACGTAATTAAATGGTTATTACCGAAACCGAACCGTATTATTGTACAAACCCGAATTTATCGAAGTATCAAAACCATATTTACCGTATAACGGTATAAATCGAACCGAATTAACCAAATTAACCGAACGCGCAGCCGGAGGAACAACAGAACACACACGCCACCTTTGGCTTTTCTCCCTGCCAAAAACCGCCTCGTCGTCCCCTACCCCTCCTGCGTGACTCTCCCTCCCACTCGTTGTCGGGCGTGGATTCTCTGACTTTGCTCCTCTGCCTTTTCCCTGACTTTGAGTCACTGGTCCACGGGGCCCACCAGCTGCTGGACCCATATGTCAATGACCCAAAGTCAGGCTTGGCTAAGTCAGAGAATCTCCCCCGCTCGCTGCCTGCCTGCCGCCGCCGCTCAACGCACACGCCTCTCTCGTGCGCGCCCTCCCTCCCGGGCCCGCAGGAGCACGGCGCCGCCCGCCGCCGGCGAGCCACCGCGCCGACATTGCGGGAGACCCACCAGGTGCGCGCGCGCGTACGTACGTTCGTCGGCGCGGCTTGACCGTCCTCGATCACCTCGTCCTGCTCTCCTCTCTCGTCCCCTTCTCACGCCCCTTCCTCGCCACCAGGCCTCGCAGGAGCGCAAACGGCGCGGCGACGTCCCCGACTCCCCGCCCGCGCCCGTACGCCCAGCTGGTTCCAGTTTTAGCACTAACCGAACGAACTTCGGGCCCGCGCGCGCGTTCGCGCCGTCGTCGTTGTCGCTAGAGCCGGCGGCACTAGTAGTTCCATTTCGATTTTCTCCTTTGTGGCTTTGTGCGTTGTGGGAGCGATTCGCCGCTGCATTTATGGAGGGAGTGGTTTCCTGCGGCTGGGGTTTCACTTTTCAGGACGAGAATCTCGAATCCGAGGTTGCAGCTTCAGAAGTGGAGGAGATCACCGTAGCCGGACTTGCATTTGGTGCTCATTATGGTCTTTCGATTAATTCTAGCTGCGAGTAGTAGTATTTCCTACCATCTTTGAAGATTTTTTACAGAGTTCTTCTCACAAAATTTTGGTTATCCCCTTTCCCCTCAAAATTCACTTTTAGTTATGTCAAGTTGTGCGCACACTTGAATGCAGTCGAACTACATTTAATAAACTGGTAATCGTACTCTCATTTGGTCAGTCTCCACACGCCCCCATAAAACAAATCACTCCCAAATGATGGCCCAGATCACAGGGACGAATAAGAACATCCCCAGTTTCTCCGCTCACGCCTACAGATGTAGGATACGATCAATGGCGCAAACATTCTTGGTATACTCTAGTTCTTCACATTTTGATTAGACTAGCAGTAAGATTTGGGCCAGAAACCCCAGCGACATATTTTTTTAATAAGCCAGCGACTCTTTTTTGCACTTAGCCCCCTGAAGTATGTATCCTTGGCAGCAATTTCCGTCCTGGATTTAGGATTTGTCCAGTCCAATCTCTGTTCCTGGCTGCTGGCTCCCTGGTTGAAGAACCAAGATCAGAGAGCCTGGAGGACAGAGGCTTCAGAGATTCTTGTGATGGGGGGCAGGATTTGACGTGGTTGCTGGTCATTTAATCCACAGCGGTGTAGGGCTAATTTTTTTAAAATAATACACTAAAATTATTTAATTCTGGAAATATTACGCTAATTTTTTTTTCAAAAATATTAGCCAGTCGTTCTTGGCGAAGCCGATAGGCTCTACTCGTCGTTGACTGGCTAGTGCCAGCACTAGCCAGTCGTCGCTTTGGCGAGGACGACAAGCACGTACTCGGCTTCGGCGAGGACGATTAGCCCATTTTTTGTTTCGTCGAGTAAATTTGTTTCGCGATTAATCGTTCCCGCCTTCTTCTCCCGCCATATTTCTCTCGCCCTTCTTCTCCCGCCCTTCTTCTCCTCTCCCGCCATATTTCTCTCGCCCTTCTTCTCCCGCCCTTCTTCTCCTCTCCCGCCTTTTTTTCTCCCGCCATTTTCCTCCCGCCAAATTCTTTCCCGCCCTTTTTTCCCGCCATCGTATCTCCCGCCTGTTTCTACCGCCAATTCTTCTCATCTCGGCCTATAAGAACCCCTTCTCACTGAGGTTGGCAAGCATTCTAGTCCACTCACTCGAACATGTCGAGCTTTCCTTCAGATGGTAGTTTCCCGGGAGGAATGTCGGCACTACTTTTGAAGTTTACGGCCGAGTTCAAGGTAGACAATAAGGAGATCCCATTCGAAGATATTGTTAGTCATCCACCTCATCTCCGTGAGCTATCAGCGAAGCTAGCTAGGCATGGGTGGCCATGGAGGAATTACAAGGAAATAGAAAAAGAACTCGTGAGGCTGCATGCTAGGTGGCAGAAGAAGAAGCTAATGTTGGAGTAATCCTGTGCATCAGGATGACATCACCCTCTGCATCATGTGCATGTCAGCACAGTTCTAGAAATATCTACCACAGAGTAAAAGAGAACTTGGTTTTTACTACTGTTTCTTAGTGGTTAAGCTAGTAGCTAGTTGTATCCAGGATAGACATGAGTTGTACTCTGTAGAAGTAGCAAACTTCTCCTTCTCATCTTAGTTGGAGCTAGTTGTAGGAGAGTTTGCTTAGTAGCTAAGGTAGTAGAGTTCAAAGCAAACTTGAACTCCATCTCTAGGATAGGTCGGTTTGTAAGTCCTATATAAGGACATGACTATCACTTGTAACAAGTAGAGCACAAGGAGAAGAAGCTAGTAAGCCAAGATGTAGCCTCATATACTCCATCATTTGTAAACACCAAGAGAGAGCAAGAGAATATAGCACGAGTTGTGTGTGTGCTGAAAGCCTCTGTGAGCTTCTCTTGTGTCCGTGTGTGTGCGTAAGTCTTCTCCTACCTTGGGCCAAAGCCAACAATTGGTATCAGAGCGAGGTCAAAGATTTAAAGCCACGTTTGCCCCGGGGAGGCGACCCGTAATAGCGCCTCGGGGCGGGCGATCGTCGTTCACCGGAGCGACACGGAGAAGACGGCGGGGTTGCCGTCGGCAAGGCAACAGAGGCGGATGATCGTTGGTGAGAGCGGTGGTGCCGAGGCGCGGTATCGGTAAATCTCGTCAAGATCTCCGGGGGAGTATGAAGGAGGTCATCAAGGTGTGGTGCATGAGTTCTTGCAAAGATGCGTCCAAGAACTTGTGGTTGTAAGTCTACGGCAGTTGTGTTACTGGCGGAGAAAATTGTGTGCGGAACGGAGAAAGCGGAAAAAGGATGTGGTGTCCTTGCGGTTCCATTCATGGTCGAAGTTCCAGCGAGTTCATATATGGAAGTTGCGGTGCCCGTATACGGCGAGTTGTGTTGCCGCTGGACAGTGGAGACGCCGCAAGATCGTGCGTTCGATCTTGGGCAAAGGTAACAAGTTCCGGCGAATTCATGTGCGGAAAGATATGTTGCGCGTACATGACGAGTTGTGTTGCTGCCGGATGCGAAGTGTTGTTCGGTAAGATGCGTCACCGACAACAGGGATGAGGAGTAAAGTTGTGTCCAAGTGCTGGTCTACGGGAGTTCGTTGCAGCGGAGGCGCGTCACGGTCGAGGGACTCTAGTGAAGGTGTATCTCCAAGGGGAGAAGACGTGCGCGGAGACAAGATGGCGGGGTGGCTATCTGCGTGTCTCAACGAGAAGATGAAGACTAACGTGAAGATGGATGCGAACCGGTTAAGATGTGTTCCCGCATGAGGCTATGCGTTTAGTCTGCATGTGGCCATGAAGCTCCAAATATAGGATAACAAGGTTAAGGAGGTGATGGCCATGGTGTGGAGGCCATTGCCGCGAGAAGTTCATCGTCCATGTCCGAGTCGTCGACGAGGTGCGTCATCGACGGCAACATGGAAGTGTATCACCGACGAGTTGCGGCACCGGTGATGAACATGTGCGAGTCGTTGACAAGGTGCGTCATCAGCGACAACATGGAGGCGAGTCACCGGCGAGTCGTGGCACCGGTGAAGATCAAGTTGTGTCCGTGGCGGTGGCGACCGGCGTATGTGAGCGCCAGGTTGTGCCTGTGACGGTGGCGACCGAAGTGTGTGCGCCAGGTCGAGTCCGTGGCCGCTAGGCTTCACAAGTGAAGGCATCAGGATTAGGGGGAGATTGTTGGAGTAATCCTGTGCATCAGGATGACATCACCCTCTGCATCATGTGCATGCCAGCACAGTTCTAGAAATATCTACCACAGAGTAAAAGAGAACTTGGTTTTTGCTACTGTTTCTTAGTGGTTAAGCTAGTAGCTAGTTGTATCCAGGATAGACATGAGTTGTACTCTGTAGAAGTAGCAAACTTCTCCTTCTCATCTTAGTTGGAGCTAGTTGTAGGAGAGTTTGCTTAGTAGCTAAGGTAGTAGAGTTCAAAGCAAACTTGAACTCCATCTCTAGGATAGGTCGGTTTGTAAGTCCTATATAAGGACATGACTATCACTTGTAACAAGTAGAGCATAAGGAGAAGAAGCTAGTAAGCCAAGATGTAGCCTCATGTACTCCATCATTTGTAAACACCAAGAGAGAGCAAGAGAATATAGCACGAGTTGTGTGTGTGCTGAAAGCCTCTGTGAGCTTCTCTTGTGTCCGTGTGTGTGCGTAAGTCTTTTCCTACCTTGGGCCAAAGCCAACAGCTAACATATAGGAGTGAAGCAGATATGTTGGATGAGCAAGAGAGCTGCAGCAGCGGCGGCGGCGTCGAAGGGTAAGGGTGCAGCGTCGTCGAAACGCAAGGCTGAAGCATCGTCGAAGGGGAAGAGGGTTGCGTCGTCGAAAGGCAAGAGTGATGTGGGAGGCTGCGTCGATGGTAGATGACTTTTCTTTTTCTAATTTGCAGAGTACCATGTATCTTCAATTTATGTTGTGTTTTCGCTACTACCGATATTTTGTTGTATATGTAATTTATGTTGTCAATGTAATTTGCATGGTTTGTTTAATATCAATGCGAAAAGTAGTCACCCATCATCACCATTAATCGAAACAGAGTAGCAGCAACTAAGATATAAGTCTGGTACATAGATAGTTAAACAAGTCTCAACATAGATATAAATAAGTCTAGTACATAGATAGATAATAATATGTCTCATACGAACATAAATATGAATATGTCTCACATACAAATAGAAATACGGATATGTCTCATACATCCTAAGTATGAATATGCCCCGAAGATATCATTGACCCCTGCGCTGTCGAGCATCACGAGGAGGGGGCAGGTCGGGTGTCGTCCACTGGTACCTGTGAGGTGCCCGGGTTTGACGAGGCACTGTCAAGTCCCCGTCATCCTGTGTATCCTGTGTGGGGTATGGTGGAGGAGTCTGGTGAATGGTACCCTGTCGCGGCTGCGTGGGGAAATCTGGAGTGTCGAAAATGCCCAACCAGCTGGACATTTCGTCCCCCGCGTGGGCCCGAGCCTCGTGGTCACTCCCCCACCCTGATCCAGATCCTGACGCCTGGTGTCTGGACGTAGCCGTGTGATAGCCATAGGATCCTACAGATGGAATCATTAGTACATAAGAAATACGCAGTCCCAATTGAAATATGAAAATAATATACATATCGTAATCCGGGAAATCCGGGGCGGGACCTCGGTACTGAGGAGGAGACTGTGGCCGATACCCGTAACTGGAAGTGGGACCCTGCCACGCCGAACCTCCTGCCTGGTCAGGAGGAGGTGGCCTGGGCTGTGGTACTATACGTGGACGCGGCTCATGTCGGTGATGCGGCTGCTCCTCGTGCTGCTGGTGCAGGAGATGCTGGCCGTCGTGCTGCTGCTCCTCCTCGTGATGATGCTGCTCCTGATGCATCTGGTGCTGCTGCTGGCGTCGTGTCGGGGGGCGCGTGGGTCGTTGTGCCACCGGTTGGCGAACAACGTCCTCTGTGCGGGTGCAAGTGAGTGTCGCGTAGACGTCCCGTAGCTTCCCCTCCAGCCTCTTGAGCCAGGATATCGACTGCTCCCGTGGTATAAGAGTGCCAGCGGAAAGAGAACGTCCATACTCAGCGATATCAGTCTGAATAATCTCATGCGTCAAATTAGCCTGACAATAGAAATACAAAGTATGAGACACGTGGTACCAAAAGTTAGATGAATTAGTGAAAGGAAATAAAATATTACCGCGTGTTGTCTGCACGCAGAAGTGTCATATATCGGGTATGTATCCCACGTAGTAGGGGCAGGTATAACCTCCGGGTGAGAGTGCCGAACGATAAATAGCCGTGTTCCAGACATGTACCTCTGCAAGTAGGCATTGTATAGAGTGATATCAAACCCGACAGTCTCGACCCAGAGCCGTGTCGTCGCAGTGTCCCACTCTGAAACGTAAGGTTGTAGCCTCTGCAGCCACCCTGCCGCGCTCCGATTAATCCCCTTCCTTGTGTTCCTAAAATTTGGGTGAGTGTTCTATCAGTAAATATTGATTGAGTACGAACAATTTAGAAAAAAACTACTTTAGACATACCTGTGGTACACATCTGGCAGGGGACGCTCTACTGGCGGAGGATCTACCAACTGTCGAAGACCAAATTGGCTCATAACCCTCTGTTGAGACATCTCCTCCACGAAGACATCGAAGATGATCTTCGATTTTGTCATCCAATACTCTCGGTCACGTGTGCAGAGATTAGAAATACCTCCGGGGTATCTTCGCTGAATGAGCTCGTCCGTGTACGGCTCCCAGATCACCGAAGTGTACACATCAAATTGCTCGTTAAAAGCAATGTAGCACTGCTTCGTCTGCTCAGTAGCAAAGCGTCTCTGCGTACAACACAAGTTATTTTCATACACGGCCGCAATAGTAAGTTTGTCGATGTATTAAATTATAACAAGATATGTACCTTGTTGCGTGTATAGACGATCGCAATAGTAGGCTTGTTGATGTTGTCACCGTCAAAGATCTCCCACAATGGGAAAGGCTCCTCAGGTATGGCTGGCCGTCCTATACAGAACCTCTCCCACGACCAGAGCTGCAGAAATAGAGGGCATCCGAGAATGGCTGACTTGCTTGAATGCAGCATGCAAGCGTTGCACATAGCTCGGTACGTAGCCGCTAAGACAGCCAAACCCCAACTCCTCTGTCTGATGTGCGCCGGCTCGGTAGCATCAGCGATCTCCCGTGCGAAAGGGAGGTACCGCACGGTAATAGTGTCGACATGCTTCTCAGCTCTTTCTCGTCTTTCTCTAAAATATTTCAATGTGCCATAAAAAATACCCTCCACGATGGCTGTTGGTGGCAACGCACGGTTTCCTCTGAGGACAAAGTTGTATGTTTCAGCCAGGTTCGTTGTCATGACACCGTATCTTGCTACATGTGTGTCGTGCAACAAAGACCACCTCTCCAAAGGTTCATGCTCTATCCACTGCTGAAAAGTTTTAATTGTCCTCCCACCTCTTCTCCTAGTTCCAGGCGGGTCAAATCCGGGTAGGTCGCAAAGACCAACAGGCTCGTCCTCCTCGGCAGGTGGTCCTGTAGCTAACTGTGCAGCAACAGCTTCTGCATGTGCAACAACAGCTGCTGCTCGTGCCCTCTTCCTGTCTCGAACATGTCTCTGCGTGCACAAATCAAGTCTTTCACGTATCTTCGTGAACTTCCATTCGTGGTTCTGCTTGCAGAGTTTCTTGAATAGGTTCATCAGGTCCTTATTTCTAAACTGCGAGTAGAAGTTGGCACCTAGATGGCGCATGCACCAACGGCTCTGCATGTCCTGTCATGGAGTCTGTTCCTCAGGCACAGGATTGGTGAGTGTCTTTATCGCACTGAGTATACATGCATGCCTGTCATGAAGGATGCACACGTTCGGCTTATCCTTCACAACTGCTATTTACAGTTGCCTGAAGAACCAAGTCCAACTGTCAATGTTCTCGCTCTCCACAAAAGCAAATGCGAGGGGCACAACCATATTGTTACCGTCTTGACCAATTGCAGTTAGGATCTGTCCCCTATACTTGCCTGTGAGAAAGGTGCCATCTACACATATCACCGGACGACAATGTCTGAAAGCCTCGATGCATACGGAGAATGAGAAAAACAGTCGATGCAGCACCCTCACAGTTGGGAACTCTGGCCTGAACAAATCTTGGATATCTACATAGGTGCCTGGATTCCGGTACTGCAGAGTATGCAGCAGCCGGATAACATAGTCATATGCGTCCAAATATGAACCAAATCTGTTCTCAAGCGCCGTATTCTTAGCCCTCCAAGCCTTGCCATAAGATATTTCGTACTTAAATCTGACAGCCACTTTTGTCTGGAGGGCACTCACTTCCATCGCTGTGCAGGACACTATCTCGCTGTACAGCAACCGAGCTATAAGCGTGGAAGAAAGATTACGGTGCTCTTCAGGGATATTATCAATTCGACAGGAGTGAGGTACGAAGTCACTTACCCTCCAACTATAGCCATTCTTTGGGAGATGTCCATGCACCCTGCCGGGACAATCTATTGTCTCGCATTCCATTGTCAAATATTTTTGACTTGACACGGTAGTTTTCATAACCCTGTGGGTGGACAATGCCCATTTAACGACTGCATCCCTCAAAGCTTGCTTGTCAGTATACAAAGCACCCTTCGCAATGTTGTTCTCATGATATTGCCATGCCGAATCATGACCATCGTTTACGGTCATCGCCGAAGAGTGGTCCTGATTCCATGCTGCAGGATTAGGTACCTCATCTGCGTTCTCTTCCCAATCTGACTCATCGGAATCATCGCCTTGAGCACTATAGCCATCTGCATCTTCATCTTCCATCTCGTTCTGCATGTGCCCGCCTACCTCGTCGCCATCCGCCTCCCCACTGTCAGTGTCCCCTCCTTGTACTTGACTGCTCTGCCCCGACTCGTAACCACCACCACCAAAATCAGACCCATAATTTGACATAGACATGTCCATCTCTTCACTTCCATGGCCAGTATCATAAGCACCCTCACCTTCATGGGCACTAAACTCGTCCTCAGGGGCAGTGATCTCGTTCAAGGCGGGAAGAACTAGTGGTCTCATAACGAAGTAAATATTTGTCCTTGAATGACTCCACCAAGCATGAACACTGACGGTTTGTGTCTGATTATCAAGCCCTAAACTTCCTGTCAACCAATCTTTAACCTGACTGAGAGACCATGTTTCAGGAGCTGGCAGGTCGACAACTATAGAATCAAACTCACTCAGATCAGCTCCCGTATCACACATTTGGACTCTACCAGGACCATAGAAAAACCTGATCTTCACTAAATCAGACATCTCCGCTGACATAAATAAATATTGACCATCGTTAATATTATTCCGCATACAACATATATTAGAATTAATCTATACATATAGCTAAATATACCTTAGAAGCGACTTAAAATATATAGCTACATACACCATGTTTTTAAAATTTATTACTACATATATTATAATTTATCTACATATATTACAATATAGCTACATTTTTTCGAATTAACCTACAAATATAGCTACAATATTTACTACCGTCACAAACTATTTTTTAACAACACATGTTCATACACGTAACAAATATAGCACTACAATTTTGATAAATCGAATCATACCCTAGAAGCGTGAGAGGCGACGGCGTCCCGCAGTCTCGAATCAACGGCGCACCAACACGAGCAGCACCACCACAATGCAGCCCTCCAGCACCACCACCACGCAGCCCTCCAGCACCACCACCACCATCACCACCACCACCACCCGCCAACCATCACCACTACCACCACGAGCTATCCCATCAGGAGATCGGAGTTCCCCTAGCCTCCCTCAACCTTCTAGTACCGATTAATGGTAGCAAATGTGAAGATTGTTGGTCTAAATCGCTAGTTTAATTCGGTTTTCGTGGGGAGTGCAGAGAGAAAACGAAGAGCACGAACGAGGCAGCGCAAGGAAGAAGAAAGAAAGGAAAGAGAAGGCCGCCCGTGCGCTCGAGGGCTCTGCAGCGCCTTGTCGGCTTCGGCGAAGCCGACTGGGCCCACCTACTCGGCGTGGGCGAGGACGACAGGCCGTCCCAGGACGACTGCGTCGGTGGCGACGTGGCCCATCCACTAATCGGCCTCCGCGTGGACGAGTGGGCCTTGTCGGCTTCAGCAACGACGAGTAGCGCCTATCGGCTTCGCCAAGAACGACTGGCTAATATTTTTGAAAAAAATAAATTTTGCGTAATATTTCAAGAATTAAATAATTTTCGTGTATTATTTAAAAAATGCGGTGTAGGCACCTCCAGTGCTCTGTTCAGATTGTGTATATGCGCCGCTTGCTGAATCTTGGGGGGGGGGAGGGTAGTGTTTTTTCGGGGAGTAGGCCTTCTTGTGCCCTGGGGTCCGTTGCTTTTTCCTTACTTCCTTAGTTCCTGTGCAGGAGGTGGCCTTGAGAGCCTGCCTGCATTTATGATTCTGCATAGTTAGTTTTGTGTCATCTGATTTGATGTAACCCTACACTAGAAGCGTGTAGCATTAGCCTTTTGTATTCAAAGAAAACAATGGAGTGACTTGGGAAACTAAAGTTTGCAACTAGTTGCGGCCGACACCCCATTCCGCATGTCACACTTCCAATTTTCCAAAAAATGTGAAATAAATCCTGAACATTGGTTATGTTGTTTCACATGCATCCACTAAATTTCATCCAAAAATATGACATTATGTGGCGTGCACAAAAAAGACAAATGATGTGTGAATAGTACGTGATACTATTCAACTGTGTCTTCTCTTTTTTGCACGGAACACATCTGGTCATATTTTGGGATGAAAATTTGTGGATGCACGACAACCAACATAAACAATGTTCATGATTTATTTCAGATTTTTTGAAAACTCGAAAATAGGAAATCTGATCATGGGGTGCGGGCGCATCTAGTTGCGTAATATTCTCAGTGACTTGTGAATTTTGTGACGGATGTCCGTAACTTCTGCTGCACTGCTTTCTCCTTTGCATTTCCTGGTCTGTTCTGACAGTCTTTTGTTCCTTTGACTACCGGCATTGTCCTGAGTCTCTTAGCTTCTAAGTGAGAATATTTGTAACTTATGGTTCTTCAACTTTTTATTTTGGCAATGTTGATTGAAGTAGGATGGGCTTGCTTGTGCACTCATTCTTATACCTTGAGCTGAGAATTACAGGAAGCTTGACTGCTACCTTTTCTTTCTTCAGGAGTTCAGGGTGTATTTCTGAGGGGAGCCTATTACTTTCGATTCAGTTTCGTCTGCTGCATTACTGTTGTTACTTTCCAGCAGCAAAGAGCCAAATATAGAGAGCGCCATGGTTGAGAAGGTATAAATTTAAGTCCCTGCTTGATCTGTATGCATGTTCTTTTTATTGAGCTTTACCTCCATGTATTAATAAACTTTAACAGGTTTTATACTGACACGGTATTAACTTGTTGCAGGATATGCACCGAGTAATGAGTATGCACAGAAGCTTTGGTTCCTGGTCATCTACATTCTACCCAGAAGACTATTGCTCGCAAGGTATGACCATAAAGTTATTGTTTCTGTCGTGCGCTAAACACATCCAGCAATTGTATCGTCTTTCATTCCCAGAGTATGTTGACTGACAAGCTCATCTTGGTGGAGTTACATTATAATCTTTCAAATTCTGAAATCAGAGAACTATATTAGGGATGATTAATAGTTATTACTGGTTCTTCCTCCTTCTGCCCTGTTGGAAGCATAGTTAAGTTTTGAACATCTCCATAGTCAAACCTCGAATCTTTTCTATAGCATATACCATTTGGCTTGAAGCCTTGAACATCTAGTCTGGTCCAAGCAAATGAAACCCTGACTATTACTTCAATTGTCTTCTCATAATCCAAGGAAAAGTTGAATTTTCTTTTCGTCTGCATCACCTAGAATATCTCATTTTTCAGCCATTATATAGTGAACAGAACGAACTTTTAACATATTTATGTTATGTGGTTCTTTGGGAAGCTACTGACATGTTTAATCTCATCGTGCAGATTGAAATTTACACAATTCAGAAGAACATAATAGCAATGGGATCTCAAAGTTTCTGCCTTTTCATTCTTCTTCTGTTCTTCATCCCCAGCCGTCTTGTCTGAATCAAGTGATATAAGTACTTTGCTCACTCTGCGGCACTCAATCGCTGAAGAAAAAGGCTTCCTTCGCAGCTGGTTTGATTTAGAAATTCCCCCATGCAGCTGGTCAGGTATAACTTGTTCGGGGCATAATGTTGTGGTCATAGACTTGTCCTCCGTGCCACTCTATGTCCCATTTCCCTCATGCATCGGGGCATTCGAGTCACTTGTTGGGCTCAACTTCAGTGGATGTGGGTTTACGGTGAGCTTCCAGATGACTTGGGGAATTTGCAGCAGCTTCAGTACCTAGATTTGAGCAATAACCAGCTTACTGGGCCCCTGCCTGCCTCTTTATATAGCTTGAAGATGCTGAAAGAAATGTTGCTCGGGAAAAACCTATTTGATGGACAACTGAGCCCTGCAATTGGTCAGCTGCAGCACCTGACTAAGCTGTCTATATCTATGAATTCCATCTCTGGTGGCCTTCCTACAGAGCTGGGAAATCTGCCGAACCTTGAGTTCCTGGACCTTCACATGAACACACTGAATGGGTCGATGCCAGCATCTTTTCGTAATCTGTCTCGGCTCTTGCATCTTGATCTAAGCCAGAATAACCTCAGTGGATTAATATTTTCTGGAATAAGCTCGTTGGTGAACCTTTTGACACTCGATCTGTCATCAAACAATTTTGTGGGCCAATACCTAGGGAAATTGGTCAACTGGAAAATCTACAACTGCTAATTTTGGGACAAAATGCTTTCACCGGAAGCATCCCTGAAGAGGTTGGTAACCTGAAGTGGCTTCAAGTACTTCAACTCTGTGTGCAAGTTCACAGGTGCCATTCCTTGGTCCATCAGTGGTCTTGTAAGCCTGAAGGAACTTGACATATCAGAGAATAACTTCAACGCTGAACTCCCACCACCTATCGGTCAGCTTGGCAATCTAACACAGTTGATTGCAAAGAGTGCAGGCCTCAAGGGGAGTATACCGAAAGAACTAAGTAACTGCAAGAAGCTTACTGTCATTAATCTGTCGTTCAATTCCTTTACTGGCTCTATCCCTGAAGAACTCGCAGAATTGGAAGCTGTTATGACCTTTTCCGTGGAAGGGAACAAACTATCAGGCCATATTCCACATTGTATAATGAACTGGGCAAATGCAAGATCAATATCGCTGGCTCAAAACTGTTTCACTGGACCTTTGCCATTGCTGCCATTGCAGCATCTGATTAGTTTCTCTGCAGAATCCAACCTTCTCTCAGGTTCTGTCCCTGCCAAGATATGTCAAGCAAACTCCCTGCGCTCACTCATACTGCATGATAACAATCTTACTGGGAGTATCGAGGAAGCTTTTAAAGGATGCACAGATCTCACTGAGCTGAATTTGCTAGGTAACCATCTCCATGGTGAGATACCAGGGTACCTGGCTGAGCTACCTTTGGTTACTCTGGAGTTGTCCCTAAACAACTTCACGGGAATGCTGTCTGAGTCGCTGTGGGAGTCATCAACCCTTTTGCAGATATCTCTCAGCAATAATCAGATTACAGGCCAGATCCCCCACAACATTGGTAGTCTGTCCAGCTTGCAGATGTTGCAGATAGACAATAACTATTTGGAAGGACCCATCCCCCTGTCCGTCGGCTCTCTACGAAATCTGACAATTCTGTCGCTGCATGGCAATGGATTATCTGGGAACATACCGATAGAGCTCTTCAACTGCCGAAACCTTGCCACGCTGGACCTGAGCTCTAATAATCTTTCTGGGGACATCCCGAGGGCCATATCTAATTTGACAATGCTCAATAGCTTGATTTTGTCTTATAACCAGCTTCTGGTGTTGTTCCTGCTGAGATCTGTGTGGGATTTGAGAATGAGGTTCACCCTGACTCGGAGTTTGTTCAGCATAACGGCCTTCTTGATCTGTCATACAACCGATTGACTGGTCAGATTCCGACAGCAATAAAAAATTGTTCTATGCTGAGGGTGCTAAATCTGCAAGGCAATTTACTGAATGGCACCATTCCTGCAGAGCTTGGTCAGTTGACAAATCTTACAACCATTAATCTGTCTTTCAATGGATTATAGGACAGATGCTTCCTTGGTCTGCACCATTGGCACAACTCCAAGGCCTTATGCTATCAAATAACCACCTAGATGGTACCATTCCTGCTGAGATAGGCCAAATTCTTCCAAAATTTCAATGATAGACTTGTCCAGTAATGTGCTTACTGGAAATCTACCTGAGTCTTTGCTGTGCAACAAATACCTAAACCGTCTGGATGTCAGTAACAACAATCTCTCTGGAAAAATTCTGTTTCTTGTCCCATGGACAGAGAATCCTCGAGCTCACTGCTGTTCTTCAATTCAAGCAGTAACCATTTCTCAGGGACCCTAGATGAGTCTATCTCGAACTGCACACAACTGTCTTCTCTTGACATCCACAACAATAGCCTCACTGGAAGCTTACCCCAGCACTCTCTGATCTCAGCTTTTTGAACTATCTTGACCTCTCAAGCAATGATTTCAATGGTTCCATCCCTTGTGGTATCTGCAATATATATGGCCTCACATATGCCAATTTCTCTGGTAACCACATCAGCACGTACAGCTCAGCAGATTGTGCAGCTCGAGGTGTTTGTTCCACTAATGGCATTGATCGTAAGGGGGCTCATCCATCTCATCGAGCTCGAAGATTAGCGATCATTTGTGCCCTTTCACTTGCTGTCATCATCGTGTTAGTTCTTCTGGTAGTTTATCTGAGAAAGAAACCATTGAGGAGCAGATCATTGGTTTTTGTATCTGCCAGTAAGGCCAATGCTACCATTGAGCCAACCTCATGCGATGAACTCCTAGGAAAGAAGTCACGGGAACCTCTGAGTATCAATCTCGCAACATTTCAGCATTCATTGCTGAGGGTCACCACAGAGGATATACTGAAAGCCACAAAGAATTTCAGTAAAGAGCACATCATAGGCGATGGTGGCTTCGGCACTGTCTACAGGGCACACTCCCTGAAGGCCGGAGAGTTGCGATCAAGAGGCTTCATGGTGGCCATCAGTTCCAAGGTGATCGTGAATTCCTAGCTGAGATGGAAACCATTGGAAAGGTGAAGCATCCGAACCTTGTTCCCCTACTTGGCTACTGTGTTTGTGGCGACGAGCGGTTCCTGATCTACGAGTACATGGAGAATGGGAGCCTTGAGACATGGCTAAGGAACCGAGCAGATGCAGTTGAAGCACTTGGATGGCCAGACCGTCTCAAGATCTGCCTCGGTTCTGCCCTTGGGCTTGCTTTCCTCCATGAAGGATTTGTGCCCCATATCATCCACCGGGACATGAAATCAAGCAACATTCTGTTGGATGAGAATTTCGAGCCAGGGTCTCCGACTTTGGCCTCGCAAGGATAATCAGCGCATGTGAGACCCATGTCAGCACCGACATTGCCGGTACATTTGGATACATCCCCCCAGAGTACGGCATGACAATGAAGTCCAGCACGAAAGGCGATGTGTACAGCTTCGGTGTCGTCATGCTGGAGCTGCTCACAGGACGGCCACCCACAGGGCAAGAAGATATGGAAGGAGGTGGAAACCTTGTCGGCTGGGTACGATGGATGAAGGCACGCGCAAGGGTAACGAGCTGTTTGATCCTTGCCTGCCAGTCTCAGGCGTGTGGCTGGAGCAGATGGTGCATGTGCTCAACATTGCCCTGGACTGCACCGCCGAGGAGCCCTGGAAGAGGCCGAGCATGCAGGAGGTGGTGAAGGGACTCAAGGTGACCCAGACGATGGAGTGCGGACCTCTGGTAGTGACAGTGTGCTGGGGCACATAGCGCTTGGCCTTGAAGCACCGTTCTTCCTGACATTGATGTGATGTACTAATAATGTAGGTTAATGGTAGGCTAATCGTAGGTAACTTGTAGCTGTAGAGTAAGATCGCTGGAGACTGGAGTAAGAGAAACTAGTGTTGCTCATGTAGTCATGTTCAGGGTGTACTTGGGACAAATGCTGTTGTAGTGTTGTATGTTCATCCATGTATTGTCTTTGTCAGGTCTCGTCATAGCTGCATGAGTGTTTTACAAGCTCACAACATGGTTGTGCTGAAAGTTTACTTCTCTTTTTATGTATTTCCAATAATTGATAGTTCTAAGCTCATCATTTTCGTTTTATGCCAGATTTGTTCGACGGTTACTCTGCTTCTGCTTTGTCTGAAATATTTTCTGTGATGTGGTACTTCATAGAAAGTGCAAGTACCAAAGGAATGTATCTTCTTTTTTTGGCAAATTATGCCTTCTGTTCACCAAAATACTTCTTTTTTCTCTTCATTATTTCTGTCGATTCATGTGGTCATGCTATACTGACAATAGCAGTATGTATTGTGAGAGCCAACTGAATCTTGAGAAGATATGGTACCATGCATGAATGAGTAGTTGAGAATCTAGCTACTCTGCATGAGGTTGCTAATTTGGGTACATTTAAGCTAACGTCGATTTTATATTAGCTTAACAATCTGATTCTTCTAATGCTCAGGTACAAAAAATTCAGCAGTTTGAATCTTATCATTCTCTTCCTAGTCGAATTTAATCAAGAAGTGCCATTTTTCTCCACATACATAGATTCTCCAGATTGGTAACATATTAACCGAATGCGCAGCCTTAGCAGCGCCCAGCGGCAACAGGCAGAGGCAGAGTGGTGCGTCCGGCACCTGGCGTTTGGGCGTGTCGGGCTCGGCTTGATGGCGGCGGCGGCGGCGGCGGCGGCAGAGGAGGTGCTGCAGCACATGGGAGCCGACCCTCGAGTGGAGGAGACCAACAGCGCGGCGGCGGAAGAACTTGTGGTAGACGACGAAGAGATCCTGCGGTTCATGGACTCGGCGGATGGCTACCTCCTCCTGATGGACTCGCTTTCCTCCCTTCTTCGCCAGGTAGGTCACGCCGGCTGTCGCCCTGTGCACTAATTTATCAATTCCGTCGCCCAGTATTTATCGTCTCTGCTCTGGGTTTCTGTGGAGCAGTTTGATTCCAGGTGAAGTGATTGTTACAGAAGTATAGTATGTATCAGGCAGCCGAACAAAAAATTGCTATCTTCAGGGCCTAGCCAAACACCTGAAAAAATTAGTTTCTGAACACAAGCTTGATTGCTCAGGTATTTTATTTTTGTTTTATTGGTACATGTGATTGTGCAGTGCCCTGAAACTTATCTTGAATCTGGGTCGTTGCATTTAGTTCGGACAATTTTCAGCAACCATATGTGTGTGCTTTCGTAAGCCTTGCTGGAGGAAACTGTTTGCCTATTGTGGTACTGTCGCAGTTCACAAGTAAATATGAACAATGTTCTTTATTTTCTAGGGTTGGCTTGATCTGGCAAGTGCTCGTCATTCGCTGGGTGCATCGCGTGTGTCGAGTACACTGTATGATCATAAGGAGCAATCTGCAGCCACTAAGCTGCAAGTGGATTATTCGGCAGATTTGCAACCATCAGGTAACCCAATTGTGTATTACTATTTGAGCTAACAATCTTCATCAAGGATGCAGAGCTGCTACGGCAATCGTGCTTGTTTTCTCATGAAGTCGAATCTAGGTCTTCTCTGAATACCCTTAAAATGATAGTTCCATCTTCCATGTGCACAACCTGAGCTGTTTTTTAATTATGTTTCAGAATCAAACCCACATTTTTCTTTGTTAAAGTGGTGCTTGCAAGAAGAACCAAACTCCAGTGATGTCTGTGCACAAGATAGCACTAAACCAAAACTAAGGTACCGAGGATCAGAAGCTACCCCAGGTATTAGCACAAGCACTATTTCTACTTTTTTAGTGTTCGAATGTGTCGACTAATTTCTCTTGCTCACCTTCAAATCCTTGTTTTTGTTAAGGGGATGGTGGCAGTGAGTCAAATGCAACTACTGCAAAGTCTTCTACTGGTGTTCACAGTAGCAAGCAGGTAATTGCAATGTAAAAACATGTTATCTTTGTCATTATAGTTTAATAAAGGATTTGATGGTGAATAATGGCTTAAAAGCAAGAAAAATAGAGCACTAGTTATGATAAATCAGTAAGTCAGTAAAACCAAGTTTTTATGTTTTTTAGTTGACTGGTTAATTGCCCGAGCCAGAATACTTGATGCCATACCGGTTGATAGTTCAAACTTCAAAATGAAGTATCAAGCAAAAGAATATTGTAGCATAGTAGCTGTACTCAGGTTTGAGATATTTTATCAAGTTAGTCTGGCATGTGAACTTTCTATCTACTAGTAAACACACAGTTTCACTTTCATATTTGAAACGCTGTAGAATAATAGATTTGCTCAGGCGCAAGGCACTGAGATGCCACAACACACTATATATATTTTGGTGCCATGAATAAGAAAGTTATCGTGTAATTCCGAGATACTTAAATTCTATTGATTGTTCCTTCCTTCTGCACTTTAGGTTCAAAGTGCAAGATCAAAAGCATTATCAGTCTTTGGAGCGTTGGTGTCACCAAAACTACGAACAACCCAAGTTTCCTTTGAAACAGGTTTTATTTCTAACAAGAACCGTAGAACATACTATACTTTGACCATATGTGGACCTAACTGATATTTTCGTTTCATGTAGCACTTGAACTAATGGTGGAGTTAGCAAATTCAAGATCAACTATGCTCTCTAGTTTCTCCCAGATAAAGTGTAAATCATGAATTGCTGCCTGAGTTCGAGGTTTTGTACCCTTGCACACCACCTATTCTCTTTGTGGGACCTATTCTCTTTGTGGGATCAGTGATATGGAATCAGCAGCGCTTGTAGAAAATATCATAATCCTATTTGAAATGTTGATGTATATGGGTATGCACATGTTTATCGATTTGTTTGCCCCGCTGTTTTTTTTTCGAGGGTACGCCAAAAGCGCACTCAACGTTTATAGAAGATTACAACGACGCTTACATGCCAGGGCTACTCTGAGAGCTGAGCAGCAACAGGCACACACACCACACTCTCACACCTAGGCCTACTCTCGCGGCATGGTCTCACTCCCAGCCCTAGCTCTAGTCCAAAGCTTGAGCTCATCAACGATTCTGTCGACCAGCATTGCCACGGTGAATTGTTGGCCTACATTGTTGAAGAGCCTCGCGTTTCTCTGCTTCCATAAGTTCCAAGCCATCAGTACAACAAATGTGTCGAAACTCCTCTTGTTGGTCTTGCTGAAAGGTTTCCTGGCTATTAACCACCGGTCCGCGAAGCTGTCTGTCATCCCCGGCGCGACGACATGCACTCCAGCCGCCCGCAGACAACGGAACCAAACTTCCCTGGCATACACACAATGCACCAGGACATGCTCAATTGTGTCAAGGTCCTGCTGGCATGTGAAGCAGGCGCTCATCTCGTCCTGTAGGCCATGTCTCATGCGTCGATCCGAGGTCCAAACACGGTGCTGGACTGCCAGCCAGCAGAACACCTTACACTTGAGGGGGGCATGCGACTTCCAGATGCACTTTGCCGTAGCGAAGCTCGTGTTCCCATGGCAAAGCATGAGGTAAGCGGAGCTCGCCGAGTACAAACTTGTTGCTGGACCAAGGCCAGATGAACCTGTCCTGCTCCGCGGCGTCGAGACGAACACTATGCACCCGCAGCCAAAGTCTGACGCATTGCCGCACTCCTTCTTCGCATAGCACACCTTCCAAATCCTGCAACCAAGCATTCCCCAGCGGAGCTTCCTGAACGGATCTGCTATTTTTGCGCCTTGTGCTTGCAATTCCATAGACTAGCGGCGCGATCTGTCCCACGGTTTCTCCGTCAATCCAGCGATCAAGCCAGAACAGAATCGTGTCGCCCCTCCCAATCACCACGCGCGCAAGGCTTCTGAAGACGCCGATCGCGTCCTCGTCCTTCAGCATGGGCAGTCCCTGCCATGGCCTAGTGGGATCCGTCCTCCTTAGCCACTCCCATCGAGTTCTGAGCGAGAGCCCATGCAGCTTCAAATTCTTGACGCCGAGACCCCCGTAGTGCACCGGCTTACAAATTTGTTCCCATGCCACCAAGCACTGACCCCATTAACACGATCCTTGCCAGCCCAAAAGAATAACCGTAACCATTTGTCAATTTCCTCGAGCAACCAAGCAGGTGCCTCCGCGATCAACAAGCGATGAATTGGTCTCGCCGTAATGACAGCCTTAATCAAAGTTAGCCTTCCTTCCTTGGTGATCCACCCCCTTTGCCATGCGGGAATCAATTTGAGAGCCGCGTCCAGGACCGGCTGCCACTCCGACCCCGCTGTTCTTTGGGTTGTCTTACAACCACATGGCAAGAGGCAACATTATTTTTGTAAGTCCATATTCATTTACTAGGTTAAACTCTGGTGATCACAACTACACTATTCAGGTTAGGATTGCCGCGATTTTGTCCACCTCCTCATCGCGCATCCTTCTCAATGGGGTGGCCAGGCTACCTATTCACCATGGCCGGGGGCTAAGGCAAGGGGACCCCCTCTCACTGCTCCTCTTTGTCATTGCCATCGAACCGCTTGAATAATTTCTAGAGAAGGCCACTCCACAAAATTCGTGGGAGGGGCACCGTCTTGCGTACCACACTTAATGCGGATGATGCGGCTATCTTTGTGACGCCTTTCAAAGAGGACATTCAAAACCTCAAGAGCATTCTTCATGGCTTCGGTGTTGTGACGGCGATGTTGAAGAAGGCGATTTCGGAATTACTTTTAGTTACATTGCTTGCAAATACTAAAAAAGAAGTGGTTGTTGAAGAAGGCGATGTTGTCGCTCATGAGTAACGATGCCCACGAAGCCACCCCAATGCACGTCAACAAGAAGTTAAGAACCAACCCGTGGACCATAAAGACCTCACAAGCTTCTCAGCAGACGGCCAGATCGATAAATCTGACTTTTTTCCGAGTAAGCTTAGGAGATCGGCGGATCATTTAGTTTTTTTTTGAATGGTAAATGGACTTTAAATTAAACCGATAGCACAGCAGAATCGCTGGCTATAATGTCAGAAATACAATTGGGGCATGATCCACCCAGGCCGAATTAGTAGACTCACTACTAGCCCCAAGTTTAGCTAGTTCATGAGCTGCTGTGATACATGTCCGTCTAGCAAAAGTGAACTGAAACAGATCAAAATTCAGTAAACATAGACTTCTAGCCTCCTTCACCAAAACTCCAATGGCTGATTTGTCGAAATCCCTGCTC
Organism: Poa pratensis; assembly: GCA_947311845.1. Taxonomy (NCBI): domain Eukaryota; kingdom Viridiplantae; phylum Streptophyta; class Magnoliopsida; order Poales; family Poaceae; genus Poa; species Poa pratensis. The sequence continues at coordinate 22,295,531 of CAMZMU010000037.1, forward strand.
TTCAGAGCCTGGACAAGGTTTGAAGCATCAGACTCAAGAATGATCCGGTTGGCAGCAATCTTGATTGCTCCATCAATAGCGGCAAGACAAGCGACCGCTTCAGAGTGCAGAGGATCCCTCAAGTGCACAGATTTTCCCGACCCAGCAGCAACGAACTCGTCCGCCTGGTCACGGATGATGTAACCCCAACCACCAGAACCTGAGGACTAGTCGAAAGCTCCATCAAAGTTTACCTTCACCTGATTGTCAGGTGGATTTGCCCATTTATGTTGATCAGGGGGTTTAGGTGGGATGGCGGGCAGCTTCAGACTTCTAAAATCCACCATGTGCCTCTCCACACGATTGCAAACCTGCAGAAAGCCAAGCACGGCTTCACCAGAGTTGGCCTTGTTCCTGATGTTCCACCATTCCCACATGAGGGTCAAAGCTTTTAGTTGCACTGAATCATCGCACTTCCACATCTCCTCTAGCATACTATGAGCAGAGGTGCAGGGAAGGAGTTTTTCACGAACCTCCCCGAGGCCAAGGGAATTCCAGCATGCCCTAACCAGCTTACACTTGAGGAAGATATGGCCACCGTCTTCATTCAGCCTATGGCAGACCGGGCAAAGCAGTATCCAGCTCGACACCAACACCAGAGATTTTCATTCTAGTTGCTAGACTGTTATGTGCAAGACGCCAAGCAAACATCTTAAGCTTGTTGGGTGCCCACAGATCATTTAGTTAAGCTTGAGGGAAAAATATACATAGTTCAGAAGTTTAAAGATGCCACTCGCCAGGCCGGCTCAACAGAACACCGCCCGCTTTGGAACGACGGGCAACCCCCAGACCAAATCTGACTTCGGCACAAAACGAACTTTTAGATATGAACTTTTTTACAAGAGCTATATGCACCCCAAGTCCCACAACTTGCACAAGAAGTGCAGATTAGTCCTATAAGTTGTAGGACGGAGAACCGCGGTACTACAACTTGTATTGGCGGTGCAAATAGGTCCACAATCAATCTCAGAAGGACATGTGGCGTTGTAATTTTTGCAAAGAGACCCTTCTATTTTCTTATTAGTCACATGGACTGCAGGACTGTTTTACACGTGGGGCCCACCTGTCAGTGGAGGAACAAGAATTAAAAATTATATGCGCTTGATCCGGGACTCGAAATCAGGACCTGTAGCTCCTCCTCGCTCGCGCATGCCAGTGCGCCACGAATCTGTTCATGCAGGGAACTAGGACGCGACCTTATTGTACAGACAAAGATAAAAGCACGTGACGCCTGTTGAATTTCTTCATCGGCGGGAAACTACTAGCTACTGTTTTCTTCTAAATAGAGTGTAACATCATAATTGTCAATTATTTTTTATAACTTTATATGCAATAAAATTCCACACATTCTAGCTTGCAGAAAGGAATTACCATGTCGGCCGAAAATAAAATTCCATGCGTTCCGAAATAAGTGTTGAACTAAAAGTACACTTATTTCAATACAAAGGCCATCAATTGCTGGATCTTTCAAAAAAAGTACACTTATTTCAGAAAGAGGGAGTACATTATATATTTATCCATCATATATTCTTTTTATTTTCTAAAGTAGCATTTAGTATCTAAATATTTACTTGATGGAAAATCATCTAGATTTATTTTTGAATCCTAGTGTTCTTGCGTAGATCATTTACGTGCAAATATATAAACGTAATCATTTGTTTCGTGTACGTAGATTCGTCCGCGCTCTTGTAATGAGTGTACATTAAAAACGCGTCTTATGGTATAATAGAGAAAGCATCGTGGCTCAGTGGCTGTCGCGGGCGCAGAGCAGCTACAGATCCTGTGTTCGAATCTGCGGACAAGCGGCGCGTACAATTTTAATTTCTTATTCCTCCGCTGACATGCGGGTCCCACTGTAAACAGTACTGCAGCCACAGATCCTGTGTCGCTGATATGCGGACCCACTGTAAACAGTACTGCAGCCACATGTGACAAATAAAAAAACTAGAAGGGTCTCTTTGCAAATATTACAACGCCACATGTCCTTCTCAGATTGATTGTGGACCTATTTGCACCACCAATACAAGTTGTAGTACCACGGTTCCCCATCCTACAACTTATATGACTAATCTGTACTTCTTGTGCAAGTTGTGGGACTCTCGGCGCGTACAATTTTAATTTCTTATTCCTCCGCTGACATGCGGGTCCCACTGTAAACAGTACTGCAGCCACAGATCCTGTGTCGCTGATATGCGGACCCACTGTAAACAGTACTGCAGCCACATGTGACAAATAAAAAAACTAGAAGGGTCTCTTTGCAAATATTACAACGCCACATGTCCTTCTCAAATTGATTGTGGACCTATTTGCACCACCAATACAAGTTGTAGTACCACGGTTCCCCATCCTACAACTTATATGACTAATCTGTACTTCTTGTGCAAGTTGTGGGACTCTCGGCGCGTACAATTTTAATTTCTTATTCCTCCGCTGACATGCGGGTCCCACTGTAAACAGTACTGCAGCCACAGATCCTGTGTCGCTGACATGCGGGCCCACTGTAAACAGTACTGCAGCCACATGTGACAAATAAAAAAACTAGAAGGGTCTCTTTGCAAACATTACAACGCCACATGTCCTTCTCAGATTGATTGTGGACCTATTTGCACCACCAATACAAGTTGTAGTACCACGGTTCCCCATCCTACAACTTATATGACTAATCTGTACTTCTTGTGCAAGTTGTGGGACTCTCGAAACAGGCTTTCGCCCCGCTTTATAAATAAAGCCCAACGGTCAAACCGATACAATGTGATGAGGTGATCCTCTTACAAAGCAGATCAAGGATAAACAAGAAACACATGAGAACCAAACTTGCCACCGATGACATCGCCACGACACCGAAAGATACCGTAGCTCCACGACAATGCCCCCAAGAAGGTAACGACGCCTCACGTCGCCATTGTCGAGACTAAAGTCCAGGGTTTGCCATGTCCGGTATTTCGGAACGCCCACCGCCACCGAGTCAGGCTCCCAAAACACGATCTGGGAGCTGACAGTGTCGAAACGCCACCAGCACCGAGGTCCCCCGCCACCCGCTCCTCGCCATCCACATGGCCAAGAAGCAAGATCATCACCACTGACACGTCACTCGCCGTAGAGACACCCGCGCAGTCCACCTTCCTATGTTCGAATCTGCGGACAAGCGGCGCGTACAATTTTAATTTCTTATTCCTCCGCTGACATGCGGGTCCCACTGTAAACAGTACTGCAGCCACAGATCCTGTGTCGCTGACATGCGGGCCCACTGTAAACAGTACTGCAGCCACATGTGACAAATAAAAAAACTAGAAGGGTCTATTTGCAAACATTACAACGCCACATGTCCTTCTCAGATTGATTGTGGACCTATTTGCACCACCAATACAAGTTGTAGTTTCACGGTTCCCCATCCTACAACTTATATGACTAATCTGTACTTCTTGTGCAAGTTGTGGGACTCTCGAAACAGGCTTTCGCCCCGCTTTATAAATAAAGCCCAACGGTCAAACCGATACAATGTGATGAGGTGATCCTCTTACAAAGCAGATCAAGGATAAACAAGAAACACATGAGAACCAAACTTGCCACCGATGACATCGCCACGACACCGAATGATACCGTAGCTCCACGACAATGCCACCAAGAAGGTAACGACGCCTCACGTCGCCATTGTCGAGACTAAAGTCCAGGGTTTGCCATGTCCGGTATTTCGGAACGCCCACCGCCACCGAGTCAGGCTCCCAAAACACGATCTGGGAGCTGACAGTGTCGAAACGCCGCCAGCACCGAGGTCCCCCGCCACCCGCTCCTCGCCATCCACATGGCCAAGAAGCAAGATCATCACCACTGACACGTCACTCGCCGTAGAGACACCCGCGCAGTCCACCTTCCGAGGCCGCCACCTCGGCATCCGGGATCGCTAGCCCACGGTGGGGCCGTACACCGCCACAACCAGCCCACCGGCACAGACAGGAGAAAACGGGGTCAGCAGACCGGTACCTCGGACAGTGAGGTTCAAATAGCAGGACGCACCCGCCTGTCGAACCCACATAGCCCGTACCGGGACCAGCAGCTGCCGGATCTAGACCCGACGGGTCCAGATCCAGCGCCTCAACCACCCATGGTCAGGGGGTGGGCTCCCAGATCGGGAGCCCCTGAAACCAATCAACCCGTGGGGCGCTCAGCCAGCCCGATCCAGGCCCAAAGGGGCCAGATCTGGGCTGAGGCCGGGCACGCCACCATCGATGGCCAGCTCCGCCTGCGGCCGTCCGAGGTTCCTCTCTTTCCTGATCCCCTCCGTCGCCGGCACCAGGGGTGTACGCCGCCGCCATGCCGACCCGCGACCGCCGGCAAGATCCGGGCTGACGAGCTCGGCCACCACCGCCGCCATGGGCTGCAGTGCCCCGAGGCCGCCCTCCATCGCCGCCTCCACGCGCGGACGCTCGCCCCTGTCGCAGCACGCCGGCAGGCGCCACGTCAGGCCCCGTTGAGCGCCGCCGAAGTTCACCGCCGCCAAGAGAACCGCCGCCATGCTCATGTTCCTCTCGCGTCGGGTAGGGAAAGGCCGGCCGCCGCCGGCACCGCACGGGCCTTGCCTGGCGGCGCACGCCGGCAGCGGCCGGGAGGGAGAGAGGAGGGTGGGAGGAGGCGGCGGGCGAGGGTTTCGTCTCGGTCGCCTGCACGGGGGCGACGCGAGACAGAGGAAAAAAAAGAGTTCTTCTGGTAATACGGCACTAAAGGGTTCCACTTCCTGAATTGGACTATGTGACTATTTAGGTTTATCGCAAGTTGTGGGACTTGGTGTGCATATAGCTCTTTTTACAAATGCCACACACCCAAGAGGCGCAAAACGCCAAGAACCATGACGTTTGGGCCGTAAAACGTCCCAACGTTTGCAGCATTCCCGCGGCGTTCGAGTCAATGACCGGGGAAAGCTTCAGTTCACTGCAGCAGGAAGAATTGTGAATCTGCAAAGTGCTTGGCGTTCGAGTCAATGACCGGGGAAAGCTTCAGTTCACTGCAGCAGGAAGAATTGTGAATCTGCAAAGTGCTTTTCTTACATAAGCTGAAGCATGCTTATATATCACAGGGTGAGACACTACCACACACGAAAATTTACATAACCTCCCTTTTCCTTTCATACAACCCAACAAACACTCTAACGAACACAACCACTATCAAGATTCAAGAGCTAATTAAAAACTTAACAAAGTCCTCAAGGAAAAGGGGGGAGCAGTAGCTAGAACCATTGCTTGTGCCGCTCTAGCATCACAGGCCATCCGTATTTGTGAGTACATTCGAGTGACAGTCGATGTTGTTTCGAGATTCAGTTGTAGCTGCCGAAGCTGGTGCGACCGGCCCTCTTCTCTGCTGCGTCCGTGCCGTCGTTCCTCGGCACGACGAGGTTGCTGATGGTCCTCACGATCTGCCGCTTCAGCTGCCCTCTCTTCAGCGGAGGCCTCTTCTCCTTCGTGCCGTAGTTGTTGCCGATGCCGCTGTTGCTGTGTTGGCAGTAGTGCTCCATGGCTGAAGCTGAACTCCCCCTTCTTGCCTTCTCTCTCTTCGTTTTGTTTGTGTGTGTGTGTTTGTGTGTGTGTGGTGCACTGGTGCTTCCTTATCTGTGGAGAGGACTTGAGAAGGTGAAAAGTATTTATAGGCCAAAATAAACCATCTCTGCTATGCCAGTACTGGTGCCTTACCGCACATGTTATTTGCACGGGGGAATAAATTGACCACTTCTGCCCCGGCCATGATGTTTCTAGCGTGAAGGCACTAATTAACTGGGAATAGTAATGGAGACGGTAGGCAGGGGCATCTCTGAAGCATCCAAAGACCACTGACCGGTCAGTTCCAGCACGAATCCGAGCTCGTAGAAAATCGAAAAAATTCAGGGTGTCATCTGAACTGAAGATAATTCAGGCTTTAAGAATAGCGCAGGGTAGATCGACTAGCACGTGCAGGGCTGCTGCACCTTGACTGTTTCCTACGAGAGCGCCATGCATGCGACTGTGATGGCTCACTTGTACCCGGTTATAAGGTTCAGTGTATCTCTATGCTTTGCTCTCGAGGTGTCGACGCAGCTGCATGCCTCCGGCGGCTCACGGAGGGACACCTCGATTGTCATCATCTGTCGGAACGACGAGCCGCCGGCCGCCGGCCACGACCTTATCCGCTACGTGGCTTGATCCTCTTCTGACAAGATGTTTAGTTTTTGTTGGTAACAAAAATTAATAAAAAGAGACACCGCTAGCGCGCTATCTGGAATGAGAGACACCGGTGATCTAGCTAGTGTAGTAGTAGCGTTAGCATGCCACGTTAATTGATTTTGTAATTGGCACGGAGGATCAAAGCTGGCGCCGATGTTACTGCCGGCCATTGGTTCGTACGACGCTTCAAACATACACCGCCGCCTGGGGACATCTCCCGATCCAAGGTTTGTGTGGAGATGCAGCGGCGGCCCGCCACCGGTACGTTCTTCTCCGCGTCGGCGATGCTGTTCTGCAGTAAGGCCTGGTGTGTAATTTTCATCTTTCTGGTGGACTTTTCTGTAATCCTTGGTTCAATATAATCAGTGGTTTCCTCGCAAAAAAAAAAAAAAAAAAAAAAAACATACACAAACCTCCTCCCTGGTCCACATGGTCTAGCTACCTATGTCTCCTTTTAAAGAGCCTAAATTCCATGGTTAGTGCCTTGATCAGATCCGCACCATAAACCCCACAAGACCTGGTCTTATCCCAAAACCAGTCAATATCCTGTGAGAAAAGTAAAAAGAAATGATCTGGAGAACATAAAAAATAAGCCTATAAACTCTCTCCCACTTTCACACACCCCTCCTGGTTAAAGAAAACATAACAATTCCATGAATGATTTTATTTTATTTTATTTAAGTTTGGTGATGATTTTTCTTATAAGAAACTTTTATGGACGGTCCATGTTTCTTATTTCTGGATATAATGGGTTTTATTAATGTTAAATCCATATTTTTATAAAACAATAATCATTTCTTAGTAATATTTTTTTAAACATGTATTTTTGATATTTTAACATAAAACAACAAATTTATTTAACTTTAATTTAAAATCTGTATTTCTTGAAAACAATTATGTGTTTTCATCTGTTGTGTCATTCATCCTAATTGATATGTTTTGTGTTGATTGGTCTGCCACGTGTTTCAAACCATTGCCACTTTTTTGTACAGAAAACTATATGGGAGATACCAACCATATAAATAGAAGGACCCTAAGTTAGCCGTGAGGAATTGAATACATGTGATGGGGTAGTACACCCACTTCCCTATTAGGAATTACAAAGAATGACATCATAAATATAAGTAAGCAACCAACACAATATTTTGTACAGAAAAATATACTTTCATCTTATGAAGTTTGCATGCAAATGCTGGTCCGATCCCCACGACGTCAGCATATAGTATCATACTTACACGCATACAAGTATATAAGCACTCACACATCGTGTACAAAAATATGAAGCTTGTGTATGTCGCAACAGTGGAACATGGGGTTCCCCTTATGCTGCCAAAGTGGGTCCACCACCTGTGGGCCCACCAAGAAGATGGACAAGGCCAAGACTCAAGACTAGTAGGTGGGCCCGCTCACCTACCCCATGGGAACCCAACAATCTTGACATCGACATCAGGCGGCTAAGGACTCAGGCCCTGGAGACCTTCCGAGGTCACCCACGGCCCGAAGACCTTCCGGGGTCGCCTAGAACCCGGAGACCAAGGCCAAGACCCGAGGGACCGAGTACCCCGGCAGGAGCCAGGCTTCCTCTCGGGTGCAGCTTCGTACTGCGCAACGGATAAGCACGCCAACACGTGCTAGAAGCTCCAAGAAGACTTGGGCGCCAAGATGAAGGAGGCGCCCAGTGACGTCACCAGGGAACATGGCCGGTGGGCTTGTCAGGCCCTGTCCGCCCTGCTTTCCATAAACTTGGACGTCCTCACCTAACCGGGGATGGATACTAGGACGAGAGGAGGCCACATCGCACCCTAAAGACCATCGAGGGGTTTTTCCCGCCTAAAACCCCTCACACTCCTCGCGTGACCCCTGTGGCATCCCCTTGTCCTATAAAAAGAGGACCAAGTCACCGAGGTAGGGGATCCGAAGATGGGAGCCAGGCAAGACTAGACTAGAGCTAGGAGGGTAGAGAGAGAGGTGATCTCCTTCGGGTCAGGATATGCTCGTCGTCTACCTCTAGCCAACTACCTTCCGGCCGGGTAGCTACCCGTAAGCCACCTTGTAAACCACACCATGATGAACACCTCAATCCAGACATGCAGTAGTAGGGCTGTTAGCCTCCGGGCGGCCTGAACCTGAGTAACCCCTTGTGACTCTGTGTTGCTCGTCTTGATCATCGGGCACTAGTAGAAAATGAGCCTTCCGTCCGGAGCTTTAGTCCCGGCCGAGTTTGGGGCCGGGACTAATGTGAGCATTAGTCCCGGTTCCAACAACTAGGGGCACGGCCAGCTTTAGTCCCGGGTCAAACGGGACCTTTAGTCCCGGTTGGAGATACCAATCGGGACTAAAGAGGTTGCGACAGGCTGCGGCCGGTGCGAGCCCTTTAGTCCCGGTTGGTATCTCCAACCGGGACTAAAGATAGACCTTTAACTAGGTGAAATTAGATATAAATCAAGAAAATTCCTAATACTTGGGGATTATCCATCAAATGTGGACTACTCTTTGTGAGAATTAGATGGGTGCCATTTTGCACCATATTTTTTGTACTTGGTTCATAAAAAAGTCATTTTTGCCACTTAGAAAAAGGAAAATGATATTTATAAAAATAATTTGAAAAATCCCTTCGGAACCATTGTTTCCTATACCAAGATACACCTGTTTGTCGAATATAAGAACTTTATCACAAACTATGCATGTGAATTGCCATAACTTGGTCATTTGGCTTGAAACTTATACATGTTTATACATGATAGACCTTTTCGTGATTTTTTTTTGAACAATTTGTAAAAAATCAAGTTTATGATTTTCCATAGCAACTAGTACACATAAAAGGAGACCATGCCAGAGGATATCTTTTTTTGAGTATTTTTTCACTCTATTTGATTTCTATCAAAAAACGGTCAAAATGGCTTCCATGACTATTCATCGAAAGAGGTCAAATTCTCTAAAACTATCGATGTTTATGTGATATAATCACTAGTTGTGTACCTTAAAATTATTTTTAAAAAAAAATTCAGACCAAACTTTCAAACACTTGTAGTTCAAATTTAGATTACTTTCGGAAAATCAGCCTAAACTCATTTAAGTAGGCGAAATTAGATAAAAATCAAGAAAATTCCAATACTTGGGGATTATCCATCAAATGTGGACTACTCTTTGTGATAATTATATGGGTGCCTATTTGCACCATATTTTTTGTACTTGGTTCACAAAAAAAGTCATTTTTGCCACTTAGAAAAAGGAAAATGATATTTATAAAAATAATTTGAAAAATCCCTTCGGAACCATTGTTTTCTATACCAAGATACACCTATTTGTCGAATATAATAACTTTATCACAAACTATGCCTTGGGAATTGCCATAACTTGGTCATTTGGCTTGAAACCCAATTTCTATTGTTATCAATTTCTTTATCAATGTGCAAGAGCAAAGGCAAATACATGTTTATACATGATTGACCTTTTTGTGAATATTTTTGTGAACAATTTGTCAAAATCAAGTTTATCATTTTCTATAGCAACTAGTACACATAAAAAGAATCCATGCCAGAGGATATATTTTTTGAGGTTTTTTCACTTTATTTGATTTCTTTCAAAAAACGGTCAAAATGGCCACCATGACTATTCATCGAAAGAGGTCAAATTCTCTAAAACTATAGATGTTTATATGATTTAATCACTAGTTGTGTACCTTAAAATGATTTTTTTTTAAAATTCAGACCAAACTATCAAACACTTGTAGTTCAAATTTGGATTACTTTCGGAAAATTAGCCTAAACACATTTAACTAGGCGAAATTAGATAGAAATCAAGAAAATTTCTAATACTTGTGGATTATCCATCAAATGTGGACTGCTCTTTGTGAGAATTAGATGGGTGCCATTTTGCACCATATTTTTTGTACTTGGTTCACAAAAAAAATCATTTTTGCCACTTAGAAAAAGGAAAATGATATTTATAAAAATAATTTGAAAATCCCTTCGGAATCATAGTTTCCTATACCAAGATACACCTATTTGTCGAATATGAAAATATTATCACAAACTATGCCGTGGAATTGCCATAACTTGGTCATTTGGCTTGAAACTTATAGATGTTTATACATGATAGACTTTTTGTGAAGATTTTTTTGAACAATTTGTGAAAAATCAAGTTTATCATTTTCCATAGCAACTAGTACACATCAAAGGACTCCATGCCATAGGATATCTTTTTTTGATTTTTTTTCACTTTATTTGATTTTTTCAAAAAACGTTCAAAATGGCCACCATGATTATTGATCGAAAGAGGTCAAATTGTCTAAAACTATCGATGTTTCTGTGATATAACCACTAGTTGTGTACCTTAAAATGATTGTTTTTAAAATTTCATACCAAACTATCAAACACTTGTAGTTCAAATTTGGATTACTTTCGGAAAATCAGCATAAACTCATTTAACTAGGCAAAATTAGATAGAAATCAAGAAAATTCCTAATACTTGGCGATTATCCATCAAATGTGGACTACTCTTTGTGAGAATTAGATGGGTGCCATTTTGCACCATATTGTTTGTGTCTGGTTCACAAAAAGTCATTTTTGCCACTTAGAAAAAGGAAAATGATATTTATAAAAATAATTTGAAAAATTGCATCAGAACCATTATTTCCTATACCAAGATAAACATATTTGTCGAATATGAGAACTTTATCACAAACTATGCCGTGGGAATTGCCATAACTTGATCATTTGGCTCCATGCTAGAGGTTTTTTTCATAGCAAGTTTATCGATGTTTCTGTGATGCAAAAGATGATATGGATAGCATATTTGAATTCCTCTCATTTTCTAATCGATATAGATATTTTATTTGTCAAATTTCAATTTACGGATTTAAAGATATGAATTATTCCATATTAAATATTATTACATAATCACTGTTATTTATTCAAAAAATATTATTACATAATCATTGTTATTTAGTCAAAAAATATTATTACATATCATTGTTATTTATTTAAATAAATTTTGAAAATTTTATCAATAAAAAAGTGTAACATCATGACCCAAGGGTTAATACAATTGATAGGATATTAATATGAGTAAGTTCTAACTTCTCATTTGGAAGGAACTCAAAAGTTAAGCTGACGAGGGTAAGTAATTTGACCTAAGATTAAGTGTATAATTAGAGATTAGGGTGTGGCTAAGTGGGAAATTTCGAATAGAATTAAGAAAAGAATTAAAAAACTCTCGGTTTGTGGAGCAGTCTTTAGTCCCGGTTGGTAACACCAACCGGGACTAAAGGTCCTCCAGCCCAGTGCTCGACCGCAGCCATGTGGAGGGCCTTTAGTCCCGGTTTGTGGCCAACCGAAACTAAAGGACGGCCTTTAGTCTCGATTGCGTAGTACCGGTTGGAAAACCGGGACTATAGGCACTTACCAACCGGGACTAGAGGCCCTTTTTCTACTAGTGGGGGCGGAGAGCTTCATCGCCATCACCCGGAAGAGGCGGTTCTCAGCCTCCTTCGCGCCCCGTGCCGTACTTAAAAAGGGGTATCCTTTACTCCCGGTGTCCGTTCACCGAGACACGGCAGTGAACATATTTCTAATCAATAGGTTCTCCTGCTTGCCTAATTTTCATGGACAAAACTGAAGAGGTTTTTATTCACTAATTTAAAAAAATAATAGTAGTGAATAATGGTTTTTCCAACATTTCTAATACTCCAATTTTGGCATTTTGTTTTTCTGGGCTCTTAGCCTCAGTTAGTGAAGGACAAATACAAAATATTCAGAGATGAATATTAAAACACCTCACACGTTCCTCAAAATGAAGAGTTGAGAAGGATCAACAACCATAATTCATGATATTTGGGATGGATCCAATTCTACTGAGTCTGACTCATAGTGACGTCCATTTCTCTTCAGCAGAGAACACCCGCGTTTATCAAAGCATTTTAACGACTGGGATTCTTAGCTTACGATACCTAGTTAGCACTAATAACAAGGATCTAATGAAATATATTCCTTGCTCGTTGACAATGACTTGTTCTTTGCTCATTGACAATCACTTATTCCCAAACCTCATGAGGGACTAATTGTTTTCATTTATCGTCCCATGGAAAACTCTTTTCATTCCTCTTAGGCTAACAAGATATTGTATTGATTGGTTGTATAAGAACCGGAGAATCCTATTTGATCAAATACCTAACAATAAAATACTATCTTCCGTTCATAATGGCACAGGGCTCCTTATACCACGAGAACAAAATCACATTTTCATTATTTCATATTATAGGGTTTTACTTGGAAAAGACACCGTTCCATACTAAAAGATTCAATTCCATAATCATGAACTCTAGTATACTAGATCTTGTATGATTTGGCAAGGCCATATCCATTAGATTGCATATAAGAAATAGACGAGCTCTTCGAAGGCAAAGATGATTAGTGACCCTTTTCTAGCGATAGGAAGGGATCTTATACAAAATAAATTTACAAGAAATAACCCCATCGAATATATCTATATAAAGAGAAAATCGTGTAAGGGACCTAATTTTCCTTTGGCAAAAAGTTATTTCGATTTTGGAATGATCATGAAGAAATTAACGAGACTGCTTTCTCTTATGAGTTTTTGTCTCAGATCTGCCACGCAAGATTTCTGGTCTTACCCTAGAATCGATGAAATAGTTGATGTCTTCTTGTGTACTCGCTCAGAACTTCTTTGCCATTTGCTCATTCACGTATGCTGGTAGGGTTGGTTGGTCATTGGTACATTGGTACATATTTTCTTTAAACGTCATGGTTTGGTGTTTTGTGTGCTTTCCTAAAGTGGTGGTACCTTGAGACAACCTGGTAGGATTCTTTGGATTTGTTTGGGGCGCGCCAGGACCAGTGGCTGAGCTACACATTGACTGTGATATTCGAGTGTTGGACTCTCCGGAGTCACGATTTTGAGGAACAAACTAGCAAATAGGCATTCTTTCTCATCCAGCTGACTGTCTCTCCAAATGTTGGTGGCGATCAGTGCTCTTCACTCGGTACAAACAGTGCTTAATCTTCGGCTGCTCGTCTTGTGCTGATATCGTTTTTTATGTTGATTGGCTATAATCTCGAACAGACAACCTCAATATTTGTGTAGAGTAGAGCATGTGTTTGTAAGACACTGCTGTGCCATTTGGGGCTTTATAGATCTTTTGACCAAACATCTATGGAACGTATGATCCTAGATAGATCCACACTAGCACCTTGACCGAAAGTGAGGAAATGAGAGGCGGGCTCTCGATGGTGACTCCATGCAAATATCTTTCAAAAGGAAGTGCTCGCGCAAAAATATCTTAGAGGGAAATCTGTTTTTATTTTCTGAGCCTGAAGAGAGCATTGTACTGTGGTGTCGTGGTCAATAAAATTTCGTCACTTTTTTGTCCAAGAGGAAATATCAAGTATGTGTGTATCTTTCAGTTTCAGCAGGAGAAAGTGGAAGGGAAGGTATCTGAATCTCTTGGCACTTTGTGACTTTGGCACGATGGCATCCATATCTATTCAGATATGGCGGCAACGACACAAATATTCAGTGTGCACGTGCTCCACTTGGATGGCCAAGGCTCCTTTGCTGCCAGTTGGAGTCGTTGTGGACGTGAAGCGCAAAGGAAAAAAAAAAACCACACGACCGGTACATTCTATGGGTACTTATCCAGTCACCCTAGGTGACTCAGAAAAAATTTCATGGTTAAAAACTGTCTCTTATTATCCCTCGATGGCGCCGAGAGATGGCAATGAAAATATGTTATGCCATGTGTTATGTCTTCGTTATGTCTGCTGATTAAATATTTTTTTCTTTAGAAAAAGCCAGTGCTCCATCTGATTAGATAGAATAGAGTGTTTAATTGCAGAGTGAAGAAACATTATAGGGAAACTTTCCCCTAAACCTCAAAAGTTATGTCTGCTGATCAAATTTCCATGCCCAAAATTTATGTTGTAGTTAAATTTCTAATTAAATAGCATAAGACTACAAGATGGTATCTAGTTGAATAGAGAATAATTTAGTTAAGCGTTAATAAGTCGTCTCTTAATCATGAGAAGAGTAATATCGCTTTATATTTATCTCAAATCTTCGATTATCCTTTGTGGATTCTCAAAGAAAATGACATTGTCGCATATAGTTCTGAAGAAATGAAAATCCAAGTGGTGGCCCAACCCCCAGGTGAGCTGGCCCCTGTGGGAGAACTCACTTAGACAGGCATGCACTTCTATATACAACTCCCTCCGTTCCAAATTATAAAATATTTTGATCACTTCAATATTGACTAAATAAGGATTGAACTTAGTGAATCAACACAAAAATACGTCTAGATACGTAGGAATCAAGAAAAACTAAAAGATATTTAGAACGGAGGGAGCATATTTTTTAGAAACTAACTGATGGCACTTGTGAAACATGTAGAACCGGAGCACTTGACTCATTCAAAGATGTTGAACGAGTTGGTCCAGACGACCTAGTCATGTTCTTAGTGTGGTGCCACAAATTTGGTTTAGATCACGTTTATACTTGGAATACCGTGACCCCAAAAGTATAGCTACTTTATTCCTACAGATAGAAGTGAATAGAATATAAGATGCACACACTGGTGTAGGGCAACACCCCCCTATAAATACCGCCCAGCACCCTCATCCCTTTCTCAAGCGAACACAAAAAACACAAGACACAAGTACGCATACCCAACACAAAAGAAACAGAGAAGAAGCAAGAAAAACATCGAAGGCGATGGAGTACGAGTACCAGTGCAGCAGCAGCTTCGCCAAGGAGAAGAGGCCTCCGGTCAAGAGGGGTCAGGTCAAGCTGCAGATAGCGAGGGCCCTGAGCAACCTCGTGTCTCCGAGTACTGCTGCAGGTGCTGACGGCCCGAAGCAAGCAACTCGCAGCAGCTTCAGAAGGGAAACAAGCTACAATTGAACGCAAATATATTTTACATGGGTATGGTATATGGGATAAAGTTGGCGTTATTTCTACCTAGTTTTTTCTTTTCTTTTGAGGATTTTAGCAGGATGGCCGATTAGTACTGAGCACCTGTTTGATCCACTACTTTAACCTTGCTTGAGTCAAAATTGCTGCAGGTTACCTGTGCCTTGTGCATGTATTGCAGAAAGAAAGCTCCATGTGTTATATACAAAACTTTGAGTATGAATGACCGTAAGTCTATAGTCGATCAGTTCATCTTAAGTTACCTATGCTGGGTTGTTTGGAAGAGATAGTAAAATGAGAATATCAATTGGGAGAAGAGATACTAAAATAAAAATATTAATTGGGACCTCTTTGTTTACTCTCAAAGATCCAAACAAAAAGTGGCATGCGACACATAAATATTATTGTAGTGCTGTTTCACATATTTATTATATTAACTTTGAGACATTAATAAGAGCATGGTACACATTTTAAGAATGTACATAATACTTCTAGCAAAAAAATACAGCTTGCGGTAATTTATTTGGCATTTTTTCACAGCCAGATATTTACCCCGTGCAAATTGTTTGTCAAATCAATTTGCCTCTGTTAATGATATGTCATAGAGTAATACACTATACATCAAATATTTACATAGCCTCTCTCTATTCCTTGGTACAATCCAACAAGCACTCTAACGAACAAAAACACTATGAAGCAGCCTCTCAGCTAATTAAAAACGTAAGTAAGCTCTGATAGAACGGGGGAGAAGTTAAACATCTACTGGTAGAAAAAGATGTTTGGTGTACTTACAAAATACTTGCAGTTCACAAATTTACGCGAGAAATGCGATAGAAGGCCAGAAGCATATATAAATGAGAAAGTTTCAGGAGATGTTAATAAATTAAGATGATTTTTCGTAGGATGACTGTTTTCTAAAATTATTTTAGGAGCAACAGGTGATTAGAAGAAACATAAGAATGCTGGAGATATATTTTTATCCTAATCTTGACGTGCTTGGTTTTTCTATAACCACGACATCTCATTGGTATTTGGTAAACATGGAAATGCCGCTAGGAAGACCACATGCTGAAAGTGTTTCATATGCTGATGATAAAACATTGAATACACCCACCAGGCATAAGCATGTACTCAACAAAACAGACACACTGCCTCTACCAGATAAGTGCAGGAACAGTTGTGAACTTGTGATGCTCTATAGAGGTGCATGCTTATCATGTAACAATGAGCTTGGCCTTGGGAGACACCCTCGGTAGAGCCAATAACTTCTTAAAAACCATGCCGCAGTCTATTTCACCCTTCCACTCTATTTTCGCTTCTTCTAAAGCCGGTGCCCAGCTCAGTAGCTTTTCCATGAAATCAATTTCGTAGTCCAGACCCAAGAAATCCTCCACGTGGGCCGTTACAAGGTGATTCATTTGCAAGGTAAGCTCTTGAATGCTCGCCCGATCCTGATCCCACGTCGGCATTGGCTCAAAACCTTCAATCAAAGGGTGACTCTGCAATTTTATTGCACAACTCATTAGCTGCAACCACGACCCAACAACATGGATTTGATATTCGAATGGAGGAATTCACTGGAGGCATACCCCCATCACAAGATTCTTCAAGTTAGGGGCATTCTGAAGCAATGAACAAGCAGTCAAGATTCTCTTGGGTCCCAAAAGCATATCGTAAATAAATATACTCCAGGCGATCCAGCACAGCAGGGAGCTTTGTAAGTATGCACCCTTTTGATAGATACTGCAACAAGAAAAGACAACAAGGAAATGCTAACATAGATTAGTCAGAAGGCAGAAGAAGGCTGTAGTAATGCTGAGGCAAACAATACTTCACCGTCAAGAAAGAAGAGCCAATGTTAAGTGTTTTAATGTGACTTAGGCTGCCCAATGACTGGTTAAGATAGCTTTTCGTGCCATGCGCAACTGGAATAGATTGGTATTCGTCAGGTTTTTCAAGAGAGATAATGGCCTGCTCCAATTAGGGGCGTCCAAATGAATGTCTTCAAAGTCCCATCGACATGTAGATATTCCAGTTTAGGAGCTTGGATTTTTAGACAGCTAATGCCCTCGAAAAAAGATAATCTCAAAATAGTCAGTACGGGGCAACAACAGATCAGATTTTGGATATCCCTGTCTGTGGAGGAGAAAATGTCCAGGATGAGGTAACTTAGGCTCTTGAAACCTTGGAATACCCAGGGCAAGCTGATGATGCAGTTCTCCAGGTGCAGATGCTCCAGATTGCCGATAGAAAAAAGGGACGAGGGAATCCTATACTCTGGCTGCCTGATGTCAACTTGATTTCAACTGAACTTGGTGATCTCCTCGACAGCAAGAGCATCCACCTAGCGAATACATCATGGTAACTTTTTTTACATAAAATCTGAAATTTTTCTATAGGTCCCATGTGAAGAGACAGCACCATATCGACCAACGTAACAAACTTGGTTTGCCCAAAATGTTCATCGGACAGCAATACTTCTGGCATATTAGCCCATGCATTCCTCCAAGTACTTGATAGGGTGCTAGTCCTAACGGCTTCTTCGACATTCAGACGGAGAGGATTTTGCCCTTCATCTCTGGAGGTAGACCGCTCAGTCTGTCTGAATTCACATCATATGCCGCCTTGGCCTTTTATGGTTACTCATTGCTTCAGAACCAGATTAAACCGTCCTAGAATTTCCAGAAGATCGGAAACCTAAATTAGCGTGGATGCTACAACATACTGTAAAAAAAAAGTACAATACATGAAGAAAATGGTGGACTAATTAAGTTGCTAGCTCATGACAAAACCAAAAAGAAATGAGGATCAAAGTCTTCACCTGTGCTAACAATCACACATAATTTGGAGAGGGTCCGTTTCGAAAAAAGAAAAGCAAAATGGAGAGGGCTGAGGACAAAGGAGTGAGGAACTGGGGAACGACACAAGCAAGCATAGGTAGTTTTCGATATACCTTGGATACTATGTGGAGCTCCACACAAGGAAGGCCGGCGGCTAGGTTTTTTTTTCTCTTTTGAAGGAAGGCCGGCGGCTAGGTCAATTTTTACCGGAGATGCGAGCACTTTCATCTCAGAAAACAAAAGGACGCGTCGGGAGTCGGGGCGACGCGGTCCATCGATGAGATTGGATCGGATGATTCGGATGGATACGGCCCGTTAAATTATGTTCACTGTAAAGAATCGGAGTACGAAGGATCCTTATTCCTTAGGTTCAGAGCATATGCAGTTTAAGCCGATCAAAAATAAAATGCAGTTTAAGTCGAACAGATATTTCTAGATCCGGTGATCTTTTATTTGATTTTTTTTAAGAATCATATTTACAAGTTCTATTTTAAAAAAACATACATGTTGTCAATAATGTGTCTCATATACGTGCAAATCTCAATTTAAAATACTTTATATTCAGAGGTACATAAAAGTGAAAAATGTAAAAAATTGAGTATACCCTCAGAAATAAAAAAAAAATTAGCCCATAATACAACTTTGCATGTTTGTAGGATGCATCATTGACTACATTCTTTTTTACTGATTTTTTATAAACTTGTAAATATAGTTTTTAAAATTTAAAATAATGGGTCATAGGAACTCGCGAGCCAAAGTGATTTTTTGGTCTAACTTTTTCTATTCTTATTGTACATGTTTTTAGTGACGGCATCCTGATGGGAGAGGCGACGCGGTATGGATTAGAACTATCATAGCTCTTTTTTCCTGTATAACACAAACAAATCGCATCGACAGTGTCGGCAAATGGCAATGAATATGCATAGGGTCACCACAGAGTCAGCACTGGCAGAGACAAATACATCAATGTCCAACACATCGGCGATAATTTTGTCCAAAAAAAACATCATCGTCATTGTTGTGCTTCTTCTACCTGGAATACAAAGCTTGATGTTCTCTTCTGGTTCAATATGGATTTACGTTTCTGCGATCTCTTAAATGCTGCAAGGCGATGATTCTGGGCGTCCGTTGCAAAATCTCTTAAATGTTGCAAATGTTTTTCGAGAAGTTGCAAATGTTTTCGAGGGAAGCTACATACATGTTTTTCAAATAGCAAATGTTTTTGATTTGCTATAGACACGTATATTTATTTTCTACATATGCATATATTTTTTGCTGCATCGGTGTTTTTCAAAATGATTTAAAATTTTGACCCATCGCGGAAGAAAATGTTACAATGATATTACAATGGTTCAAAGAAATTGCTACCGCAGAATGGAGTACACTACGTTGATCAGACGGACAAGATTTTGTTTTTAAGTGAGATCGTATGGTGGGGACGTGGGTGATTTTTGCACCATATCCCCCGGGATTCCTAGCTCTATCCTTTAGCAAAAGTGAGGCACAAATTTTACGGTTTCCCTAATTATGTCGCAATGTTAATGTTTGCATCAGATGTTGGTCCGCCACCACGACCTGTACACCGTACTGAGAACACTAGATTTATTGCCTTGCACAACGAAGATGGTTTTGACAATTACTTGGAGGCGGTTTGCACATGTGACAAACCATTATCAAACAAGATTGTTTTTTCAGGAAAAATGACGGGACGGAAAAATGCAATAGAGGAAACATAAATACTCAATTTTAGGAGTTCAAATAAACTGCATAACGTAAGGACGTCGCCATGAGCCATTGGTACATATACTCTTCAAACCTATGGATAGCATTAATCCTAGATCCACGCACCTTGCCCAGAAGTGATGAAATGAGAAGCGGCCCAGGAGTCAAAATTAACTACGCAAACATTTTTCAAAAGGAGGTGTTCGTGCAAAAGTATCTTCAAATTTTTTTTTTCATTGGAAAGTGAAGAGCTTAAAATTCAAGGCCTTTTTTTTCCTTGTGGATTGATCAAGGCATTATTGTGATGAGTGAAAAATAAGCGTGTACGCGCGGTTTCGGGCGGGAGAAAGTAAAAGTGCAGGCATCTGAATCTTGTATCACCTTGGGTCGTGCCAAGGACTCCTTGGCACGATGTCATCCATTGAACAAATATCCTGGATATTATATCCATTTAGAATCGTGACGACTCGATTATTCAGCACGATGTCATCCATTGAACAAATATCCTGGATATTATATCCATTTAGAATCGTGACGACTCGATTATTCAGGTTGTGTTTGGGAGAGCTCCACTCCATCCAACTTCATTCCAGCACCAAACTTCACTCCACCTGTGGGGCTCTGGACTCCAGAGCCTTGAAAAAGCGTTGGGCTAACAAACAAACTCTAGATTCAGTTAGTAAAATAATTACCGTGAAAGGCCCATGCTACCCTTGCTTTTTTTTTCCTCCCTACCTGCTACCGCTACATCAATCAACTCAAAATATCCACAGAAGGATTGCACAAACCTGTACATCTATACAAGAATCGAATAAATCTCTGTTCATAGAATAAGTCCATGGATCACTGTAGCCCATCACCCTGCCCTCCTCCGCCTCTCGGGACCTCTAGCGTCGGGCCCTCCTTGAAAAGCAGGGAAGAGCGGCCGGAGAGTGCACGGGAAGGCACATGCCCGCCTTGCTCGGTACTCCAGCACCCCCACTGCCCAAGACCCAAATCTAGCTCGGTTTGTCCAGGGTAAGTTTGGAGCCCAAAGCGTCGTAAGGCTCATCTATGTTATACGAGTGGCTGATTTGTAGCCGAAGCGAAGCTACTCTCGGATATTATGCTCGAGATAATTCATGGAACTGAGCTCCTAAATAGAGGACGAGAGGTGAGATCACCTCCAGGCTTTACTGCATCATTGTTGTTTAGATATTTTCAAGCAATTGTGCATGCCATTTTTTATCTGGAAATTATGAGGCCATAAAAATCGCTTAATCATTTCTTACCACGTGTGCATCCAATATAAACCACGTGAAAATAGACATTTAAAAGAATTTTGTAGTCCCATGTGTGAATCAGATCGGTCATTTACCGTGCGAATTAGATAGACCGGGATAAGAAGAACTCAAAGATACATATCGATGTCACCGGGTGAGATAAAAAAAAGGTCACATGCAAATAGGATCAGTCATTTGATTGAGGATTGAATCAGTTCGGTCGATCGAGAATCGGTTCGGTCGGGTGAGATAAAGAAAAGGCAACGTGTCATTGCTTCCCAAAAGGTTGAAACCCGACATAAGGACGTCTCTCGATCAGGAAAAAAAAATTCCAAGTGAATTGAAAACTGAATGTTTTATATATTTTATTATTTGTTAACCCGTTGCAACGCCTACAACTTTTGGTTAAAAATTATGATCGTTTTGGTTTGTCCAACGATATTTTCCCATTCTGGCACGAAAGGTCATCTTAAACCATAACATACATATATTTATATTCTTTATTCCCCATAGGCGAATTTACACAGGACTTGGGTGCAACGATTTTTCTAAATTTTATATTCATGTTTACACAGGACTTGGGTGCAAAGTGGAGTATCACTTACCAAACCTAATGAAAAGTATAAACTCTTGCACAACCTGATGAGAAGTAAAAAAGTGGTAATTTACTGTAAGCATAAGTCCTTTCTGGTATATAAATGCGTCGCACAAAAGCATGGACAATTGTTTTTTCTCCAGGATAATGTGCTTCAAGTCAACTCAACTGGGCCTGAGTAACTCAGCCCAGCTTTGCCCCGAGAACACCCACCTTCAATGAAACCGAGTGAGTGAGTGCGACAGCCCAATCACAAAAAAAATGTTCGCCCTCCGCAAAACTCTGCTCCACCGCCGCCTCCCCGCGCCGCCGGCCACCGCCGCCTGTAGGATCTCCTCCTTTTTCCGCCCCCTCTCCTCCTCTCCGGGAGGCGACGGAGACGGGACGAATGGGGCTCCTCCTGGTCCACCGGAATCCACTTGAACGGGTCCGCCTCCGCCGTCGGGCGCCCCGCGCCCTCCCCATCCACGCCCGTCTCCAAGGAGCTGGAGGCCGTCCGCGCCATGGATAGCTGCCCAGAGTATGTCAATAGTTCGTTTGCTTCCTCAAGTTTTAAATTGAAATAATTAGGTCATGGTGATTTAGACATAATTTAGAACTATCAAATGAGTAAACAAAATCTAGGATTCTAACTTGTAACCGCTGAGAGAACCTTGTAGGAAATCAATGACTAGAAGAAACAGAAAGGCCTAGTTAATCCATGAATACTTCACTAGTCTCTTGAGTTTTGGTTCATGCAATTTCTTCTGGCTAGAAATGTGCAACCATGCGAATTGGTTACTAGCACTTGGACAGGCCTAGGTTAGAACTTTGTGATTGAGACTGAACTAGGTATCTGGTTTTAAAATGAAAGTTGCTATTTCAGTCTCTGCAACTCGAAATCTGTTGACTGTGTATTAGTTGAGGAATCTTGTTGAGAATGTGTTAAGCTAGGGTTTATGTTTCAAATGTACAAATAGAGTTGTTCCAGGATGATTTTTTTAGAGCTTGGCTAATTGGCTTAATGCATTTTACAAGCAAAACACATTGACATTACAACCTTGAGAAAGCTCATCTCAGCTGGACCTGTCCTAATTTTTTTGCTGCGTATTACTGATTACTCTGCTCAACATTACATCCATCAAGGCGTTGCGAAAATGGGTAAATAGTAGGAAATTGGTCTTGAGCTCTTGGTAGAGGCTACAATTCATTTTGTTATGTACTAAATTGCAGTTATACTCCATAAGTCCATATGCAAGTAGGTCAATGTTGAGAAAGTGTATGCATTTCTCTCTTGACTAGTGGAATAAAACTATAAGATCGGAAGTTTATGCTGGGGATTGCACTTATTGCTCCATATCTGAGTTACAAAGAATCAAACGAACCATGGTTCAATTTGTAAAACGGAAATGATGAGAAGAACCACATATCTAACCATACATTTTTTTCTTGTAAGGCGTCATAGTGTAGCCATGCTTAACGCAGATTTGCAAAAACAAATTAAATAGTTTCCGGATACAAAATAAAACAAAGACAATCAAATAACTCTTCACTCGGAGCAGCAGGCTGAGAGCAGATCTAGTCATAATGGTTTGGTAAAATTATGGAAATCTTCCTTGGAAACAAATGAAACGTTATGCCACTTGCAACTGGTAAACTGAAAAAACAGTTCCTAACAGTATATAGGTTTGCCGGTTACAAAGGCTGGCATTTGTTCATAGTTAATCCAGCTTTAGATACAAAATACAGTATGATGCAAATGGATGTGTAAGATGGGGAAGAACTACAAACTGAATAATAGATTCACTCGTAATCTGTGAAGACAATTGATGAATAAGATGAATTAATGTGGTAAAATGAATTGCTAGGCCTGTAGTGATGTAGCATTGGTTTTAATAATAACATTGATGATATCTTTTTCAGGGTTCCCGCCTGGATACATATGAATTCTTGCGTTTTTTTTTTTCTTTGAGGTAGCTCAACTTTTCTTTTTGTGAGGCAACGGAGGTGGATCGCGACGAAGCCGTCAGTGGATCGCCGTTGGCGCTGCGGCTCTTCTCCTCTAGGGCCTTCTCGTCGACGCGTCCGGCGCAGCATCCCCCGGAGATGCGCCCCCCCATCCGCGGTGGACTGCAAGTTTGTTTCTCGTCCTTTTAGCTCCTTGTTGCGTCCGTGTCTTCAGTATTTGCTTTCTGTATAGTTTCTGCTTTCTAGGATAATTTGGCGCGTTGGAAAATGGGGAAATCATAAATCTTATGGCGACGGCAGATTAATTAAACAATTTGTCTTTTGATTTTGTGGCCATTGCCGTCTTGCTCTGCTGAGAACCCCAAATAGAATCTCCAAGGATCAGACATTACTTATTTTTCGTTACAAGATGCAAGGGCTTAGCTATAGTGGGTATTTTTAGAAGCGACTGCTCTGGCTAGAGCAAGTAAATGTGCATGCAAATAGTGAAATGTGAAAAGTTGGGCCAAACAATGACTGCAAAGTTTAGAGCAGCAAAATCTGTTTTTCTTAGATATCCATACATGCTTTGTTATGCCACATTGGATAACTGGCTATTGCGTCTGTGTTCATGGAACAGGTCGATAATGCCAGAGGACAAGTTCCATAAATTAGCAGATGATACGATACATGATTTACTTGAAAAACTTGAGGTAATGGATTCGTGGATAAGCTCTTCGTACCTTAGTACTTCATTGGAAGCTTCGCTAAGAAATATATCAGTTCAGCATTTATCTTTGGCTAACATTGTTCTCTGTGTCCTGTTTCAGGAATATGGTGATTCTCAGCAGATGGAGGGCTTCGACATAGATTACGGGGTTAGTTATAGTGAAATGTCATGTAATCATGCTAGTTTCACTATTTTTCACTTTTTGTTATTGGATCACTGATATTGTTTTGTTCATTTCCCTGAATTTTAAGAATCAAGTTCTAACATTGAGGCTAGGAGATTTGGGGACTATGTTGTAAACAAGCAAACACCAAACAGACAAATCTGGCTATCTTCACCTGTGAGGTAAGGTCGTGTTATCTTATTTTCTGGTCAGTTGATTGTGTGCGCTAAGTACCTGAATGTGATCACATTATTATCTTATCATGATATGCATTCCTTACTTTGAAGCTAGGCTTGCTATTATGTGACACTGATAATTGTCGAGGATAGTTTACTGAATCAGCACCTTTTAAATTTAAGAAGAGTGTATATTTACATTCTATTATTTTGATACTTAACCTATTTTCAGTATGCTTAGATATCAAACTGTTTAAGTTAAGCTGTCCATCACCCATAAGCTCTTCAATCTTGATTCGTTATGTGTTGATTCTTATCCGAAAGGGCCGTCTATATATGTCTGCAGTGGGCCTGCTAGGTTTGACTGGGATGCAGCAACACACAGTTGGGTTTATAGGCGAACTGGAGTAAATCTCATGCGACTGCTAGAGGAGGAGGTCGGTGAGCTCTGTGGCACTCCAGTAGATCTTTCGTAAAAGGAAAGGAAAATGCCACATCTAAGTTTGATGGGGCATACAATATTTTGGTGATGTATGAATGAGATGGCACCTTTTAATTGTTGATCCTGGGGAGTAAACCAAAACAATTGTTGTACTGCAAACCTTTTCACTGTGTGCTTATATGGGTTCCGTAATAAGTGTCTGCCTTTTGTCGTGTGGTGTTTTGGCAACCGTTTGCTTGAAAAAAAGAGCTTTGTAAGTGTGATGTCCATACATTGTGTGTTGGTACTTCCATAAATAGTATGATCAGCCAGGCGTTTATGTTTCATCAGGAGAGGAGTACATAAACACTCTGGATCTATTTATTGTTGTCTTTCACTCTATTCTATTGTATGCAAATAACAAGTATTTGTTGGTGAAGTTATTTGTGCTCTGCAAGTATGATGTCCAGAAATTGTGTTTTGGTACTTCCACAAATAGTATGACGAGCAGACTTTTATGCTTCATCAGGACTCAGGAGAGGAGTGCACAAACACTATGGATCTATGTCGTCATAGAATCTCTATATTCTACGTATGCAAGTAACAAGTATCAAACTACTTGTCATAGAATCTCTATATTCTACGTATGCAAGTAACAGTATCAAACTACATCAGCATTCAAACATCCTATGCGACTCTTCCTCCATCAGCTCAGGGCTCAATCTAACCATGAGAACGCAGAACTCCATCTAATCCAGGACGCCATCACCGTCTACGACTCTACGTCCCCCTCCTCATCATCTCCCGAAGCTCACCGAGGCCCAGCCTGGCCACGTTCCTCTTCAGGCTCTGGAAGGTGATCTTGCCGTCCTGGAGTCCATGAGCAGCTGAAAACCCTTGCAGAGCTCCTGGATCACCCCCTCCACGCCGAGCTTCCTCGCCATCGACAGCAAAAAGTCCTCAAACTGCACCGAGGAGCCACTATCGGCGCCCATAACCACACTCTGATACGCGTCGACGATGAAGAAGATCAGAGAATCAAATAGCCAGCCATTTTTGCAACAGTGGTAAATGGAAAATGGGAATGATAGGAGAATGATGGGTGCTTAAATAAGAAGGGGATGGTGAGGGGAGACGAAGGAGTCCATGAGGTAATTGCCCTGCCACTCACCATAACACGGTTCCAAATTAGACCCTTTATTTCTTGTATATATATTTTTTAACGAAAAGCCAGCGGAGGAAAACTGTTCGATGGGGACTATTCTCCTTCCTATGTCGATCCTTTCATGGGGCTGGTTAACGCTGGTCTGTGGTCTGGTCACATATATTCTTCAAACCTATGGAATACATAATCCTATATCCACAGTTGCACCTTGCCCAGAAGTGATGAAAATTAGCCTCTCGCGAGTCACCTATGCAATTATCTTTCAAAAGGAGGTGTTGGCAAAAAAAATATTTTCAGCAGGGAAGATGTTAATTCATTTTGGAAAGCTGAAGATATTATAATTCAAGGCCTTTTTTCTTGCGGGTTGATCAATGCATTATTGTGATGAGTGTGCAGATGAAAATTCGTCACCTTTTTGTGCAAGAGAAATATCAAGTATGCGTGTATCTTTCGGTTTCAGACCGGAGAAAGTAAAAGTGCAGGCATCTGAATCTTTTTATCACCTTGGGTCATTGGCACATTGAACAATATTTTTTTTAGAATAAAAGGGTCTCACCCCGGTTCCATTAAAGAAACCTCCACCACAGAGTTGGGTTACAACTTCAGCTTATTACAACTCAATGTCTCACATTGAACAAATATCCATTTAGAATCGTAACGACTCAATTATTCAGTGTGCACGTGCTCCACTTGGATTTGGATGGCCATGAAGGCTCCTTTCGCTGCTAGTTGGAGTCGCTGTAGACGTGAAAGTGCAAAGGAAAGTAATGCGACACGGCTAGTAAACATTCTCTGCTTCTTATCCCCTAGAGTCATGCTTGGTGATCCAGCAAAATGTGCGTTTTGGATATCAGTATTCACCCTTTGGATACCCATATTTGGGCATATTGGTATGTACCAAAAAAATGGGTATCTACTGTGTTTTGGATATACTGCCGGGGCTGGTTTTTTAGGCAAAAATAACCATATTTTATGTTTTTAGGTATGATGTTTAGTGTGCTATTAGAACTTAAACATGCATGCACTTTTATATCTTTAGGATCAGACTGACTCGTTCAAATATGGTGATCATTGGTCTATGCTACATTTGCTACCTAGTCTCGCTGTTAGTGTGCTGCCACAAATCCTAGGTTATTTAGTTCAGATCACTTCTACACTTGTAATAATGTGACCCCGAGAGAATATCCACTTTATCCTGCAGATAGAAGTGAATAAGAATGTAAGATGCACATGCCAACTGGTGCAGGGCAACGTCCCCCTATAAATACGTTTCTGCGTCCTCATCCCTTCTTCAAGCGAACACAACACAACACAAGATAAGCAGAGAAGGAGCAAGAAGAAGATTCAGAGGCGATGGAGTACGAGTACGAGTACCAGTACCAGTACAGCAGCAGCAACTTCGTCAAGGAGAAGAGGCCTCCGGCGAAGAGGGGTCAGGTCAAGGTGCAGATAGCGAGGGCCCTGAGCAACCTCGTGTCTCCGAGCACCGCTGCAGCTACTGACGGCTCGAAGCAAGCAACTCGCAACAGCTTCAGAAGGGAAGCGAGCTACAACTGAACACAAATATATTTTAGACGGGCATGGTATGTGGGACAAATATATTTTCTTTTGAGGATTTTAGCAAGATGGCCCGTCAAGTACTGTGCGCCTGTTTGATCCACTAGAATGTAACTTTGCTTAGCGGATATTGCTCCAGGTTACTTGTGCATTATGCATGTATTTCAGAAAGAAAGCTCCATGTCATATAAACCTCAAGTCTATGGTCGATCCGTTCATCTTCAGATACATCTGTTGCGTTGTCTGGAAGAGATAGTGAAATGAAAAAATCAAGTGAAACCATCTAGGACATCTTTGTTTCAAAGGAATCTCATAGGAATTTGAAGGATCTGAACTAGCACGGTGACATACACATTTCTAGTACTGAATTTGTTGGTTTTTTGCTTAGATTTTCACATATTTATTATAGAGTAAAATGCATCCATGGTCACTATACCTGTCCAGCTAGCATACCTCGTATTTTGCTGACGTCGCACTGAAGGTGTTTTCTTTTACTGAAAGTCTACTGCTTTTGTCTCAACATACACAGAGTTATCAATAGGCAGAGCCTAGTCGTGACTCAAACAAGGCATTAGAATCGTTCACAAAATGAATAATATCACCCAGGTGATAAACAAAATACCAGTAACAAAATTTTGGAGACAACATGCAGGTTGGAATGTTGGATCTTGTCGATTTTTTTTTTGTCACATAAACATAAACCACATAACGGAACTAAATAGCACATATACTAAATTTTTAAACAGGGTACAGCAGATTTCATTTCAACATTCCATAGTCCGAGCCAGACATCAAGCACTGCAGTTGAGTTATCAGCAGATAACAACGCTGCTGTAATGTTGGATCTTGTCGATTTTTTTTTTTGTATCACATAAACCACATAACGGAACTAAATGGCGCCTATACTACATTTTTAAACGGAGTACAGCAGATTCCATTTCAACCTTCCACAATCCGAGCCAGACATAAAGCACTGTAGTTGAGTTATCAGCAGATAACGACGCTGCTGAAATGAATTAGATATCTAGATCGTTACAGCAGATGTAACATATGTACAGAATAATACATGGCCCCTTGCGACTTAGCAAGCCTGGCAGTAATTCCTAATGGTACATTAGAACTGGTACATTCCCGGACAAAAGAAGTATCAGTGCCGTTTTACGCCTTAAAAGCGAGCTGCGTGGCAGATTGCATTTGCCAAAGCACACGGAAAAGGTTGGCTTTGACAAATATCATTGGTAAAGACATGACATGGATCACAGGTCAGGATTCCTCTGGCCAGACTTCTCTTGACCTGAGAGTGAATAGCTTTGATCTTTCTTAGACGATGAAGCAGACTCGACAGCGTCTTGCTCAGGTTCAGATAGGATAGATGAGGGTTCATTACATCGTCAATCGGGAGCGTCCTCCTGGAGCCCTCAAGAGCTACACCAAGAACAATGTTGTCTTGAAAGGCAGGTCTTGATTCCTTCTTCGGATTAGTCACCCGAACTGAACTATCTCCTTGTTCTGCAGCCTCTGATCTTTGGGCCTTTCCTGTACCAGGCTTGGAAGCTGACGTGGCGGGATCAGTACTTTCTGCCCATGGAGATGACGGAGACGGTATCGATGATTTCACATGATCATTTTTGCTGTTTTTCATCCGAATATCTTCTGGTACCATTTTTTTCTCTTCCTGCTTCTCCGAGTTGCTTAAACTAGAGCCATCAGGTGCATCAGCTGAAGTTGACTTGGTATCTACTGATACGCTTGTCTTGACTTTCTGATCTTCACGTGACGCTGGTCGAGGTTTCTTGTCGTCGCTGATCCTTGCAGAAGTATCGATCAGGAGCGAACGGCCACGTACACGACTGTATGTATCCTCTCCAAAAGGAATGTTATCAATGTCTGCATTGCCATATGATTTCTGAACTGTTCTAATTTGTGTAGCAAGCCTTGCCCTGTGGTGGCCAACTATCCTAAGAAAGTCCAACATTACCGTTTCCTGTTGCAATTTGGAACATCAAAACATTGAATCAATTATTTTGTAGTAACGCAGGTACAGATTGTTTCTAATGCTATGCAAAGTCCTGATGAAGCATTCGGCTTTCCTATACCATCCATAAAGAAAAAGAAAGAACTCCTTCTGTACTTTCCCCGTAACATGCAAGAAAAAAAACTGAACAATGATAAATGTGCCAGGCAGTAAAAGGATGAATTTAGGACTCCTTTGGAATCATCGTCAAGGGAATGCACAGATTTCCTGCAAATATGCAATCTAATAAGTCTCCTTCTAATTCAAGGTTTAGGATTCATACACCCAAGACATGATATTTGCTCTATATAGTGTGTCCATGCACTTGATGGTCTTATTGTTTTCACTTTTCAGGCTAATTTGCTTTGCCTTTATGTCAAAGGGCAACTTCCCAGTCAAACAACACGTCAGCACCAAACTAGAAACAGAGGTTGAATACTGCCAGAATCAGCAAGATTTGGCAATTGAAGCTCGCAATATTGTGAGATAATCATGCTGCATGTTCCCCTTATTTCTATCCCACTACCAAAACTAGGTGTTTGGTGAGATAATCATGGTGCGTGTTCCCCTGATTTCTATCCCATTACCTAAAGTGGGTGAAAGTATTATGGATAATCATGGTGCGTGTCCCCCCTGATATCTATCTCGTAGAAACACTACATGCTCACTCATTTATAACAAAAGAAACCAAATTGAAAGTAACTTAGATGCATTCCATTGGCGTCTTTGATTAACATACTATAGTGGCACCGAGTTTCACACAATTAGATCATGTTTTGCATATCTCTGTACATCAAAGAGGAGGAGAGAAAGATTCCTTTTATATTCGTCCAGTTACTATCCTGATCGGACGGCTACGGGGCATTTACAGGTACCATCTCAATCTTGGTTTCAAAATTTGGATGCAAGATTTGTGGGTGGTTTATCACCAGTCCCTCCAGTAACTGGTGAAATCCATTTCATGCTCACTAGTGGTAATCAGCCTGGTAACAGGAGATGGATCCCTGGCTGTAACTGTTAGTTAGTTCTGACATAGCGACAGTGGGTCAAGACTACTCCCCGTGGAAGTGGTCCTAATAAAGCCAAGCAGCAGTATTTTTAATGATATAAGCTATCTTGACAAACTTATGCAGTTCAGCACACGACACCATGTGTGCATGTTATATTAAACATGTACCATGTTCTGTGGCAAGGAGAATATGTAGGATCATCACCAAAGAAATATTTAGCATCATATAGAAACAAATTACCTGGACATTAAGGTACTCTTCATAATGTGATGTCTTCACAAAGCAGGATATGTAAATCTGCAGGACAACACAACAAAACGATACAAACCTAAGATATTGAAGGATACAGAATCTGGCACACGTTTTAAATTTGAGGCAACAGACAAAAGTTCAAATTTGTGCCAAACTTAAGGCAACAGAACAGAAATGATAAGTGGTTAGGGGAGTGCATGACAAGTTTGACAACCCAGCCAACTGGGTTCAAGTCGTCACAGATGCGTATTTGGGTTCTTATTACTGAAAAAACAACGTGAAGCCACCTTGCCACTTTAATTTAAAAGAAAACAGAACAGAAGTGGTTTGATATTTTAAGAATATAAAAAATATGCATGTAAATGAAGTCTACAATCTTGACACCAGTTGAACACAAAAAGGTACAAAACAAATGTGGTAACATGGGAAAGCAGTTGAAAATAAAATGGCAACTGGTTCTTACTACCAGCAACAAACTTTGTAAAACTGGACAATCACGTATTAGAAGTTTTTTCATTCTGAAGTTTTGATTAAAACAAACAGTTCTCACTGCTCTGGATTTTTCACGGATATCTTTTATGCAAAACATTCTGAGAAATTCTGACAGAAAAGAAAAACATCTTATTATGAATTTTTTTAAGGGTGTTCATGCGTTCCTACCCCAACTTGTTTGGGAAAAAAGGCTTTGTTGTTGTTGTTGTTGTTGTTGTTGTGTTCATGCGTTCCTAGCCAAGTTGACAACTACCCCAAAAACTCTATCGCATGCCGAGATCAGATACTAGTATCCGGCTGGACCATGACATCCAGGTCAAGCACAAGTCCTCTAAGGGCGTGAAATAACTCCAAATCACTAGTATGTGTTACATTCTGAACAGTTTAGGCAAGCATAATTAAGTAATATCAACAAGGCAACAGCTAGCGATGTACAGGCTAAGAAGGCTCTGGCCTACCAAGGTGGGCCATACCACACAATCCTTCATAACAACTAGCTCTGAGTAGTATTTAATCAAAAGATAGAATTGCTTAATACAAAAGATTACCATAAGAGCTTGAGTTTTTGGATCAATTTTTTCAAAAAATACTCTCCGATGTAACTTCTGTTGTTCTATATGATGATTCTTAGCCAACACTTTCCTCATGTCCGCAACGATTATCTACCAGAGAAATACAGAAAACCAGGTTAATCTATATCTTAAACCTTAATACACTGATACAAAGTTAAAGGAAGATATGTAATGTGCAGGGTTAATTCAAAGTTCTTACACCAATTTTTCCAGCATCCATGTGGCTTATAGCAAGGTATGTCTTAATACGCCTATGGCTTCTCCGAGTGCTATTTCTCAATATAGACATTGTGAATTTATGATTAGGAATGTATATAGCTTCTCTGTCCTCACCTCTAATGATTGTTGGTGACCACAGGCCGACTTGCTGAAAAACAAATAAGCTGAAGTTATTGTGATAACAAAATGAAGCATTAATAGTATCTTGTATGAGAGTGTGACTCATATAACAGTGCAGATAAATAAAGGTCTGGTTCTGGCAGTGTTGAAAATCACATTAGTTGAAGTTCTAGTAGAGACAAAATTAAGCATAAGAAATATCTTGTATGAGGGTATGAGTGATACACTGACATTAGTTTATAAATATAATTCTGAGTTACAGGACAATTAACTTTATAGCTAGATTGCTGCTGTTTTTGTTTACAAATGGGACAAAGAAAACTGCAAATCTGCACCAAATGATAGATAGTCAAAGGAAGTTCAAATAAAGCATACGAAGACGAACCTCAACAGTACCAGATACCTCAACACCATCTATCTTTACATTGATCCATTCATTCACTACAAATGGGCGGGTGGCATTGATCATAACACTTGAGAGGAAGTTCGTAAAAATCTGCAATGAGTCACTATAGCTATCAGTCCTACAGCACAACATAATACTATCAATAAAAGAACTGCAGTACCTCGCGACCAGCAAGCGTAAGCAATACTGTCCCAAAACCTCCAGCAGTTATCCACTTCTGGGTATTGAAACCCAGCAACTCCATAAAGAGCGAAACAGCAGCAATCCAAATACCAGTATAAACAGCTCTCATGGTAAAATCCAACCCCATCTGTCCAAAACAGAATTGTGTAAGTAATGCTACAACATGGGAAAAATGGAGGGGCAACTTGTAAGCTATAATTACAGCGCAAATTAACTAGCAGAAGAAGAGCTTAATATTAGAACAGAAGACCTAATTCAGATTCCAAATTAAGTATCAATCTTTCACTGAGGACTATAACATTATGAAAGTTTAATCTAAGCTATCAAGTAAAAGTTATAGCCATCTGATTTCTCATAAAAAATATATAACCGAACCAAGAAAATGGGCAGTAGAATATGAAACCACAATCTCCACTTAAAAAAAGATCATCAGAGCATAGTTTTTTCCTATGTTCATAGATTCCAAACTTCCACATAGAATCGCTACAAGGAAAACCACGAAAAAAAAATCTTCAACTACTTGCTATACAACCTCCACCCCACCCCCCCCCCCCCCCCCCCCCCCACCACCTTTCACAGGAAGTAACCAGAAGTGCTGCCAACGAACCCACAACCTTATATCTACTTTCCCTTCAATATTCATCATATTTCCTTTACTAATTTCCTTCATAACGAAATGCATCACATGTTATATCACTAAAACTGAAATCCAGCCGATAGAACTACAGTAGGTACTCGAATAATGTAATCAATATGCTATAGGACATTATTCTTACAGTTCTCGTATCATTAGGACTTCTTATATCCACTAGAAATTTCTGTACCTGCTGAATCAAGCTAAGAGAAGATAACTTATATTAGTAGAAGTAATGGATAAAAAACTGGGCATAAAAGAAACCAACTGACCATACAAACAAGGTAGATCGGCTAAACAGAATATCTCACTACTATTGCCCTGCACCTCTTTCTACAGCAGTATGGCACTACAGCGAACTTGTTTGTCGAATATTCAGAGATCAAAATTCTGTAGCTCTTTAAAACTGCCCAGGGCAGCATAAATCCCAATTCCTCAACTTACTTAAAATATGTACATACAAACACTTGATTACACGTTCTCTAAGACCAAAACTTTAACCCTAGCCCCTGATAAATTCAAGTGTGTTAGCTAGACTGGAAGTTGACATGGCAGGTTGACCACAAGCCCAGGGACAGCAGACCAATGGCACGAGTTTCCATTGCTTGAAAAGGGGCATCATTTTGTATGGAAGTCCACATAAATGGGTAATAAATAGTGACTGGCATTTCTTTGGTTTTTGTCCCCACCCGAATTTCATCTCTGTTACTCCATCTGCTCCTCATGTGGAGCTTGTACCTACTCTCAGGCCAAGCACATGATCCACAGAAAAGCCTTAGGTTCAGGTTTTATGAAGAAAAATATATCTAAAAAACTCCCTGAATAAAATATTATTATTGTATTTAGTAGTTTAGTTGGGCTTTTTTCAGCTTCGGGTCCAGTTCCACTCAGTAATTAAAATATTGGAAAACCTTACAAAGGCAGTCAACTCACTGAAACAATTACTCCCTCCGATCCATATTAGTGGGCATAGCTTTGTCTAAATTCATATGTATCTAGTTAATTATTTAGACTAGATACATGTGTATCTAGACAAAGTTGTGCCCACTAATATGGATCGGAGGTAGTATTAATATCACTGGAACAGGTACTTGAAACAATTGCAACAGGTACATGTTAAATTTAATAGAAATGAGATAGAATATTGGTGGTGTGAGGGTGGGATAGGAATGGAATCGAAAAGACAGGTGACTTGCTAAGCTATTTTTTGGTCAAAAAAACTCTAGCTTACCTTCAGTAAGTTACTGAGTCGCAATCCACATGAACTGGTATAGGAGAAGGATAGCGGGGGGAAACATCAATAGGCAGATTGTAAAGAGTGAAGATAGGGAGGTGCTTTGGCTTCAGGGAAACCAGGAGATATAAAGGTGACAGAAAGTTTTGGTTTGATCTTCTAGTTCATCTGAATTGGGTTCTTTTCCCTTTTGTACAGACAGACCCCAAAAACAACAACTAAAATATAAAACAAAAGTTAATTTCATCTTAACTAGCTAAAATGCAATCAAATCCTAACTAATTCTTAAGGCCCAAGCAATGTAACTAATACGAAAAAGGGTATCTGATCATTTATGATTAGTTTATTTATTGTGACTACTATTGTTTTTGTTTCTCTTTGTGCTCTACTAATGGCCCACAGCTAGTTAAAGCCAGTCGGGTTCGAAAATTTTAGTTAGCCAGTCCAAGATTATCCACTTGAAAACATGGTTGATAAAACTGATGTTGAGATACAGAGATTGTCAATGGCCTAATTCCAAGATCAGGTCAGTGCTTTTTTTTATCAAGAAACAGAGACACTGCTGTCATTACTCATAAGGAACTTGCATCACTGAATCATTAAAGATATAACTGAAAAATAGGTGTTGGGGCTTTTCACTGAAATAGTATCATTTGCACCTTGTCAGAATATATGCAGTAGCCAGGACGGTTGATAATGACCTCACAAAGGTCAAAAGCCGTGTTTTAACAGCTTGGCTTGCTGCTGAAGGCAACACGACTGGATCCAAACCCCTGTAGGACAATTTATGAGCAAAGGGCACAAATCACAAAAGAAATTCAGCGACAGAACTAAGCATCTGAGGCTGCAGTACATAACAGATAAAGATTGCTATTGCAAAAAAAACATTACTCTCTGCTGTGTATATACCTGCAGATAAGTGTTGCTCCTGTCCAAAGAAGTAAAGGTTGAAGGTAGGAACTAGAAATTAGGTAGGTAGGGCTCTTTTTCCAGTTACCTCCATGCTGCAAGGTTACATTACAGAAGACTGGTTTTTTAGCTAGCGATAAAAATAAAAATAGAAAATAATGTTGCACAGAACAGGCACATACATCAAAACGGTTTCGAATGTCCTTCATTAGAGGCAAAAAAACCCATAGAGCAAAGAAAATTAATCCAATTGCAGGTACCACAAATGCAGTAGCAGGATGTGCAAGCAAAGTGTCGCATGACCTGTCAAGGGAACAAAAATAAGAAAAGAGGAAACTCAAACATGATCTGACTTAAATTGCATAAAATGGCTACGGAAGCCCGCACAAGATTATCATGATATCATCAATCATAAAAAGACTATCATGATATCATCAATCATAAAAGTAAGTTCCCATTTAAGAAAAAGTAACCAAACTATATGGGCTAATATGCTGGTAATAATTATTGTTTTTTAAGACACTATTAGATGCTACCGCATATTGAGGCATCCAATCAGTACCCTAGAGTCTTCATTTAACTTCTACACGCAAAGATACTGCAAGATAACAACCTACCCCTGATGCATACACTAAAATAGTTGTTACATGTTCTGATTTACAAAATAATGTACTTTCTGCAAAATGATATTTTACTGGCAGAAATTGAATAATCCAGATTAGTATCATCTGATCATCTATGCAAACTATCTGAGCATTCCAGAAAATTTAGAAGTAAATGATACCATGAGGAGAGGTACCTAGTCAATACTAATGACGTGCTCTTGACCAAAGGGATTTCCTTCAAAGCAACTGGCAAGGCAAAAGATCTAACACTCAAGGCCCGATATCTACAAGGTACATAAAGCGTGGGCATGTAGTTCCTCTCGAATAAGTTAAGCACTGTAACATCTTGCCCCTGCAAGGCAAACAAAATGTATTCTCTAAGATATACAATATCAATGATGGAGAAAACCAGTGTGCCTTCTGGACTACAATATTGACTCGATCCATACATTTACATATAGTACTAGGGGGAACAAAGAGTGTCACATAACCTACCATAGATTGTGATTCCATTATCTTAGAACAAATGGGGCAACGAAACTGAGTCCTAGTAGAACTATATAGCCAACAACATAAACTTAAGTCGTGGAATACATGCATATAGGAGTATTTAATTCAAGACGATAGCTCCTATGTTCCTAATGTAAAGTTTTGATTTCAGTCTCCAAGGTACATCATCTGAAAGTGATTTGCTTTTAATAATATTCGTAGCAACCAATAAATACAAATATTATGGAAGTATGTTTGGTGCAATTAGTGTCATTCTCGTACACTCAATCCAGTACTGTGCTAAATATTAGTCAATGCAATATTCTGCCTCCCAAAATACATGACCCATGAGCAAAAATACTCATGATGCAATTTTTGGGAGGTTTAACTCCATATCACCTAAAATGACATGTGTGCAGGAATGACAGTTATAATTATTAAAGAATATAACCGCCTAGTCAACCAACACAATTCATTCCATCACAGTAAAATTCTTACCAGCTAGTAATTTTCAACAATTAGTTCTCATTTCTCAACATATTGATCTGTACATAAACTTTTAGTTTCTGAAAGGATCTTGCCATTCATATGTCGTGGTATGCTGCCTCCATTTCACTACAACTGCCGCTGACCCAGGGAGGTATTACTGCTATGGATGTCAACCTAAATGGTTCTGATTAAAATAGCCGTCTACTGTGGGAATCAAGCGTGCACTTAGTGCAAAATTTCCACTTCTTACCCTAATTTAATGCTTTGGAAGAGGTTGAGTGGTTGTGCCATGTCATTTAAAAGTATATGCAAGGGAACAAGCCGACAGTTTAATGTCTTATAAAAAATTATGATAAATGAACCACTTGAACCCTTCTACTCCAAAATATGTTGTTATCTTTGCAAGACTGAGAGGAACCATACATAAGCAACTGAAGGAAACGAAGTGGATGGCCGCAGAGAACGTCGCATCTCCGAGCCAGCTATCCGTGCTCTAAATCTGTTGGTAGCAGTCACTCCTTGGAACAGCTGGGATGTCACTCCAACCGCCATCTCCGGCAGAGAACAAAGTGATGCAAAATATTCGCAGCGAACGAGCTCCTCCTATCAGCTCCTCATATGTTTATTCCCCTGGAATAATAAAAAGGAATATTGTAAGCATGGCTTATAATCGGCTTTAGCTATTTGGTGAAGTTATGGGTGGACGGGAGGGACCAGGCGACTGAAGGACGCGGGGGCGGCGGTGGAAGACCAGATGAGAAACGGGAGCGCTGGGCGGCGCCGGGCGGAGCCGGGGCGGGAGCGGGAGCCGAGCGGGACGGGGCGGCGCCAGCGCGACGAGATGACCTTAGCGTGTCAGGCCCGGCGGCCGGCGGCGGCGGAGTCCGGCGAGACCGGCTGAGAAGCCGTCGGAGCGGGGTGGCGGCGTGGGTCGGGAGGGCTCGGCCACTGGGAGGGGATGCCAAAGCAAATTTCCTCTTGTATTTCACGGGACGCCATACAAATATAAAAAAAAAAAAGGACGAACCCAGTGCTGAGAGCTCCCGCACTGTGCGGGGTCTGGGGAAGGTGTCAGTGGCAAGCCTTACCCTCACCTAGTGCAATGTGAGGAGACCGCGACTCGAACCTGGTACCTCTCGGTCACAGGCGGTGAGGCTCTACCGCTGCACCAGGTCCGCCCTTCGGGACGCCATACAAATATACAATATGTATTTGTTTCTTTCGAAAACAAAAACCAAATCTATACTATTACAAATCTATACTATTATTAAAAGAGCAAACATGATCGGATACATTAAATCTCACGCGTCCGATGTGTGACCAACGAACCAGATCGTTCCAACAATGTTGAGCACCTCAACCCAACCAGTCTAGCGAACCGGTACGAGACTATTCGACATTGTTACGACATGGCCGAGCTTCCTGACGATCGGAACGAGCTCCATGGATTGCTAATCTGAAAAATCCCCTCCGCCGTGAGAGTCTGCCGCCGGGGGATGCCTCCCTCCAGTCCCTGCCGCCGCTCCCTCTGGCCATATCGCGCCGCCTCCCTCCGGTCCTCGCCGTCTGTCCAGCGCCTCCAGGCCGCAGCCTCCGTCAGGCCATCCATCGGGCCTCGGTCGCCCAGAGCTTGGAGTGCGAGTGCAAGCACGTCACCTAGAACAAGCTGCTCCGGGCATCCGAGCTCAACCCCGTGGTCTCTTCCCTGCGGCTGCCTGATTCGTCGGTCAAGACGGCGAGCGTCAGCACCTCAATCGCGCGGCCTTTCCGCGCTCCGCTACGCAGGTTCTGCAGGCGCACACGGCGGCCATGGCGACGGAGGAAGGCAAGCTAGCCGGCCTGGTCGTGGTGCTGCAAGGACCTGGGGTCAGTACATCAGTATTGTCGATCCTTGTCGTTGATCCGTTCTTCGCCAGGGCCTGGGGTCAGTCCATCCTTGTCGTCGATCCGTTCTTCGCCGCGACGCCGACCCCAGCATGCCGTCGCTCTGCTCTTCACCGTGCCACCGAACTCAAAGACAGCGGGAAGTGGCGAGGACTATGGCCGCGTCCGCCGGCGCCCCGATGCAGCTGCGGAGCAGATACGGTGAAGATTGTGGTTGCCGTTTACAAGGGTGACCAGCAGAACAGGAGGTTGTTCGTGCTTGGGTCACCGGTGATGTTCTTTGAAAGAAGTATTGAAGGTTATCAGCCCAAAAGCAGAGGAGGAATCATGGGGGGGTCGATGGTGCTGTTCAAACACGTCAAGTAGCTCCGTCCTCGGCTCCACCCAGGCGCGTTTCAATTTGGTTAGTTTATGCAGCTTTTCTATAAAGCATGCACACAAAAATTGGAGGATGATGTAGAATTTAAAGTTACCTCAACAAGCTGTAGTTCGTTAAGTTGATTTTCTTTTGATGCAGAGCCTGGGAAGATCGTGGCCTTCTCTCATTCTCTTGTATATACACTACAGAGAGAGAAGGAGAAGTATGTGCTTCTGCGAAAAAGATATGTGAAGTCAGTAGGCATGTATTTGATCAGGTTTTTTTTTTTTTTGCATTTTCACCACGTATATTCAAACGAAAACCACGTACAAAGTACACAGTAGAAATACAGAACCACAATACGTAGAGGAAAAGGAACCACAAGCAACGAGAACAACTACAACACCGGCGTCGGAGACGAGGACCACCAGCCGCCACCTTGCCGCTGTCATGGAAAACTTTGCCCTATGAGAGACGCTGCCGTGCCCGTCCGCCGCGCCGCGGCGGAGCTTTTGTCGATGAACGACCAGGGCAAGCGCCCCCCTGTCCCATCCACACCACCTTGCCTCGGCCGCCATCGGAGCCATCGCCGGAGGAAGTCGAAGAACTCGACGAGCCCAGGGTTCCCACCGCCAGATCCGCCGCCAGCACGGATCCGGCGGAAGCCAGAGAAGCTCGAGCACCACGCCGGGCCCCGAGCTCCCGCAAGTCGAGCGCAGAGACGCCGCGCCCCGAGGGGCAGCACCGCCGGAGAAGCCCGCGCCGACGCCAAACCGAACACCAGCCGCACCACCTCCTCCAGAGCGCCGCCGGCGAGATCTCCCCCCTACCCTACCATATATACAGACCGGAGCCGGGGATCCCCCACCCTCCCGCCGCCGAAGCGGCCGGCGGAGGGGAAGAATCCCACGGCTCAGCGGCCGCACCCGGTGGATCGGCGGAGTCGCTCCAAATGTGCACCTTGAAGAAAAGGTAATCTTACTTTCTACTGAGATTTGGCTTACAATTCTAAAAATATGTTGAGCAAAAGTATGAACAGAAGTAGCTGTAACCTGATTTTATGTCAATAGGACATTAGTTGAACGCTAAGACATCTGTTCCTAGAATGTTGCCCTCTTGATGTATGCAAAATGAACTACTGTACTTTATAAAACTGAAAGCTTTGCAATGGTTGTTGAATAACAATTTTTGCTTAAATGGTTTCTTTTTTCTTTCACTCCTTTTGAACCACAAATGAGGACAATCCTTTCAAATTATTTGAGTTGATTCATCCATCCTAATTTTCTTATTGTTATATGAAGTGCTAAATATCGAAACTCTACATTTACTGCCAACATTTTACAATTTAGGATTAGCATTTTTTCTTGAGAAATTTGATACCCTGATTTTTTAAGTTTTAGATATTATTACTAGCTAATATTGTTTCGATTCTTTGTTACCGTGGTTGTGTGTTAAAATTCTAGGTAATTAGTGATTGGTGGATTATCATT
This sequence comes from Poa pratensis, assembly GCA_947311845.1. Taxonomy (NCBI): domain Eukaryota; kingdom Viridiplantae; phylum Streptophyta; class Magnoliopsida; order Poales; family Poaceae; genus Poa; species Poa pratensis. The sequence goes on from CAMZMU010000037.1 coordinate 22,336,600, forward strand.
GGACAAGCATGATTTTAATATGATATGACTCTCCTTCTTGCAAGGTTGACAATTGTGTTCTCCGTCGCGACATATGGGCATGCATATGAATATGTTTTCATGTTCGTGGAGCAAATTTCACGCGCTTTCTGCCAGGCTTTGGGCCTCAAGATTTTACGCCAGGATAAGCTAAGGTTAAATGGGTCGACCGACTATGGGCGTAAAATATGGATCGTACAAACATTTTTTTTAACTAGAAGTTGATTGGGCTTTGGGCCTCAGGATTTTACGCCAAGACAGGCTAAGGTTAAATGGGTCGACCGACTATGGGGGCAAAATATGGATCGTACACACATTTTTTTTAACTAGAAGTTGATTTTTTTCCTCCTCCGTTGCCATAACTTTCCTGCAAATGATGAGTTATGGTACAACATTGTTGAGTTATCTGTGTTGCTATTGACTTGCACCAAAAAGAAGTAATCCTACGGTATTTTCCTACTCGTAAACCGCCACAAATAATCGTGAAGACGTGAGTTGCACGTACATGCCAACTATAAAACAAAATGGAGGAAGAGCATGCGTCATTGTTTCTACTTCTCGGACACATCCAAGTTTGAGGAAATTTTGAGATAGTTTCGTTGTCCAAATGGGATGGGGCCATTTGTTTGTGGTAAACCGCAAACCGCTTTGCAGTATGTCGTGGCTCCGTCTAATTAGATATATCCGGATTTACGGCATGAGCTTATCATGAGCTTATCGGATATGTTTCAGCGGAACCCACGATACCGCAAAACGAGTCATTCTTTCTGTATTTTTGAAAAAAAATAGTTTTTGACATTACAATAGTTCATAAACTTGACAGTAATCCACGCCTGCTAATGATAAAATCAAAAAAATTTAAAAAAATGAGACCTATGGGCTCTAGCAAAGCGATACCGCAAAACGATACCGTAAAATCAAATTTGAGGACAACTTCAGGGATGAGCTCCTGCGACCCGGGCGGCAACCTGGGCGGCGACCCGCCGCCGAGCGCCGGCTCCTGCTGCCCCGCCGCCTCCCGCCGCTGCTCCGTCCCCTGCCACCCACCCTCTTCCTTCGTCGCTAGCTTTAGACACCTCCCACGAGAATAGCAGAGAGCGGGGTTGCGTTTGGTTGTCCGGCGGATTTCCACGCGACGCCACCTTCACGTCGTTTGTCACTCCGACAGTCGGCGGCCACCCCTCTTCCCATAGGAATAGCCTCCTCGAGAATCCTTCCTCCTCCCTGCCCCGGTCGCCTCAGGTGGAGGCTGCCGCTGTGGGCGTGGCCCAGGGCTTTCTCTCGACCTCGACGCCCTGGATGCTGAACCTGAACCCGCAGGAGCTGCCTCCTCCGTTCCGCATCCCCGGCGACGCCTTCCTCCAATTCACCCTCAAGAACTTCAGCAGTCTGGTATGCTCTCCAATCGCCCTGGCTCTAAGCTCTTCGAGCCATCTCCGGTGCTCGTCGAGGTGGATCCCGGTGACCCTCGTACCTCCTCCTGCTCCTCTGTTAGTAGTTTGCTAAATTTTTGGTTAGGATCTGAGTTTGAAAGCATCGCTGTTGAGTTTTTGCGCAATAACTGGTATCAATTCGCGGTCTCTTCCCCAAAGCTTGCGGCGTTCATCGTCTCTCTAGGTGGAATTCGCCGTGAAAGAGCTCTGGCTCGCTTCTCCCTTCCCTTAGGCTGCCAGGTGGGACCTCCATGGTCAACTGGTGCTTTGACTGTTGATCAAGCCTTGGCCGCGCCCGTGAGCCGTGACCCTCTGCTCTGCTCTGTCCTTGAGCCTGGGAGAAACGTGATCCTCTCCTCCACCTCGAATCCTGCTGCCACTTCTGCACGCCGACCTCGTCGCTCGCGCCGTCCTCTATGCCTATCTCTCCTAGCTCCAGGAATCCTGACATCCCCTCCCGGGCCGCTCCCCTAGCTTGTGCATCCGCCCCGGGATCCCTCTCCCTCTTTCGTTCGGGCTCCGCTCCCTAATTCCTCTCCTACCTCTGTTCCCCTTTCTCCATCTCCCCCGCTTGCCTCTGCTGGTCAATTCTCCCGCTCCGGCTGCTTCGATGCTTGCGCCGGCAATGGATGGCCGCTCCTTACCTTCTCTCAGGTGGCTGCCACCCCTTCTAAACCACCCACCCCGCTCCCCTCCTCCACTCCACCTCCTCTCAACCTCGCCATCCGACGTTGCCATCGGTGCCTTGCTATGGACCACCTCGTCGCCTTCTGCCGCGATCCTATCAAGTGTCGTCGCTGCCGGCACTCGGGACATAAGGAAAAGAACTGCAAGCTCCCGCCTTTCGGATCCTTCTCTGCTCCCCCACCCTCGCGTCCTCATCGCTTTCCGTTATTCCCCAGACTGTTCTTGGACCCGATGCCTGCGAATCGGGAGGTTGCTGTCGGTGACCATGCTCCGGCGGATCCTGCGCTGGCCCGTGAGCTTTTCTGCTCCATTGAGATATCTGAGCCGCCGTGTGTGGAGCTGCCTGGAGCCGATCTGGCGGCGGTCGGGACGGTTGTGGAGCTGCCGGGCGCCGATCTGGCGGCGGCGGGGAACCCTGCCTTTGACATTGCTGCTCCTCCGTAGCAGGGACCGCGTCGCAGCCCTCGCATGGCTGCTGCTGAGCTGCCAAACCGTGAGACCATCCTGTCCAAGGCTGAGCGGCGCAAGAAGAACCGTCTCTAGGGCGCGGGTCGTGCTAGCTCATCCAGGAGGGGTGAGCTTCCTGCCGAGGACCTGCTCGCTGTGGCGGCCGACGGCGCGCCGCTGGGTGAGCTAGACCTGGAGGTGCTGGCTATGGCATGTGATATCGACCCGGCTGCCCTGCGCTCGGCCCATGAGCCTTCCCTGGAGTCTGCCTCGCTCAATGATAATTAAGCTTCTTATCTCCTCCTGGAATACGCGGGGCTTAGGGCACAAAACCAAACGGGACGATGTACGCTCCGCGATTGACTCCTTCCTCCCCTCTGTCCTTTGCTTACAGGAATCAAAGCTCGGCGACATATCTTCCTTCCTCGCCTCCTCTTTCCTTCCCCCCTCCCTTCGCTCTTTCATCAACAAACCTTCCGTCGGCGCCTCGGGTGGGATCGTTACCGCTTGGGATGATCGCATTCTTGAACTCACACACCACTCCATAGATGCTTTCTCGGTCACTACCTCCTTCTCCTTCCGCATGGACAACCTTAACTTCTCCGTCATCAATGTTTATGGACCTTGCGAACATGGACTCAAAACTGAATTTCTTGAATCCCTCTCCGAGCTCATCTCTTCCACTCAGGGTCTGATACGTCTCAAACGTATCTATAATTTCTGATGTTCCATGCTTATATTATGCCAATTGCTACATGTTTTATATACACTTCATATCATTTTTATGCATTTTCTGGGACTAACCTATTAACAAGATGCCACCGTGCTAGTTCCTTTTTTCTGCTGTTTTTGTATTCCAGAAAAGCTAGTCTGGAAATATTCTCGGAATTGGACGAAACTTGGACAGGACCTCCTATTTTTCCAACACGTACACGGAGTCCAAAGGAGAGACGGAGGGGGGCCGCGAGCCAGACACACCATGGGGCGGCGCGGCCCCATCCTCTGCCGCGCGGTGGGGTGGTGTGGGCCCCACGGGCATCTCCAGCCGCCGCCCTTTCGCCTATTTATTCATCTTCACGGGAAAACCCTAGACACCCGAGCCATTATCCACGAAAAGTTCCAGAGACGCCGCCGCCGTCAACCCTAGCTCGGAAGGGTTCAGAAGCTCTTCCCGACACCCTGCCGGAGAGGGAAATCATCACCGGAGGGCTCTACATCACCATGCCTACCCCCGGAGTGATGCGTGAGTAGTTCATCTTTGGACTACGGGTCCATAGCAGTAGCTAGATGGTTGTCTCTCCACTTTATGCTATCATGTTTAGATCTTGTGAGCTGTCTATCATGATCAAGATCATCTTATTGTAATGCTACATGTTGTGTTTGCTGGGATCCGATGAATATTGAATACTATGTCAAGTTGATTATCAATCTATCTTATATGTTATTTATGATCTTGCATGCTTTCCGTTACTAGTAGATGCTTGTAACTCCAAGAGTTAGTATTTATGCTAGATAGTGGGTTCATGCCTCCGGTAATCTGAGAGAGTGACAACAACTTCTAAGATTGTGGATGTGCTGTTGCCACTAGGGATAAAATAACCAATGCTTAGCTTAAGGGTGCGCCGTTAGGTCTAATGCATTTGTTTACATTACGCACATTACTTAATGCGATTATCCGTTGCTTGCAACTTAATACCAACGGGGAACTCGGTATGACAACCTGGAGGTGGATTATTAGTCATAGACGCTGTTGGATAACGGTCTATGTATTTTGTCGTAATGCCCACATGAATATCATAGTAATCATCATGTCATATATATGCATTGTCATATGCTCAATATTTTGTCAATTGCCCAGCTGTAATTTGTTCACCCAGCATGTTAGTTATCTTTTATGGAGAGACACCACTGGTGAACTGTGGACCCCGGTCCATTCTTTTACACTGATAATACAACTAACTGCAATCATTGTTCCTTTTCATTCTCTGCAATTTACTACTATTTTCCACACCATACGTTTAATCCTTTGTTTTCAGCAAGCCGGTGAGATTGACAACCTCACTGTTTCGTTGGGGCAAAGTTGTTTGATTGTGTTGTGTGCAGGTTCCACGTCAGCGCGCCACTGACAACCTTCAGAAGTGATTTCTTACTCCTACTGGTTCGATTAAACCTTGGTTTCATACTGAGGGAAACTGCTGCTACACTGCTTCATACCTTCCTCTTGGGGTCCCAACGAACGTGTGATCCACGTCATCAGGGTCCACTTGTTGTCATTGGCGATTTCAATCTCATTAGAAACTCTCGGGATAAATCCAATGGAATTTTCAATTCTATTAAAGCTGGTATGTTCAATGATTTCATTAACGGAGCGGCTTTGCTTGAAATCCCCCTCCTGGACCGTCAATTTACTTGGTCTAATCAACAAAATCCACCCATCCTCGCTCGCCTTGACCGCATGTTTGTTAATTCCGCGTGGAGTCTCGCCCTCCCAGATTCCACCCTCACTTCCTATTGCCGCCCCACTTCTGACCATATTCCCATCCACCTCGCTGCTTCCTCTAAGGCGCCGCGCATTTCTCTCTTTCGCCTTGATAACACATGGCTTGCGCATGACATGTTCAAAGCCATCGTTCAGACCAACTGGGCTAGTGTCTCTCCTGCTACTCACAATCTCCCCAACACTGGCCTTCTGTGCCTCAGGCTAAAAAGGATTCGGTCCGCTGCTAGGCAATGGGCTAAGACGAGAAGGTTGCCCTCCATCTTTATGGCTAACTGCAAGACCGTAATCAAGTTGCTTGATTGCCTTGAAGAAATTTGTCCCCTCTCCTCCATGGAAAATCGCCTTCGCATCCTCACCAAAGCCTCTCTTAGTCGTTTAAACTCTGCTCGTGCAACCTATTGGCGGCAACGAGCAAAAATTCGGCACTGTACCTTGGGTTATGAGAACTCAAGATATTTTCATCTTTGCGCCTCCGGCCGCCTTCGAAAAAAATCAAATTAAGGCGCTAGAAGATGACGATGGCAATTCTATTTTCTCTCATGAGGCCAAGGCCCATCTGCTCCACCGTTTCTTCCGCGACCTTCTTGGTGTCGCTCATGCCACCACGCCTCTCCCTGACCTCCCCTCTCTTGTCACCTCTATGATACGTCTCAAACGTATCTATAATTTTTGATGTTCCATGCTGTTATTATACCAATTGCTACATGTTTTATTTACACTTCATAGCATTTTTATGCATTTTTTGGGACTAACCTATTAACAAGATGCCAAAGTGCCAGTTCCTGTTTTCTGCTATTTTTCTCCTTCAGAAAGGCTAGTCGCAAAATATTCTCGGAATTTGACGAAAAACAACGTGTGCAAATATCTCATCGGAAGACTCCAGAAGCCAGAAGGGGAGACGGAGTGGGGCCACGAGGCAGCCTCGCCAGGCCTCGGCGCGGCCTAGGAGGGGGTGGCGCCCACCCCTGGCGTGGCACCTCGGTTGCCTCCCGACGCCGCCCTTTCGCCTATATATTCCCGATGTCCCGAAAACCCTAAAAACACCAATCATATTCCACGAAAAGTTCCGTCGCCGCCGTCGTCGTCAACCCTAGATCGGGAGGGTTCTGAAGCTCTTCCCGGCACTCTGCCGGAGGGGAGATCCTCACCGGAGGCTTCTACACCACCATGCCTGCCTCCGGAGTGATGCGTGAGTAGTTCATTCTTGGACTACGGGTCCATAGCAGTAGCTAGATGGTTGTCTCTCCACCTTGTACCTCCATGTTTAGATCTTGTGAGCTGCCTAACATGATCAAGATCATCTTATTGTAATGCTACATGTTGTGTTTGCTGGGATCCGATGAATATTGATACTATGATCAAGTTGTTTATCAATCTATCTATTTATGTTGTTTATGATCTTGCATGCTCTCCGTTGCTAGTAGATGCTTTGGCCAAGTAGATGCTTGTAACTCCAAGAGGGAATATTTATGCTAGATAGTGGGTTCATGCCTCCAGTAATCTGGGCTCGAGATGACAGAAATGACTAAGGTTGTGGATGTGCTGTTGCCACTAGGGATAAAACAATGATGCATTGTCTACGTGTCATTTGCATTGTTTACATTACACACTTTACTTCATGCAATAATCTGTTGTTTGCAACTCAATACCGGAAGGGGTGTGGATGCTAACCGGAAGGTGGATTATTTAGGCATAGATGCGTTGGATAGCAAGTCTATATACTTTGTTGTAATGCCCAATTAAATCTCAAAATAATCATCTTGTCATATATTGCATTGTCATGCGCTCATTATTTGTCAATTGCCCAGCTGTAATTTGTTTATCCAACATGTTAGTTATCTTTTATGGAGAGACACCACTAGTGAACTGTGGACCCCGGTCCATTTCCTCATACTGATAAAACCACCAACTGCAATCATTTGTTCTCTGTTACTTTCTGCACTCATTACTGTTTTCCACACCATACGTTTAATCCTTTGTTTTCAGCAAGCCGGAGAGATTGACAACCTCTCTGTTTTGTTGGGGCAAAGTAGTTTGCTTGTGTTGCGTGCAGGTTCCACGTCGGTTGTGCCGCTGACAACCTTCTGAAGAACATCCGTGTCCTCCTGGTTCGATAAACCTTGGTCATATTTCAAGGGAAAACTACTGCTGCACTACATCATACCTTCCTCTTGGGGTCTCCCAACGAACGTGTGTTGTCACGGTCAACAAGCAGATCTTCTGGTGCTGTTGCTGGAAGTAATAAAACACTCTACCGTTAACACGCCATCACTCTACAGCGCTTGACTCTCACCAAGCGATGGCCCTTGCGTCCCCCTTCTCCTTAGAGGAGCTTCGTGCCGCCATCTTCTCTTTGAATGATAACTCTAGTCCGGGACCCGATGGCTTCGGTCCAGCCTTCTTCAAAAAGTTCTGGAACCTCATTAAAGAGCCGCTGCTTGCCTGTCTCCATGACTTCCACTCTCTTAAAGCTGACCTTCAGCCTATCAACAAATCATTTATTGTTCTCCTTCCCATAAAAGCTGGGGAAAACCGCCCCGACAATTTTCGACCAATCTCGCTTCAAAACTTTGGCCTCAAGGTTCTCACAAAATGTCTCACCAATCGGCTTCGCCCCCTTGGTTCCTCTTTTGGTTCACCCGGACCAAACTGGGTTCATTTCTAGGCGCTCCATTGCGGAGAATTTTGTCTATGCAGCGGATATTGTTCAGTCCTGTCACAAACGCTCCACTCCGGCTGCTGTTTTTAAACTTGATTTTCGCAAAGCCTTCGACTCTATTAGTTGGGACGGTTTAGATCGTATTCTTGAAGCCAAGGGCTTCCCTACGGTCTGGCGGGATCTCATTAAATCTCTCAACCATACTAGCCAAACTTCTGTTCTTCTCAATGGCGTGCCGGGGAGATGGATCCAATGCCGGAGGGGGCTCAGACAAGGCGATCCCCTCTCCCCCTTTCTCTTTGATTTTGTTGCGGATGTTCTTCAGCAGCTCCTTCTTCGTGCCTCTAGGGAAGGCCTTCTCCTCCATCCTCTGGTCGATGACCTTCCTTGCTGAAAGGGCATGGCGCCCCCATGTGTGGTTTTGGTAATTAATGACAATCCCTATGGACTAATGGTTGCATTGAGTTTTACTTGTAGTGTTTGTCCATAGACCATGCTTGAACTCCATATGTTGGATTCAAGGTTGATGACATGAATATATTGATATAATGAAGTATTTGGCATCAAGATCATCGAGTTGAGCATATTGCAAGTATGTCTTGAGAAAAGGATTATGTGATCATTCATGGTTATCTTCAAGACATCATCTATTCAAAAGAGAAGAAAAGATACAAGGTTGATCAAGATATTGATCAACACACAAAGCTACAAAATGTACCAAGTGGGATCATGTATCTCTTGGTATGGTAAGCAATTGTCCATATAGCTTTGTGAACTAACCCATGATATGTGTGTAGCATTTCTATGTGTGGTTAGGTATCTTTCTATGGGCTTGCATCAAATGAAGATTTCATATAGCCCATGATCGATGACGTCAAGTGGTGTTCGTCATCAATGTTGAGAAGCACAAGTTCAAGAGGAGCATCTCGAAGAAATCCTAGGCTTGAAGCTTGCCACCCATCTAGAGATAATGTTCATGTGAAGATGAGCCTAAGAGAGGCTCTCCCATAGTGGAGTATGGGGGATCAATGTTTGAGTCTTCACCAAGCGAAGCGCAATCAAGAAAGGTGGTCCACTTGAAGAGATCAAGATCGACGTCATCTAGCTCAAGTGGAATGCGCAAGGCAAAGGTATGATGTTGATAGGGTTTCTATTTTACCGTCTCATGGTACTAGTTGGGAGACCGGGTTATAGGATAGATACGTACTATCAAGAGGGGATCTCATTAAGCTTTAGCGTATCAGTTGGAGAGAGCTCAAACCTTTGCATACTTGCCTTCATCATCTTTCTTGGTTCTTATTTGGATTTTCTCTGTGTGGGGTTTTGGAGCTTGTTGTGATCTTCATAACAAGCTCAAGTTCATCAAAAACGGTTTTTAGTGAAAAACTTGTTGAGTTTTTGATGTTGGAGGTTTGACCGGTTGTTCATGTATAGAAAGGTTTTACCTTCTACATTTGGTTTTATCTCCCATGTTGGACTATGATGTTTCTCTGCATGATCTTGTAATGCTCGTTGCGGTGATTCCAACGAGCCCAAGAACATCGAAAACGGAGTTCGTATGTAAAAGATATCACGTTTCTTGTCCGTGTGTTTCTGGAATTCCGAACTCATTCCGAACGGATTCCGAGCGGGTCGGAATTCCGAAACATTCCGGACGATTCCGGGTTTTGGCTCTTTCGGTACTGTCTACCCTCCGGAACCAGTTTGGTAGACGTTCGGACTATTCCGGGCATCCGGAATTTCCGGACGAATTCCGAACTGATTCCGGATCTTATTCCGGATCTATTCCGAACTGATTCCGGACGGCACGAAAACTGCATAACGGTCGGTTTTTGGGAGCCTATATAATGGGGCCTTCTTCCCCAACGGTTCCCAACTCTTGAGCACGGTTTTGCCCCCCATTGTTGACCCTTTGAAGCTTTGCTATCTCTCTATTCCTCCATGATTCTTGCCCCCAATTAGAGGGAAAAGAGAGAGGAGATCTAGATCTATCATTCACCAATCAATCTCTCCTCTAAGTGAGGGGAAACTTTTGGATCTAGATCTTGGAGGAATTGGTGTTCTTCTTTGTTCTTCCTCCCTTCTCCCCCCATAAGTATTAGTTGCTTTGGTGGGATTTGAGCGTGGAGGATTTTGAGCACTTCTTGTGTTCTTGCCCATTGCATCGGTTGCATCGGTTTGAGTTCTCCACGGTGATACGTGGAAGTTGAAGTTGAGAAGCTTGTTACTCTTGGGTACTTGGGGTGCCCTAGAGCTTGTCCCTCTCGGTACTTGGAGTGCCCTAGACGGTCCTTGTTGATCTTGGAGTTTTGGTGGCTCGCGGGATAGTTGGGAGCCTCCAATTAAGTTGTGGAGTCGCGCCCCAACCTTGTGATTCTTGTGGCTTTGGGAGCCGCGGGAATTCGGTGAGAGCCTCCAATTAAGTTGTGGAGTGTGCCTCATCCTTGTACGGGTTCGGTGACCACCCTCAAGTGTCCCATAGTGGTTCGTGGCACTCCGCATTGGTGGAGGCACGAAGGAGATTACGGTGTGCCATTTGACGGCTATTCGGGGATCACTTTGTGACTCCGCACCGCTCCAACGGAGACGTAGCTTCCATTGGGAAGTGAACTTCGGGATAAATCATCGTCTCCAAGTGCCTCGGTATTTCTATACCAAGCTTCTTACTTATGCAATTTACTTTGTGATAGCCATCGAGCTTGAAGTAATATATCTTGCTATCACATACTTGTATATCTTGTTTAGCATGAGTTGTTGGTGCACATAGGTAAACCTAGCTTGTTTAGGTTTTGCGCTTGATAAATTAACCGCTAGTTTTATTCCGCATTTATTCAAGCCTAAAACCGTAAAGAATTTTAAATCGCCTATTCACCCCCCCTAGGCGACATCCGTGTCCTTTCAATTGGTATCAGAGCGGGTTCTCTCGTTTTTGGCTTCACCGCGAGATTAAAGATGTCGTCTAGTGAACTAGTGCACAATGCTTCTTTTATATTAGATGGCACAAATTATGATGTTTGGAAAATTCGCATGCTTGATATTCTTCGGTCATTGACCCATACATAAGGCGAATTCTAGATAGGGGTTATTCTCCTCCTAGGAATCCCAAAAGATTATCTTTAATGGATGAGAATAATTCCTATCTAGATGCTCAAGCTTCTAATGTGATTTTCAATGCTTTGAGCGATGTAGTTATTATGTCGGTCTCTCTTTTCGGAATGCTCATGAGCTTTGGACCAAGCTTCAAGATAAATATGATGTGTCCAAGAATTTTGGAGGTGATTGTTGTCCCTCCACTTCCGGCCGTGATGAGTTCTCAACTTCTTCTACTTCACCTACATGTGGCAAGCCACAAAGTAATGCAATGGTGAGTAGTGATAGATATTGCAATAATGATAGTAAGCTTATTGTTGATGATACTTCACCTCTATCTTATTGCAAAGATTTATCTTTGGACTTAAACGCATCTAGAACAAAAAATGATCTACATGCTTGTGTTGATAGTTCTTGCATATCATGTACAAATTGCTTGACTAATCCTCGTGATGATATGCTCTCTATGTCTTGTTCCCTTGATAAAAATACTTCTATTTCCTCTAGTATTTGTTTGGCTAACAATGTAGAGGAAACCGAACACTCCATGGAACAAGACATGGACTTGAATGGTGCTTCAAGTTTTGCTTCATCATCATCAACCACTTCACACTTTTGCCTTATGGCAAGGGGATCAACGGTAACTTCTACCTTGACTCCCAATATATCTCAAAATGAGAATGATGTTGATAATGAAGAAGATGATAATGATGCTTCCCTTATTGAGAAGGGTAAAATGGTTCTTCATGCTATTCCTAAGAATAAAGATGCTCATGCTAAATTCATAGAAATCTTGACTATTGCTATTGAGAGCAATAAACTTATTGATGAGCATGAAGACACAATTGAGAAAATGCAAAGCCGCGAATATAAATACGCGGAAGAGATCGCCGATCTCAAGGAAGCTCTTGAAGAAGAACAAACCACCAAGGAGTCTCTTGAGGAAACTTATGCTCTCGAACTTTCTAGAGTAAAGGGATCCTATGATAGTTCTCTTGAAGTGGCTAATGACTTCAAAGTAACAAATGTAAGCTTATAGATGCACATGCCAAACTCCTTGAGAATTTTGAGCACCTAGAAAATGGCTCTAGGGTCGTTAAGGGTGAGCTCATCAAACTCACCGAGTCTCATGCGCAACTTAAAGCTTCTCACTCAAAAGAGCTTGCTAAGTTACCTTCTCCTATTGCCATTAATAATGATGTTTGTGCTACTAACTCTATCTCTTGCGAAACATCCATATTGATGGAGAATGTTGAGCTAAGGGCTCAACTGAGTTGCTATCTAGCAAATATGGGAATTTGGAAGAAAGCCATGAGAAGCTCTTGATGACGTGAAACACACGTTCGTTGGGAGACCCCAAGAGGAAGGTATGATGTAGTCAGCAGCAAGTTTTCCCTCAGAAAGAAACCAAGGTTATCGAACCAGTAGGAGCAGCAACTCTTCAGAAGGTTGTCAACGGCGCCAGAAAAATAGCTGTCGCAGGGAGTCTGGACTGTTGACGTGGAATCTGCACACAACACAATCAAACTACTTTGCCCCAACGAAACAGTGAGGTTGTCAATCTCACTGGCTTGCTGAAAACAAAGGATTAAACGTATGGTGTGGAAAATGAGTATTAAATTGCAGAGAATGAAAAAGGAACAGTTTGCAGTTTGTGGTTGTTTAATCAGTGTAAAAGAATGGACCGGGGTCCACAGTTCACTAGTGGTGTCTCTCCATAAAAGATAACTAACATGTTGGGTGAACAAATTACAGCTGGGCAATTGACGAATAGTGAGCGCATGACAATGCATATACATGACATGTTGACTACTATGATATTTAATTGGGCATTACGACATAATACATAGACGTTATCCAACAGCATCTATGACTAATAATCCACCGCCGGGTTGTCATCCGAGTCCCCCGTTGGTATTAAGTTGCAAGCAACGGATAATTGCATTAAGTAAAGTGCGTAATGTAAACAAACACATATGCCCGTGGACATAGCATCGTTAGGTTATCCCTAGTGGCAACAGCACATCCACAACCTTAGAACTTTCTGTCACTGTCCCAGGTTAAACGGAGACATGAACCCACTATCTAGCATAAATACTCTCTCTTGGAGTTACAAGCATCTACTTGGCCAAAGCATCTACGAGTAACGGAAAGCATGCAAGATCTTAAATAACATATAAGATAGATTGATAATCAACTTGACATAATATTCAATATTCATCGGATCCCAGCAAACACAACATGTAGCATTACAATAATATGATCTTGATCATGTAGGGCAGCTCACAAGATCTAAACATGATGGCACAAAGTGGAGAGACAACCATCTAGCTACTGCTATGGACCCGTAGTCCAAGGATGAACTACTCACGCATCACTCCGGAGGCAGGCATGGCGATGTAGAAGCCTCCGGTGACGATTCCCCTCTCCGGCAGGGTGCCGGGAAGAGGTTCTGAACCCTCCCGAGCTAGGGTTGACGACGGCGGCGTCTCTGGACTTTTCGTGGATATTTGCTCAGGTACTTAGGGTTTTCGCGTCGGGGGGAATAAGTAGGCGAAAGGGCGGCGGCTGCGGACCCCCGAGGGGCCCACACCACCCTAGGGCGCGGCAGAGGGGGGCCCGCGCCCTGGTGCGTGTGGCCTCCTGGTGGCCCTCCTCTGCTGCTCCTTCGCTCCGTCAGGCGTGTTCTGGAAAAATAGGCACCCCCGTGTAGTTTCGTCCAATTCCGAGAATATTTCCAGACTAGCTTTTCTGGAATACAAAAACAGCAGAAAACAGGAACTGGCACTTCGGCATCTTGTTAATAGGTTAGTCCCAAAAAATGTATAAAAGTGATATAAAGTAGATGCAAAACATGTAGCAATTGGTATAAAACAAGCATGGAACATCAAAAATTATAGATACGTTTGAGACGTATCAGCATCCCCAAGCTTAGTTCCTACTCGTCCTCGAGTAGGTAAACGATAAAAAAAATAATTTTTGAGGTGACATGCTACTATCATAATCTTGATCATATAATATTGCAAGGCACATGTAAATGAATGAAGTGATCCAAGTCAATGGTCTATAATTTGCTACCAAATAGATAATGAGTAAACAATGAATCACACAAGCTAAACGTTTTCATGAATAGTACTTTCGAGACAAGCATCAAACAGTTTTGCATAAGTGTTAACTCATAAAGCAATAGTTTCTAATAAAAGGTATTTAATCAACACAAAGGAAGAATTTAGTTTCAGCATTTGCTTCAACTTTCAACATATTTATCTCATGGATATTGTCAACACAAAGTAGTATAACAAGTCCAATACATTGCATATAACGCATGTTGTAACAAAGTTGACACTAGTGTTTGCTTGTGGAAGACAGAAAGAATAGGAAAACTGACTCAACATAAAAGTAAAAGAAAGGCCCTTCGCAGAGGGAAGCAGGGATTAAATCATGTGCTAGAGCTTTTAGGTTTTTGAAAGCATATAGAGATTGCATAAAATATTTGATACTCCTCCCAACCTTGCTAACACAAGCCATGGCTAACCGAATCCTCGGGTGCCTTCCATCAATCACATACCATGGAGGAGTATCTATTTTTGAGAGGTGTTTGTTAATTGTCAACGAATGGTAGCGGGTGAGAACAGTATTCTACCTGTCGAACGGACTTTTAAGAGCGGCTCCCATGAAGGACGTTATTTCTACCAGCAAGGCAGATCATCCCTCTTTCTCTTTGGTTTACACACATTCAGGTATTTCACTGTTTGTCATTGCTTACTGATGAATCAGGGCAAAAGTGTGAAGAGAATTAATTGGTTAAAGTTGTAATTAATTGGGACTGGGCACCCCGTTGCCAGCTCTTTTTGCAAGTTATTGGATAAGCGGATGTATATGCCACTAGTCCAGGTGTAAAAGTCCACTCGACAAATAGAATAAAGAATAACCACACTAATTCCTCATGAGCTAGTAAACATTGACACAAAAAGGGAATAATAACATTTTGAATAATTTAAAGGTAGCACATGAAAAATTTACTTGGAGTGGCAAGGAAATACCACATATAGGTAGTTATGGTGGACACAAATGGCATGGATTTTGGCTCAAGGATTTGGATGCACGAGAAGCATTCCCTCTCAGTACAGAGTTTAGGCTAGCAAGGTTATGTAAGCAAACAAGAATATCAACCCGTACACCAAGTTTTATATGACAAACATATTGCAAACGTTATAAGACTTCATACCGTCTTCCTTGTTAACCAAACCCTGTTATTAGAAAATATCTAGACCTTAGGTACCACCGATGCAAACCAAATTTTCAACAAGCTTTACGGTAGTTCTTCACTAATAGGCTTAACTCATGTGATGCACAATTTAATCATGATCTACTTGTTAACTCAAAACAATTGACAAGCATCAAGTTATCCATTTTAGTGATCTACAAGATTAAGCAAGTTTTTCCTTATACCAATTACCACATGCAACATTTTCTGAACCAACCAAACACCAATCAATTTATTTCATCAACTCTCCAAACAAATATAAGTGAAGCAAGAGAGTACTTTCTACAAAAGAAAGCTAATAGCTCTGACAAGAGATACATGAAAACAAGAGCTAAAAGCTGAACAGCGCTAGATATGAATACTCAACAAATATAAGTGAAGAATAGGAGTATTCTCATGAAAAAGCGGAGCGTGTCTCTCTCCCAATCAAGAATGCTAGGGTCCAGTCAAGCTTTATTGAAAATAAAAGTGCAATACTGAAAATAAAAGCACACAGACGCTCCAAGAAAAGCACATATGATGTGAAAGAATTAAAATATAGTTTCACTAGAGATGACCTGATAATTTTGACGATGAAGAAGGGGATGCCTTGGGCATCCCCAAGCTTAGACGCTTGAGTCTTCTTGAAATATGCTGGGGAGATCCATGGGAGCCTCCCCAAGCTTAAGCTCTTCACTCTTCTTGATCCTATTATATCATCCTTCTCTCTTGACCCTTGAAAACTTCCGTCACACCAAACTCAAAGTAGATCTCATTAGAGGGTTAGTGCATAATCAAAAATTCACATGTTCTATAAAGACGCAATATGATTTGTTACTTTAAACATTAGCTACAGCCACTGATGTTATGTGAAGCTCTTCCACCCAAAAAAGAATTTCACTCAACACTAGTAAAAGAGAGAATGCAAAATAAAAAGGCATAATCTGTCTAAAACAGAACAGTCCGCAAAGACGAATTTTTTCGAGGCACTTACGACGCTCAGATCGAGAAACTCTGAACTAATGAAAGTTTCAGACATTCATAAAGATTACGCACAAAAATTTCAGATTTAATTAACAATCTGGTGATTTTAGGAATTTCGTACAGTGAACAGCAAAAATCTGTTTCTGCGCAGCAATCAAAATTAAGCATCATCTTATCATTAGAGGCTACTCTTGGCACAACAATGCGAGAAAATAAAGATACAAAGGAGTTGCTACAGAAGTAAACAAACTCCTTGACTCAATAAAAGAAAAATTGCAGAAAAATAAAATGGGTTGCCTCCCATAAGCGCTTTTCTTTAACGCCTTTTAGCTAGGCACAAAGCATGCATCAAGTATTACCAAGTGAAGAAGCATCAACATTGTAATTTGTTCGAACAATAGAATCATAAGGTGGCTTAATCTTCTTCCTAGGAAAGTGTTCCATACCTTTCTTGAGAGGAAATTGATATTTTATATTCCCTTCTTTCATATCAATAATAGCACCTACAGTCCTAAGAAAAGGTCTTCCCAGCACAATAGGGCATGATGGATTGCACTCAATATCCAAGACAATAAAATCAACGGGGACATAATTGTTGTTAACCATGATAAGAACATCATCAATTCTTCCCAAAGGTTTTTTAATAGTAGAATCAACAAGGTGAACATCCAAGTAACAATTTTCCAAAGGTGCTAAATCAAGCATATCATATAATCTTTTAGGCATAACAGAAATACTAGCACCAAGGTCACACAAAGCATTGCAATCAAAGTCATTCAATTTCAATTTAATGATGGGCTCCCAACCATCTTCTAACTTCCTAGGGATAGAAGCTTCATGTTTTAATTTCTCTTCCCTAACTTGTATGAGAGCATTAGTAATATGTTTAGTAAAAGCCATGTTTATAGCACTAGCATTAGGACTTCTAGCTAGCTTTTGCAAGAACTTAATTACTTCAGAAATATTGCAACCATCAAAATCAAAGTCATTATCATCAAAAGTAATGGAATTATTCTCTTCCTTATTGCTAGAAATTTCAGCATCTTTATCAAGGACAGTTTCAGAGTTATCAGGCAATTTAGGACATTTTGCAATAGAAGTGGAAACATTACCAACACCAACTATCTTGCCATTAATGGTAGGAGGTTTGTTAACACTTGAGTTTGAAGCATTTTCAGAAGTAGTAATAGTATAAACTCTAGCAATATTATTCTTTCTAGCAATTTCATCCTCTCTTTCCCATCTAGCATGCAATTCAGCTAACATCCTCACATTGTTATCAATTTTAACTTGTATAGCATTGGCTACGGCAAAGGTATTACTCTCAATTGTTTCGGGCTTAGCTGCCATCTTATTAATCAAAGAGGATTGTGTTTCAGACATCAATGAAATACAAGTTTCAGCATGAGAAATTTTACCTTGCAAACCAGAAATCTCCCTATTCAAATTCTCAAGTTGATGGCTTATATTTTTTAGCATAGCAGATTGTTCATCCATAGTTCTAGTAAACAGTTGGTTTTGCTCATATTGCTTTTGCATAAAAATTTTAGTGGCCTTTTCAATTTCTAGCATCCTTTCCTCACTAGGCATTCTTGTTCTACCATAGGAATCTCCATAACCATTGCCACTATTAGAAGGATAGGGCCTATAATTGCTATTACCAAAATTATTCCTATAAGCATTGTTGTTGAAATTATTATTTTTAATGAAGTTCACATCAACATGCTCTTCTTGAGCAACCAAAGAAGCTAAAGGAACATTATTTGGATCAACATGTGTTTGACCATTTGCAAGCATAGACATAATAGTATCAATTTTGGCACTCAAGGAGAGGTTTCCTCAACAGAATTTACCTTCTTACCTGTTGGAGCTCTCTCGGTGTGCCACTCAGAATAATTAATCATCATATCATCAAGAAGCTTTGTTGCAGCACCCAAAGTGATGGACATAAAGGTACCTCCAGCGGCCGAATCCAATAAATTCCTCGAAGAAAAATTTAATCCTGCATAGAAGGTTTGGATGATCATCCAAGTAGTCAGTCCATGAGTGGGACAATTTTTAACCAATGATTTCATTCTCTCCCATGCTTGAGCAACATGTTCATTATCAAATTGCTTAAAATTCATTATGCTACTTCTCAAAGAAATAATCTTAGCAGGAGGATAATATTTTCCAATAAAAGCATCTTTGCATTTAGTCCATGAATCAATACTATTTCTAGGCAAAGATAGCAACCATTCTTTAGCACGTCCTCTCAAGGAGAAAGGAAAAAGTTTCAGTTTAATAATATCACCATCTACTTCCTTGAGCTTTTGCATTTCACAAAGTTCAACAAAGTTATTAAGGTGAACAGCAGCATCATCAGTACTAACACCAGAAAATTGCTCTTTCATAACAAGATTTAAAAGTGCAGGTTTAATTTCATAAAATTCTGCTGAAGCAGCAGGTGGAGCAATAGGTGTGCATATGAAATCATTGTTGTTCGTGCTAGTGAAATCACACAACTTAGTGTTCTCAGGAGTACTCATTTTAGCAGAAATAAAAACAGTACAGAAAATAACTTGAAAGTAAACTAGATGCAAGTAACTAATTTTTTTGTGTTTTTGATAATTGAAAGCAAACAAGATAAAATAAAATAAACTAAGCAAGACAAAAACAAAGTAAAGAGATTGGAAGCGTGAAACTCCCCTTGCAGAAGACTGCTGTCTCCCCGGCAACGGCGCCAGAAAAATAGCTTGATGACGTGAAACACACGTTCGTTGGGAGACCCCAAGAGGAAGGTATGATGTAGTCAGCAGCAAGTTTTCCCTCAGAAAGAAACCAAGGTTATCGAACCAGTAGGAGCAGCAACTCTTCAGAAGGTTGTCAACGGCGCCAGAAAAATAGCTGTCGCAGGGAGTCTGGACTGTTGACGTGGAATCTGCACACAACACAATCAAACTACTTTGCCCCAACGAAACAGTGAGGTTGTCAATCTCACTGGCTTGCTGAAAACAAAGGATTAAACGTATGGTGTGGAAAATGAGTATTAAATTGCAGAGAATGAAAAAGGAACAGTTTGCAGTTTGTGGTTGTTTAATCAGTGTAAAAGAATGGACCGGGGTCCACAGTTCACTAGTGGTGTCTCTCCATAAAAGATAACTAACATGTTGGGTGAACAAATTACAGCTGGGCAATTGACGAATAGTGAGCGCATGACAATGCATATACATGACATGTTGACTACTATGATATTTAATTGGGCATTACGACATAATACATAGACGTTATCCAACAGCATCTATGACTAATAATCCACCGCCGGGTTGTCATCCGAGTCCCCCGTTGGTATTAAGTTGCAAGCAACGGATAATTGCATTAAGTAAAGTGCGTAATGTAAACAAACACATATGCCCGTGGACATAGCATCGTTAGGTTATCCCTAGTGGCAACAGCACATCCACAACCTTAGAACTTTCTGTCACTGTCCCAGGTTAAACGGAGACATGAACCCACTATCTAGCATAAATACTCTCTCTTGGAGTTACAAGCATCTACTTGGCCAAAGCATCTACGAGTAACGGAAAGCATGCAAGATCTTAAATAACATATAAGATAGATTGATAATCAACTTGACATAATATTCAATATTCATCGGATCCCAGCAAACACAACATGTAGCATTACAATAATATGATCTTGATCATGTAGGGCAGCTCACAAGATCTAAACATGATGGCACAAAGTGGAGAGACAACCATCTAGCTACTGCTATGGACCCGTAGTCCAAGGATGAACTACTCACGCATCACTCCGGAGGCAGGCATGGCGATGTAGAAGCCTCCGGTGACGATTCCCCTCTCCGGCAGGGTGCCGGGAAGAGGTTCTGAACCCTCCCGAGCTAGGGTTGACGACGGCGGCGTCTCTGGATCTTTTCGTGGATATTTGCTCAGGTACTTAGGGTTTTCGCGTCGGGGGGAATAAGTAGGCGAAAGGGCGGCGGCTGCGGACCCCCGAGGGGCCCACACCACCCAGGGCGCGGCAGAGGGGGGCCCGCGCCCTGGTGCGTGTGGCCTCCTGGTGGCCCTCCTCTGTGCTCCTTCGCTCCGTCAGGCGTGTTCTGGAAAAATAGGACCCCCGTGTAGTTTCGTCCAATTCCGAGAATATTTCCAGACTAGCTTTTCTGGAATACAAAAACAGCAGAAAACAGGAACTGGCACTTCGGCATCTTGTTAATAGGTTAGTCCCAAAAAATGTATAAAAGTGATATAAAGTAGATGCAAAACATGTAGCAATTGGTATAAAACAAGCATGGAACATCAAAAATTATAGATACGTTTGAGACGTATCAGCTCTCGAGCTCTCATGAGGACCTTCTAGTCTCCTATGATAAGCTAAAGTTAGCTCATGAGGGTATTATGTTAAAGGTAACATCTTGTGAACACCATGTGGACAATGGCACAACTTATACTCAAAATGCTTTATTGCCATGTGCTAGTCCTAGTAATTCATCCACTCATAATATTGCTACATCTTGTGATGAATTACTTTCCATGCCTTGTTGCTCTAACAATGAAGTTTCAACTTCCTCTAGTGTTTTTGTTGATACTAACCATGTAGAGGAATTAAAAGAGCTCAAGGCCCAAGTCACTTTTTGAAGAAAGACTTGGAAAAGCGTCATGATGGGAAGCCCACACTTGACAACATGTTGAGTGTGCAAAGACGCCCCAATGACAAGAGTGGACGTGGATTCAACTCCAATAACAAGAACAAGTCCAAGTATAACAAGAAAAAGAAGGGCCATGAACAAGTCAAAAATTTGGCCAAGATTGTTTGCTTCAAGTGCAAGGTTGAAGGGCACCATGTTAGATCTTGTCCTTTGAAGAAGAAGTCTCTTAGTGAGAAGCAACAAGGGAAGATGCCTCAAGTTCAAACTAAAGTTCCCCAAGTCGAAGAACGGCCACTTCCCAAGAAGAATCAAACTATTCCTTCTCAAGTTGAGACTTCAACAAAGAAGAAAGGAGGAAGCAAATGTTGCTACTTATGCCGTGAGAAGGGTCACTTTGCTTCTTCATGCACTAGTGGTACCTTATCCAACCCTATCATAATTGATAATGCTTATTCTATTAGGAAGGATAAGGTTGGCAATGTGTTTGCCAAATATGTTGGTACTCAAAGTGGTGTCAAGAAAAGAACCATTTGGGTGGCCAAGCCTATTGTGACTAACCTCTTAGGACCCAACTTGGTTGGGGACCAACAAGCTAAAACTTGATCAATAGGTGTTGTGGAGGGCATTGGAGACGTGGCTACATCATGAAGAATTAAGGGATCTTCATCAATTATATTCTCTCAAGCCAAGTCATTTGGATTATATTGTTCTATAACATATCCAATGTTTCTCCTTGCGGTAACTTGTATTTAAATCATATATACATTGAAAGTTGCTTGCACCCTTGCATGTGTTTGGTTTTGTACCTTGCTAGTGTTTGTATATGTTGTGCTCTCTACTTACTTATCTTGAGCAATCAAGTATGTGTATGTTGGTTTGCACACCATGTATGTGTGAGTTTGTGTTGAGCCTTTTGTATCAACTTGCTTATATCTTAATTGGCTCTTTTTGAGAGATTAATGGAGTATCCCATTTTGGGGAGCGATATGCTTGCGCACTTCACAATCCTAAAAATGTATATACATGAGTACTACCACTTAGTGTTGATATATCTATTTTATCTAGTCTCTATATGGTATGTCCTTCTCATGAGAAATTCAAATTCTATAATGTTCATTAATCATCTCTAGTTGGGTTTTACTTGCCTCTTGTGGAGAATGAATGGATTATCACATTATGGGGGAGTAATAAGCTATGTGCATATTACAAACCTAGACAATGTGAACATGTGAGGTATTGCCACCTAGAATTGATATAGTCAATTATCTTGTTCCTATGTGGCATGTTGCTCAAACAAGTTCCCATTTGCACAAATGTTTTTACTTACTCACACTTTGGATCTTGTTTGTGATGAATGTTCTTGGTAAGGTTTTCCTCTAATATGTTCTCATATATCTCTTTGGGAAACCGATTGCTTCAAAGCACTCTTTGTAGTTGCTTTGCATTATCGCATGAATATTTGAAGCTATCAAGAACATTTATCTACATAAGCATCATGCTTAAATCTTATCCTTCACCAAATGCTTATTGGTTGCGAAGATGATCTTGAATATCAATCCAATACACCACTAAGGAATTTCTACATATACTCCTTTTCCATGACAATTGATGGTCATAATTGTGGTGGAATTTATATATCATCTTCATATTGGCTCTTGATTTATTGCCTTATTTCTTGCCAAAATTAATGTGTTTTAACTCCCGTTGTCTTCCTTGCCTCTTGTGGATCATTTTACTTACTCAAACTTTCCTAGTGTTTTATTTGGTGTAGGAGAGGCATTGATCCCATCATTGTGCACCTTGCATTCAAAGGCTACTTATAGATAATGCACTATTCTTGGGTGAGCTATCCTATATTGAGTACAACTTATATTTTCATTAGTATTTGATATTATTGCTTTTTCTTGATATATGACTAGTGTTTGAATTGATATTTGAGAGCGATGATTCCATGTGTGTGCATTGTGTATTCAAATACAAGATCATAAAATAATGCACTTTTGTTGGGATAGCTATCATGTATCTTTTTAAACACTATTTATATTCTATTTGTATTTGATCCTTTCCATTGGTCTTTGATCCCGATGACATGTCTCATGGAAGACAAACCTTTTTGGCTTGGTACTTTGTACCATCATGAAAAGTGTAGAGGGTGTGGTTTATTTGTTGGAACCCCGCTCTTTCTTTTTGAGAGTTTGTCCCAATTGGCATCTCTCTTTGGGAGTGGGTTATATCATTCGTTGATTAACATCTCTCTCTCTTTTGGTATCTCTTTTGGAAATTTGATATCTAGTCCTTTTATATATTGATTAATTGGTATCTTATTTTCTTTTTGATATCTTTATCCAATTGGTATCTTATCAATTATGTGTTGATTTGCTTTTAGTTTCAATTGGCTTCTCTAAATCAATTTTTGATTTCGATCTTTGATATAATTTGGACCCTCTTTGATCTCTTAATATTTGTCCAAATTGTATCTCCCTTTGGTTATTGAAGGTCATAGGCATGCATATCTACTACATGTTTATTTTATGGCATGCTTTTCTTCTTTGTGCCAATATATAGGGGAAACTCCACGGAATCCTAAATCGGCTAAGATGTGCATGAAATTCAATTTCATATCTATATGCACATATTTATGTGGAGTTCCTTCTATGTATTGTAGTTTGACTAACTACTTGGACCCAATTAGTTTGGGAACAATTTTACTTGAATGTGTTTTAGGTACATGGAGATGCATTGGATGCTTGTCTCATTTACAATGAAAGTATCTTCACCACATGCTTATTGGAGCCAAGCGAGGATGGTTGATGAAATTTTATCTACTACATCAACCCAATGTCATCTCGGTAACAAGTATTCACCCTCATGCATACTTTTCTAGCATCCAACCTTGTGTAGGTTGCATCATGGCATGAAAAGTATTTATTTGCTTTTGTTGTAGCTATTGCAAATTCAATGTAGCTCTTATGATACTTGTTGCTTTCCTCAACGCGTCCCAACTATCTTCTTTCCCTTAGTGATATTTGTGATGCTTGTGTTGAGGTTGAATTTGAAGTTCATTATTATACAATATGAGAATATTGAGCTATGGGCTATGATCCTAAACAAACATCATATGTGTATATGTTATGACTTCCCTTTGGATATCGTGTTTCTTTTCCTTAGTAACTAATTTTATGTGTACATGTTTCTTTGTGGACACTTAGAAACTTGTATACATGAGAGAAATTACATCTTTACTCGATATCCTAATTCTTCGGTGTCACCTCTTTACTCCGTTTTTGATTCTTTGGCGTGACTCCGAAAAGAATTTGATTTATGAGTGCATATCCTATTTTATCACATCTTGGTGCTCTCATCTTGGTGAATATCTTGCTTGTCTTACAAGCCAATAATCTTCACCATGGGATATGTCACAAGCTTTGTTTTTCATTTGCATCTTATTGAGCTTGTGAATTCATTTGTTTTTGTGTTTTAGAGGATACCGGAGGAGTGAGGATTCCATGTTTGGACACCTTGTATTCAAATACAATAATTCTAAATTGTGTACAAATATTGGGGAGCTCCTCTATTGTCTTTAAAACACTCTTTTGCTCAAATCATAATATCTTGTGTTTATTTGGTTAGTCAGATTTTTGAATGCTTACTTTTTATTTGGAGAATTGTAAAAAGTTGTCCATATCATTCTTTTGCAATCTTTGGATCCTCAATATAGTTTGTGCTCTCTCCAACTATTCGTCATTGGATATGTGTATTTGATTTCACTCATATTTTGAGAAATGCACACGTTTTGGGGAGCTCATACTATATTGACCTTCTAAGATTTTTCGCCCATTTTGGAAATGGATGCCAATGGGGTAGAAGTTTTATAGGTTTTAAGGGAATTTGGTGTTATGCTTTTTGTTTTGTTCATAAGCATTTACCTTTCATGCTCATGCATCCATGCTTGTTGATTTGCATGGTTGCTTAATTCATTATATAAACCCTTGTAAAAGATATTGTCATGAATTACCAAAATGGGGGAGATTGAAAGGGCATGGCGCCCCCATGTGTGGTTTTGGTAATTAATGACAATCCCTATGGACTAATGGTTGCATTGAGTTTTACTTGTAGTGTTTGTCCATAGACCATGCTTGAACTCCATATGTTGGATTCAAGGTTGATGCCATGAATATATTGATATAATGAAGTATTTGGCATCAAGATCATCGAGTTGAGCATATTGCAAGTATGTCTTGAAGAAAAGGATTATGTGATCATTCATGGTTATCTTCAAGACATCATCTATTCAAAAGAGAAGAAAAGATACAAGGTTGATCAAGATATTGATCAACACACAAAGCTACAAAATGTACCAAGTGGGATCATGTATCTCTTGGTATGGTAAGCAATTGTCCATATAGCTTTGTGAACTAACCCATGATATGTGTGTAACATTTCTATGTGTGGTTAGGTATCTTTCTATGGGCTTGCATCAAATGAAGATTTCATATAGCCCATGATCGATGACGTCAAGTGGTGTTCGTCATCAATGTTGAGAAGCACAAGTTCAAGAGGAGCATCTCGAAGAAATCCTAGGCTTGAAGCTTGCCACCCATCTAGAGATAATGTTCATGTGAAGATGAGCCTAAGAGAGGCTCTCCCATAGTGGATTATGGGAGCAATGTTTGAGTCTTCACCAAGCGAAGCGCAATCAAGAAAGGTGGTCCACTTGAAGAGATCAAGATCGACGTCATCAAGCTCAAGTCGAATACGCAAGGCAAAGGTATGATGTTGATAGGGTTTCTATTTTACCGGTCTCATGGTACTAGTTGGGAGACCGGGTTATAGGATAGATACCGTACTATCAAGAGGGGCTCCCATTGAGCTTTAGCGTATCAGTTGGAGAGAGCTCAAACCTTTGCATACTTGCCTTCATCATCTTTCTTGGTTCTTATTTGGATTTTCTCTGTGTGGGGTTTTGGAGCTTGTTGTGATCTTCATAACAAGCTCAAGTTCATCAAAAACGGTTTTAGTATGAAAAACTTGTTGAGTTTTTGATGTTGGAGGTTCGACCGGTTGTTCGTTTATAGAAAGGTTTTACCTTTCTACATTTGGTTTTTATCCTCCCATGTTGGACTATGATGTTCTCTGCATGATCTTGTAATGCTCGTTGTGGTGATTCCAACGAGCCCAAGAACATCGAAAACGGAGTTCGTATGTAAAAGATATCACGTTTCTTGTCCGTGTGTTTCTGGAATTCCGAACTCATTCCGAACGGATTCCGAGCGGGTCGGAATTTCGAACTCATTCCGGACCGATTCCGGGTTTTGGATCTTTCGGTACTGTCTACCCTCCGGAACCAGTTTGGTAGACGTTCGGACTATTCCGGGCATCCGAATTCCGGACGAATTCCGAACTGATTCCGGATCTATTCCGGATCTATTCCGAACTGATTCCGGACGGCACGAAAACTGCATAACGGTCGGTTTTTGGGAGCCTATATAATGGGGCCTTCTTCCCCAACGGTTTCCCAACTCTTGAGCATGGTTTTGCCCCCCCATTGTTGACCCTTTGAAGCTTTGCTATTGATAACCCCCAAGAGTAAGGGATCACTGTAGCACCTCTCAATGTGGAAGTAAGGTATCGATCCGCAGGAGCAAGAAGGAAAAGTTATCTATTCCCTACAACTAAAGTGTCACAAGTTTTAGTTGATTATGCACTAAACAAGTTTAGAGAACAAGATGGTTGGTTTGATGGATGTAAAAGTGTCCCAATCCTCTTCTTTGCAAGAGGACAAGACAAAGGTAGTAGCAAGTGAAAGCTCTCAAAGAGAGAAAGCCCAATCCTCTATGTAGCAAGAGGACAAGCTCAAGTGTGTGTTTCTTATAGGAACAATGGACATGGTTCATGGGTTCACTTAATCATCTCTCTCTCTCATCTACGGTGATCATCATGTTATAGATAAAGTACACACAATTGTCATGTTTTAATGGTAGCTTTTTATGACGGCTATATGTCCTAAAACACATAGTTGAAAGAAATACTCATTTGTGTTGCTAGGTCACCCCTCGTAAGGCTAGCGTGGTTTTTCTCACTCCCACATCATACTCTTTCTTTTTACCCCCAGATAAAGGATGTTGGGCGGTACTGTGTCACTCAATACCTATGCCGTGTCACATCGGCCATCCCGTACCCACATACATCATACTTCAAAGTATGACAAATCACAAAAGCTCCAACACAACGGTAAATGCATAACAAATCATCTCACACCACAATATTCACCACAAAGGTATTACATAGATGACCGTAATCATGTTCAGCAGCTCATACGGTACTAATTAGTGAAGCTCAAGAGAGAGGAGAGATACAAAAGTTACCACCACAAACCCTAGTCCATGGGGTGGACTACTCCCCCTTCATCATGGTGATGATGGTGGAGAAGTTCTTGCTGTAGATGTTGATGATGAACACGCCGGAGGGGGGTGGAGCCCTCCGGAGGCGATTCCGGCGGCGTTTCCCCCCTCCGATCTTCTCCGGCGGCAGCCTTCTGTCTCTCTGTTTCGTGGTTCTGTGTTTCTCCGCCGCCTCCTTTCGCGAAACGCCAGGGGACCTTTTTTATAGGCGTTTTTAGGTCAAGACTAGTCGGTGGAGCAAAGATCGACGGCCACGGAGCTCCGAGGGGGAAAAGAGCTGGGCCCACGCGGCCAGGTACAGTAGGCCGCGTGGGACCCTCCCATTTCCAGCCTGTTGGGCTTCTGGTCTTCAATTTAAGCCCATTGCGTTCGTCTCGAAAATTCTGAACCGTGCTCTTTGGCCTTGCCCTTTTTGGAGTCCCGAAGCTCCCGGAAAGTCTGAAACACTAAAAAAGACGTTTTCTGGAAAAACAGGGTTAATTCCAAATAAATGGGAAAACTATGAATATTCCCAAAATCATTATAAAACATTGATATAACCCTTATATGATGCAAATATGATTGGAATATAAGCAATTAAAGTGCAAAGTTCATGTATGCATTTTACATGCATCAACATCCCCAAGCTTAATCCATGCTCGTCCTCGAGTATGAAGATGATAAAACTAACATGGACTTTGCAATTTAATACTTAACAATGAATATCAAAGATGATTACAATTGCTACATATAGTCAAATGATTCATTCTTCAAAGGAGTAGCAATATGCAAATAGTTTATGAAGTGATATCAAGTATTCAAGACAAGGATGTTCATTGATAGTTCACAAAGTGTAACATGGTAGCAAGTAATATGGAACACATGTATGCATAATGATAAGTAGAACATCCTACAATGGTCATAGAGTGTAGATGAAAATCTGAATATGATAGGTGTACACTTTGGAAAGATGTATATGTGAGTAGAGGTAAAGCATGCATAAGTTTCATCCAACTTCCAAACTCTTCTACTTAAGTTAATGATTGCAATAAGGTATTCATTGGTGTCAAGCTCTCATTGCCCCTATCATAGCATCTTGAATGATTAAGTTAAAGTGAAAGCAAATATGAGTAGTGTGCTTGATAAAGAATGGGTTGAATGTCTCATGCCCCTTGAATACAAGTACTTACACCATGTGTTACTCAACTTGGGAAACAAAGCAAGTTCAATTAAATATCATTGTAAGCATAATAGTATCATCAAGAGCGTCAACTGGGGTACCTCTTGTCCCAAGATATGGAACAAGCCCATATCAAAATGACAAGACAAACAAACAAAATGAACAATCTCAACACCCTTTTTATTTACCATTTGGAATAGTTTTTTATTGCAAGGTGTATCACAGAAGGTTCACCATAGTATGTAAGTAAATTTCCACCATGAATGATGCATGGCTTAGATTAGCGGCCCAGGCGTCTCTCTAACCATTTACACAAACTCATTTAAACTCACTCTATTTCCACATTTATTTCAACATGATAAGCATCCATAGACAAAAGCACATGATATCAACTAAATGAGATGAAGAGCGTGTTGAAAGCTTGCCATGTGACAGCACATATGGGCTAACTTCCAACCCAAAACATTCATCAAGCCACAAACATCATAATCTTAATCACAATGGGTCAAGTTTTATTATGCAAATAAAAGAACATTGTGCATCAAGTTCGTGAGAGCTATATAACCAATTTTTTCCATTGCAATCAATAACATAAACATTTTCATTCAGAGGTAAGATAACACAAACAACATGTTAAACATACTCGGAATAGCATAAAGCAATAGGTAGATATGGTGGACTCACTGGAATAACTTTGGTTGAAGGTGTTGGAAACAAGTTTTTGCTTGTTGGAGTTTTTGGGCTAGCAAAAGGGAGAAAGTTGACCATCTAGATGCATGCATGAGTGTCCATAGAACTAACTAATCCATGTTAAACCAAGTGAAATAACAATCAGCACCAAAACATGAATAAGTGATAGCTCTACAAAAAGAATTTGCAAACTATTACTCATAAACAAGCTCATGAATCATGCAACTATATGTATCATTAAAAATCAATCAAACATCCCTTTTCCCAATCTTATAAAAGCATCCAACATATTTCAACCCATATTTCCAGTAGCTCTCTCATATATAAATGATAGTGTGGTGGTCTCTCAAGACTCAAACAAAACAAAAAAAAGACGCTCCAAGTTTATGCGATAAAGTGTTTCGATCGAAAAACAGAAGTTGGACGTGTGCAAACCGAGAGTGTGTAGGTCCAGCGGGGTTGTCTTCACATCCCCAAGCTTATGGTCTTCACCATCCTTGGATAGCTCTTGGTGCATCTCCTCCAATCCCTGTGAAAAAACTTCAAAACACCGTTTCTCCCATTTCTTTTCTGTGGGGTGCATTAATAGTGATAAACAAATAGGTTCCTTGCTGCATATAATCCTTGAACAAAAATTCATATGAATGTCCAGAAAGTGTATAATGTTGTATGCCTACTCATAAACTCAATTGGATCAAAAAGATTCAACTTAAAAGCTCAAAGCATGCATCAAACAAAATGGGACAGAATCTGTCCAGAAAAACAGCAGCAGCAAAACGTATTTTTCTACCCTACCAAACTTTCTCGAAAAATTCCGAAAAATTCATGCATACAGAGGATGAAAAGTTGCAACTACAGTTCAAATATGAGCTCATTCGGAGTTACAGAATAAGAATTAAAAATCATACCGTGCACTGATTCGTGCAGGAATAAAATCTCCGAACGCTATAAGCAACTTTTTCAAACCAAAAAGGGTAAAACTTGGCACTTTATTGAAAATTCCAGAACCTAAACTATAAACAAAGTCTCTTGGTACAGCAAGAGGACACAAAGAAAATCACACAAAAAATAACCGGGTTGCCTCCCGCAAAGCGCTTTCTTTATAGCCATATAGCTAGGCTTGATAGTTTTAATGATGCTCCATAGGAATAAGAATTGAAATAAAAGAGCATCAAGAAAAATATCAAACACATTTAAGTCTAACCCACTTCCTATGCATTGGGATCTTGTAAGAAAATAAATCAATAAAGCACAAAGTGACTAGCATAGGAAGGCAAAGCAAGTGCAACTTCAAAATTTTCAACAAAAAGAGAGAAGACTTAATATATTGTGGTAAATGAAATCATGTCTCCCTCTCTCATAAAAACTTTCAGTAGCATCATTGAAAACTCAACAATATAGCTATCACATGAAACATTCTTATCATGATCCATATGCATAAAAGTATCATTACTCTCCACATAAGCATAAACAGTTTCATTAGGAATAGTGGGAGTAAAACATTCATAATAATCATTGTAATCATCATATATAGGAGGCATATCATAATCACAATAAACTTTATACTCAATAGTGGGTGGACTGAAAATATCATATTCATCATCATAAATAGGAGACATAGTATCATCAAACAAGTCAAAGAACCTCCCCAAGCTTAGATGATTGCAAGATAAAGAAACCTCCCCAAGCTTAGTCTAGTGCACACAAGAATAGAAACTTAAGCGCTACGCTCCCCGGCAACGGCGCCAGAAAAGTACTTGATAACCCCCAAGAGCAAGGGATCACTGTAGCACCTCTCAATGTGGAAGTAAGGTATCGATCCGCAGGAGCAAGAAGGAAAAGTTATCTATTCCCTACAACTAAAGTGTCACAAGTTTTAGTTGATTATGCACTAAACAAGTTTAGAGAACAAGATGGTTGGTTTGATGGATGTAAAAGTGTCCCAATCCTCTTCTTTGCAAGAGGACAAGACAAAGGTAGTAGCAAGTGAAAGCTCTCAAAGAGAGAAAGCCCAATCCTCTATGTAGCAAGAGGACAAGCTCAAGTGTGTGTTTCTTATAGGAACAATGGACATGGTTCATGGGTTCACTTAATCCTCTCTCTCTCTCATCTACGGTGATCATCATGTTATAGATAAAGTACACACAATTGTCATGTTTTAATGGTAGCTTTTTATGACGGCTATATGTCCTAAAACACATAGTTGAAAGAAATACTCATTTGTGTTGCTAGGTCACCCCTCGTAAGGCTAGCGTGGTTTCTCTCACTCCCACATCATACTCTTTCTTTTTACCCCCAGATAAAGGATGTTGGGCGGTACTGTGTCACTCAATACCTATGCCGTGTCACATCGGCCATCCCGTACCCACATACATCATACTTCAAAGTATGACAAATCACAAAAGCTCCAACACAACGGTAAATGCATAACAAATCATCTCACACCACAATATTCACCACAAAGGTATTACATAGATGACCGTAATCATGTTCAGCAGCTCATACGGTACTAATTAGTGAAGCTCAAGAGAGAGGAGAGATACAAAAGTTACCACCACAAACCCTAGTCCATGGGGTGGACTACTCCCCCTTCATCATGGTGATGATGGTGGAGAAGTTCTTGCTGTAGATGTTGATGATGAACACACCGGAGGGGGGTGGAGCCCTCCGGAGGCGATTCCGGCGGCGTTTCCCCCCTCCGATCTTCTCCGGCGGCAGCCTTCTGTCTCTCTGTTTCGTGGTTCTGTGTTTCTCCGCCGCCTCCTTTCGCGAAACGCCAGGGGACCTTTTTTATAGGCGTTTTTAGGTCAAGACTATGTCGGTGGAGCAAAGATCGACGGCCACGGAGCTCCGAGGGGAAAAGAGCTGGGCCCACGCGGCCAGGTACAGTAGGCCGCGTGGGACCCTCCCATTTCCAGCCTGTTGGGCTTCTGGTCTTCAATTTAAGCCCATTGCGTTCGTCTCGAAAATTCTGAACCGTGCTCTTTGGCCTTGCCCTTTTTGGAGTCCCGAAGCTCCCGGAAAGTCTGAAACACTAAAAAAGACGTTTTCTGGAAAACAAAGTTAATTCCAAATAAATGGGGAAACTGTGAATATCCCAAAATCATTATAAAACATGATATAACCCTTATATGATGCAAATATGATTGGAATATAAGCAATTAAAGTGCAAAGTTCATGTATGCATTTTACATGCATCAGCTATCTCTCTATTCCTCCATGATTTTGCCTCCAATTAGAGGAAAAGAGAGAGAAGATCTAGATCCATCATTCCACCAATCAATCTCTCCTCTAAGTGAGGGGAAGCTTTTGGATCTAGATCTTGGAGGAATTTGGTGTTCTTCTTTGTTCTTCCTCCCTTCTCCCCCCATAAGCATTAGTTGCTTTGGTGGGATTTGAGAGTGGAGGATTTTGAGCACTTCTTGTGTTCTTGCCCATTGCATCGGTTGCATCGGTTTGAGTTCTCCACTGTGATACGTGGAAGTTGAAGTTGAGAAGCTTGTTACTCTTGGGTACTTGGGGTGCCCTAGAGCTTGTCCTCTCGGGTATTTGGAGTGCCCTAGACGGTCCTTGTTGATCTCGGAGTTTTGGTGGCTCGCGGGATAGTTGGGAGCCTCCAATTAAGTTGTGGAGTCGCGCCCCAACCTTGTGATTCTTGTGGCTTTGGGAGCCGCGGAAATTCGGTGAGAGCCTCCAATTAAGTTGTGGAGTGTGCCTCATCCTTGTACGAGTTCGGTGACCACCCTCAAGTGTCCCATAGTGGTTCGTGGCACTCCGCATTGGTGGAGGCACGAAGGAGATTACGGTGCGCCATTTGACGGCTATTCGGGGATCACTTTGTGACTCCGCACCGCTCCAACGGAGACGTAGCTTCCATTGGGAAGTGAACTTCGGGATAAATCATCGTCTCCAAGTGACTCGGTATTTCTATACCCGAGCTTCTTACTTATGCAATTTACTTTGTGATAGCCATCGAGCTTGAAGTAATATATC
The DNA here is from genome assembly GCA_947311845.1 of Poa pratensis. NCBI lineage: Eukaryota > Viridiplantae > Streptophyta > Magnoliopsida > Poales > Poaceae > Poa > Poa pratensis. The sequence goes on from CAMZMU010000037.1 coordinate 22,369,555, forward strand.
TTGCTATCACATACTTGTATATCTTGTTTAGCATGAGTTGTTGGTGCACATAGGTAAACCTAGCTTGCTTAGGTTTTGTGCTTGATAAATTAACCGCTAGTTTTATTCCGCATTTATTCAAGCCTAAACCGTAAAGAATTTTAAATCGCCTATTCACCCCCCCCCTCTAGGCGACATCCGTGTCCTTTCACTTGCCCTGTCCTCCAATATGCTGACGACACCCTGATTATCATCAGGGCCATTCCTCAGCATGTTCACAACCTAAAAACTCTTCTTGATATCTTCTCCGCCGCCACCGGCCTTGCCATCAACTTCCACCAAAGTACGTTTGTCCCCATAAAAACCGACCCTTCGGTTGCAGCTTCCATGGCATCCTACTTTGGATGCGAGGTCTCTTCCTTCCCACAATCTTACTTGGGGCTTCCCCTCTCTCTCTACAAGCTCCGCACTTCTGATCTGGCTCCTATCATATCTAAATGAGACATGTCCCTATCTGGTTGGCGCGGGCGTGCCCTCCCCATTGGAAGTCGGCTCATTCTTGTTAATTCTGTCATCACCGCCAAGTTTGCTCATGCCAAGTTTGCTGGAGGCCATTGATAAAAGGCGTCGCGCTTTCTTCTGGACTGGGGAGGAATCATGTACCGGAGGCCAATGCAAGGTGGCTTGGGAGGAAGTTTGCAGGCCCAAGAGTCAAGGCGGCCTCGCGTCCTCTCCCTCACCTGTCAAAATTCGGCCCTCCTTTCCAAATTCCTCACCAAACTCCACTCATCCTCCGCTGCCCCCTGGGCTTCCTGGTTCTCTCGTCAATATGGCTGGTCCGCTAGCCGCGACCTGGGCAACGACCACTTCCTTGACACCCCCATGTGGAAAAGCATTATTCAGGGGATAAAAAAATTCCGCCTCCATACCTCGGTCACCATTGGCAATGGGTCAACACGGCCTTCTGGATGGATTGTTGGCTGGGCAGTGAACCTATGTGTGACCGGTATCCCGCCCTCTATTCTCATACCTCTCGCCCCAACGCCCAAGCCGCAGCTGTCCTGAGCTCCGGGCTCTCGCTTGCCCTTGCCCCTCATCTCTCCGCCGCTGCTAGCTCTGAGCTTGTTTCCCTGCACAATGATATCGCTTCTGTCAGCCTTGACCCTCTTACCGCTGATACCCGTGTTTGCCGCTACTCTAAAAAACTGCTTTCAAACAAAAGATTTTATTCCAATTATTTTATGCATCTACCGACTGACGACCAGGCCGAGAAGGTTTGGCAGAATGCAGCTCCTCTCAAATGCAGGATATTCAACTGGCTGGCTCGCCGGTGCCTCTCCACCAATGACAGACGCTTCCGACATCAAATCGGTGACTCTCCGGACTGCACCTTCTGTGCGCAAAGGGAGGATGTTGATCATCTGCTGGTTACCTGCCCAAAGGCTCGGGAAGTTTGGTCCTTTTTCTTCCCCCTGTACAGCCGCCGCATCGACACCTCCGGGGTCTTTGGGATGCCCGTTGTGGAAACTTTGTGGAGTCTACCATCTGCACCGCTATTGCTTGGAGCATCTGGAAAAGGCGCAACGCGAAGATCTTTAATGGTGTCGATGAGCCTCTGGACGTTGTGCGACAACGTGTGTGGCGGACTTACGACTCTGGCGTATAGATGCTCCAATGCTGTAACCGCTGGTAGTTTGCGATCTTGGTGTTTAAACTTCGATCCCCCTTAAACCCCTCTGTTCTCTCATGTAATTCTTTCTCCCGGTCTCTCCCTTCTACCTGTAATGTATGTAAGCTACTCTGGCTAGTTGGCTATTCGTAATAAATGTTCAGGCTGGCTGAAAGCCCGCCGAAGGTACAGTCAAAAAAAAATCAAATTTGACAATCTTCCATGATGATGACAGCGTACGGGGCTTCGTCCACAAGCTGCCTTTCTGTCGCGAGGTTCTTCGCCTCCACGATAGCGAGGTGTTCCACCTCCACGATCAAGGGTAAATCTCCTCCACGGCGAACCATGGAGAACAGGCACGCATCAAAACTATACCCTTTAAAGGTTCACTTGTACCCGTTGCTATATCTGAAGTTAGATCAATATATAGACGTTGAGATGGAATAACGCACCTCTGCCATAGCGGCTATAAGATACATGGAGATTGCAGTTGATAAGATGATAAAATATTGAAGTTACGTTGGATTAAAATATCTAGAGGGATACAACAAGTATCTCAAGGCTCAACTTGAGAAGGCAAACATTAGTGGTGGGATGGTTTTTATCGGTCAGGTATATATATGTGCTCCTTTACTGCTCAATTTCATAACACGGCGATCCTCACCTGTTTTGATGGTCAAGAGGTGATACACAATAATATAAAAACATCTTTTCCGAACATTGAAGAAAGTGCAATAACCAAGCGACTGGAAAAAAAACCGAGAAAACAAGAAAGTGCACTTAGATAAGATGATCATATATGGTGTTACATAAAAACTAGCTCTCCTTGGTACTTTTCTCTTCCAACTGTACGTTAGCTTGGTGTCTCCCCATCGCTATTGACAGCCCACATGATTTGGTCGGCGACGTCCAAACTAGCTCCGTACGACGTTGGACACCCGGAAATAAGCTTTTTGTTCATGTAATTTGGTGTCACTAATTAACCCTTAATGCTGGTCAGTGGTGTACATTCTCACCACTGACCAAAAGTCGTCGACTAGCGCAACACTCGTTAGTGATACGGCGGTTAAGTGCCTCATGAGTGTGGTTCATCAGTTTTTACCAATTCAAGGGAATATCGACTACACTCACATTAGTTTGCATTGCTAGGGGTGTCCTCACTCTCACTCAGGGTGCGTTTTTCACGATTTAAGCTTCTCACCCTTTGGGCTGACTCACATAACCTTTTAAAGCCCTTTTTTTTCTCATTGGATGTGTTCAGAAAAACTGAGATGAAAAAGACAGAAATAAAGATGGGGACTTTGAATGAGTTTGATGTACCATTTAGGTTTATCAGATATTTTATTGTCTGTGCATGTTTTAATTTCTTCAATTTGATATAATTTTTTTGTTGTTTGGTTGGAATATAATCGGATTAATTCTCTGAAACAAACTCTCCGCAAAAGAAAACAGCTTAAATTATCTGTAAGCTTTTGAAAAAGAAGCCAATTCCATATGATCTTGTATGGTGGATACAAGCCGCTTTCTACACGTGCATCAAAAGCGAAGTTGCATAAGTGTCGAATACTTGCGTCTTTGCAAATGAAACGGATATGGTTACAAACCTCCCCTTATTTGCCTCTCCATTTTAAATATATGCATCTGCTAACCTGCTCAGTTGATATTTTCATCCCTGCAAGGCTGCAATGTGAAAATATCTGCTTCGACAAGCAAAGGAGTTTTTTTTTTCATGGAGGCAAATAAAAAAGTATCTTCGAGGCTGCTTTGTTCAAGCACCGAATTTTCTTCAAAGCAATGAGGTGACATTTATCAGAATGAACCTTAAAGATCAAAGTTTTATACTTGTGTTCATAGGATTGAAAATACTAAATTACTGTGATGAACAATGATTTTCCTTTCACTCGACACTTTACATTTTATCTGTTCCAACAACCTAAGAGAGATAATTGAAAAATAAACTACTCAACAAGCGGACCATGATGTCATATATACCGAAGTTTGTATATCCTATATTTTTTTAAGAAAAGGGTCACCCCAGCCTCTGCATCAAAATGATGCATACGGCCGCTTTATTTCTTTTATTCAACAATACGTGGCTAAAAGCCTTACAACAAACGATCATACAAGTCGAAGCCAACCAAAACAGTGAAACACCACAACTAGCACAAACGAAAGAGTAAAAACGGGGCCTTGTGCCCCGGCCACAGCTATCGTCGGCTCCCTGGCCAACTCCAGAGGTAGTGCCTTGTGCACACGTCTCCGGATGTCGCCTCCACCATCTTCCGCCAACCCAACTTCACATGGAAATTCCTATATTCACATGGAAATTCCTTCCCTTACCATTCAAGCCAAGGTACAGTACAGTGGATCAAACAGGTGGTCAGTACATAAACTGAGAGACCATCCTGCTAAAATCCTCAAAAGAGAAAGACAAGACAGCTAGCTAGTAGTAGCACCACTTTGTCCCAACACAGATCATCTATACCGACATAGTGCGTCATTCAGTTGTAGCTGGTTTCCCTTCTGAAGCTGTTGACGAAATAGGCCGAAGCCCCGCTATATTAATATAGCAAACAACCCATACAACCAACAACAACGGCCGGGGTGGCAGCCAACAAACACCAAAAAAAAAAGAAGAAACAAAAGGAGACAACATAGGCGGGTTGACTAAACGACTGTGACCCACAACCGCCGCGCCCTCCGAAGAACCACCACGCTCCTAGCATCGGATCGTCAAGTACCAAGCAGCACCTTCAAGAAGGAAGCTACGCTGATGCCCGGACCAGCACCTGGTCCTAGGGTTTCCCCCGGTACACAAAGGAAGCGGACAAGGGTAGCCACGACGTCCTTCAAGAAGGAAAGATGTCACCCGGAAGTGGCACCGCGTCGGTGTCGGGCGAACTGACAAGGATTTCTCCCGAAAATCCTATCCTCAACCTCGGGGCGATCCATAGCACAGGAGCCCCACAAGGACGAGCCTCGACTCCACCAGACAAGCCGACCACCAACATGCGCCAAACGGTCACGAAGCCACCATCGTCGTCGCACCGAAGCTATCGTCACGAGGTCTACAAGACGGAGGTGAGGAGAAGCGTGAACCGGAGTCAACAGTACCACGGCCACGTGGGAGGTGTTGGGGTTCGTAGCAGAAAACAATAATTTTTCTAACTATCGCAACACCGAAAACTAGCCAGGATCCATCTATCTAGTAATGCTGTAACGGAGAAGTTATCGGACACGTACCCCCGTAGACCGACAAGCGGGAAATATGCTCCCGCATAAGCGTTGCCGATGAAGACGTACGTAGCCGACCTCAAGGTCGCGGAGAACTTGGCGCGATGAAGAAGGAGGCGGCGCGACGACGATGCTCCGGTGCCGAGCCTGAGTGAACAGCACCTCCGAGTACTCGCACACGTACGGACTTTGACGATGACTTCCGGGCTCCCCGATCCAGCCGAGATAGCGGAAGCGAGAACTTGGGTGGAATCCCGCAGCACAACGGCGTACTGCAGTATATAGGTCTCACGTATACGCAATCCAAACGTGGGATCGCATACGCCGAGAGACGGGAGGGTGGAAGTGGACAAAGGGAGAAGCCTTGGCCAACCGGGATTAATTCCTGGATTTATTGTGTATTTTCTCAATTAATCCGGCCTCCTATTTATTGGAGGAAAGGGGTTGCACCTCTCCTCCAATTGTCCATGTGGGACTAAACAACAAAGGAGGAGGAGAGGGTGGTGCGCCGGCCACCATGGGCCAGTGATACGTCCAAAACGTATCTATAATTTTTGATTGTTTCATGCCATTTTTATGCTTTTAGCACTTGTTTTATATTAAGTTTATTATTTATTTGGACTAACCTACTAATAGTTGCAAAAGTGCACAATGTTCTTGTTTTACTCTTTGATGTGTAGAAATTATCAAGAATACAAGAGGAAACCTTGTTGGAGTCGAATTGGGACTTTCCTGAAATCTGTCTGAGAACTTTTTACGAAGTTTGCCAGTTTGACCCTCGAAGATGACGTCAAATGGAGACCTGGCTGTTACGAAAGTTGTCACAATTTTCCATACGAAGATTTTAAGCCCGAGATCAGCCCAATCGGAGTTCGGACGCGGCCTGTAGGCCCGTTTTGGTGGAACCCTAAAAGGGGGTGACGGAAATCCGAGAAGATATATAAAGGGAGGAAACCTAATTCGTGGAGGACTCCTCCACCCACGAATTTCAGCCACCAAAAGCCACGTTTTTGCCTCCCCCATGGATCCCATCTCCATGGGGGAGGGCTCCCAAGAAGCCATGAAGGAGGGAGGCTAAGGGGCGGCGCTCCCCAAGCTTGCCGGCGGCGGGGAAAGGAGTTCCCCGCACCGCCGGCCGCCGCCGCCCTGCGCCGCCGCGCTGCCTCTCCGCCGTCTTCACCGCCATCTCCATCACCATCTCCTCCTTGTATTCAGTGGTTCATCCTCCCACAAACCTCTGTACCGTCCTATGTAAACATGGTGTTTGATGCTATAATATTTATCCTATGATTTACATCATGTTTCCGTAGTTTATTTGTCTTTTGATTGCTTAATTGAATGCATGAGGTTCATTAGAGTTGTATGTCTATATGGTGCTGTCCTTTGGTGTCCATTATATTGTGCGCGCATGGATCAAACACCCTAGGGTTGGTAGTATTTGTAACGAAGCGGGGGAAGTTCTGCCGGAGTGACAGAAACCTGAGAACGCGAACCGATTAGTTGCACGTATGGGAGTAAGAGGACCTTGAACTTAAGGCTATGGTTGGGGAAACCTTAATGCATTGTTAGTATTTGCGGATGCTTTCTAACAATCCAATCATATAGTACTTGTAATCCCAAGTAGTGGAGTGCATGTATATTTAGCCTCTCCCACATAGAAAACTGCATCGAAGACAATGAACCAAGTACCTTCACTAATTAATCTTGGACAAAGCCACCACAATTACCACCACTTTTCCACACTCATGGTACTGTTAGTATATGGTTACTTAGTGTATTTTATTGCTGCAGCACTAACATTTACTTTCTTGTATTTATTATCTTGCAAAACTACCTCTCATACCCGTATTGCTACCGTAGTTTTATTTCTAGATAATGCAAACGTTTAGTGTGCGTAGAGTTGTATCAGTGGTTGATAGAACTTGAGAGAATACTTATCCTACCTTTAGCTCCTCGTTGGGTTCGACACTCTTACTTATCGAAAAGGCTACACGCGATCCCCTATACTTGTGGGTTATCAAGACCTTTTCTGGCGCCGTTGCCGGGGAGCCATAGCGTAGGTTAATGTTCTTGTGTGCACTTGTTTGCTTTATCTCTAAGTAGTTTTTATTTTCAGTATTAAGTTGTTCTTTATCTTACTATGGATAGGGAATGCGAATTACAAAAAAAATTAGGTGTAGTTGTTATCTAAAAACGTTTTCAAAAAGAAAAGTGATTGGAAAGATGAGTAATGGTTAAATGGGGGTCGACCTTGAACACTTGTGTTCATGCCTATGAAACCAAAACAAATCTTTCCATGGAAGCTTTTCATTAAAAACATGTAAATATTGTAAATATTGTGTATATACCTCTGTACATAAAAATAAAATGCTAATTATAGTCTTTAGTTAATTGAAAGTTGATAGTTTTACTTTGCTGTCCAGAAACAGATTTTCTGTGCTCCACCGTATTAAATGTTTAAAATCACCAGAACGTGATCTTGATCTGAAATTTCTTGAGTGCAAAGTGATGCTTATTAGCTTTCTTTCATTAGACTAACTTTTTCTGATTTAAGGTACGTAGATAGGTCGAAAAATTCGATCTTTACTGACTGTTCTGTTTAGACAGATTTTGTGCTTCTCTGTAAATAAAATCGTGATAAATCTCAGAATAGTATTTTGACTTGAAAATTTTTGTGCATAAACCTGAGATTATTATCTTTCTTTCATTAGACTAAAGTTTTTCGATTTGAGCTACTTAACTATCTCGTTGAATGCCATCTTTACGGACTGTTCAGTTTTGACAGATTTCTTTGTTTATTCAATATTGTACTTGGTGTTGTTAGTTTCATTAGTTTTTCGACGGACAACGGAAATCATGAACACCTTAGTATATACAGTGGCTAATGTTGAGTAAAAATTATAAAACTTGTCAATGCTTGAACATGAGTGGATTTTATTTAATGAGTACTAACCCTACTAATGAGTTTTGTGAAGTTTTATGTGGATGTAGCTTATAAGATCTAATCAATATGGTGATATGAGATGAATAAGAAGACGCAAGAGCTCAAGCTTGGGGATGTGTAGGTGCATCCCAAGAACATATTCAAGAAGATACAATCATCTAAGCTTGGGGATGCCCGAGTCATCCCCCTATTCATCAACTAACATGAGGTTGTCTCGTTCATACTCTATATTACCCGTCCACATGATATGTATTGTCTTAACTTGTATTATAATTGCTTTTATATGTCTTGGTTTTACCTTCTTTAGTTTTATTAGGCTCCTTATTTGGTTTCGATTGCTTCTTTACTTTCACTTATAAATTCAAAATAACAAAAATATTTTCTTTTGTTTTGCTTCTTTGTTTGGTTCTTTATTTTAATTTTATTTGGGTTTTACTTTTGATTTTTATTTAGAGTTTTCCTTGCTGTAGCTAGCATGTTTAGGTCTTGCTTAGCCTCTGGTTTCTTAGTTTATCAAAAATAAAGTACCAAGTTTTATCCATTTAGCTTAGTTGATACATATGTAAAAAGTGATTTTCTGTTTTCGGTATCTACTGCTTATTGCGCGATTTTTCATATTTTACTGGAAGCTCTAAAAATCACGAAAAAATTACTGATGTTGTAGCACCTAATCCTCTGCATGTACAAAAATTGGCTAAAATTTCGGGCATGTTTAAGTGCACCTAAAAATTGCGTTTTCCAGCTGCTGTTTTTCTGGACAGATTCTGACTTTTGTTGCAAGAGTGGCCTCTTTTCGTTTTCATTTGATTTTTAATGGTTCTTACCTTTCATTTATAAGTTGGCCATTTAAGCAACCTTTCTGTAACTTAAAAACAAAATTTTATTTGGTTTAATAGTAGCACTTGGGAAATATTATCTATTGTACTAATGTCTAACCGCAGAAAAGAATGGGAAAGTTTTTGTGTTGAAGTTTTTTCACAGAGAATGAAGGAACACCAAACTATGGAATATTGAAGAATTACCAAAGTCATAAGCTTGGGGATGTCCCCGCATCCCTCTTCATCAATAACCCCACGGTTTGCAAACCTTTAAACTTTGTTTTTTGAGCAACATAGGAACTTAACTAAACTTGAAGCGGCTGTATTTTATTATCTATTTATCTTAGCATCAAACACCAGTTACATTAATAAGTGGATCGTCACATATTTTATTTATCCTCTGTTTTCAATGTTTACTTGGTTAATGGATTACTTGTTGAAACTTAAAAATGATGTGTGAATAATACTGTTTAGTAGTTTATGTTTTCTTATGGTTAGTCTCAACTAGCTAATAGTGCATATTATGTTATTTTGATATCAACATGCATTGTCCTGTTCATAAGATGGTATGGTATTGTGGTATCCTCCTCTGAATAATTCACTTGAATCGACTTGGCACATGCTCACACATGTTATGACTGAAAAATAAAAGTCAATTAAGCCTTGATGATCTATTTTGCCTCAGAGTTTTAGTATCGTTTTTATGCCTCCGTTAATTTTATTTTGTCGCAAGCATGATTATGACCGTTATCGCTCTCGTGGTTGTCGCTTCCCAGTCTATTGCTAGCCTTCACTTGTACTGAGCGGGAATGCTGCTCGTGCATCCAAATCCTTAAAACCAAGTTATCCCAAAGAGTCCACCAAAAAATTCCTATGCATGGTATTTCAAGCCATTCCAAGTAAATTTGCATGTGCTACCTTTAAAACCTTCAAAATATTTCTCTTTTTGTGTCAATGTTTACTAGCTCATGAGGAATTAGTGTGGTTATTCTTTATTCTATTTGTCAAATGGACTTTTACACCTGGACTAGTGGCATATACATCCGCTTATCCAATAACTTGCAAAAAGAGCTGGCAACGGGGTGCCCAGTCCCAATTAATTACAACTTTAACCAATTAATTCTCTTCACACTTTTGCCCTGATTCATCAGTAAGCAATGACAAACAGTGAAATACCTGAATGTGTGTAAACCAAAGAGAAAGAGGGATGATCTGCCTTGCTGGTAGAAATAACGTCCTTCATGGGAGCCGCTCTTAAAAGTCCGTTTGACAGGTAGAATACTGTTCTCACCCGCTACCATTCGTTGACAATTAACAAACACCTCTCAAAACATTTTTACCTCTGTTTTTAAAACAAAAAGCTCTAGCACGTGTTAATCCCTGCTTCCCTCTGCGAAGGGCCAATCTTTTATTTTTATGTTGAGTCACCATCCTTTCTTTGAGCACTTCTTCGAGAGCATAGCTGTCGTTCTTAGTGTAATGTGCTTGTCCCAGAATACGATTAATTGAGGTATAACCATGATGCTTTTATCTTTGATATCTCTATATCTAGTCTTCACTTGAACTTCAGAGGTGCCTTGGCATTTATGTTTTGCTCCACAATTAAGGGCAAGCGAGATACCACTCTATCATGCTTTATTATGGTCATTACAATCTTGTTGATGTTTATAAATTTCATGTTATAAGCTCTTAGTTCGTTGATACTTTTCATTAGGAAACATGATTGCTAAGTTTTATTATCCATACATCATGCAATTGTTAAAGACCTGATCATAGCATTTACAATCAAAAATTATTTTGTTATCATTTACCTACTCGAGGACGAGCAGGAATTAAGCTTGGGGATGTTGATACGTCCAAAACGTATCTATAATTTTTGATTGTTTCATGCCATTTTTATGCTTTTAGCACTTGTTTTATATTAAGTTTATTATTTATTTGGACTAACCTACTAATAGTTGCAAAAGTGCACAATGTTCTTGTTTTACTCTTTGATGTGTAGAAATTATCAAGAATACAAGAGGAAACCTTGTTGGAGTCGAATTGGGACTTTCCTGAAATCTGTCTGAGAACTTTTTACGAAGATTGCCAGTTTGACCCTCGAAGATGACGTCAATGGAGACCTGGCTGTTACGAAAGTTGTCACAATTTTCCATACGAAGATTTTAAGCCCGAGATCAGCCCAATCGGAGTTCGGACGCGGCCTGTAGGCCCGTTTTGGTGGAACCCTAAAAGGGGTGACGGAAATCCGAGAAGATATATAAAGGGAGGAAACCTAATTCGTGGAGGACTCCTCCACCCACGAATTTCAGCCACCAAAAGCCACGTTTTTGCCTCCCCCATGGATCCCATCTCCATGGGGGAGGGCTCCCAAGAAGCCATGAAGGAGGGAGGCTAAGGGGCGGCGCTCCCCAAGCTTGCCGGCGGCGGGGAAAGGAGTTCCCCGCACCGCCGGGCCGCCGCCGCCCTGCGCCGCCGCGCTGCCCTCTCCGCCGTCTTCACCGCCATCTCCATCACCATCTCCTCCTTGTATTCAGTGGTTCATCCTCCCACAAACCTCTGTACCGTCCTATGTAAACATGGTGTTTGATGCTATAATATTTATCCTATGATTTACATCATGTTTCCGTAGTTTATTTGTCTTTTGATTGCTTAATTGAATGCATGAGGTTCATTAGAGTTGTATGTCTATATGGTGCTGTCCTTTGGTGTCCATTATATTGTGCGCGCATGGATCAAACACCCTAGGGTTGGTAGTATTTGTAACGAAGCGGGGGAAGTTCTGCCGGAGTGACAGAAACCTGAGAACGCGAACCGATTAGTTGCACGTATGGGAGTAAGAGGACCTTGAACTTAAGGCTATGGTTGGGGAAACCTTAATGCATTGTTAGTATTTGCGGATGCTTTCTAACAATCCAATCATATAGTACTTGTAATCCCAAGTAGTGGAGTGCATGTATATTTAGCCTCTCCCACATAGAAAACTGCATCGAAGACAATGAACCAAGTACCTTCACTAATTAATCTTGGACAAAGCCACCACAATTACCACCACTTTTCCACACTCATGGTACTGTTAGTATATGGTTACTTAGTGTATTTATTGCTGCAGCACTAACATTTACTTTCTTGTATTTATTATCTTGCAAAACTACCTCTCATACCCGTATTGCTACGTAGTTTTATTTCTAGATAATGCAAACGTTTAGTGTGCGTAGAGTTGTATCAGTGGTTGATAGAACTTGAGAGAATACTTATCCTACCTTTAGCTCCTCGTTGGGTTCGACACTCTTACTTATCGAAAAGGCTACACGCGATCCCCTATACTTGTGGGTTATCAGCCAGCCGCACCCCATGCTGGTCAGGTGGGCCTCATGGCCCAGCCGCACCACCTCCTGGGGGAACTCCCCCACTTGGGCCTTTCCCTCCGGGGTTTGGCCCATTTAGGTGGGCTGCGTTTTTTTTTCCTTTTTATTTAATATTAAATTAATATAAATATATATAATTCTATAATTAATATATTTACATTATATTCAATCTCCCGTGACTCCGAAACAATTTCCTAATCACTCCGAACTCACTTCGGTCTTCCCCGGAACACTTCCGTTCTTGCCGGAACCTTTCCAGAACCTCTTTTCTCTATACCTAAATAATTTCGATGTTTCCAAAACGTTCTCCAAGCATCGTCAAGACCTTAAGTGTGTTACCCTATGGTTTGGGAATACTCCAGACATGGCCGAGACCCTTTGCTCGCCAATGACCGTCAGGGAGCCCTGGATGACTGTGACGGCCCCTGTGCATTCCAGAATAAATCGTCGTTGAACCGTTAACATGATATGTTTATTCCCTTTGTTCCATCGATACTACCTTTATCTGAGATACGATCATCAACATCCTATGTTGTGTTTTATCTCGTTACCGACAAGGTTGCTTTAACTCGTTCCGTGATATTATATCTCCAATGACCTAGTCATACGCTGCGCAGCTTTACAGATATAATCTCACCGAGTGGGCCCGGAGTATCTTTCCATCACACGGATGAACAAATCCGCTCTTGATCACTCGCCCCGACTACTTCATTCCAATACCCAAAAGTGTCACCTTTATTGTCACACTATATAAGATATGACGTTTGATGCGATCAAAGTATCTTCCAGAAGCAGCGACTTGATATAATCTCACGGTCTAAGGAATAAGCTACCACGTTACTTTCCTATTGCAGTGTTGAACTTAGTGATACGATCCTTTTGCAATACTTTGGTGGGTAATGTCCATCAATTTATTCTACTAATAAAATGACTCCATCATCAACTGTTATGAATCAATATGATCGGGAAATCACGATCATCCATTGACTGATGGACTAGTTTATATAGAGCCTTAACTAGGGACTCTGGTTTGTTTTACATGCCACACGTGTATTAACAATTCCGATTAATACAGTTATAGCATGGTATAAAACTAATTATAAACTTAATGAGATAATGCAATAAATCCTTATTATTTATTTACCTCTAGGGCATATCTCCAACAGGAGGGAACTACCTCCACCGTTGAAGACGGTAGTCGACCAAACGCGGCAGCAAGCACACTAGTCCCCGTCAGATCCGGCCAGGCCGAGCAGGCCTGTAAAGCCCCCACGGGGGCACATCAGTAGGGTCCGGCCGGTCCCAAAACGGGCCCGTGAAGCTCGCCGCCACGCTGCAACAGGCCGGCCGCGACGCCGCTATCCCCTGCACTCTCTTCCTCTCCTCCAGCTGTAGAGTGCCCAACAAGACCAGCCGGCCCGCCCCGACCCAGATGGGGCCCGGTGGGCCCAGATCTGGCCCGCGGGGCCCAGTTCTACGCCGCCCCGTCGACTACCGTCGCCATCCGCCCTGCACCACCCCGGGCAGGTCTGCAAGCTCCGCCGCCGTCACGCCACCCCCGGCCGGAGCTGGACCACCGCCGCCCGAGAGGCACCGCCGCCAGGCTGGGGATCCCCGCCTCCACCAACAGCCGGCGCGGGGAGAGACAAACCGCCGCCGTCGGCGCCCGGGCAACGCCCCGGAAGCCTCTGCCGGCGGTGGCGACGAGGGAGAGAGGAGAGGGAGGGGACGAGGCGGAGGAGAGCTGAGGGGCGCGCCGCCGCCACGGGGGGCGACAGACGCGCGCGAGAGAGAGAGGGGTTTCGCCTTCACTGTTTTTCCCCTTCTGAAGCTGTTGCGACTCGCTTGCTTCGAGCCGTCAGCGGCAGCAGTGCCGCTCGGCGACACAAGGTTGCTCAACATCCTCGCTATCTGCAGCTTGACCTGGCCCCTCTTCGCCGGAGGCCTCTTCTCCTTGGCAAAACTGTTGCTGCTGCACTCGTACTCGTACTCCATCGCCTCTGATTTTCTTCTTGCTTGTTGTCTACTTCGTTGGTGTTGTGCAAAGTTTTAAATGGCGGGCTAAGCTATTTAGCGGCAAACTATGGAAAAAGTTAAATCACCGCTATATCACGCCATTTAATGGTTTTTATACCTTTTGGCACGCTAATGCATTTAGCGGCACAATGCATAAAACGCTATAGCGCTATAGCGAAGCTATATGGCCTGCTATTTAAAACTTTGGTGTTGTGTACTGTATTGTGTGTGGAAGCCAAGTGCTCGCTTATGGAATGGACGAGAGGATGTTGGATGGAAGTTTTTTTTTATAGGCGCATGAATGTTGCCTGCATCAGTTGGCCGATCTATAGGTGCTCCTTGTTCGCTTCTATCGGCAGGAATAAAGTGCCAAGATGATAGAAGATTCAGATACTTGCACTTGCGCTTATCTGCCACCCCAAAGAATGAAAGATGCATGCATATAGCATACACATGCCGGGATATTTGTGGCAAAGTACAGTGTTATATATAGACCAAAACACAGCTTTCCGATATTTTACTCTCCTTTTGTCACAACTTGTTGTCACAATCTGCAGCAACCCCAAGTCCCTAACAAGCTCTGAAAAATACATTAATTAATTCACTCTTAATATTTTGAAAGAAATTAAGGCAAGGGATCTATATAATTTCATCAAGAAGGGAACATGAAAAATACAAGACACGTACAAAATCTCCATATGCCGAGGCCAGGATTATTTGTTTATATCAGCTTGACCCATTGATAAAGGTTACCTATTTTTGAAATAATAAGAATATAAAAGCTCTATTGTAAATGAACAATTTTTTTTGCGAAACAGCTCTATTGTAAATGAACAATTTTTTTTGCGAAACACGGTATAGACGCATCCGCTCACATACAAGCGAATATATTCACCCCTATGAACCGCGCACGCATGCATATCCCTACCCCTATGAGCAACTCCAAAAGACTGAGCTGGCGGATCTGATTTTGACATTAGTGAAATCACCACAAACACCTCGCTATCGGTGGAAATGTCGCCTCCCATCGAAAAAATATTTTTGAGATTTAAACTCTGATGGGTAGAGATACAACACCGTGCTAACCATCCAACTAAAAGTTGGTTCTGCATGAACAACCTTCAGTTAGCTACTATGGAACTACCTACAATCCTCTTTATAATGCAGAAATGTGTACATATAGCTAAAATAATTTATAAATTGCACATATAATCCAAAAGACGAAAAAATCTCCCCATTTTTTAGAGGAACCGGAGAACATTTTTACCATCAGCATATACCGGGCTAGCTAATCGACAACACTCACACCAACATCGCACTGTCCAGCTTCCCCGAAAAAAAAAAACATTGCTCTCTAGGAAGAGAAGCCAATTCCATCTGTTCCGATATGGTGGACACAGGGCTCCACTGTCCGCACGTGCACCAAAAGCGAAGATGCATCAGTGTCGAATATTTGCGTCTTTGCAAAATGGATCTGGATAGCGTTCTAGAATTCACAAACACAAGTCGCGTCATTGTTCCTTCCACTGGAAACATGCATCTGCCGACCTGCGCTTGGTTGATATTTTGATTATCCCGCAAATAATGCAACGTGAAAAATATCTGCTTCCACAAAGAAAAAAAGGACCAGATATTATTCAAAAGTTTCAAATTGACCTCTTATAAGATCAAGTTATATACTTGTGTTGAGAGGAATGGAAATAATTACCGTGATCTTGACGTTTTTCTCATTTTTTTTCATCTTCCTTGTTTATAACTTGTAATATGTCAGGGGTTTCTCTCATGCGTTCATCAAACAGTTTTTAAAGTGAGCCTATATTTTTTAAGGGATGTCTTCTAAATAAAGAAATGTCATTTTATTTATTGAAATCATACTGATTTAGTACTTGACCGAAGGGATATTTACACCATTAAGTGCCCGCTTCTTTTATCGAAGAACCAATGGTCTACAAAGAAGAGTTTTTTCAGTAATTTTCTGCAATTTAGTTTAAAAACTACTCAAATGCCAATACGCTACCAAACAAATCTTACCAACAACCGGGAAATGCTTTTGGAGCACCGGCTCCATACAACCTTTTTTTTAAATCAACATTTTAAAGTTTCAAAAAATTCTGAAAAAATCGTAAATGTTGACAATGACATATTCTACGGTCCTGCCAATTTTTTATCTGAAATAGTTTGTATGCCGGCCTACGTACACATAAATGACAAATCCTGACAAATAAAAAAATGAAATTTTGCACTGTTCATATCTTAGATCCATAAATTTGTCATTTTTACACATACCGAAATACAGAATAATTCGCATTGATTTCTTGCACACTGATAGAAATAATCATTGTCTATATTTAGGATTTTTTTACAATTTTTCAAACATATAAATATCTTTATTATTATTTTTTTGGAAAAAACGGGCTCCATTGAGCCGTCCTTAAAATCACAACACTCTACCAACATTTCAAGATTTGTTTACTTTATATTTGCATTTTATTCTTACCCATTTCAAGAACCTAAGAGAGATAATTGTAATATATTTGATTTTTTAAAAATCTATTTCAACAGCCTAAAGAGAGAAAGATGACCCACTGAGTAAGCACACACTGATGTCATGTATAGCCACATGGAATGGAACTTCCTTTTGTTTCCATTCAAGCCAAGGTACAGTACAGTGGATCAAACAGGTTCTCAATCACATAAACCGAGAGACCATCCTGCTAAATCCTCATGAGAAAAGGAAAAAAAAAAAACTAGTACTAATCCCACTTTTGCCCCACACATCATACCGACCATCTAGTATTTTTTTCAGTTGTAGCACGTTTCTCTTCTGAAGCTGTTTCGATTCGCTTGCTTCGACCCTTCAGCGGCAGCAGCGCCGCTCGACGCCACAAGGTTGCTCAGCGTCCTCGCAATCTGCAGCTTGACCTGGCCCCTCTTCGCCGCAGGCCTCTTCTCCTTGGCGAAGCTGTTGCTGCTGTACTCCATCTCCATCTCACCTCCGATCTTCTTCTTGGTCCTTCTCTGCTTCTTTTGTGCTGTCTATTGTGTGCTGAAGCCAAGTGCTCACTGAGGAATGGATGAGGATGTCTGATGAGGCCGGTGCACGAAGGTATTTATAGGCGCATGAATGTTGCCTGCATCAGTTGGCCATGGCTGTGCACCTTATTCGCTTCTATCGGCAGGAATAAAGTGCCACGGTGAAAGAGAATTCAGATACTTTGGCCTTGTGCTATTTTCTCATATCTGAAAGATACACGCATACATGCTTGGATATTTGTAATGGAAAGGGGGCTAGCCGGTTGGAATGCTTGGATATTTGTGAGAAAGTTTAGTCGACAGACACCTTTCCTTTTGGAGATATTTATGTAGAACCTGAGAGCTCATCTCTCATAGTCTCATCCTAAACCACTAAAAGGCAAGAAGACTCTGGTGAAGTACGCATGGCTAGCTAGCATTTCAGTTAAAGCCCTAATTTTTTGGGGGAAGAAAGAGCGAATTTAAGAGATTTAAGAAAGGAAAACATTAGAGGTGACAAAAACAGTTGACAGTTTATCTGTCTGGTTCATAAAGTTTCAAGTCGCTATTTACTAATAAATGGGCTTATGTCAGGGAGTGAGACGTTTTCTATCCCGAGCTCTGTGTAGCTTGCTTTTTTCGAAAATTCAAAGTATGCATTTTTAAGTTTTAAAATTTTGGGGAAAAAATCTAGATGTAGGTAGTGATATGATCTACACAAGCGAAATTCGTTATTTCTAGGCTGGCAAAAATAATAAATGGGTGGATCGGGGTGCTAAACAGTACACAATTGAAAAACTTGAAATTTGACAGATTTGTTTTTGTGTAGCCTAGAACAATACGAAATTTAGATTGAAAATTTGCACAGTGATAGATCTCGATATTATCTACATGTGGGGTTTTATTTCGAATTTTTTCAAACCCAAAAATGCCGATTTTGATTTTTTTTTAGAACCAAATGAGCTGGGAGCTCGGGCTCTATTGCACTTTCCGTTATGTAAGCCCCTAACTAGTTGCTTGTTATGGTGTTCCCGATCGAAAAAAAATCTTTGTTATGGTATTTTACAAGCTTAAATCGGTAGCCATTCCTCATAACACCAAAATATTCTTGTTCTCCATTCTGAATGGACCATTCAGCATGTAGCTAGGCACACACACACACACTGATTTTTAGTTGAACAGCCTGTATGTCCTTTAAACAAAGGTGAATGTGAGTTTGAAACCATCGATTACCTACATTTAGCCAAGGTTCGTATTTATCATAATTATCTTTGTGATGGTGTTGTGCAAGCTTAAATCGGCAGCCATTCCTCGTAACACGAAAACATTCATGTTTTCCATTCAACATATAGGCATATAGCTAGGCACATACACTGATCAATGCAATGTTAGTCAGATTCCCAATCTCAACCCCCTGCCATCGGATCTGTTTTCAGAATCAGCTATACCTACTAGGATCCAAAAATCGGAACATTATACATACATGTTCAGCAAAAATTCTGACGCAAACGACTTCTTATATGCCAGGCAAAATCTTCACTAGAACTAAAATCCAGTGACAACTGATTCATGATATATTATTGGGTAGCAGAAGTTAACGCATGCATGGCAACATCAAATAAGCACTTGATCTGAGCGTAGGAAAGCCTTCATGATTTATTCGAGCAAATGTACACTGGTCTTATGAGAGTCTAATGAAGAAAGAACCTGAATTTGTATGTTGAACTCACAAGCAATTAATCAGTGTGAATGTGCACATTGTGCAGATAATTACAAGACAAGTTAAAAAAGAGAGCAATTTGTGCTCCTCTTAGCTAGGAATGATCGGCGTGATCAAATTAATCAGCAAGGATAATACGCCTTCAAGTGCGGTTGGAGGCACGGCGAGTCCTTCCAAGCCCTAGCATGCGTCCTGAGCAGCTCCTTGGCCTTGGCCCTGGCCCTCTCGCTGGAGTCCACTTGCAGAACAAGCAGCAGCTTGGCCACCACCCCGACGGCCAGCATCTCTTGAAGCACGGCCGGCGTCGGGGAGTGCCTGGCCACGGCGTGGAGAGCGCGCACGGCGCTCTCGGTGGTGGCCAGCGACACCCTCATGGCCTTGTTGGACACCACGGCCAAGCCGGCCGGATGCGCCACCAGCTCCGACCGCCCCTCCGCGCACCCGCAGAGGTGGTCGATGGCCACCACCGCCAGCTCGGTGGCGTGCCGGCTGCCCTGGTCGAGGAGCAGCTCCACGAGCACGGTCATGGCGCCGGCATCGACGGCCTTGACGCGGTTCCTTCCCCACGGACACAGCCTGCACAGCACGTGCAGCGCCGCCTTCACCGCCTTGGCAGATACCCTGTCGGACACGACGCGCACCAGCTCCTGCACCACCTCGGTTCTCACCGTCATCAGCCGCGCCGGCTCCATCACCGACACCATCGCCTTCAGCAGCAGGACGGCGTACGTGCGTGACCGGTAGCTCGGCCGCCGCAGCACGTACACCAGGGTGTCCAGGATGTGGCCGTTTCTCTCCAGTATCTGGAGTAGGCTCTTCTTGGAGGGCTTCAGCGAGCAGATGACGCTCAGGGCATCCTCCTCCGGCGAGCTCGTGGACGTCGGGGAATCCAGAGCGAACAAGTCTTGAGACGACTTGGAGGACGCGGAGTAGGATGCCGCCTGGTGCTTGACGACGGAGACGAGGAAGTCGATGGCGCCGGGGGTGGCTTCGACGCAGCGCCTGTTGCGGTCGCTCTCGGCGACGAGGGCCTTGATCTCCCTGAGCGCGGCCAGCTCCTGCTGCCGCCCCGCGCTGCGGCCCTCGTCGAGCAGCGCAGCGACGCGGCAGGCGTCGACCGGGGGCCGCGGGGTGGGGAAGCGCTCGACCTCGTGCATGGCGCACCAGGCCTGGATGAGGCGGCGGAGCGTGTGGTTGGGCGTGGCCTCCCGGTCCTCCGGCGCGAGCTTGCGCCGCGTGACAGGGCAGGTGGCATGGTGGGCGGCGTCGAAGAGCCAGCGCTCGATGCTGTCGCGGTCGTAGGTGATGCCGGTGGCGAGCGTGACCGGGTCTCGCATGATCTCCAGCGAGATCGGGCACAGGAAGTACGGTGGCACCTCCACCGACGACCCTTCCATTGCTGTCGGACTGTAGAGAAGCTGAGAGCTTTGAGTTTAGAAGCTAGTAAGAAGCCGGAGGAGGTTGACGAAGCTCGAGGAGATTGAAGAAATGCGAGAGGAAGCGGAGGCCTCCTTTATAGCGGAGTACGAATTAGTGAAGAGGTCCACGCGTGCTAATGGATTAAGTATATTAAAAGTCCAAGACTCAGATTAAACGTGCATGCATGGTGGGTTGGTGCGGTCAGCACGAACAGGCAATGTGCGTCGTTAACCATGCAATTGTTTGGATAAGAGTAAATTGCGTGGAATGACTGCAGTAAAAGGATTGGATTGGATTGACTTGTGCGTCGGCGTTGAGCTAGCTTGCCTCCGCTGACTAGGAGGGGAGAGCGGCTCCCCGTTTTGACTTTCGAATTGATCTCATCCCCTTGCATTGCTTGGTCTTTCATTTTCTTGGACTTGGTTTGCCTTTTGAAATATTCCGTTTCTGTGGGTAACATACCATGGAATAGTACTCGCTCTCTCTCCGCACGGTATGGTATTTTGACTATGCACCAAGATGCCCTCTCGACCAGCCCGGGCCCTCACCTTAGGTGAGATCGTAGGATCAACTTTTTTAATTATTTTTTCAAACTGTAAAAAAATCTGAAAAAAATAGACAACATACTTACAGTCGACTCGTACAACTCCAAAAATTGGCAGCTTCAAACTCGACCTACAGTTAGAGAAACAAAAAAGAGAAACTACACTGTGAATAGTGTCAGATTTGAGTGACACTATTCACACCGAAATTTCTCTTTTTTGCCTCTCTAAGTATAAGTCGAATTTGAAGCTGCCAATTTTTGACGTTGCATATGTAACATAGATGCGTGTTGTCTATTTTTTTCGGAATTTTTCGACATGTTTTGAATTTTCAAAAAAATGGATCTCACCTAGGGTGAGATCCTACCCAAGTCTCCCCGGGAATGGGGCGAATCCTGCACCTAACCCACCCCACACCGAGTATCTTTTCATTTTGATTGTGCTCTATCGGCGCTGATGGATGATTCACTATCTCGTTCAAAATATGGATACCTGGTGGCTGAAGTAAAAAAAAACTCATGGAGGATAGGGAGTTTATTCCCGTTAAAGTGAGTAGATCTCAAAATAGGGTTGCAAATGCCTTGGCTAATTATGGGCGTTCTGAGCACAACAACATGTGTTGGGTGCATCAAGAGCCGCGACTTTCATCACTTATCTTGTATTAGCCGATTGTAACACTATTACCACTAAATAAAATCACATGTTTCACATGCAAAAAAACATATTTGATGCGGATTCAACTGGGATAGCCAAATACCAGGTGCCATTGTATACTATTTTTTACCACCAATCCAATGAATAAAGCGTATAAATTGAGTCAAAAGTTAAACGTTAGTAAGTTTGACCAAGTAGAAAAATGTCAACATCTATAATATTAAATAAATATAGTGTGACAATATTTTTTATAGTGACTGGTCACCAAAACCAGTGAGGGGTAGGAGGTATTGGTTGCCAGATCTGTTGTGGATGATTGCATGATTGCTGGCTCCGACGAAGCAACGAGCTAGTAGCATGAGCACGACAATGGCCAAGTGTCAAGCACAGTTTCAATAGACCCATATTGTGTCGGTATATATAGCCATATAGGGACACTGCCACAACCCTCTTCCTCCCCTTCCGTGTGTCCTTGCACCGCTCCGATACACTCATCGCGCCACGATCTGCTTCGTCACACCTGGCGTACCATAGTGTTATTTAGTATTGTGGAGCATGTCGAAAGCTGTGTTGTACACCTCAAGACGGTGGCGGAGCACGCCGCCAACCACTCCATGCCTCGTGGTCGAGAGGGGTAAGAGATGAAAAATGAGGGAGGGTGGAGATCCGGGGGAGCACCCGACGTGGGAGGGGAAGTGGAGGGAGGAGTTATAGGGTTGCATGGCTTTAATGTTTAAGGAATGTGTGATAAATTTTGGGCCAGGATTTTGAGATTCTTATGGGCTAAGGGTGGAGTGGTGAGTTTCGTCTAATCAGTTTGGGCTTCTCATGGGTCAGATTAACCACTGACCTGCAAAAATATTAGTCCGTCATGAGATGTACACTATTGATGGGCCAAATGTATGGTACTATACACTATTGATGACGGGCCAAATTTAACGACATACTCCCTCCGTCCCAAAATAAGTGTCTTTGATTTGTCTAAATATGAATGTATCTAGACGTGTTTCATATATAGATACATTCATATTTGGGCAAATCTAAATACACTCATTTTGGTACGGAGGGAGTATATATTTATGCGCTATATAAAGGAGGGTTGGTTGATACGTGTACCGTAGCTCACTGAAAGTTACTGTGATATGACAGGGACTTTGTATCGTTGCATAATCTATTGCGGAGCCTGCTCAGGTAAGCATGAAAAGTCAAATGTTAGTTTATATAACTCATACACCCTTTATATACGGTGAGTAATTGGCTTGGAGTAATTGGCGTTTTAGAAATAGCACGGTCTCAAAATGCATTTTTGATCCCCTCACCCAACTCCGACCAACCTCCGCACCTCTCTCCGATGGATCGCGGCCGTGGAGACAACGACTGCCGTGGCAAGCGGTCTTTCGACGAGTACGCCGGCGGTGGGGACCGCCGGGAACTCAACGCGAGACTGGAGCACGAGTACGCGGAAAACCGCCGCCAGCAGAGGGAGCGTGATCTATCTCCCTGACACCGCCGTGAAGCTGAAAGAATCCGCGATGCAAGGCCCCAGTATTAGCCCGCGCCATATCCACGGGGGCGTGACTATTGCCGTGGCGGCGCCCGCAACAACTTCCCCTACGGGCCTCCGCATCTCCCAAGTCCGCCTCCGCAACTTCCAAACCCGCCTCCAAGACAGGCTCCGGAGAGCAGAAAGTAGTAATGCGGGAGCATGCAGCTAATGGAACGGTTTCACACCGAGCACACGATTGTATCTGTTAGCAGAAAAAACACACTCTTCACTCTCCCCACCACCACCACAATGCCCACCTTGTGACACCGTCGGCATGCACACTTAGGCCGGTTTCTCCCCGCCCTCCCCCAAGCCATCGCGGAATCAGGCACCACCCCCGGTTCCCCGTCAAGCATTCGCTCCTCCTCCTCTTCTGTACTTCCCTGCCCGAGAAAATGACAAAAAACCACCACATTTGCGGGTGAGTTGTCACATAACCACCACAATTGCGTTTTTTGACACATAAATACCACTATTGGGGCTATACTATGACGCGGAGCACTGATTTATCTGTTTAAGGCGGTTAACACGTTTTATGACAGCTCGGACCCACCCCTCAGGTCTACGTGGCAAAAAGATAAGGCAAGTCAACAGTCAACACCATCTTTTCTTTCTTCCTTTTCTTCCTTTTCTTTTCTTTTTTCCTCTCCGCATGCCCGACTCCGGCGGCGCCGTGCTGCTCATGCGCGGGCGCGGGCGAGCCCTGGCCACGGCGCGAGCGGGCACGAACGATGCGGACCTAGGCGGGCGGCGGCGAGCCGGGCAGAGGAACGACACGATGGGCGGGCGGCGGTGCGATGGCCGGGCGGCGAGCCGTGCGTGGGAGGAGAGGGACCGGAGCCGCCCGAGACGCCGAGCAGGCCGCCGCTCTCGCGTATGGCCCTGGACGGCGCTCGCCCCGTGCCCGTGCAGGCCGCCGCGCTCGCGCCCGCGCCCGCGCAGGACGTGGCCGGCGGTCGGCCCGCGCACGCGTATGGCCGCACCTGTGCAGGCCGCCGCGCCCGCGCCCTCGAAAGCCGTGGCTGCCGCTCGCCCCGCGCTTGCGTATGGCCGTGGCCAGCGCTCGCCTCGCGCCCGCGTATGGCTGTGCCCGCGCCTGCGCCGTGGCCGTGGCCGGTGCTCGCCGGAGAAGGCGTTCTTGCGCAGCTGCAGGTACCCAATCCAGAATGAGAAGAGCTCCACGGGCACCTCGCCAGAGAACCAGTTCCCGCCGAGGTCGAGAAACGACGAGCTCGGGCGGTCCTGCCCCGCATCGCTCCAGCAGGCCTCGGCCGGGTTCACGTCGTTGACCTCCGGCTCTCGTCGCTGATCCTAATCCAGGATCCCAATCAAGTACCCAGCAGGAGCACGATTTGTTCAGCTAGCTGATCCCAATCCAGTTCGCGTCGATGACCTCCGGCTCGCCTCCCTGGTACCCAACAGGAGCACGCCCGGGCGCCGCGTAGCGCGCGCGGCCATTGGACTGTCGAAGAGAGGTAGTACGCAAGGCGGCCGTAGGAGTCGAGGAGATGATGTACGCGAGGCGGCCGTACTAGTGTTGACCTGCTATGCTTTTTCTTTTTCTTTTTTGCCACATAGATCTGATTGGTGGGTCCCACATGTCACAAACATGGTTAAACGTCTAAACTGATAAATCAATGCTCCGCGTCACAGTATAGTCCCAATAGTGATATTTATGTGTCAAAAAATACAAAAGTGGTGGTTATGTGACAACTCACCCGCAAATGTGGTGTTTTTTTGTCATTTTCTCTCCCTACCCCCATCCGTTGAGATGACTGGCACCATGCATGCGGGCAGGCACACGCGATCTTTGAGATCTACTGCGATCAGCTTCCTTTGATTTTGCTACCATCACTGCCAACATCACGCAAGTACGTGGTCTCCGGTTTTCTTCCGGAAACCATGTACGGCTGTTGTTGCTGCTACTACGTTGCCATCCAAGTCAGCCGGCTAGCTGGCACTCCGCATCCCTACCAAGCGGGCCATTAAACTACGTGGAAGGAAAGTACACAGCGGGCTCACGATCCACCGACCACGTTATCTATCCACGAATCGTACCGAGTCACTGACACGTCCCCACCTGCTCTGCTCTCTCAATGACGCTGGGCCACACACTGGCGTGCCCCACTTGTCATTGAGGCGTGCATGCTCCTGGCGAATTGCTCCCGTGCCCCGCCGTACACGCGAGCGTTTTGGGACCCACTGTCTGCACTTTCGCCGTCGTCCTGCTCAGCATCTCTCTGCTCACGGCCGTGGAGGCTAAGGATGACTCCAACGGGGCGATGCAAACGGACGCGCGTTTGGTCCGCGTTTGGTCCGTTTGCGTCGCCAAAAGGACCCATGTCCGGCCCACGTCCGCCCCTTTCCGGCCACTGCCCCCAACGGGCCGACGCATTGAGTCCGCCCGGCCAGGGTTTTTGATAATTTTGATCATTTTCGGGCATGATCGTTTCCACGCCCCCAAAACATTACAAGTTGCGGCCATCGGCCATGTCCCCAGGTGTGCCCAAAACATTACAAGTTGCGGCCATCGGCCATGTCCCCAGGTGTGCCCAAAATATTACAAATTTCGGTCACCGGCCATGTTTTTCCGGCCATGTTGGCCACAGTTCAACACAAATATGTAGAAGGGACCGAGAATAGATCAAACCTGATCCATGTACTGCCTTTGCTTCTTCTCGTAGTAGGACTTCTTCCTAGGGGTGAAGGTGGAGATGTCCATGTCCATGATCCCGGCCTCCTCGGCGCGTAGGGCGAGTTCAAGGTCTTTGGCCTTGAGCTCCACCTCCCTGGCCTTCACGTCGGCCTCCTTGGTCCTTGCCTCGGCCTCCTTGTCCCTGATCTCGACCTCCGCCGCCCGGGTCCGAGCGTTCTCCTCCTCTATGTCAAGCCTCTTCTTTTGCAATTCGAAGTAGAGCTTCGAAGCCGCCTCTCTCTCGAGGCGTTCATTTTCTCTCCTCTCTTCCCTCTTGTCACAGGTCTTATCCTTTTGGGATAGGAACCCGCTCAAAGTCTCTTGCAACGCAAGGGTCGTTGCATCGCGCTTCTGCTCGGCCTTGGAGTTGTTCTTCCCCCTTGGCCTCCCGTCCTTCTCCTTCTCCGTTGTGCCCTCTCCCTTGTCAACACCAAGATGTCCCGCTTGTCCCGCCTTCTTGAGGGAGGCGTATAGCTCCTTCCACTTCTCCTGGTCCTTGAGCTCCCGGTAGCAATGGGTCAAGGTGAAGACCTTGCCATATTGAGCCTTGAAGAGATCCAAAGCTTGCAACATTTGCTCCTTGATTCCATAGCCACTTTGCGGCGGCCGGCTTTCGATGTGCTCAACGGCGCCGCAAAACTTGCTCATTTGCTCTTGAATGTGGTTCCACCTCTTAGAGATTGAACACTCGGTCCGGTGCGTCAGAATGTTCCGGGGCGGAAGGATTCGGCCCTCGTTGTAGCGCTTGGTGAACCGGCCCCAAAATGCCGACCCTTTTTGCTCGGCCCCGATGATTTGGTTGGTTCCAACCTCGATCCACGACTCGCAAATGAGAATGTCTTCAGCGGTGGTGAACGAGGCGCCTCTTTGGCTGACCTTCTTCCTCATGGCCGCGGCGGCGGCATCGAGCTCGTTGAAGACCGGCTCATTATCGATGTTGATCACATCGGGGCCGGTCGGTAGAGTCTCATCATCCCCGGCATTGTAGTCGTCGCCGTCGTACTGGGTGTTGTCGCAGACCATGTCCTGGAGGACGTCCTCCCCGTAGTAGGGGTCATCGTCCTCCTCGTAGTACCTGGGGTCACCCGGCGATGGCGTGGGCACAGTGCCGAACAGGTTACGCGCGGGGGCGACCACTGGCGGGGCAGCTGCACGCGCCTCCACAGTCTGCGGCGCGGGCGACTGTGCGACCAACGGTGTCGCAGGCGGGTTGAGAACGAGGGCAGGTACCTCGACCGACTCGTCGGAGGTAGGAGAAACCCGCGGCGGCATGGTTCCAGGGACGAACCCGTGCGCAGGAGATGGCGCGGTCGCGAGCGGTTTCGACCTTGGAGGTCGGGCCGTGGAAGCGTTGGAGCTGGCCGCGGTAGAGGAAACCCCGACCGCCGCCGCAGTCGCTACCCCAACCGCCGCCGCGGACGGGGTAAGTCCAATGAGGAGGAGGGCAGCTGTCGCGGTCTTGGTCACGAGGTCGGCGTTGTCGTCGTCGCCCTTTTCCTCGGCGGCGGCCCTGGCGGCGGCGTCGAGCCTGTCCTGCTTCAGCCTCCTCCTCCGTTGGCCCCGCTTGGCCGTCTCCTTGGCCCTCTGCTCCTCCGTGAGCTCCTTCTTCACTTTCTTCAGCCGGGGAGCAAGCCCGGCGGCGTCGTCGGCCAGCTCTAGGCTCTCGGCGGCGGCGGCGGCGGTCATGGGGTAGGTCTGGACTGTGGATTTTGCTTCCAAAAGCGGACCAGGGGAGGACACAAAAGAGCTCCGTTTCGCGTCCGGGGCCGACGCATCGGTGGCCCAAATTTGGGCCAGGGATGCGTCGCGGCAGACCAAAAAACGGACCGCGGTCCGTTTGCGTCGCCCCGTTGGGCCGTGTTTTTGGCCCTCGCGGACACGAACGGATGCGCGCGGACTCGATGCGTCGACCCGTTGGAGTCAGACCAAAAAACGGACCGCGGTCCGTTTGCGTCGCCCCGTTGGGCCGTGTTTTTGGCCCTCGCGGACACGAACGGATACGCGCGGACTCGATGCGTCGACCCGTTGGAGTCATCCTAAGCTATATATATGCGCTCAAGTGCAACCTCGAGGAATCGCAGTCTACACGGCAAGACAATCCTCACAAGTCACACCTACCCTCCCTCTTCCCCCGGCCGCCGGAATCGTTTCCCGCCGTCGCCCGTCGGAATGGCCACCAAGGGGTACAAGGCTCAAGCTCTGTCGATGACCGCGGCGGGGGAGCGCACTGGAGGCGGCATCAGGGTGCCGATTACGGGGAGCCATCCGCAGCCGCGGCGCGGCCAGATCATGGGGAAGATCATCAAGGACGTGGTGACCGCGTTCGCCAGCGTCGCCGCGGGGCTCGTCGCCCGCGCCGACAAGAACGGCGGCGGTCTCCCGGTCGCCGGCGACGCCGACGGCAAGTGAACGTCCGGGTGTTCCCCTGCATCCGCTCGGTCGATGTGCTCGTTAGCTAGTTGCTAAATATGTGCTCATTTTAGTGCGCGCAGCAGAGGACGGGGCTGAATAATCAACAGCCTCCTACTACTGTACTATTGTTTTTCGTCGCGTCGTCGTTACGGAAGGATTCAGTTGCCATATTTGAGCAAGCAACTGGTCCATCCGTAGTTGTTGCCGCTGCGTTTTTCTCACCATTCGGATCTGGTCGATCTTTTATGTCTTCAGGTTCTGTGTTGTTTGCTCGTCTTTGGTTGTGTGTGTACGGTAGTGTTAAAGGATGAACGGATCAGCGAGTATTATGGCCTGGTCCGCCCGTCCTTGCTTTGCTTGATTGTGTGCTCGTACTACGTACTTTTGGTTCCCTTCTTGTCAAATCAATACTCTGTATTTTGCATTTCGTGTTAGATCTGTTTGCCGATCATAAGATTCTGCTTCAAGTTCTGTCCCATTTTGGCTTAACCTCTGCGTGATGGAAGAGTAGGTACTATTGTACTGTACTACCCTGCAAAAGGTTATTCCCTTTCCATATCATGTGTGCGTGATGCAAGAAAAATGCTCCTAGACTTAGCTCTGAACTCTGAAGTCACTAGCCTCCAAGCTCTTCATCGATCTCCAAGAGAACTCGCGTGTCCAGTCCAAGTGAAGCAATGCGACGCCCAAAGATAACTTGTTGCCGATGCCAAACACTTCCCTTCAACGACTTCCGCAAACTAACACTAAACTAATGAACGTTCGCAGTGGTTGACTTGCTTCCTCCTCAAAGCAACTACCCCCAAGCGGTGTCTCTGCTCAACCTTTTTTTTGCCGAACTTTTTTCAGCTTAGGCGCAAACTATCGAAAATTCACACTTGAGCCGTTGAGCGTCAAGAAAATTCCACTGTCTAGCTTAATTTTTACATTATTTTGAAGAGTCTAAATATTCTTTTCCGCCATTGTGAAAAAACTTAAGTTTGGTGATGCCCCGGACACCCCAAGTCTCCATTAACCATGGACGGTTAATGAACTAAGAATTTATATTGAGCACCACTGTTTTTTCATTAAACTTGGAGCGTCATTTTTTTCTGAAATGGGAGCATAGCCCCCGCCTCTGCATCAGAGTGATGCATACGGCTTTTTATTGCAAAATTTTAAAGTATTAAGAGTATTACAAAACAAAGCAAACATCCAAAGTGACTACAAGCCAACCACGGATAAATATAAAAGTATTAAAGAAGTCAAACATCGAAAGAACAAAGGAGCGTAGATTCTTCGGGCATGTTGCCACCCATCGTGGCAGAGGATAGCTCGCACCACTACCATAAGCCGATTGCAGCCGGCCTCCATCAAAGATCGCTGGTATAGCGGCCAGAGGAAGGACCACATAGTGATCCAATATGTAGCCCTATTGACAACCTGTAGAAAGTGAACGTTTTCAACCCTGTTAAAAACCACATCGTTTCGATTGTTCCAAATAGCCCAAATAAAAGCACAAACGCCAATGTGTCACGACTTTTATTTATCTTATCTAACCCTACAAGTCAAGAGCCAAACATATTAGCTAAGCTTGTTGGAAGTGGAATATTATATGTGAAATGGAGCAGTCTCCATTTTTTATCATGGCCACACCATCATTAAGCTATAGTGGATTTCCGTGGATATAGTCGATAAAGTATTGTATGGAGAAGTTGAAACAATATGTGCTAGGATGTGTGAATAAACTTTTTGAATGAAGTATGATCACATCATACTATACTACTATATATCAAAGATGAGCCTTTAAGCCCTCGCTCGAGGCAGCCACGTGGCGCGCAATGTAGGCTGTAGATGATCTACAGTGCGCGCACATCTACAATGCGCCTACATCTACAGTGCGCAGTGTGCGGCCGCTCCGCGCCGTCCGATCTAGATCCGACGGTCTTCCTTTTCATGATAATACATACATGAAATATATGCGCGTCGACGAGTAGGTTCCATTCCCGTGACCGGTTTCGAGTTTGGTCGACTCTAACTACTTAATTTTGGATCTAAATTCGCAGAAATATTTCAAAAATTTAGTCAAATTCGTCACACTCAGTCATCCGTTTGAATTTTTCTTCCACGAGTAGATGGATACCACCCTTCCAAATAACTTTCATCTTTTAACCTTCTTATTTTGACGGACATATACATATTTCTCTCTAATCTTTAAATTCGTTGTATTTTAGGCTGTGCAATCCGGGTATTTGGATCCAGAAATTTGTCTTTTAGATCTAGCCCAGAATGGCATTTTGTTACCTGCCTGTCACGTACAAAGTTTACGTGGACCGAATTATATTCCTACAATCTCAATTAATAACTCATTCTACAAAACTACGGCACATACCAATACAACGGGCGCGGCGTGCCGCCGGCCACATCACTTTGCACTGTAGATGCGCTTCTACGGTGCAACTCTACAGTGCGCAACCTTCTCCGCACCGTCCGATCTAGATCCGGCAGCCCACACGTCTTTTTGTAAAAAAGCCTCTGCGTTTTCCAAAAATTGTGAATCGGTCCTCCGGTATAAAATATATTCCTACAATCTCAATTAATAACTCATTCTACAAAACTACGGCACATACCAATACAACCGGCACGGCGTGCCGCCGGCCACGTCACTTTGCACTGTAGATGCGCTTCTACAGTGCGCGCCCTTCTCCGCACCGTCCGATCTAGATCCGGCGGGCCAAACGTCTTTTTGCAAAAAAAGCCACCGCGTTTTTCAAAAATTGTGAATCGGTCCTCCGGTATAAAATACACGCGCGAACCCTACGCTTTTTTTTTGCAGAAAAGTCCCCGAGTTTCCTAAAAATTGTAAATCGGTCCTCCGGTATAAAACACACGCGCTAACCTTAGAACCGAAATCAACCTCATTCCCCCCGAGTCGGCCACCTCCGGCCCGCCGCTGCCCAGCCCGCCGTCCCGCCCTGACCTCGGGCCTCCTCCTCTCTCTCCCCGTCGCCCCTCCTCCGCTCCATCCCATCCCGACGCCGCGTCCCCCCACCACATGCACCTCCCGCATGCCACGCTCTTCATCGTCGGCAAGCGGTCTGTGGCGCCAACGGCGACAAGGATAGCTCCCTCGAGGCCTCCTCCGCGGCCGTGTCGATGGGGGGCCCCGCGCCGAGGTCCTGGGCGCTGCCAGCGAGGGATTTCAGCTTCCACCAGCAGCTCTACAGATTCGCGCCGCTGCCGCATGCGCAGGAGATGATGCTGCCGGCGCCGACCACGTCGGGCAAGGCGTCGGCGGCCCATGTCGGCAACTACTTCCCCATAGCGTAGGCCAACCTCAACCTTCTCGCCTCCTTCTCCGGCGGGCTCTGTACCTCCTGAAAACAACGTTAGGTGCCTCTGGCCTGCTATTTTTTTGTTCGTTCGATTTCTCTTTTTTACATCTAAGTTTGAATCAGTATTTTGCAGCAAGAAGGCTGGCAGTAGGATTGCTCCATGGATCATCAAGATCTCAAGGCGAGACACAAAAGGGAAAGATCAAACAGCTCGCAAGGTACAAAATTATTGTAGTACACATTATTTTTTGGTATGCAGAGATGAATCAAGAACAAACTTATGGTTTTGGCAGATTAAAATCTTTAGGACATCTTGGTACAATATCTTTAATCAAATCTCCGAGTCAGCTAAGGATATTTTGTATGAGCAGATAAGTGTGCAAGAATTGTCATACCTTTTCTTCTTCTTTGAATCTGTAGTTCCATTTTTTAGATCCTTTAATTCATGTTGGAAATAAAGTTTTCTTTTCAATCAAAGTACTTTTTGGAATAGATAGCGCTGTTTTTGACACCCAGCTTATTTCCATTAACACTCATGTCCCATAGATCACGATATCAGTAGCCTTTTTCTTATGGTTTTTGATTTATTAAATCCTCACGTACAAAGATTGGTTTTGTATGGAAGATGACATCCTGGCCAATTTGTATGCTTACGTCTCTTTTGTCCGGTCATGATAAATCTGAAAGTTAGGTCTTCTGTACAGTAGTTTCGTACTTTTAACTCCAATTTATTTATGTTGTGTCACCACATGGGCGCGGCGTGTCGCCGCGCAAATTTTCCTAGTCATTTTACATTAGCATGTTCGTTTGTTAAGTTGAAAGGTATTTCACCCGTGTCTTTAATTGAGTTGTCAAATTCTCCAATTAATTGTGGTTGCGATCAGTAGTTGATGAACATTTTGGTGCATGGCATTCTATGCACCGCGACACATTTTGCGAGCTTTATTTTTGTGGTCAATTCCCTTCTTGCTAGCCATTTTCATACTAAGCATGGTTTCGTTTGTTCGTACATCCAAACTCCATTAAGACGAAGTTTCTTACTTGTGTCCACCATATCTATTTATACATGGTATTTCGTTTCCAAATGATTTTTCATCCTCACGCCAAACTCCAAATTTATTATGTGTTGTGTTGCTCACCGCTCATGGGGAGATAATTTGCGGAAGGTCACTCCATGAAGTTGACAGGTCCAAACACTATTTAGGTAGGAAATCAAGAAGCAGAGAGTATCTGCGCCCATGCATAAAAGTTAGGTGCTAAAACAGAAAGAGAAAGAAAAATAATTGTCAGATAGATGGTAGGAAGAACCTTCTCATGAAGGCTGGTAAGAAAAAAGATAAAAAAAATGACTTGGTGTATAAAGATAAAGGCTACGACCAGAAATGTATTCGTGATGCCACGGTTTCACGAAATTCTTGCCAACAGATCAAGTTAACAAGGTAAAAAAAAATGGAAGCAATACACATGGTACAACTCGGCAGCTTTGACTCCACACAACTTTGTACATGCTCCGAATACACCCAGCCACTGTTCAAGATATCGGCCGATATTTCGATTAACCGGCCAATTTATCGCTTATCGGCTTATCGGTGTCAGACCGATAAGATAAACTGGCCGATATGCCGATAAATATGCCGGTTTACCCCTTATTTTTTGGTCGACCGATAAGTTCTCGATAAGCGATATCCCCAACATTTGACCATGCACGAAAATATTTGATATTGGTGCAACTTCGCTTTTGGTGCACGTGTGGAAAGCGGCTTGTGTCCACCATACAAGATCATATGGAATTGGCTTCTTTTACAAAACCTCACAATATAATTTAAGTTTTCTTCTTGTGTAGAATTAGTTTCAGAGAATGACCCGACTGTATTTCAGTTAAACAACTGACAAATGATATCAAATCAAATAAATTGAAACATGCGTTGCACGTCTCCGAGTGGCTAGTCCGCGCAGCGCCCTCGTGCCGTCCTTGACTCCACCGAGGCCGGTATGACTTCTCCTCGCCGTTCCTCGCCGTTCCTCGCCCTGGCGGCCTCGGCACTGACTACATGCGACACTACTCCGCGCGTCGGCCTCGGCACTGACTACTTTCTAGTCGATGGCGAATCAAAATGAACATAATTTATATCAATTTATATTAAACTTTTTTATTTCTTTGGGACGTATTTTTATCATGTTATAATATTAGAAGTATAATTTTCTATTTGTTCATATAGTTTAAACATATAACTATCAATATTACTAAATATTAGTTTATAGGTTTTTGTCTGTAGTGAATCCATTTAAAAAAAAAATTGTATTTTGTAACAAAGTTTGTTTAGAACTATTTTTTCTACAATGCATGATCTATATAATCTATAATTATTTATGGTAAGGATATGTAAAGAGTACGATCTAACAAAATATCTCAATAACAGTTTCTAGTGTATGATTAAGGAAGCATCCTTATAAAAAATTCTAGAGTATAAATTGAAGTAGTGACACTACTTTTACATGGTCAAATTACTACAGCAAGTTAAAGTTTAACAAATTGTACATTCTTTGCACTTGGTATTGAAGCAACATTCTTTAGAATAATCACCAATGAAAAATGTATTGTGGATTCTAGTATATTTGTGTATGTAATTTTTTATATGATATATTCTTATAAAAAAATTGTTATCATCTAGTGTACACAAGTTCCCCGCTAGTTTATGAAATAAAACTTTATTGCACATAATTAAACTAGCTAATAAGTCGATTTATGTACTGCTTGTAGGACTTATGGATAAGAGAATAGCATGGTAATTAAACTTTTTGTCTCATGTCACATTGGTTTATTCTTATGTCCACAGAGGCATGTGGTGTGTATTTGCTTCCGCAAATTAACCATTTATTATGCTAAAGTATTTTATCCTCTCAGTCCCAAAATGTAAGGCGTGCATGGTTTTCATAATTTTGAATTTACGTCTTTGACCACTAATAATATCAAAGTGTATGGATTGAACTTGTAGAAATATGTAAAAAATATCGTTGCATTTTGTCCCGTGTAATACTTTTGTCATATGTGTTTATGGGAAATAGTGGGCTAACATGGGGGCTAGCTATGCATATACATCCATCCATTGGATTATGTATAGAGAGTAGAAAGTAGTAATGCGAGTGCACACAACTAACGGAACAGTGTCAAACCTGTGAGGACCCCAGACTAGCTGTCCGAGATACTCGTTATGCGTACCGCAACAATCACATGATCAGTTTGTTGTTGCACATAACTCGACTTGGCATCACAGTTCACATCCATTACAGTACCGAATACAACTCTTACAATAATAAGGTCATGAAGACCAAGTCTTACATAGGTGCCTTCATGGGCAAAATAACTTCAATCAGCGGAAGCAACAAACGTCGTCGGCCTACTAAGCATGACCTAAATCCCACAGGCAACTGACTAATGAAGATCCTTAGTTCGCGTCGTCGGAGCCATAGTCCTCCTCATCATAATGCTCCTCGAAACCTGGCTAAGACAATAGCCAGAGACGAAACCAATATGAGTACATTTGATTGTACTCGCAAGCTACCCCGAATAGACCATGCATGACTACTTTAATTTGATACAACTTTATTTTTTAGGATAAATCTCTATATCTTTGTTGAAAAAGAAAAGAGTAAAATAACATCTCTATATCTTTATTGAAAAAGGGAAGAGTAGATTTTTGTAGTTTTTCCTCAAAATCAAAACATGTTCTTCCTCAAAACTCCGCCTTGTCGACCATAGCCCTTCATGTGGTTGCACAGGGTATGGTTGGTCGACGTAAGTAATAGGACACAATGTGCTTTTTCATAAAATCTCCATCCTCCATCTCATCTCCAAGTTTTTCATAGCAAAATGCTTGTATCCACAACTCGGGTAAAACTTAGTTTCATCCGAGGTTTGTATAAACGAGTTTTAGTAAAACAAGTGTTTCCTCCTAGTATTTGATAGATAGTACTAACACCTCTATATAGGGTGTCACAATATATATATACTCATATTTTATAAAATGTTTTAGAAATAGTGTTTTAGTGGTACACACCACTTGAGCATTTTTCATGAGTAAAACATGTAAGCCAAAATAGCAGGGTATAATGCATGATCAAAGAGGTGGCTTGCCTTGCTCGACAAAGTGGCCCTGGTCTTGCTCCTCTTGTTCAAAGAATTCCCCTTCCTCGCAAACTCCGGCAACGTTCTCGTCTAATCGTCATAAACAAGTAAAGACACACAATCACACCACTATTCAACCAATCATCACAAAAATACAAACTAAAATTCTACAGATAGCTATTGTCATACACAAGACAAGGCAATTGGATTTAATTCATTTTAATTAACCAATGTTCATGTATGATTTTATTATGGCAGAAACTAGTTATACAAGGATTAATTTACCAAACACTTTCTGTTTCTCACAAAAATACGTCAATTTAGGGGTAACTATTACTGGTTAACCCAAGTTCAACAAAATTGACCTTGGTCCATTTAGGTGCATAATTATTCCCCTATAATTCTTATACTACAGAAAAGGGCATAACACTATTTGATTTACTACTGAACTTCTGTAGTTCCAAAAATTCTACCAAATTAAGGGGAGCTAAGATTTCACAATACTAAGCTAACAAAATTGACTTCATGTCATTTGGAGTCCCAGAGTATCAGAAACAAACAAGTTTATGAATTAAACCTTCTGTACCAATTGATTTATCATGAATTTGTTATTAATACAAATGATATGGGACCAGTACTGTTGGTTAGGCACTTTCATTGGCTTTCCAGAGAATTTTGAATCATAATTTTTGGACTTACATAACTCAAGTTATTAATTTTCTAGCAAGGTTCCAGATTTAAATATTTTTCAGGATTTCCAAAAAGGAAAAAGGCCGGGGAGGGAATCTGGCCCAACTGGGCCGGCCCACTGATTTTCCCGCGCGAGGGAAAAGTTGAAAACCCTGACAGGTGGGGCCTGCCCATTAGTGGCTTGACTTAATAGAAACGGTATGCTGCCGTTGGATTGAAATCCAACGGCCAGCATCAGGCGCACCGGCGGCAACCATAAATGGGTGGCGCCGCCGTGGCCGCGACGGTGGCGAGGGCGCGGTGCTCACCTAGCGCTCCTGGGGACGGTGATGACAGCGGAAGCAAGTGCGGAGAGCCTAGGAAGAAGAATGGCGGGTTGGCGTGGCTTGGGGACGTCCAGAACGGCGACGGCGAGCTAGGCGGCTGCTCCGGTCACAGACTCCCGACGGCGAGCTTCTAGGGGCGTCCCTGTGCACACAAAGAGAGAGAGGGAGAGGTGCGTGAACACTCGGCGGCGACAGAGAGAGAGCAGAACAGAGAGAGGAAGGAGAGAAAGAGAGGGAGAGCAGCACGGCCGCGTCGTCTTCAACCTCGGGGTGGCCGAGCGTGTGCGTGCTTGGCACCTCGGCAGAGACATGGTGACGGCACACCAGCCCTCCTGGCGGTGCAGAGAGAAGGTGGAGAGCAGAGGGAGAGAGCAGAGAGGGGTGTGGCAAGAAAGAGAGGTCCGGGGGTGGTTTATATAGAGGCGGAGGCGGTGCACGGCGGTCTCGGTCCACGGGGGTGAGAGAGGCTGAAATCGCACGCCATTGGCCGCCTGGGGCGGAGCGGCAACGGTGCCGGACTGCCGTTAGGGTTTAGAGGGAGAGGTGAGTGCAGAGGGAGTCACGGCGAGCTCAGGGTGGTTTTTCTCCATCGCGCACCGAATGTGTTCGACCGTTTGATGTCATCACCGTGGGCCACCGGGGGTGACGCAAGCAGGTCAGTGGGGTTGCGGAGAGGATGGTGAGTGGCTGGGCGGCGCGGCGAGGGTTGAGGTGCAGTGTCGGCGGAGAACGCCGTCGGCGCCCATGTGCATGGCGACCTCCGATTGGGCGAGCACGATACGGTGCAGAGGGGCGTATCCGCGCGCGTGGGCAGTGCCCAATCGGGAGAGGGGAGACAGGGGTGCACAATGGCGCTGCCTCGAGCTGTTGCACCCCCCCCCCTTTTATTCTCTTGCCGAGAGTGGTGGCCGGAGGGGAGAGAGAGAGATGGTTCCAGGGGGAAACAGCCAAATTGGCTTGGGCACTCGAGTGGCCTGCACTGCAGGGTGAGAGAGAGAAGGAGAGGGCTCAAATTTTTACAGTTTTACAGTTGAATTCGAATTGAATTTGGATTTTAGGGTTCCTGCCCACCAGGTGTTCGACAGAATGCCTGGCCCAATTCAAACTTGAATTTTGGTGACTGGTGGCTCTAGGTTGACGAAGGAATATCTCCCCAGCAATAGTGCCAGAAACAATGCTTGTACGTCACACGTCAGTTGGGAACCCCAAGAGGAAGGTATGATGAGTGCAGCAGTAAGTTTTCCCTCAGTATGAAACCAAGGTTTAATCGAACCAGTAGGAAAACGAGGTTTGCTTCGAAGGTGTCGGTGAAGGAGTGTAGTGCGGCGCAACACCAGGGATTCCGGTGCCAACGTGGAACCTGCACAACACAACCAAATTACTTTGCCCCAACTTAACAGTGAGGTTGCCAATCTCACCGGCTTGCTGAAAACAAAGGGTTAAACGTATCGAATGGAAGATGATGTTTGTTTGCATAAAACAGTAGAGAACAATGATTGCAGTACATTGTATTTCAGATGTAAAAGAATGGACCGGGGTCCACAGTTCACTAGTGGTGTCTCTCCAATAAGATAACTAACATGCTGGGTAAACAAATTACAGCTGGGCAATTGACAATTGATAAGTGCATATAACATGCATGTGTGAGTTGTGGTGTCTACTATGAGATTCATTTGGGCATTACGACAAAGTACATAGACCGCTATCCAGCATGCATCTATGCCTAAATAGTCCACTTTCCGGTTAACATCCGTACCCCTTCCAGTATTAAGTTGCAAGCAACAGACAATTGCATTAAGTAATGTGCATAATGTAAACAATACATCCATCCTTGAATAAAGCATTGTTGTTTTACCCCTAGTGGCAACAACACATCTACAACCTTAGAACTTGCTGTCACTATCCCAGGTTAAATAGAGGTTGAACCCAACTATCATGCATAAATACCCCCTCTTGGAGTTACAAGTATTCACGTGGCCAAGGCTTCAACAAGTAACGGAGAGCATGCAAGATCACAAATGACATAGACATGATAATATAATATTCAGCTCCACATAGGTATCAATATAAGTCAGATCCCAGCAAACACAACATGTAGCATTACAATAAGATGATCTTGATCATGATAGGCAGCTCACAAGATCTAAACATGATGGCACAAGTGGAGAAGACAACCATCTAGCTACTGCTATGGACCCATAGTCCAAGGATGAACTACTCACGCATCACTCCGGAGGCGGGCATGGCGATGTAGAGCCCTCCGGTGATGATTCCCCTCTCCGGCAGGGTGCCGGGAAGAGCTTCAGAAACCCCCCGAGTTAGGGTTGACGACGGCGGCGGCAGCGAATATGTTCTAGATGAAAGGCTCGGTGTTTTAGGGTTTTCGCGTCTCGGGGAATAAATAGGCGAAGGGGCGATGTCGGCGGACCCCCGAGGGGCCCAAACCACAGGCAGGCGCGGCTGGAGGTGGGGCCGCGCCGCCAGGTGGTTTGGCCACCTCGTGGCTCTCCTTCGTCTCTCCTTCGGACTCCGTGTACGTGCTGGAAAAATAGGGACCTGGCCTTTTGTTTCGTGCAATTCCGAGAATATTTCCAGAAGTAACTTTCTGAAACCAAAAACAGCAGAAAACAGGGAACTGGCACTGTGGCATCTTGTTAATAGGTTAGTCCCAGAAAATGCATAAAAGTGATACGAAGTGTATATAAAACATGTAGCAAATGGTATAATATAAGCATGGAACAGCAGAAATTATGGATACGTTGGAGACGTATCATTGACTTGAGCTTATGGATGACTTTAGAAATGTATAAGAGGATTGGTGTATTTTTCCTGGATTTTTGGTGTGAAGGAAAATAGGGTTTTTAATATTCCCTATGGTTTAAAGAAGAGAAATAGGATTTCATAATTCCAAAATGATTTTAATTTGAAAATATAATTTTGAGAGAAAAAGTGATAAGAATATGAGATGAATATTATATCACCTCCTTGATGGAATTTTCATAAAAGAATTAAATTGTTTTAACCATAGTAGAAAAATAGATAGGAAGATAATTGAATAAGAACATTTTCTTAAGTTAAAATTTTAATTCACGTCCTTGAAGAGTTTTAGAGGTCTTGTTTTAATTTAGGTCACATTCCAAAATTGTTGTCAACTGTGTTTCATAACCTTTTCAAGCAATTTTGATTTATTAACCACACAAGCAAGTGATACGTGCATTTTATATCATCATTTATATAACTTTTAGTATCATACTAGAATGTTATTTGCATGATTATATGATTGTTTCTACATGTTTTAGATGATTTTGGGGACTTTCATACAAAGTCCCTATTTTTGGTATTTAATTTCTGGGAGGCAGAAAACCTCCTTTTTCTTGTCTTTAATGTTTCAGGAGCTACAGGACCTCAAATAATAAAAGGAAAAATACTGCATCAGTTTTTCATCGGGAGAAAGGCAGAGGGAAGAAGACCGAAGAGAGGAGAGCCACGAGGGCCAAATGGGGGTGGCCCACGCGGCCCATGTACCTGGCCGCGTGGGACCCACCAAAAGGTGCCTCGGGCACCTCCTCGCCTGGGGCTTTTTAGCAACGCCTTCGTCTCGCCCGAAAAGGAACGCCCTAATTTTTCCAAGTCCATCCAAGGTCGCGGCGGCGGCGAAACTCCTGATCCCTTCCGAGGGGGGTCAGATCCTGCTGCTCCGAAACTCCGGAGAAGGCGGAAATCATCGTCATCGTCATCACCTCTCCTCCTTGGCGTGGGAGGAGGCCTCTACATCATCACCCCCATCAAGACCAGCACGATCACCATCATCATCACCGTGATCCACTCCGTTCCCCTCGCAGTTTGAGAGTTGCTATACCCTAGATACTTGTCTTGTGCTACTATTCATGTTTGTGATTGAGTACTTGTCATTATTTGGTGGTGAAGTTATAATTTCAGATTGTGTTGTACGACTTATGCCACTGATTATGATCATGTTCGCACATTGTGAGTAGTTCCCGTATGTTCCTGAGGGCATAGGATGAATTGGCATTGATTTATATATGACATGTGTTGGTATTTTGTCAAGAGTTTATCTTTTTATGTGATTCTATGATGGTGTTGTGCGAACGTCGACTACACAACACTTCACCTTTATGGGCTCATAGGAGAACACCGTAGTGTAATGAATTGATGGAGACTTGGGAGGACACGTAAACCTGAGACCGAGTCATGAAGTTATATTATGAGGGTATTAGTATCGGGGACCTTAGAGTGTAATGCTATGGTGGGACTTTAGGTCTTAATAATTCTTGTGCAGTCATTTGCTTGGCCACATGATCCATCATAAGGGGGTGTAGTTTATTTATTTAGCTATACCAAATTATGGCTCCGTCCAAAGAGGATTAAAACTTGACAAGATATTCAACGTGTTGTTTAATAAATCTCTATGCCTAGCATCATCCATGCCGCCCTCGGGAACGTTTGCCACATATAAGTTACACATCACTTGAGCTTGTCCTTTTGCCACATAAGAGGATTGGGCTTTCTCTCTTTGAGAGCTTTCACTTGCTACTATCTGTTATCTGCTCGCAACTATACAACTGAAAATACCAAAAACATCTGCATCTTTTATTGTTTTATTTATCAATCTTACTAACCAATACCTGCAGCTCCTCGTGGGTTCGACAACCTTTTCTAATTGAAAGGTACTACAATTGATCTCCTGCACTTGGGAGCCATCAAGATACTTTTCTGGCGCCGTTGCCGGGGAGCGTAGCGCTATTGGTAAGAAGTTTGGTAAGGAAACTTGAAAGCTGTTTATCTCATTGTTACTATGGCATTTATGAATCGTGCCTCGCTGCATCTTGCTCTATATGAAAGTGCTTATGCCACTACTGCAAAGGTGGTTGAAACTGCTGTGCCTGAGATACCTAAAGTGGGATATAAGATTCCCATGGGTCATGTTAAAAGAGTTATGAAAAATCCATTTACCGGAGATGGAACTAGTGTATGTAATTTTTTATATGATATATTCTTATAAAAAATTTGTTATTATCTAGTGTACACAAGTTCCCCGCTAGTTTATGAAATAAAACTTTATTGCACGTAATTAAACTAGCTAATAAGTAGATTTATGTATTGCTTGTAGGACTTATCGAAAAGAGAATAGCATGGTAATTAAACTTTTTGTCTCATGTCACATTGGTTTATTCTTATGTCCACAGAGGCATGTGGTGTGTATTTGCTTCCGCAAATTAACCATTTATTACGCTAAAGTATTTTATCCTCTTAGTCCCAAAATGTAAGGCGTGCATGATTTTCATAATTTTGAATTTACGTCTTTGACCACTAATAATATCAAAGTGTATGGATTGAACTTGTAGAAATATGTAAAAAATATCGTTGCATTTTGTCCCGTGTAATACTTTTGTCATATGTGTTTATGGGAAATAGTGGCTAACATGGGGGCTAGCTATGCATATACATCCATCCATTGGATTATGTATAGAGAGAAAGTAGTAATGCGAGTGCACACAGCTAACGGAACAGTGTCAAACCCGAGCACACAATTGTATCCGTTAGCAGAAAGAATACCCGCCTGGCTACCTCCTACCCCCCACACACACGCTTCACTCTCCTCACCACCACCACGATGCCCA
This sequence comes from Poa pratensis, assembly GCA_947311845.1. NCBI lineage: Eukaryota > Viridiplantae > Streptophyta > Magnoliopsida > Poales > Poaceae > Poa > Poa pratensis. Next base: position 22,411,681 of record CAMZMU010000037.1, read on the forward strand.
CCTTGCGGCATCGCCGACCTCCACGCTTACGCCGCCTTCTCCCTGCCTTCCCCCGCCATCGCGGAATCGAGTTCCCCGTCAACCATCCGCTCCTCCCCCTCTTCTGTACTTCCCCGCCCCCTTCCGGTTTACAGGAGATGGAACTAAGTCGGGAGATACCTAAAGTGGGATATAAGATTCCCATGGGTCATGTTAAAAGAGTTATGAAAAATCCATTTACAGGAGATGGAACTAAGTCGGCACGCGAGCACATGGAAATAATTGAGGAAATATGTGGCTTATTCAGACTACCTGGTATTTCAGAGGATCCGGTAAAAAGGAAGCTATTGTATTTGTATTTATCTGGTAATGCTCGTGATTGGTACAGGTCTCTGGATGAAGAGGTCCAGAATGAATGGAGTATCTTGAGGAAGGTTTTCTTTCTTAAATATTTTACTCCTAAAGAAGCTTATGATAACCGCTGCTATATATTCAATTTCTGGCCACATCTGGGAGAGAGTATTACTCAAGCTTGGGGAGGTTAAAGGAACTCCTTCGCAAGAATCCATGTCATGATCTTACAAGGAAACTTATATTGATAAACTTTTATGTGAGACTACCTATGAAGCACAAGGAGATTCTGGATAATTCATCTGGTGGAAGTTTTACTAATAACACTGAAGAAGAAGCATGGAATTTATTGGAGACTATTTCGGAAAATACTAGCCACTGGGATCTTGATAAAGGTAATGAGCCATATTTTGATTATAAATATTCATGTGTGATAACCCACAAGTATAGGGGTGTATCGTAGTACTTTCGATAAATAAGAGTGTCGAACCCAACGAGGAGCAGAAGGTGTTGACAAGCGGTTTTGATGGAGGATTCACTGTAAATGCTCTCAGACAAGTTTTTAGGAGTTTTTGATATGACAGATAAATAAAGTATGAGTAAATAAAATGCAGTAATAATAGTTGCAGCGAGTGGCCCAATCCTTTCTACAGCAAAGGACAAGCCGGTTGTTGTACTTATAATGACCAAACGTTCTTGAGGACACACGGGAATATTGTCAAGTGATTTCGCTTCATATAGTTGATTAATCTTCATTGTTTTGATAAGTGTTGTGTGGGTGAACCTATGCTAATGCACCGCCCTTCCTATGACTAATACATACTTGTGATTATACCCCTTGCAAGCATCCGCAAATACAAGAAAGTAATTAAGATAAACTAACCACAGCCTTAAACTTTGAGATCCTGCTATCCCTCATGCATCGATATACCAACGGTGTTCAGTTTCTGTCACTCCGGCAACCTCACAATTGGCAAACGAATACACAATGCATTCCCCTAGGCCCATAAAGGTGAAGTATCATGTAGTCGACGTTCACATGACACCACTAGAAGAATAACACCACAACTTAAGCATCAAACCATTAAATATTACTCAACATAATTCACTACTAACATCAAGACTTCTCTCATGTCCTCAAGAACTAAACGAACTACTCACAAGACAACATACGGAACATGATCAGAGGTGATATGATGATGAATAACAATCTGAACATAAACCTTAATCCAATGGTTTCACCCAATAGCATCAATAACAAGAGTAATCAACACCGGGAGAGTTTCCCCTATGAAATAGACAAGATTCAGCCCTAGATGTTATAGCGGAGACGGGGTGCAGCGGCGGTGATGATGGTGTTGGCGGTGGAGATGATGATGATGATGATCCCGATGAAGTCCAGCTCGATGACGGTGATGATGGCGACGATTTCCCCCTCCGGGAGGGAATTTCCCCCGGCAGATTTCTTCCTGCAGGGGAGCTTTCGCTCTCTGGTGTTTTCCGCCTCGTGGAGGCGGCGGAATATTTCGATGGCCCTCCTCTGTGTGTTAGGGTTCCGAGGGGGTCAAGTACACGAAGGGGGAATGGCTGAGGTGGGCCAGGGCCCCCAAACCACTTGGCGGCGCGGCTGGTGGGCCCGCCGCGCCAGCTGGTGAGGAGGGCCCACCTTGGCCCTTCTCAGCCTCCCCTTTTGGCCTCCTCCATCTTCTGGTAAAATAGGGACTTCCATATGTCTCCTTCGATTTATTGATCTTCAGAAATAGTGCATCTCGACGGTGCTTTTTCCAGCAGAATCCTGACTCCGGTGTCCAATCTATTATATAATTAAAACACAAGACATTCAATGGCTCAGATTAGACAAGAAATAAGGAACGGTTAAGATTGATAGTATGTGGAACGCTAAACAAGACGTATACAAGTTGGAGTCCAGGAAACGAATCGTTTTTTTTTTTGCACTTGAAACGAATCTATTTGCATGATGGATTTCCCTGACACACGGAGAAGCATCCATAGCACGCACGTCTACACGTTTTAGACCATAAAACTCCACGATCGCAGCCACAGTCCGATCATAGATTGTGAGCTTCAACCAATGCGACGACACCATGACCACGATCCCATCAAGCAGCCCGGCGGCCGGCCAGCGGCGGATCGACGGCACGGCAGCGATGCATGCAGCAGGGCGGCGGATCGACGGCGCGTACGGCAGCGATGCATGCAGCAAAAACTACAGCTTCCACCTAGCAGACTTCTCATCGGCGAGCCGCCGCATCACGCACGAAGCAGCAAACTACATCGCCGCAAGAAGCATGCGTTGGTGGAAACTGCAACTCGGTGCCTACCACGCATGTATCCTGGGATTTCTTCATATCACTCTATCGCCCACCCAGATCGGTTTCCGATTTGATGTCTAGGCACCATTACGTGCTGATGATTTTTTTTTTTGACAAGATTACGTGCTGATAATTCGGTTTTGCTTTTTTTTTTCCAGCGAGCGCAGAAACTTCCACCATCGGGGATGCCTGACTGCATATGGTGCTGGCGTTTAGATTGATTCTCTAGCATGCACGTATCTAGGTATCCTCGCCCCCTAGCAAATTTTTTTCTCACTGGTGACTATTTTAGAAGGACAGATCCAATAATTGTTCTTATAAATTAATTTGATTTCTGTTTGCATTGATTATTTTGAATTAATCAGTTTATCGATAAGCAGTGTCAGCAGCAATTTGAAGCGGAGATATGGGCCAGCAACGTTGGCACGTCCAGCGGATCAACAGAAGATAACAACAACGCCGTCAACTACAGGTAACATCCAGTCCATCACCAACTCCATGTGTGTTTTCGATGTAGAGACACAGATACACTTTTTTACTTCTTAGGAACAACCTACAAAGAACTACATCATATTTGTTAAAAATTATCGATTTCCTTACGCCGTCAATTACAGGTAACATCCAGTCCATCACCAACTCCATCTGTGTTTACTTCTTAGGAACAACCTACAAAGAACTACTTCGTATTTGTTAAAAAAATATCGATTTCCCTGGGCATAAATTTGCTCTACTGCGTCCGCTTAATTTCTGCAGCCGCCGCCGTTGATTTCAACGAATGATCAGTTACCGATATTATTCTCACATTGATTTGTCCGTTGTAATCCATATGCATGGAGTCAGCACGCATCATCAAGCATGCTGTCCGTCCTGGAGCTGATCCAACGATAGAAAGGTATGATCCCATCTACTAGCATGTCCAGATTTACTGATCAGTCATGTATATTCTGACACATATTTTATCTCAGGATTGTTGATTTACAAGAGGAGGACGTGTGCAGCCAATCTTTGAGAAGATTTGACGCCATATGTGAGGCTGCCGCGAGATAGACATTGGCGGACTGGTGATGCAGCTGGTCATTTCGTCGACACATTAGAAACTCTCTACGCCCAATCATCACGTAAGAATCTATGTACCCTCAAGTTCTTTGCTCTAGATATAAGTTTATCTGCACTCGGTGCATCCTCAAGCTATACTGGTGCTGGATTGGTGTTATGCGTTCCACTTCCTAATTAAGATGAGCATGGATGTCATCAACATATTAATCACGTTTTCACTCTCCGTTAAGTCTACATCGAGGTTTTGTTCTGATTGCTTCAGTGTTCTTTTGGTCGCTGTATTAGGGCCAACTATCTAACACAACGAGATAATATTTGGTTATGCCTTGCTTATTGCTAGCTTTCTATGTTAGCCTTAATGGCTTTATTTAAATTTCTCAATGCCATGCATCTAAAAAAGGCTCAAAATAGTACTGAATTATTTCACTATGCTTTTTGTTTGCATCTAGAGTTTACTTGGGATTTGTTTAGTTGTGACTTCTCGGTCCGGAATGCAGATTTCTGCATGCGGGTTAAAGAAACGGATGAATATATTTGTAGTCTCAAGCATGAATAAAATATGGTATGTGTCTTATTTTTTTTGTTATATATAGTACATATATATCCTCTCTTCTTTCCGCATCGATATGTCTTATTTTTGGATTGTACACGCATCGTATGCACAGTCGGCGACGTGATCGCTGCTATGTTAACTATATGCATGTTGTCGCCGGCCGACCCGCGGTGCAATCGGTGGCATAGATGCAAGGCTTCACGAATCAAGGTATCAATATTGGATTACTCAACCGGCTGATTCATGCATGTAACAACCTTCATCTGTAGTTGCATGTTCGGTTAAGATTTGTACGATAGTGCCATGGTCGCCGGATCGACGCCGCGACAGCTCCCATGGCCAGTGTGTCGGCAGGTGGTGTTGGTGCTCCTAATGAATGAGGAAAACCATTATCGTCGAGCGAGCGGACCACCGTCCCCGAAGAACTCCAGCAGCATGTCCTAGCAAAGAAAACGAGCTTCATGCCGTTCTGGCCGATGTCGATGGAGTACACGCCTTGCGAGCATGGAGCTCCCGACCAGATGATGGAAGACATCAGTACTATACCAGATGATCCAGTTATAGGAGCACCCGAGAGGATTCCGTCGGCCTGGCGTACTGGACAAGACGATCAAAGGAATCAGAGAATAGCGCTCCATGCGTGGGCAGGGACTCACGTCACAATGGCATGCATGGTGGTGAACGGAAACAGTTTGGATTCGTTTTATGCTGATCTGTGGAAACTATACATATTTTTCTTACACGTTCTTGGTTCAATTGCTAAATATGTTTTCTCTATTTGCATCGTATGACATGAATTTGAGAAATATACACAGATATATTCGTTACGTGTGCAGTCTGTGATTGATATTGAGGGTTAGTTTACGGTCTAGATCATTATTGCTGGAATTTGTGGAGTTGTCACGAGCGATTTGGACATTGAAGAAAAGGATAGCATCATGCCTCTTTTTTTAATCTACGTCTATTCCTTTGAATTGTAAAAGCATTAAATTTTTGTTCCAAGTATATATCAGTTTAAGTTTTCGGTAGCATGAGTTTACCAAGTACTTTACTCACCGCAGTAATATATTTTTCCGTATCAGTGATGCTAATGACAAACACTAACTGATTTTTTCTTTCTAGGATGTGTTTACACAAACTGATACATCAATGGTTGATTTCAGTAATTAAATAGAATTTTCATGAACTGGACGAGTCATTCAAAGTGGAGGATGCCCCGGTTCCATATTGGAGTCAAGGCCAATTGTAGACATTTCGTTACAAGAAACATATCCACAGACTTTGACTCTTTGGACAGGACAGTCGAAGATCTGATAAATAATCGAAAGCTTCTTTTCAGTAACGTTTGGAGAGGTTGATCAATTGCTCCAAAGAATTCGTCAATATCACAATTGCTACAAAAATCTCTGTACGTATCAAAAGTTTGATTTTCCTCACATCATAACTTTTGTGGAAGCCAACCTTTTGTAGTTTATGTTCCATGTGCAGCTAATATAGTCTCTCCTCCAATTAGATGTGAAAGACTGAATTTAAATGAAAGACTTCAGATTTTGTTGGCCATGTTGCATCAGCAAATATGTTTAGCAGATATATTTATAATAATAAAGGTAACGTTTCCAGCTTGAGAACTAAGTTCCTTTTTCAGTTTTTAAATTGTGGCATAACAATAGTAGTAATGAAAGGAATTAACCAAGGAAAATATATGTAATTTAAACCTCAAAAAATGTAAATGACAACAGTAATTACAATACCGAGCTGATGATATCGCGACCGACTAGGACACCCTGAGATGAACGTGATAGGATGTTTTTTTCAGAATGTGGAGCTGTTAAGAGTGAAAAAACATATCCGTGTCTATAGTACAAGATACATGAAAAAATTACTTTACCAGCAAAAGACACAATTGATTGCTGGAATTTTAAACAATAAAAATAATGGTACGTCCAACTTATGCATAAGAAAATTCGGAAGCCTAAACAATGAAGGTTTTCAGGTTTTGCATTTTAACATGTACATATGTTATATCCGGAACGTGGAAGCAATTTGGCAGCTCAATAAACCGATTATCCTAAATTATTCTTATACTTTTCACCGATTTTAAGTTTTTATATTAAAGTATCTAGAAAAAATTTATACATAAGATAAGAATATTTAAGTTATATTTCAACGCTAGCCGCGCAGTTGCGCGGGCCACCCAGCTAGTTCTCCATTATTCATCAAACATGCAAAATAGGTAAAATAACATAAGTAATACTTCTAAATATGAAATATATCGATGAATAACAGTAAATTATGATATAAAATAGTGATGCGAAATGGACGTATCAATGCGTAGAGAATTTCTCTACTTCTATCTGTTTAAAAATCTGAGTGATACTTTTGGTCTTGATCCTTATGTTATAATTGAAATAGCTAAAGGTTTTGCTGATCATATCTGTGTTCCAAAAAGTGGATTTGAAGTTTATGTTGAACCTGTTAAACAATCTATTGTTGTTCCTAAAGTTATTAAACAGGTTGAACCAATGTCATCTGTGACAATTGAGGAGTATGTTGAACCACCTCCATTTCCAAACCAAGTTAAGGAGAATTTACTTAAAGCTGTTACTAACAAGAGTAACAAAAGATGTTCTCAGCCTTATGAACAGGTGGAAGTCAACACTCAAATTTCTGTTATCAAGCAACTAAATGAAGAAGACCCAGTGGATGTTTATCTATGTGAAGATGCTACCAAAGTCATCAAAGGTAATTCGGCCAAAGTTGGGAAACCTGTTATATCATGCTCTATTGGGACTTCAAGTTATCATGGTCTATGTGATATTGGAGCAAGTATTAGTGTCATTCCATATTCTCTTTATCTTGAGATCAAGCCTGATATTGATCCCATTGTTATGGAAGAGACAGGTATGACAATTCAACTTGCTAATAAAGATTATATTAGTCCATTTGGAATTGTTAGAGATGTTGAAGTATTGATTGGCAAAATAAAATACCCTGCTGATTTTATTGTGCTTGGTTGTCCTCAAGATTCATTTTGTCCTATCATTTTTGGTAGACCTTTCTTACATACTGTTGGTGCTGAAATTAATTTGCCTAAAGAGAAAGTGTTTATTAAATGTGCTGGTGAGAAACTTGAATTTAACTTTTCCAAATTTGCTGATAAACATGTTGAGAAAGAGCCAATTCCTAATAATTTAATTGAAACTCTTGCTCATATAGCTGTAGCTTCAACTGATGTTGTAGAACGTTATATGCTTAATCAAGATGAACCATTTAATGATGAGGAAAAAGAGGCTTTGGAACAAATATTATGGCAACAACCACCACAATTACAATTGCATATCCCACCTGATAATTTAGGAGTGCTACCACCACCTAAAGGGGATCCTAGTTTTGAATTGAAACCTTTGCCTGCAAATCTGAAATATGCATATTTGGATGAGAAGAGCATATATCCTGTCATTATTAGTGCTAACCTTTCAGCTGAAGAGGAAGAGAAATTACTTGATGTGCTAAAAGCTCACCGACCAGCCATTGGATACTCTCTTGATGATCTTAAAGGTATAAGCCCCCTCTATGTATGCATAAAATTAATCTGGAGGAAGATGCAAAACCTGTTGTTGATTTTCAACGCCGCCTCCATCCAAAAATGAAAGAAGTGGTAAGGAAAAGGTAATAAGACTTATTGAAGCTGGTATCATTTATCCTATAGCTGACAGTAAGTGGGTTAGTCCTGTTCATTGTGTTCCTAAAAAGGGTGGAATGACTGTTGTTCCAAATGAAAAGGATGAACTTGTGGCTCAACGTACTGTAGTTGGTTATAGGATGGTTATTGATTTCAGAAAATTGAATAAAGCAACTCGAAAAGATCATTATCCATTGCCATTTATTGATCAAATGCTAGAAAGGTTGTCTAAACACTCTCACTTTTGCTATCTAGATGGTTATTCAGGTTTCTCGCAAATTCCTGTCCATAAGGATGATCAAGAAAAGACCACTTTTACTTGCCCATATGGTACTTTTGCTTACAGGAGAATGCCATTCGGTTTATGTAATGCTCCTGCTACTTTTCAAAGATGCATGAATGCTATATTTGCTGATTATATTGAAAAGATAATGGAGGTTTTTATGGATGATTTTTCTGTGTATGGTACTTCCTTCGATAATTGCTTGTTCAACCTTAACAAAGTTTTACAGCGTTGTGAAGACCAACACTTGGTTCTTAATTGGGAGAAGTGTCACTTCATGGTTACTGAGGGTATAGTTCTTGGGCATAAGATTTCTGGAGAAGGAATAGAAGTTGATCCAGCAAAGATTGAAGCTATTGAAAAACTACCATATCCAAGGGACCTCAAAGGTATAAGAAGTTTTCTTGGGCATGCAGGTTTTTACCGTAGGTTCATTAAGGATTTCTCCAAAATATCAAAACCTCTAACCAATCTTCTGCAAAAGGATGTTCCTTTCTCTTTTAATGATGATTGCATTGAGTCCTTTAATATTTTGAAGAATGCTTTAATCACTGCTCCCATTATTCAACCTCCTGATTGGAACTTGCCTTTTGAAATTATGTGTGATGCTAGTGATTATGCAGTTGGGGCTGTTTTGGGCCAACGTGTTGATAAGAAACTGAATGTTATTTATTATGCTAGTAGAACACTTGATGCTGCTCAAAAGAATTATGCTACAACTGAGAAAGAATTTTTAGCAGTACTGTTTGCTTGTGACAAGTTTAGACCTTATATTACTGATTCAAAAGTCACAATACATACTGATCATTCTGCTATTAAATACTTGATGAATAAGAAAGATGCTAAGCCTAGACTAATAAGATGGGTACTTCTATTGCAAGAATTTGATTTACACATTGTTGATAGGAAAGGGGAGGATAATCAAGTTGCTGATCATCTCTCTAGGATGGAAAGCATACCTGATGATCCTATTCCTATTAATGATAGCTTTGTTAATGAACAACTTGCAATTGTTAATGTTTCTAGTGCTAAAGTTGCATCTCCTTGGTTTGCCAACTATGCAAATTTTATTGTTGGTAAAGTTTTGCCTCCACACTTCACTTCTCAACAAAGAAAGAAATTCTTTTATGATCTTAGACATTATTTTTGGGATGATCCTTTCCTCTATAAGAAAAGTGTGGATGGTATTATTAGACGTTGTGTACCTGAGCATGAACAACAGGCTATTATAAGAGATTGTCATGACAGTCCCTATGGAGGGCATCATGCAGGAGATCGCACAGGAGCAAAGGTATTACAATCTGGTTTCTATTGGCCTACTTTATTTAAGGACTGTGCTGAATATGTTAAATCTTGTGATAAATGTCAAAGAGTAGGAAACATTGGTAGGAGGAATGAAATGCCTATGAATTATTCATTGCCACTTGAACCATTTGATGTGTGGGGTTTTGACTTTATGGGTCCTTTCCCAGAATCAAAGACAAAGCATACTCACATTTTGGTTGCAGTTGACTATGTTACAAAGTGGGTGGAAGCAATTCCAACCAAAAGTGCAGATCATGCCACAGCAATGAAGATGCTCAAGGACATCATTTTCCCCAGGTTTGGTGTTCCTAGGTTCTTAATTACTGATGGTGGTTCTCATTTCTTGCATGGTGTTCTTAGAAAAACTTTGGCAAAATATGATGTTAACCATAGAATTGCATCTCCTTATCATCCTCAAACAAGTGGGCAAGTTGAATTAAGCAATAGGGAAATTAAACTCATTTTGGAAAAGACAGTGAATAAGTCTAGATCTGATTGGCCAATTAAGATTAATGATGCTTTGTGGGCTTATAGAACTGCTTTTAAAAATCCTATGGGAATGTCTCCTTATAAAATGGTTTATGGAAAAGCTTGTCACTTACCTGTTGAACTAGAACATAAAGCTAGATGGGCTATTAAACAACTGAACTTTGATTTTAAAACTGCGGGAGAAAAGAGAATTCTTGACCTAAACCTACTTGACGAATGGAGAAATGAAGCTTATGAAAGTGCCAGGATGTTTAAAGAAAAAGTTAAGATTTGGCATGACAAGAAAATTAAGAAAAAGGAATTCAAAGTAGGTGATCAAGTTTTATTGTACAACTCTCGTTTCAAGTTTTCTGCAGGGAAGCTAGCTTCAAAGTGGCAGGGACCATTAGTGATACAGGAGGTGTACCGTTCAGGAGCTATCCGACATGAAAGGTAAACCTCATGTAGTCAATGGACAACGCCTTAAACCTTATATTGCAGGAAAGAGCTTCATCGGAAGGGTGGAGGAGTTGAATTTACAAACACCGGAGAGGTAATTGAGAGAAACCGTGCAGTTCAGAAACCCTAAATCAATAGAAGGTAACTTTGTGTTGGAAAGTTTCTCGGAATTGCATAAAATTTTACGGAGGTCAATTTTTATGGAAATCATCGTATGGGACAAGAAAACTGGACGAAACGGAGACCCGAGGGAGGAAAGAGAGGGGCCCACGCGGCCCATGTACCTGGCCGCGTGGGGCTATCCCTTTTCCACCTCGGAGTCCTTTTCGTCTCGTTTTCGATCCCGACGCTTCGTCTTGACCTAAAAACCCTCAATATATACTCCTCTCTGCCGATCTAATCTCGCACCGAGCGTTCTCGAGCGATCTTTGTTTCTGCTGTTTCTGCCTGTCAGGTTTTAGCCATGTCTTGCTCCGGATCCAACCAAGAGGGGGAGAGCTCTCCCAAGGAGGGTGTTGTGAACCGCTACCTCAACTCCGTGATGACACCACCGAAGACCGTGTGCTTCAAGGAGGGCGTGATGCTCGTGGAGGAGGTGAAGGCTCCCAAGGCCACCGGCACGGTGGAGGAAAGGCTGGATGAGTTAGGGACAAGACCTTCAGGTATGGCACTGTGGTTTACCGCAGCCTTGATGCTCACCACTTCATGAACCTGGAGCTGGAGAAGAAGGTTGAAGAGTACAAGAAAAGGCTTGAAGATCTGGAAGATAGGTACAAGGACGTCATCAACAAATGGGAGAAGTTCCAATGCTTCATGTGGGATGTAGAGAACCAGAACTGCGAATATGAAGAACGCTTCAAGAAGATTGCAGCAGCCGCCACCCTCAGGTACAATGATCCACCTACATCTTTCCGTGATGGAAGGCCTTTCCCATGGAAGATGGCTGAATGGGAGGAAGAATATGAGAAGGAGGAGGCTGCAGCAAAGGAGAATCTGGAGGAACGCCAAGCTTGGGGGAGTTCCATCTAGTCTTTCTCTTTATCAATCTATCATATCTATCTAGTCATGGTGTGCTTTGCTTTTATCGATTAGTTATCAATATCTCTTAGGCGTGTGTGAGCTCATGGAGCATTATCATGTATCCCTATCTTATGGTTTATCAATGAATATTAAAGTATGGTGTCATCCATGATTCTCTTGTTTGGGGATTTATGGGTAACACTCATGCAAATGAGCGTGGCATATTTAGAATTTCAATCACATCTTGCCTTGAAATTAATTAACTTGAGTATGTTGGACAATTATAGAATTATCTCAATATAGAAGAAGTAAAAAGACTTGTGAATTAATAGTTTGAGGTTAAGATATAGTCTTGTAGGATAAGAAGTTGAGAAGACTTAATGAAAAGGATATAAAACACTCTTGTTACAACCTAGTATCTTTTGAGCAAATTAATGATCATGGATATTTCAATACTTATGCTCTTGAATGTGAATGAAAGGAAGGCACCTGAAATTTCAGCTAGCCATGGAAAGTGTAAGAAAAGGGTTGTGTAGAGCATGGGAACTTGATTGAGATATCCATGACTAAAGTTTGCACTAGTTACTAGTCAAGCAAGAGTGATAACAATTTTTATATCTATCTGTCTTTTCATTTGTCTTCTTTTGAACTTGTTATCCAATGAGAGTTTATCTTGTCTTTGAATTTCAGCAAAGTATAAAAGATTATAATGCTTGCCATGAAGAGCAAAAGCATGTGAAAAACAATATGATTCGATTGTCCAACATACAATGGTTATTTGCTTTCAAAAGTAAGGGGTGATTGCTAGAGTTCTACTTATGTTGCCCTCATATGTATGAGTTTTAGATCATTAATCTTATCTTGCAATTGAATATGATGATGATACAATGCCCGTATTTATTTATCAACCATAAGTCCATTGATGCATGTAATGATCTATGTCCTTACTTACTCGAGGACGAGTAAAGGTTTAAGCTTGGGGGAGTTGATACGTGCATTTTATATCATCATTTATATAACTTTTAGTATCATACTAGAATGTTATTTGCATGATTATATGATTGTTTCTACATGTTTTAGATGATTTTGGGGACTTTCATACAAAGTCCCTATTTTTGGTATTTAATTTCTGGGAGGCAGAAAACCTCCTTTTTCTTGTCTTTAATGTTTCAGGAGCTACAGGACCTCAAATAATAAAAGGAAAAATACTGCGTCAGTTTTTCATCGGGAGAAAGGCAGAGGGAAGAAGACCGAAGAGAGGAGAGCCACGAGGGCCAAATGGGGGTGGCCCACGCGGCCCATGTACCTGGCCGCGTGGGACCCACCAAAGGTGCCTCGGGCACCTCCTCGCCTGGGGCTTTTTAGCACGCCTTCGTCTCGCCCGAAAAGTAACGCCCTAATTTTTCCAAGTCCATCCGAGGTCGCGGCGGCGGCGAAACTCCTGATCCCTTCCGAGGGGGGTCAGATCCTGCTGCTCCGGAACTCCGGAGAAGGGGGAAATCATCGTCATCGTCATCACCTCTCCTCCTTGGCGTGGGAGGAGGCCTCTACATCATCACCCCCATCAAGACCATCACCATCATCATCACCGTGATCCACTCCGTTCCCCTCGCAGTTTGAGAGTTGCTATACCCTAGATACTTGTCTTGTGCTACTATTCATGTTTGTGATTGAGTACTTGTCATTATTTGGTGGTGAAGTTATAATTTCAGATTGTGTTGTACCACTTATGCCACTGATTATGATCATGTTCGCACGTTGTGAGTAGTTCCCGTATGTTCCTGAGGGCATAGGATGAATTGGCATTGATTTATATATGACATGTGTTGGTATTTTGTCAAGAGTTTATCTTTTATGTGATTCTATGATGGTGTTGTGCGAACGTCGACTGCACAACACTTCACCTTTATGGGCTCATAGGAGAACACCGTAGTGTAATGAATTGATGGAGACTTGGGAGGACACGTAAACCTGAGACCGAGTCATGAAGTTATATTATGAGGGTATTAGTATCGGGGACCTTAGAGTGTAATGCTATGGTGGGACTTTAGGTCTTAATAATTCTTGTGCAGTCATTTGCTTGGCCACATGATCCATCATAAGGGGTTGTAGTTTATTTATTTAGCTATACCTAATTATGGCTCCGTCCAAAGAGGATTAAAACTTGACAAGATATTCAACGTGTTGTTTAATAAATCTCTATGCCTAGCATCATCCATGCCGCCCTCGGGAACGTTTGCCACATATAAGTTACACATCACTTGAGCTTGTCCTTTTGCCACATAAGAGGATTGGGCTTTCTCTCTTTGAGAGCTTTCACTTGCTACTATCTGTTATCTGCTTGCAACTATACAACTGAAAATACCAAAAACACTGCATCTTTTATTGTTTTATTTATCAATCTTACTAACCAATACCTTCAGCTCCTCGTGGGTTCGACAACCTTTTCTAATTGAAAGGTACTACAATTGATCTCCTGCACTTGGGAGCCATCAAGATACTTTTCTGGCGCCGTTGCCGGGGAGCGTAGCGCTATTGGTAAGAAGTTTGGTAAGGAAACTTGAAAGCTGTTTATCTCATTGTTACTATGGCATTTATGAATCGTGCCTCGCTGCATCTTGCTCTATATGAAAGTGCTTATGCCACTACTGCAAAGGTGGTTGAAACTGCTGTGCCTAAGATACCTAAAGTGGGATATAAGATTCCCATGGGTCATGTTAAAAGAGTTATGAAAAATCCATTTACAGGAGATGGAACTAGTGTATGTAATTTTTTATATGATATATTCTTATAAAAAATTTGTTATTATCTAGTGTACACAAGTTCCCCGCTAGTTTATGAAATAAAACTTTATTGCACGTAATTAAACTAGCTAATAAGTAGATTTATGTACTGCTTGTAGGACTTATCGAAAAGAGAATAGCATGGTAATTAAACTTTTTGTCTCATGTCACATTGGTTTATTCTTATGTCCACAGAGGCATGTGGTGTGTATTTGCTTCCGCAAATTAACCATTTATTACGCTAAAGTATTTTATCCTCTTAGTCCCAAAATGTAAGGCGTGCATGATTTTCATAATTTTGAATTTACGTCTTTGACCACTAATAATATCAAAGTGTATGGATTGAACTTGTAGAAATATGTAAAAAATATCGTTGCATTTTGTCCCGTGTAATACTTTTGTCATATGTGTTTATGGGAAATAGTGGGCTAATATGGGGGCTAGCTATGCATATACATCCATCCATTGGATTATGTATAGAGAGAAAGTAGTAATGCGAGTGCACACAGCTAACGGAACAGTGTCAAACCCGAGCACACAATTGTATCCGTTAGCAGAAAGAATACCCGCCTGGCTACCTCCTACCCCCCACACAAACGCTTCACTCTCCTCACCACCACCACGATGCCCACCTTGCGGCATCGCCGACCTCCACGCTTACGCCGCCTTCTCCCTGCCTTCCCCCGCCATCGCGGAATCGAGTTCCCCGTCAACCATCCGCTCCTCCCTCTCTTTTGTACTTCCCCGCCCCCTTCCGGTGAACTGCCATGCCGCAGCGAAGCTCCATGGCCGTTGCCGGATGAGCGGGACGCATAGCAGGAGAGGGACGACCCTGATTTTTTTAAGTCGTTGATTTCGGTGCAGAGGTGATGTCTTTTTTCTTGTGTTTGTTTTCTCCTGAATATTCATTTTTTGCCCGTGATTTTCTGTCCCATCCATTGTCTCCATTTCTTCTCTAGTTTTCGCCCAGATCAATAATAAGCTAATGCACAAAAATACCTCTGTGGTTGCCTTTGTTCAACCATTCCTTCCAACACATGCATGGCCTATGAAAATGGGAGAAAAGCAAGATACAGTTGCTTCGGCTGCCACAGGAAATACATATAGGCGACAAAGCAGAACAACTTTTCATTTGTTGTGTGTTACCGTGTGGTGGTACACGACGGCTACTCGTCCGTCCACAACAAAACACATATGCAAATCGATGGCACGCACATCGTAGCGCCGAGTTTTCGCACACCAAACCCACCATGCATGCATGTGACGGAAGCCACGCACAGCGTCAACGCAAGAAAACACTATCTACTAGAGACCAAATAGGCATGGTGATCCATGGAAAAAAATAGCGCGATTAGATAGCACGCTATAGCGTTTCAAGAATTGTCTCGCTAAATAAATCGTGTACAATATCTCGCTAATAGCACGTTATAGCACGCTAATAGCATATTTTAAGGCCGGCGCTATTTTTCTATAGCGCGCTATTTTTTTCCTTGTATCTGATTACTCTCTATATCTGACTGTCGCAGGGTATGCATAGCTAGCCATGAGACTAACAAATCCACGTTGATGTATAATAAGACACTTATTTTTGGACGGAGTGAGTATTTAGCTATAAACATGTACTCGTTTATTAACATCCGACGGGCCTAACCCTATCATAAGTTGTTTCAGAGCACATGCTTGCTGCAACTGGCTCATCTCCGACTCGACTCAGCAAAACTATACCCATTCCGGTTCCATAATTCTTTTTGGAGTAAAATCAGTACAAAAATTATAGAACGGGACGAATGTTATTTTAATCCTTACATCATGTTAGCATTATTTATAGGAAAAGTGTATTTTAATTAAACTTGCTCTTATAGTGCAGTATGAAGAATACATAGAAGTTTGCAATCTTTCCCCTCCTTCCCCTCCGTGAACAGTTCTCAGAGGCGAAGAAGGGCGACTCCACTTTTCCACCGCATCCGCCGGCGAGGCCGTGGGTTCCCTCCCCCTCCGTCGGCCGCTCCGGCGGCGGGAGGGTGGGGGAACCCCGGATCTCTGCTTTGGCGTGTATATACGGTGTGGATAGTTAGGTCTCCGGCTGGCGGCGCTGTGGAGGCGGGGCGTTGTCGGTGGGGAGTTTGGTGCTGCTGTTCTGCCTCCTCCGCGTCGTTGTCCTTGGTGATCTCGAAGGTGAGCAGCCAACTTTTGGTGCTCCGGGCTCTTCGGGCTCGGGGAGTTTCTCTTCCCTCTGCGTGGGCGGCGAGGCGATGTCGTCGCCCGTGCGGGTTGGGGATTTTGTCCTCCGGCTCCATCTTCGCTGTGTCGTCGTCTCCTCCAGCGGCGCCACGGAGCTTGTGAGGTGGTGTGTAGGAGGTGGTGCTTGGGCTCGGTGGGGCGTGTGCCTCGGGCTCCCCTGGCCGGCCGTGGTGGCGAGGGGGGGAGCGGCGGGGGCGGCATGCTTCCTTCTGGCGGCTCTGGCGTCTGGTTCTTCGTGGCTCCTCCAGCCAGCCGTGGAGGTGAGGAGAGGAGTCACCTGGAGGTGGTGCGCTGGAGTGGAGGGGTCTGGTGCTGAGCTGAGGTGCTGGGCTGGTTGGCGCGGTGGTGGTGGATCTTCTGGCACGGCCTCGCCGCCCCGGCGGAAGGCGGTGTTGGTGCTGGGCGTGGGGTGGCTAGGCCGTGCTCGTTCATCGACAAAATCGCGTTGCTCGCGGCGTGTGGATCATGCGGCTGTCTTCAATGTTGGAGGTCATCCTTCTCCCAGGTGGCAAGTGGTTCGTCTTCTTCTTCTCCGGAGTTCGCCGGCGTCGACGAGGTTTGGTGGTTCAGCTGCTTCTTGCTGCTGTAGTGTTTTCAGTTCAGCTCCGTCTGTACGGGCTGGCGTTTGTTCTTCTTCTCTGTATCCTGTTTTGTACGCTGGTCTGTACTCCCCTCTTTCAAAAAAAAAAAAGAAGTATGAACATCCGAGGCGCCCATCCACTAGCTACTCGAGCTAGCATTTCGTGGCGAAGAAAGCAAAAGCGCACGAAGCACCACGCCGGCAGATACGATCCTCGAAATGATTTGCTAGCATCACTGACAGCGTCACTGACTTCACGAGCGAATGACGCGAGTCGGCGAGTACGTCGTCCCCATATTTCTTCTTCTTGCGAGCCAAGCAAAGTGCAGATAAAGGTAGGCCCAGGGCTCGACCGACCACGGCTGGATATCCACGAATCCCACTGAGTCACTGACACGTCCCCACCTCAGTTGAGTCAGTGACTGGAGGACCCACCTGTCACAGAGACATCAATCGTCCACACTCCTGGGTAGCGAACCCAGCGGTGGGACCCCCGCCAGCGCACTTTGGGCCCCACCAACTCTGCGCTTTTTCCCGCCGGCTCTGCATCTCTGCTCACGGCCATCGCCTATATATCCAGTGCAGCCCTACTGTAACAGAATCCACACGGACAGTCAGACACAGCACACCTTGCCTCCCTCTTCTTGCCCCCAGCTAGCTGCACGCACCGCCGGAATCGCCTACCTCGACGATGTCCACCAAGGGGTGCCAGGCTCAAGCTCCCGCCGGCGGCAACAGGGCGCCGACTGCTGGGAGCCAGCCGCAGCCGCGTCGCGGCCAGATCAAGGAGAAGATCATCAAGGACGTGGTCGCCGCGGTCGCCAGCATGGCCGCGGGGCTCGTCGCCCGAGCCGACAAGAACGGCGGCGGTGGCGGCCCGGTGACCGGCGACGCCGACGCCGACGGCAAGTGAACGTCCCCTGCATCCGGTCGGTGTGCCCGTACGTCCTCTGCTGCTAATCTCTGCTCATTTTAGTGCGCGCAGCAGAGGACTGGGGCGGGGCAGAATAATCAACAGCCTCCTACTACTGTACTACTGTATTATCTTTCGTCGCGTCGTCGGTCCTGGAAGGATTCAGTTGCCGTATTTGAGCTAGCAACTGATCCATCCGTAGTTTTATCGTCTTCTGGAGTTCTGGTCTTGGTGATCTCCCTTCGATTATCTTCTCTGTTTTGATTGGACCGGTGCAGGTGGTGAAGCTTCAGCTGGCATCTCAAGAGGTTGCGAAAGTTTTTAAGTGCAACCTCCTGAATCATGTTGCCGCCGAGTTTCTCATCATCTGGAGCTGGTCAATCATCAGTCTTCAAGTTGTGTACTTCTTGCTTGTCTTTGGATTATGTACGGTATTGTAAAAGGACGGATGGATCAGCGAGTATTTTGGCCTGATCCCTCCGCTCCTGCTTGTTTGCTTGCGTGTGCTTGTACTATGTACTTTTGGTTCTATACCGTGTCAAATCAATATATTACCATTAAGAATATTCTATACCGGTGGCGGCCTCTGCCTCGCTCGTTGACAAGGAGGAATCTTGGAACGGCATGTCTCTTTCGTAGCTACCTGGTCGATGGTTGACAAGGAGTGCGGCTGGATGTTTACAACGACATCGTCATCCAACCTGCTAGGTCACTCATGCATGGCTCGATGCTATAAATTCGATCCAACCATGCATGCATGCGTGCGTACAAGATTAGCAAGAGGAAATCAATTCTCCCTAACATATGTCGTTGTCGGACGCCAGGCAGAGGCCGCCACCGGCCGAGGCGGCCACCACGTCCACGTCGACATGCCGCCACACACCGTGGCGTCTGGGACCCACACATCAGCTTTCCGTTCCTGCGCGACGGATTTGGCCGTTCGGCCCAACATGCCGCCACTGCCGTCGGCGGCCTCTCCAGACGCCTCTGCCCGTGGCGGCAGGCGACACATGTCGCCTAGCACGCCTGCCGCCATGGTTCAGGTGGTCCTTTTTGACAAAAAATTTCGGAGGTAGTCCTTTTTGACAATTCATTTCTCAGGGTGGTCTCTTTTGTCAAAAATTCCGCAACATTGCATTGTGCTGCAACTCGCTCGTGGCTACGGTACAAGCTGTGCCAGTTAATAAAATGCCTCTGAAAATTTTAAAAAAATATTCACGGTGGTTCCATCATAGAAGGTGTGGAAAGAAAGTTTACGATGCTAACTTTGTCATCACGAAGAGACAATCAAACACATACTTTCCAGTGCAATTTTCCAAGTTCTATATATGTTCAGTGATCCCAATTGCTTTTAACTTAAACCCATCACATAGTGTTGCTAATAGTTTTTGGTAACCGGTTTACACATCAATCACAATTATAGAATCCTCGTTGGGGTGAAAACAGTTGTTGGGCTCTCCGTACGAATTGTTGGGATGTTTTAGCTATTTTAATATGGACTACGTATATAAATCTATACAATGAAACGTGTCTAGATCATACGAATCAGAAAATGGCTAAAACATCTTATATTTTTGAACTGAGGAGTACATAAGTACTAGTATGCACAGTTGGCGGAGCCAGCGGGTGTGCCGGGTGTGCCAGGGCACACCCAGAAATTGTGTGATTTTTTTATTGTTATGATGTTTGCGGGTAAGGGGCCCAGATTTTAGTTTCGCCCTGGGCCCCCAAAATATCAGGACCGGCCCTGAATGGAACATATAGGAATTACTGGATTTTTTCGAATTTTTCTGAGCACTTAAAATTTTGAGTTTGCTAAATAGATCTATTTACGTCCGTTGGATTTGCTTTTCCATAATGTATAATGAAACATATAGGAATTACTGGATTTTTTTCGAATTTTTCTGAGCACTTCAAATTTTGAGTTTGCTAAATAGATCTATTTACGTCCCTTGGATTTGCTTTGGAGAGCTGAGATGCCTCCAAAGTCACGGCTGGACTTTCACTTTCAAAGTCACTCAAGCTGCGTCCGTTCATGTTGCAAATTTGGCATCCAAGGTTGCCCTGGTATAACCTTTGGACAGCTATGTGTGCATCGATTGATGATGCAGAGGCGCCGGGGTGCACTTGCCTGAAAAGATATTCTTTTGACTTTTGGCTTTGGAGAAGCTTTAACATTGACCTCGATCCCAGCTGGTCTGGTAGTCGTCAATCAATAACAATTGCCCTAACTGGTGTGATAATGGAGGTCCACTAGTACTAGATGATGAAATACCAATGGCCGGCCGGGTGTTTGGCGACGCGCTTGTAGCTGTATACACGCATACAGGTCACAGGTAGAGTCGCAGATCACATCTCGAAGCAAGCAACCGGAAATGGCGAGCGATTCGCGTGTCCGAGTCATGAGCCGGAGCATCGTCAAGGCGTCCGGCGGGTTCAGAGCTTCACCACGCGTCTTCGCGGTCTCCAACCTCGACCTGCTACCTCAGAGCATATCAAACTCGCTCTTCTGCGCCTACCGCAAGCCCTCCGCCGGCTTGGGCTTCGGCGACGTGGTCGCGGCATTTGAAGCCAAGCTGCCTCTCCTGCTGGACTACTTCCTGCCCCTGACCGGCCGCCTCACCGGCTCGTGGCCGCCCGAGGTGTACTGCGACAACCAGGGCGCCGAGCTCGTACTCGGCGAGGTCGGCGTGGCTCTGGCGAGCCTGGACTACGGCGACCTGGGCGCGTCACTTGCGCGGACCGGCGTCCCCGTCCCGTACGGCGCCGGCGTCGCGCTGTCGGTGCAGCTGGTGTCCTTCGCCTGCGGCGGGTTCGCCGTGGCGTGGGGCAGCAACCACTCGCTCATGGACGGGTACTCGCTCTGCATGATGGCCAACGCGTGGTCCCAGCTCGCGCGCTCCGACACGGTCCCCGCCATGAACCACGACCGCTCCGTGTTCCGCCCGCGCGCCGCGCCGTCGTACGGCTCGTCGGTAGGCGACGCGTTCGCGCCGCTGCGGGGCGAGCATCTCGTCAACGCTCTCACCTGCGAGAGCTCCTTCGTCCAGCGCACGTACTACGTCGAGGCGCGGGACCTCGCCATGCTGCGCGCGCGGGCGAGCCGGCCAGGCGAGCCCCGCGCGACACGCCTCGAGGCGATCTCCGCGTACCTGTGGAAGGTCCTCGCCGCCGTCGTGGGCTCGTCCGACGAGAGCTGCCGCATGGGCTGGTGGGTGAACGGGAGGAAGCGTCTCACGTCGGCAGCTGGGATGCGCGAGTACGTCGGCAACGTCACGACGTTCGCGGTGGCAGAGTCCAGCGTGGAGGCGATCCAGCGGCGGCCGCTGCCGGTCGTCGCGTCGATGGTGCGCGAGTCGATCAGGTTGACGGCCACTGAGGAGCACTTTCAGCAGCTGGTCGACTGGGTGGAGGAGCACAAGGACGGCAAGTACGTCGAGGCGTCCTGCGTCGGGCTGGGCAGCCCGATGCTGGCCGTCACCTCCTTCGCGCAGTTCAGCTACGACACTGACTTTGGCTTCGGCCACGCCGCGCTCGCGGTGCCCACGTCGGATGGCTGCACCAGGCTGTGCTCCGGCTTCCTGCAGATCATCGCACGCCCGGGAGACGACGGCGGCTGGATCCTCGCCATGTTTGTGTGGCCGAGGCTCGCCGCCGCGCTCGACTCCGACGAGGACAACATCTTCAAGCCTCTCACCGCCGAGGTTCTCGGTCTCGGTCAGCATAGCCGGCTCTGATCACTGCTGACATCATGATGCAGAGGAGGGAGTTTAGATAACAAGATACACAATCATATTACCTTTTGCTTCACGATTAGGTGTTTGTCGAGATGTCTACAAGAACTGAATATTTGTTCTGATGTTTCTCTGCTCTTGAAATGGAGATGAATTTTCTTTGACATGTGGAGTATAATCATTAATCTTGTTGTGTTACAGTAAAAGAGTTTGAAAAAATTACATGGTTGAAAACATAATAATTCTTCACGCATAAGAGAATGCAGTAGGGGAAGTGCACTTGAACCACCCATGTGGCGATTACTAAACATTAGAGAGAGAGAGAGTAGTACAGATACAACAAGGTGCCGTATGTTTAATACATCGAGATCTTCAATCAATAAACAAACGGGAGAAAATGCAACGGAATCAAGTTAATTTCAATAGTAGTTGCATACTCAGTGGCGGAGCTAGGAAACTATCAAAGGGTGTGCCACCGGCGAATTTTTTTTTTTGACAACACATCACTACCGGAAAATGTGTCTTTCCCGTGCGGACAGATCTATGCCGTGTGCACACGCTTCGCGGAACACGGCAAAGGCAACTTTGCCGTGCTGGAAAAAAAGAGGATCACGACAATGATCTACCCACGGCACAGTACAGAAAGGGCACACGGCAACGAAATATGCACGGCAAACGGACCAAACAACGCACGGCAAATAAACAGCACTCGGAAAAGAATTCTTTGCCGTGCGCCTTAACCCACCAGCACGGCAAACTGGTGGGACCCGTGACGACCAGGAACCGCAACTTTCCCTCGCTTCCAATAAATTGGCGGGAAACATGTTTGCCGTGTGTCAATAGAAGAAATCACGGCAAAGTCTGGACAAAATTTGTCCCCGTCTTGGCGGCCAATTTCTCGCGCTCTGAATTAAGGCTTTGCCGTGTGCCCTGAAGGGCAGTACACGGCACAGAAATGGTTTGCCGTGTGCCTTTTTGTCAGGTGCACGGCAAAGCATGTATCACCTTCTTTTTTGTTTTGATATGTTTTCCTTGTTTATTTTCGTTGTTAAGACTTCTAGCATATTCATTTACTTCACTTAATTATATTTATTTATACTATATATAAACCCTCCGGTGCGGGCCGCATACGTCAACACCCCGAAAAAGTGTACCGAACGTGCAAGGCATCGTCTACCCCGGACCCAGGGCGTCAAAAAGTGGTTGCTCGGTAGGCTTTCCTCCTTGATTATGTTAGGTTAGATCATATAAACATCTCAACCCAACTTTGGGCACATATTAACACATGATTCCATGCCTGGCACCCGAAACGGGAGTTTTCACCTCTAAGTGTCGGAACTTACTACGGAGTGAGCGGGGTCGGTGAAGCGGGTCGCACCTCGGAGATGTATCTTGGTTCCCACAACCTACCAACACACTCTTATACATATATTAGGGACCCATGCAAGTTTTGTTGGGATTCCGACGCTCCGGACCCCCGCTACGGCGAAACGCTACACCCGTTGGAAAAAAGTCAAACATGTCAATCTACCCCTTTGACCGGCGCCGAGAGGGGTAGACGCATGAACTTTTTTGCTTGTGTGTGTTAGGTTGGTATATAGGACCATGGGGAACCAACATTTCATGTGGTCCGTCGCATGATTCCATGCCCGGCACCCGAAACGGGAGTTTTCACCTCTAAGTGTCGGAACTTACTATGGAGTAAGCGGGGTCGGTGAAGCTGGTCGCACCTCGGAGCTGTATCTTGGTTCCCACAACCTACCAACACACTCTTATACATATATTAGGGACCCATGCAAGTGTTGTTCGGATTCCGACGCTCCGGACCCCCGCTACGGCGAAACCCTACACCCGTTGGAAAAAAGTCAAACCTGTCGATCTACCCCTTTGACCGGCGCCGAGAGGGGGTAGACGCATGAACTTTTTTGCTTGTTTGTGTTAGGTTGGTATATAGGACCATGGGGAACCAACATTTCATGTGGTCCGTCGCATGATTCTATGCCCGGCACCCGAAACGGGAGTTTTCACCTCAAAGTATCGGAACTTACTACGGAGATAGCGGGGTCGGTGAAGCTGGTCGTACCTCGGAGCTGTATCTTGGTTCCCACAACCTACCAACACACTCTTATACATATATTAGGGACCCATGCAAGTTTGGTGGGATTCCGACGCTCCGGACCCCCGCTACGGCGAAACCCTACACCCGCTGGAAAAAAGTCAAACATGTCGATCTACCCCTTTGACCGGCGCCGAGAGGGGGTAGATGCATGAACTTTTTTGATTGTTTGTGTTAGGTTGGTTCATAGAACCATGGGGAACCAACATTTCATGTGGTCCGTCGCATGAATCCATGCCCGGCACCCGAAACGGGAGTTTTCACCTCTAAGTGTCGGAACTTGCTACGGAGATAATGGGGGCGGTGAAGTAGGTCGCACCTCGGAGCTGTATCTTGGTTCCCACAACCTACCAACACACTCTTATACATATATTAGGGACCCATGCAAGTTTTGGTGGGATTCCGACGCTCCGGGCCCCCGCTACGGCGAAACCCTACACCCGCTGGAAAAAAGTCTAACCTGTCGATCTACCCCTTTGACCGGCGCCGAGAAGGGTAGACGCATGAACTTTTTTCCTTGTTTGTGTTAGGTTGGTACATAGGACCATGGGGAACCAACATTTCATGTGGTCCGTCGGATGATTCCATGCCCGGCACCCGAAACGGGAGTTTCACCTCTAAGTGTCGGAACTTACTACGGAGTGAGCGGGGTCGGTGAAGCGGGTCGCACCTCGGAGCTGTATCTTGGTTCCCACAACCTATCAACACACTCTTATACATATATTAGGGACCCATTCAAGTTTTGTTGGGATTCCGACGCTCCGACCCCGCTCCAGCGAAACCCTACACCCGCTGGAAAAAAGTCAAACATGTCGATCTGCCCGTTTGACCGGCGCCGAGAGGGGGTAGACGCATGAACTTTTTTGCTTGTTTGTGTTAGGTTGGTACATAGGACCATGGGGAACCAACATTTCATGTGGTCCGTCGCATGATTCCATGCCCGACACCCGAAACGGGAGTTTTCACCTCTAAGTGTCGGAACTTACTACGGAGTAAGCGGGGTCGGTGAAGCGGGTCGCACCTCGGAGCTGTATCTTGGTTCCCACAACCTACCAACACACTCTTATACATATATTAGGGACCCATGCAAGTTTTGTTTGGATTCCGACGCTCCGTACCCTCGCTACGGCGAAACCCTACACCCGCTGAAAAAAAGTCAAACCTGTCGATCTACCCCTTTGACCGGCGCCGAGAGGGGGTAGACGCATGAACTTTTTTTCTTGTTTATGTTAGGTTGGTACATAGGACCATGGGGAACCAACATTTCATGTGGTCCGTCGCATGATTCCATGCCCGGGACCCGAAACGTGAGTTTTCACCTCTAAGTGTCGGAACTTACTACGGAGTAAGCGGGGTCGGTGAAGCGGGTCGCACCTCGGAGCTGTATCTTGGTTCCCAAAACCTACCAACACACTCTTATACATATATTAGGGACCCATGCAAGTTTTGTTGGGATTCCGACGCTCCGGACCCCCGCTACGGCGAAACCCTACACCCGCTGGAAAAAAGTCAAACCTGTCGATCTACCCTTTGACCGGGGCCGAGAGGGGGTAGACGCATGAACTTTTTTGCTTGTTTGTGTTAGGTTGGTACATAGGACCATGGGGGACCGACATTTCATGTGGTCCGTCGCATGATTCCATGCCCGACACCCGAAACGGTAGTTTTCACCTCTAAGTGTCGGAACTTACTACGGAGTAAGCGTGGTCGGTGAAGCGGGTCGCACCTCGGAGCTGTATCTTGGTTCCCACAACCTATCAACACACTCTTATACATATATTACGGACCCATGCAAGTTTTGTTGGGATTCCGACGCTCCGACCCCGCTACAGCGAAACCCTACACCCGCTGGAAAAAGTCAAACATGTCGATCTGCCCGTTTGACCGGCGCCGAGAGGGGGTAGACGCATGAACTTTTTTGCTTGTTTGTGTTAGGTTGGTACATAGGACCATGGGGAACCAACATTTCATGTGGTCCGTCGCATGATTCCATGCCCGACACCCGAAACGGGAGTTTTCACCTCTAAGTGTCGGAACTTACTACGGAGTAAGCGGGGTCGGTGAAGCGGGTCGCACCTCGGAGCTGTATCTTGGTTCCCACAACCTACCAACACACTCTTATACATATATAAGGGACCCATTCAAGTTTTGTTGGGATTCCGACGCTCCGTACCCTCGCTACGGCGAAACCCTACACCCGCTGGAAAAAAGTCAAACCTGTCGATCTACCCCTTTGACCGGCGCCGAGAGGGGGTAGACGCATGAACTTTTTTGCTTGTTTATGTTAGGTTGGTACATAGGACCATGGGGAACCAACATTTCATGTGGTCCGTCGCATGATTCCATGCCCGGGACCCGAAACGTGAGTTTTCACCTCTAAGTGTCGGAACTTACTACGGAGTAAGCGGGGTCGGTGAAGCGGGTCGCACCTCGGTGCTGTATCTTGGTTCCCAAAACCTACCAACACACTCTTATACATATATTATTGACCCATGCAAGTTTTGTTGGGATTCCGACGCTTCGGACCCCCGCTACGGCGAAACCCTACACCCGCTGGAAAAAAGTCAAACCTGTCGATCTACCCTTTGACCGGCGCTGAGAGGGGGTAGACGCATGAACTTTTTTGCTTGTTTGTGTTAGGTTGGTACATAGGACCATGGGGACCGACATTTCATGTGGTCCGTCGCATGATTCCATGCCCGGCACCCGAAACGGGAGTTTTCACCTCTAAGTGTCAGAACTTACTACGGAGTAAGCGGGGTCGGTGAAGCGGGTCGCACCTCGGAGCTGTATCTTGGTTCCCAAAACCTACCAACACACTCTTATACATATATTAGGGACCCATGCAAGTTTTGTTGGGATTCCGACGCTCCGAACCCCCGCTACGGCGAAACCCTACACCCGCTGGAAAAAGTCAAACCTGTCGCTCTACCCCTTTGAGCAAAACCTAGCGATGGAGGTAGATGTGTCGCGGCGGACTGGGCGATGTCTGATCGACTTCCTTTCTTTCTGAATGTTCTGATCGGCTTACTTTGATCGTTCTGTCTGGTTGAATTGGGGAAAGGACATGGAAAATGGGTTGGGATTTGCTGATGGGTTGTGGCTGGGTATACATAGTAAAAGAAAATTTGAAATTTCAAAGGAGGGTTGTGTCCGACAAATCCTATATATCGCCCCATAGCGACGCGAGACGGTCGCGTCGCCTGAAGGATCCAATTGATGGGCCAGTCCATTTGGCAGATATTTCTTTTTTCTGTTTTTCTTCCTTTTTTACTTCACTATTTTCCTTTTCTTTTATTTTTCTTTTTTATTTTATGTTTGTTACTTTATCTTTTGGTCGACTCCACCCACCACTAGCTCTTCCTCGACACCGGCAAGCCTCTCTACATGGCAGGGCCGGTCTAATATTAATTTTTGGTCGGGGCAAATCAAAATGAACTTAATTTATATTAAACTTTTATACTTATTTGGGTCTTATTTTTAGCATGTTATAATATTGCAAGTATAATTTTCAATTTGTACTTATAGTTTAACCACATAATTATCTATATTAGTTTATATTTTTTGTTTGTATTGAATTCATAAAAAAATACTTATGTATTTTGTAACAAAGTTCGTTTTAGAACTATATTTTCTACAGTGCATAATCTATATAATTTATAATTGTTTGTAGCTAAGATTTGTAAAGAGTATGATCCAACAAATATCTCAATAATAGTTTCTAGTGTATGATTAAGCAAGCATCCTTATAAAAAAATCTAGGTACTTTCACATGGTCAAAATTGTCTAGCAAGTTAAAGTTTAACAAATTGTGCATGCTTTGATTACTTGGTATTGAAACGACATTGTATAGAATAATTATCAATGAAAAATGTATTGTGGATTCCACTATATTTTTGTACACCATTTTTATTTGATATGCTCTTATCTTTTTTTTGTTATCATTTGGTGTACACAATTGTATCTGTTAGCAGGAAAAATACCCTCCTGACCACATCCTACCCCACATGGTTCACTCGCCCCACCACCACCACGATGCCCACCTGGATATTTTAATATCGTTTATTATGGTGCAGAGGTGGTGTCTTTTTCTTGTGTTTGTTTTTCTTCTGAATATTCATTTTTTGCTCGTGATTTTCTCTCCCGTCCATGATGTCGTCTCAATTTTTTCTAGTTTTCCCGTCAGAATAATAAGCTAATGCATAAAAAAATACCCTTGCGATTGCTTTTGTTCAAGCATTTCTTCGCATGGCCGATGAGAATGGGAGAAAAGCAAGATACGGTTGCTTCGGCTGCAACGAGCAACAAAGAACAACAACTTTTCATTTGTTGTTTGTTACCGCGGCAGTACACGACGGCTACCCCGTCCGTCCACAAACAACATGCATATGCAAATCGATGGCACACACCTCGTAGCGCCGAGTTTTCGCACACCAAACCCACCATGCATGCGTGTAACGGAAGACACGCACGTCGCCGACGCAAGAAAATACTCTCTATATATGCGATGGTCAGCAGGGTATACATTTTTTCGAGGAAGACGGGGGGATTGCTCCCCACCGGTCAGCAGGGTATACATAGCTAGCCACCAGGTAGAAAATCCGCGTTGATGTATAATATTTAGCTATAAACATGTACTACTAGTTTATTAACATCCAACCCGCCTAACCCTATCATAAGTTGTTTCGGAGCACATGCTTGCTGCAAGTGGCTCACCTCCGACTCGACTCAGCAAAAGTATACTCATTCCCATTCCATAATTCTTTTGGGTAAAATCAGTACAAAAATCATAGGACCGGAGGAATTTTATTTTTAATCCTTACATTATGTTGGCATAATTTTTTTATATATTTGCTCTTATAGTGCAGTATGAACATCCGACGCAGCAATCAGCCGCCCATCCACTAGCTACTCGAGCTAGCATTTCGTGGCGAAGAAAGCAAAAGCGCACGAAGCACCACGCCGGCAGATACGATCCTCGAAATGATTTGCTAGCATCACTGACAGCGTCACTGACTTCACGAGCGAATGACGCGAGTCGGCGAGTACGTCGTCCCCATATTTCTTCTTCTTGCGAGCCAAGCAAAGTGCAGATAAAGGTAGGCCCAGGGCTCGACCGACCACGGCTGGATATCCACGAATCCCACTGAGTCACTGACACGTCCCCACCTCAGTTGAGTCAGTGACTGGAGGACCCACCTGTCACAGAGACATCAATCGTCCACACTCCTGGGTAGCGAACCCAGCGGTGGGACCCCCGCCAGCGCACTTTGGGCCCCACCAACTCTGCGCTTTTTCCCGCCGGCTCTGCATCTCTGCTCACGGCCATCGCCTATATATCCAGTGCAGCCCTACTGTAACAGAATCCACACGGACAGTCAGACACAGCACACCTTGCACGCACCGCCGGAATCGCCTAGCTCGACGATGTCCACCAAGGGGTGCCAGGCTCAAGCTCCCGCCGGCGGCAACAGGGCGCCGACTGCTGGGAGCCAGCCGCAGCCGCGTCGCGGCCAGATCAAGGAGAAGATCATCAAGGACGTGGTCGCCGCGGTCGCCAGCATGGCCGCGGAGCTCGTCGCCCGAGCCGACAAGAACGGCGGCGGTGGCGGCCCGGTGACCGGCGACGCCGACGCCGACGGCAAGTGAACGTCCCCTGCATCCGGTCGGTGTGCCCGTACGTCCTCTGCTGCTAATCTCTGCTCATTTTAGTGCGCGCAGCAGAGGACTGGGGCGGGGCAGAATAATCAACAGCCTCCTACTACTACTGTATTATCTTTCGTCGCGTCGTCGGTCCTGGACGGATTCAGTTGCCGTATTTGAGCTAGCAACTGATCCATCCGTAGTTTTATCGTCTTCTGGAGTTCTGGGTCTTGGTGATCTCCCTTCGATTATCTTCTCTGTTTTGATTGGACCGGTGCAGGTGGTGAAGCTTCAGCTGGCATCTCAAGAGGTTGCGAAAGTTTTTAAGTGACAACCTCCTGAATCCTGATGTCGCCGCCGAATTTTTCATCATCTGGAGCTGGTCTATCGTCGGTCTTCAAGTTGTGTGCTTCTTGCTTGTCTTTATATTATGTGCGGTATTGTAAAAGGACGGATGGATCAGCGAGTATTTTGGCCTGATCCCTCCGCTCCTACTACTCGTGCTTGCGTGTGCTGGTACTATGTACTTTTGGTTCTATACCTTGTCAAATCAATATATTTGTTAAGCATTTCGTGTTTGAAACCTGTTTGGCAGAGAGAAGATTCTGCTTAAGTTTGGTCGGTTTTGGATTTGCTCATCACGCCTTCCGCTGGATTAAAATTCTGATTCAAGTTGTATGATATTTGCTTAACCTCTTCTTCTGCATGATGAGGCTTGGACACCTACTACTCTACAAAAACTATTTCCCTTTCGATGTCATGTGTGCTTCAAGAAAAAACATTAGTACTCTGCTTTGTTCGAGGGACAAACTTCATATGTAAGATTCCAAGGGAGAAGTGAAAAAAAAATATGGTTTCTTGCGAAGCAACAAGTGCAGCAAAAGAGCTCCTAGTCTTTAACTCTTAAGTCACCAGTCTAAAAGCTCATCATCGATCTCCCAGATAACTCGCTAGCGCAGTCCAAGTCAAGTCTCCGCCCACAGTTAACTTGGTGCCTATGCCAAACATTTCCTTTGAACGCCTCGCGCAGATTAACACTGAACTAATGAGCATTTGCAAAGGTCGACTTGGTTCCTCTTGAAAGGAACCACCCACCCATCCACACCACCACCCATCCACACCACGCGGTGTCTCTGCTCAAGTGGCCGACGACTGAGAACGCCGGTCAATCCATCATCGGAAATCATTTTTATTCCAAGCGCAGGAGGTCAGCTTGATCATCGGAGAGGAGGGCCAGGCTGATCAACATGTAAGAGCATCTCCAATAGCTTTTAAAAGAAAACTAATCCTAGCTATCAAGAACTAGATGCAGACCGAACAGAAAATCATGTTATATTCACGTCTGAGTCAAAGTTATTGATCCGTTTCGATTTGCACTTGTGAAGGCAAATATGCTGCACAAATCCTCTACGGCCAAAAAAACCACCAAGACGAAAGAAGAGAAGACTGACAAGGTGATACATCTATGATATACATCCTGTTTCCGTTAATTAACTAGACAACTATCTTCTCAACAACGAGACATCGCAAAGGATTTCCCTCCAATTTCAAAAAAAATAATCAATGATACACAAGGCCACAGCTCTCTTTATTGTCACAGAATAAAATATAATTAAGAGCCTTTGAAGAGTACACATGATACCTGGTTCCAGTGATATCATGATCATAAAACATTGGTGATACTTGAGGCTACAAGCTGACCATACACCTGCAGAGCATGGCCAACCCCTTTGGCGAACCATGCAACATTTTTTCTAGCACAGCACTCAAAACTGCTTGCAAGGTCATCTTTATGACACGTTTCTATTGCACAAATACATTGTAAGGGATGAATGTATCATGTCCAGTGAGGCACCTTGAGTCATATATACTTTAAATATTGTGAATCCTAAACCTTTGAATCGTCAGTGTACCGACAAAATTGACTTCTGGCTAGATAAGAAATCAAGCAGTCTGGAGCTATTATTTACACAAAGTTTGTTATGGCTGGGATCACGTACTAGTCACTGTCATGCTCAAGTGAAATGCTACGCCTTTTGAACATGAAGATCAGCTACTGAAGAAGTGAGGTCTTCTCTCGATTGGGATCCCTGGCTTTGAAATGTCGTCTGACCTCTGGCAGGGTTCCGTGATCCACTAGAAAACTGCATCTGGCCTAAGCTCAACTGAATAGCTATGATATGCACCCAACGATTGCCTGGAAGACTCCATAAGCTGGACACTGCTCCTCCTAATCCATGAGTCATGCTGAATGGATGGAATTCTGATCCAGCAATCGTAGAGCTCAATGGTGTCTTTGCTCTTGCATCTGTGCAAAGAGGAAGGCAAAATGAGGAAAGGCAAAAGTTTGGTATCTTAAGCTGCAGTGAAGAAAGTGTTGTAACAATCAAACAAAAAACTGCAAGATTGTTTTGACTTAATGTCATAAAAACAAATATCTTCAGATTCTCCAGTGACGTTAGTGATTTGATAGAACAATGTTACAAAATTACAGTGCGGTAGTAGGAAAGTTGACTCGCGGAAGTATCATACTCTCATTACAAGAACTCAGTCGACATCAGCATAAGTCATGTCGAATGAAGTATAATTAAAACAAAAGAGAACCTATGTGTTGCAACATGCAAGATTTCTATGTGATGCTGCTGCTTAGAAACGTTATTAGAATGTTAATGGTGTAACAAATTTCACCTTCGAAATTAAGCAGGGTAACAAATAGTTTGAAGTACTAGCAAATAATTTAGTCAACAGAAATGTGAGTAAAAAAGATTCTAGCATATAGTCTTTACTCTTTAGATGATACCATTTTTAGACAAGAGGAAAATCACGGGATGTAAACACGTACCTGAATTAATATGTCTATAAATGAAATCTGAAAGGCGATCCCATACCAAGAGCAGAACTACCTCCACTGTTCGGCCTAAAAAGTACCAGATAGGATTTGCGGAACAATCTTGGGATCAAATTGCTAACGCACAATATGGTGCGTATGACCAGCACAACTGAAATACAAACAATACTATAATAATATTTGGGTTTATCTCCCGGTGTAGTATCATGTATCCTTGAATATCCATCCGTGTAGAAACTGACTGTCCAGCCTCTAGCAAAGCAACACCAAGAGTCCAAGTGATACTACCTGAGCAACCTATCACCTGGTTATCTTTGATCTGCAGTCCCTCTCTTAGAAGTGATGCAATATAAGGAGCCCTGAAGCAATACTGCTCTATAAAAGGCTGTGGTGGAAGGCTACTGTTCACGACATCCCATGGTTTTTTCACAAAATTCCTGCCCTCTTTTCAGAACATCAACGAGAGTAGCATCAGGAGTCAAATTTAAAAAAATTGAAAACCACTTAGAAGCCAGACATGGCATAGAACTGCCCATGTGGTTGGGGAAGGGTACTAGCAAGAGCACAGGATTGACTGTTACAATCAACTCCAGAAGTTGCATTAGACCACTCTGAAAGATTGACTGTTACTTTTGCAAGAGCACTACATTTGTCCCACTGAGGCACCCCTACCAGTTCAACTGCCGTTCCGTGCTTCTCATTTCCTGGTGTCTTCCCTGAAACACTGGGACTCCCATCTTGTTTGAGTGTGTGGCAGTAGGAACAAATATAATCTTCCCTGTATCCAGTTTGTAGACAACGATGTTTGGCCTGCACTTTGCCATTACCAGCTGTTCCTCCCAGCATCTTCACCAGATGTGTCACAGATTTGTCAAATGCATCATTTAATCCATAACCGGAAAGAGAATAAGCACTAAGTTCATGATTGACAGAACCAATCCTGAGATGAATGTTTGTGTAATCCTGAACGGTTTCTTAGTCTCAAATGTCACCTGTAATGATGATCCAGATAAATCAAGTGAGCCGTAAGTCATTTCAGAAGATGAGGTGCCAAGATGTTCAGGTGGTATTAAGAGCTATCCATCCATAATAAGCTTCGTCCATGCCACTGATGATCTTAACTCTGTCTCTAGTACAATAAAAATGATGAATTCTTCAGAACATCCCAAGCCTTATCCAGAAGCCACTCCGAATCTGCACTTGGTAGCTTGCGGACACCAGCAGTGGCATACAGAAAAACAGGTGTGTGCAAGTCTAGGGATCTGCCGCTCAGCCATTTGAAGGAGAGGCTCTATCGCCTTCTTCATTCCAATTTCATTGTGAACAAGCTTGCTCAATCCAGGTTCAGTTTCCATTCGTTGATAGACATGTCCAGTTAATTTACCCGATTTTTCTCTTAGGAGCATTCCCTAAAGGTTTCAGAGCAATAGGAAGCGCATGCCCATCGCTATGATTAATGGACCACTCATACACATAGACTCTTGTACCAGTGCTGCCACAATCAAGAATCACATAGTATTCAGAGCTACCTTCTGACAGAAAGACATGGAAATATCTCAAGGAAACATATATGGAGCACAACAACAGGAACAGAGCCATAGCACAACCAACTGTTCTCATGCATTTCTTACGATTTATTGGGGGTTTCTCTCTTTTGAAAAGCTTGCTACAGGACCTTCCCTTTGAAGTGTTAGATCAGGTTTTGTACGCCCTGAGCTCAGATCACCACCAATGCTAGATCCCCTCTCTAAACATCAATTCTAGAGAAGGTCGGCAAAGAGAAGAAGAAAGCCTCATAGCTGCTTCTTTTGTAGTCGAGGTGAAAATTATTTAAATATGACACTGCCAAGGAGCAGGAAGGAGCGATGTCCGCAAACAGAAGCATAAGTCATAAGTAGGCCGTAGGCAGCACATTTAACCACAAGGTAAATTAGTCCGTCAGCACATTCGCGTAGCCTCTGCCTGCAACAAAATTTCCACTGTCAGAAATATACTAACATTCCAATATCCAGTAGATAAATCCAAAATTTAAAGGATACGAACACGCTGGGAATTCAGAATTTCGTAAACAACATACGCAACGCATACTCGGTACGGTGCAAAAAGTCTCCAAAAAGAAAGACTCGCAGCTACGATAATACTAACGCCTAATTATACATATACTCTAGAGTACCTTGGATCAAAATCACTATTCAGGAAATCAATGTCTCCAAATAACTCCCTATGCTACACAAGGAGCGCTAAGTAATGCCAGCAACACTGCCATTCACATATATCATCCAATCCACACTACGCGGAGGAACAACCTATGAATACACAACTATCACTCGCCACATACTACTCCACGATCAACAGACAGAAAAACGTTCATTGCGCGGGATTCCATCGACCCCCACGATCAGCAAGTCACCCCAATCAATGTCAAAATCAAACTTGACAAAGAGCAAGGGGGGTCAGGTGAACCTCCAGTTTGTTTGAAAACAAACCTCTAGAAGCAGCATTAGCTCAGGGAAACCTGTACAGTGCTTACGTGATGAGTCCAGCTGAGATCGTTCTTGGAGAAGAAGGATCTGGTTGGATACGAATATGGATGTTCCGAGGCAAAACGCAAGGCGATCCAAAGCAAAGATAGGGCTTCCTTACCAGCAGCAGGGATCGCGTCCGGACGGATCTTATTCACTTCACGCCAGCCCAGTGCCAGCAGAGGGGGTTCAGGGATTGGGCTTGGGGATGGCGGGGCGGCGAATTTGGGGACCGGGGCAGGTAAGAACGGAAAGAGGCCAGAGGGACGGACGTCGGTAAGATCTTCGATGGAAGAGGCGATTCGTGGACGTATCGGACGCGGCAGCCGCGGGGATTGGGCGATCGGGGGAGGAAGAGTCCGCCCGCGGTGGGCGGGCTAGCTGCGGCGGCGGCGGCTGGTATCGCGGGTTGGCGGTGGAAGGAAGCGCTGCTCGGGAGGGGGGCAGAGCGGGGAGGTGGAGCCGACTGCGAACGCGGAGGAGGGAGAGTGGCGGCGTTCGGGGCGCTACCCGCGTGCGTGCACGACGGCGCTGCGTCGGCCGTCGGGGAGGAGTGAGGCAGTCAGTCAGGTAGACGAAATGGAAACCCAACGAGACGAGATGAGACGACCCGGTAGGCGCGTGGTTAGGGGCCTGTTTGGTTTCCTGCACGTTTTTCCAGCCCATTTGTATCCGTGGCTTTCAGGGCCAGGTCCAGGAAAAACGAGGCCGGAGCCACGTTGTGCAGTCCGTTTGGTTATCTGTTTTTACTGTTTTGTAATTTTCCTACCCGCTGTTTACGTGGCTGGATGTGTATTCGCGCCAAAAACACGATGTTTGGTTACAGCCAAGTGTCGTGTTATGCTCACCACATATGAAAATGGTGATCTTACCACCTAAAACGTTCACTTCTAACACACATTCAGAGCAACATTCAGACATAATACATATTCAGAGCTAACTTCAGAGCTTAATTAGTAGAAGTTCACTAGCATCTAGGTATTAATAGCATAGTATCATCATCATGGGCATATATAAGCCATGGATCAACATCTAAACAGGGGCCCCTGGATCAGCAACTAACAGGGGCAACACACATGCCCCTGACCAAAATGGATCATCAAGTTCTGGGCATACATAAGCTCTGGTTAAACATCTAAACAGGGCATCCCATGCCCCTGTGTTCCCTAAGCAAAATGCATCATCACAAGCTTACCACGCTGGTCCTAGCCATGGTAAGGGCAGGTATACCCCTTGGAAGTCGAAGTGGCACTCTTGAAGATGGTGAGCTTGAAGCCCCATCCAGTGAGCTTGAAGACGATGGCGTCGGCTTCCTCCAGCTCTCGTACTTCCGCACCACCTCTGACCAATTGCGGCCTAGCACCATCTCCTCGTCGTGCATGCTCACCTGAACCCACTCGTTGCAGTAGTGACAAGCAGAGATCGGCAAGCAACGAGGGAGTGGTATCTGGAACCACTCCCTCGGCACGGGCTGGAACTTCTTGGGGACGACAAGCATGTACAGATCGTCCCTGTCTAGCTGGGCATAGAACTGCTGCGGCGCCACCAGCCTGGGGAAGTGCCCGACCGTCGGCTGACGTCCTTTGGTGCGGTTGCAGAGCTTCAGTGCCTCCTCCTGCCTGTTGGGCACATCAGGCCTGATCAGCTACCGGTTGCGAGGGAGCACGCCCTCCAAGCCAGGAGGTGTTTGTGGATGGCGCCCGGGGATCTCCCATTCAGTCTTGGGTACCTTGTCAGCATAAAGGCGTCAGTGTAAGTGAACAATGACAGACATACATGACAAATGACAGACATACATGAACTAGATCATGCAAACTTGCCAACAATGGCAAGTCATGGACATTGGCAGTGATACATGGACGCAATCATGGCAACTTGCCAACAATGGCAAGTCCCAGGATGTACAGCTAAACATGGCTACATTGCCAACAATGGCAATGTCCCACTGAGCTTGGCATAATGACAGACAAACACATGTAGACATGGACAGTGAGGTTGGCATCCTTGCCAACAATGGCAATGTCCTACGATAAGGCAACACAATGTGCACAAGAACATGCAGACGGCGAATCTACACTAGGCACTTACATAGATCTACCCGAATCCTAGACCAGTTCAAACCCTAACAAATCTACAAGTTGTAGGACATGCATAAACATCCTACACAAAGATGAATCGGAGTACAAAGGGAATATTGAAGAAAAAACCCAATTGTGCACAAACCCTAGCCGGAATCTAAATCGGCACACAATGTGCAGTCCGATGTCCTACTTAGTAGAGGGGAAAGCTTTTACCATGGCCAGGGAGGGCATGGGTCCGACCGCCGGCGTCGAGGAAGAAGGGGCGCCGCCGAGGTGGACGTCGCTCCGGTGCGCTCCTTGCGCGGAGGCTTCGAGGAGGATGCTACAGCAGCCGATGGCGGCGCCGCAGCCGCCGATGGTGCCGCCATGGCGGCCACAACCGACGGTGGCGCAGATGCGGCCGATGCCGCCGATGCGGCCGCCGGAGCTTGTGGACGGCCGCGGCACACCGGGGAAGGAGCCTTCAGCATCTTCCCCCAATCGGCCGTCGGCTGCGCGACGAGCACGTCCACCCACCTTGAGTGCAGGGAGGCGGTGGCCAGGCCTGAATGGCCGCTGCGGCGGGGAGGGGGAGGAGGAGCGGCGGCCATGGAAGCGGTGACGAGAAAGGAGAGAGTGGTGGAGTGGGCGGTGAGGGGACTGGGCGGTGGGAGTTATTCTCGAACCGTCTCGTCTCCCGCGCTTCCCAACGGGTGCGACACAGCGGCACGCAGAGCTCGCCAGGACCTGGCCACGCGGAAACGGCCGAATCGGCCGTTCCTCCAGAGCCAGGCCCAACGCTGCTTTGAGGTTCGTGCTATACAGGAACGTGGAAGCGGGGCAGCCCACCAAACAGCCGTTTTTGCACCCAGCGGGCCTGGTCGGCCTCCACCCAGGAAACCAAACACGCCCTAGGCTGATTGTGTTTGGCTCCCTACATTGCATCGTCAGTTCGTCACTCAGCTTAACGCCTAGTGTTTGGTAGTGCTTAACCTTGCAGGTGGAGCTCTTGAAGATAGCTTGAAGGCAGCATCAAGCTTGACGACGACGTCGTTTATGGCCATGTCGTACTTGACCCAGATCCTTGCGAGCACAACCTTGCCGCTTGTATGCTTCACTACTTGCACCATTGGCAGGTTAAAAGCGACATCCAACGCGGCAGTAGGATTTGCAAACATTCTTTCAAAGCCTTGTGGAAAGACCTGGGACGACGAGTATGTGGAGCTCATCCACGTCCATCTGGACATAGCACCGGTGATCTGGGGATATGGCCGACTGACGTTGCCGCCCATGGGTGGGTCCAGGCTGTGCCGCCTCCTAGCTAGATCTTCCTTTGGCACATGTTTTAGTGCCCACCGATTGAGCGGGAGCACACCCTCATACCAGAAGGTGCATGGACGCCACTACCGGCGAGATCCAACTACGTCTTCATCATCTCGTCGGGTTTGGAGAGACTAGTGATAAGTTACAAGCCTAGCAAGGACATACACTACCTCTATTCCATAAAATAAGGCGTATATTCTTAGTCAAAAATCAACGTGGTGTAGCTTTGATCAATTTTATACACAAAAAATATGAACATATACAAGATTTAGTTAACATATTATGGAAATATATTTTATGGCGAGTCTATCGGTATTGATTTTGTTTTCTAAATGAACATATTATATCTATATAATTTGTCAAACTTATTATACATTGACTTTTGAGTAAATGTATATGGCTTATTTGAAAAACGAAGGGAGATCAAGATCCGTATGGGGAGTTGGCCGTCCACTCATTAGAAGGTGAAGCAACAACGTGGATTTGTTTAGGGGAATGGTGATTTGAAGACAGTTCCTATTATTTTGCAAACAAAAGAAAAGTGAAAGGCTAATACGGAGTAGTTGTTATTGCATTGTGTACTTGGCCAGGTTAGTTGTCACTTGTCAGCGTGACAAATGAGTGTTGCATGCTTCCTCGTGGATTCTTTTTTTTAACTCTTCCTGGTGGGATATTAGGACCGATTTCGGAATAATTGACCCACCACACTAGCAAGTTTACGGTGCACTATTAATTACGTGCTCCCAATCCAAATTTATCAAGTGAGGTTTTCTGATGAATCCCTGTTGAGTCCGCAAGATCATCTAGGCTAGATCGATACCGGTAGAAGGAATAGATGGGGAGGAGGTGAATTACCTTCTCCTTGCGCGGATGCGCTCGAGCTGCCGGCCATGGTGGATGGCGGCGGTGATGGCAGTGAGTGGCGGCGGTGGTGGAGCTTCCGTCGGCAACTGCGCAACCTAGATCGGTTAGGGTTTTGTCGGTGGGGTGTGGCGGCGCACGACGAACCTCGTAAGGTGTGCCCCCCGGCCCCCACCAGTCTTTATAGCGCAGCGCGACGGGGGCCCACCAACCATTGATCGGTTGGGCGCCCCCGATCAGGGCGCGAGTCAAAGTCCCGGTGCGGCTGTTGGGCTCGCACCGGAGGAGATCAATCTAACATTTTCTCCCTTGATCTCAACTTTTACTTTTAACTATGTACTTTTTAATTTGCTCGTTTCATCACATATCAGTACATAGAGCATGTTTCATCGTCACGGCTCAATTGCCGATAGAATCAGATAGCTACAATATACCTCTCTGTTTTTAAACAATTTATGTTCCTTTTGGGCCTCTCATGATTCAGAAATCATAGGCTTTCCATTAAACCCATGCCGGCTACATGTTCCATGAACACACTGGGTGGTAAGCCTTTCGTAAGCGGATCCGCAAGCATATCCTTTGTCCTTATATGCTCGAGACTTATAGTTTGATCCTGAATTTTATCTTTCACAACATAATACTTTATCTCTATTGGTTTGGTAGCATTACTCGACTTGTTGTTGTGAGCATAGAATACTGCGGGCTGGTTGTCACGGTACATCTTTAGTGGTTTGTCAATACAATCTATCACTTTCAAGTTGGGTATAAATTTCTTTAACCATATCACCTGCCCTGTGGCCTCATATGCTGCTATAAATTCTGCATACATCGTGGACGATGCAACTATTGACTGTTTGGAGCTTCTCCACGAAATAGCCCCTCCAGCGAGAGTGAACACGTATCCTGACGTGGATTTTCTATCATCTTTGTCTCCCGCAAAATCTACGTCTGAATACCCTCTTATCTCTAGGGAATCAGATCTTCTGTATGTTAGCATGAGGTTCTTTGTGCCTTGCGCATAACGCAATGCTTTCTTTGCCATTTTCCAGTGCTCTGGGCCTGGATTCTCTTGATATCTACCGAGCACCCCAGTGATAAAAGCTAAGTCAGGGCGAGTGCACACTTGTGCATACTGTAAGCTTCCAACAGCCGAAGCATATGGTATTCCTTTCATTTGATCGATCTCGTACTGGTTCTTGGAACATTGGAATTTCCCAAAACTGTCGCCCTTGACTATAGGAGCAGGTGTGGCACTGCACTTATGCATATTATACTTTTTAAGAACCTTTTCAAAATATGCCTTCTGCGATAGTCCTAAGACTCCATTTTTCCTATCTCGGTGAATTTCTATGCCCAAAACATATGATGCTTCACCAAGATCTTTCATATCAAAATTTGAGGATAAGTACTTCTTTGTTTCTTGTAGCAGACTAACATCACTGCTAGCAAGCAAGATATCATCCACATACATGATTAGGAAAATATATTTCCCATTTTTAAACTTTTCATAAATGCAGTTATCCTCAACATTCTCTTTAAATCCAAATCCTTTAATTGTCTCATTAAACTTTAGATACCACTGTCTAGAGGCTTGCTTTAATCCATAAATGGATTTCTTCAGGCGGCATCCCATATTTTCCTTGCCTTCCATGATAAAACCCTTGGGTTGTTTCATGTAAACATTTTCTTTTAAATCCCCGTTTAGAAACGCCGTCTTTACATCCATTTTATGTAGCTCTAAATCAAAATGTGTAACTAGTGCCATTATGATTCTGAAGGAATCCTTACATGAGACTGGTGAAAATGTCTCATTGTAATCTACCCCTTCTCTTTGTGTAAATCCTTTTGCCACAAGTCGTGCTTTATACTTTTCTACATTCCCTTTTGAGTCATACTTAGTTTTGTATACCCATTTACAGCCTACTGTTTTGGCTCCTTTAGGAATATCTTCTAAGTCCCAAACATCGTTGGAACTCATCGATTTCATCTCTTCTTCCATTGCCTCCACCCACTTTGATGAGTGAGGGCTTCTCATGGCTTCTTCATATGAAGTGGGATCACTTTCCATATGAACTAATTCTGTATTGTAAACTTTATAATCATCAGAAATAAGCTGATCTTTTAGCTCTTTTAGACCTTCTAAGGGCCTCATTTTCTGAAAGTGGCTGCTGCACCTCCCTTTCATGCTCAACAACGGGTTCAGTCGGCTCCTGACGGACAGGTTCCGGATCTTCACCCACAGTTGTCACGGGTGGAGTTACAACAGGTGCTTGCACCTGATGCATGTAAAATGCATACATGAACTTTGCACTATATTACTTATATTCCATGTCATATTTGCATCATATAAGGGTTATATCACTGTTTTATAATGATTTTGGGAATATTTGACATGTTTCCTATTTTTTATGGAATTAACCCTGCGCAGGCAGAAAACCCTATTTCTATATTTTAATGTTTCAGGGACCCAAACGACGTCCAAATGACCTGGAAATTTACGAGCATCAGTTTTTGGAAGGAACAAAGCGTGGGAGCGAAGGAAGCAAACGAGAGGAGGCCCGAGGGCCCAGATGAGTGGGCCCACGCGGCCCAGTACCTGGCCGCGTGGGACCCCCCTTTTGGCCCTCGGAGCTCCGTTGCCGTCGATCTTTCCTCCACCGACTCCGTTTTGACCTAAAACCCCTATAAAAATAGTCCCCCGACGTTCTCTGGAAGGAGCGCCGCAGAAACACAGAAACACCGAAACAGAGACCTGGAGTTGCAGATTGGAGGGGGAAAACTCCGGCGGGGCGCTGCCGGCGTGGTCTCCATCTTCTCCAACGACTTCTCCACCGTCTCCATGATGAAGAGGGAGTAGTCCACCTCTGGACTATGGGTTTGTGGAAGTAACTTATGTATCTCTCTCTCTTGAGCTTCACTAATTAGTACCGTATGAGCTGCTGAACATGATTACGGTCATCTATGTAATACCTTTGTGGTGGATCTTTTTATGAGTTAATATATGTTTGAGATTGCAATGGTTTTGTTTCAGTTATGAAAGTAGATGCATATTATGTACCCCGTTCTTATTTACTTGTATGATCAAGCATGTTTATGAGAGCGTGTGAGGGGGAACGTGTGCATTAGTTGGAGTAACGGGGGGTGGCTAGTGCAGTGAACGTGAGAGAAAGTTCTGCGATCCACTTGGTGTTTTACCTTACTTTGTTGCCTCACTAGGGATAAAAAGAAATACCATGCTACCGGAGATGTGGGTGTGACCATTGCCACTACTCCATGACTAGATCTAGCATGTTCTTATTTTAACTTCATGTCATGATA
This sequence comes from Poa pratensis, assembly GCA_947311845.1. Lineage (NCBI taxonomy): Eukaryota > Viridiplantae > Streptophyta > Magnoliopsida > Poales > Poaceae > Poa > Poa pratensis. The sequence goes on from CAMZMU010000037.1 coordinate 22,454,112, forward strand.
CTTATTGCTATACTCTGAGTTATCTTAATTACTGAGGTGTTATGATTTAGTTCGCATCTTGGTGGAGTATAAGAGAGACTAATAACCAAAAGGTCTCTATGTTAGGACGTGATGCCCATATAATTATAACTTGTCATTAAACTGTTGTGTTGCAATCTCATATGTCAACTCTAGTGTTCCATTGTCTACCACTTTATTAAAGAGAGAGTGCATTTGTGAAACCATGAACCCCGGTCCATTTTTAATCATAAGAAACACCTTTCCAACCACTTTTACCACTTTTCCATTTTCTGCCATTTAAAAATCCGAAAATACAAAAACACTTTTACATCTTGCATTCATCATAAAAACCCAAAAATATCATTTATCATTGCTACCACCATCCTTGCATATTTATTTACCACCATTGCATATTTATTTCTTGTTTGCATTGCATATTATCTTGATATCATTCTACACCTTGTGCTTGACAACCACTAGGTGAGGTTGAGGACCAAAACATTTACTTTGTTTTGTAGGTAACCAAAAGAAGGATAGGAAAGATAAATCTTCACTACTGATTCCCCGAGAGTTCGATATTAAACCCTCGAGTCACCCTCGTGGGGAAAACACGTCTTCCACTTACTACACACTCTGCACTTGGAGTCTCAACCTAACCCATTTACTTTTCACGCAGGTAACTCTGAAGGTCATCGGGATCAAGACTGTTTTCTGGCGCCGTTGCCGGGGAATCATTGCTGAAAGGTTTATCCAAGGATATCTCACCAAGTCAACTTCATCACCAACTTGTGCTAACACCTAAGCTTGGGGAGGTTGCACCTACGTGAGCATCATCTTATCCATCTTTACCTTCAAAGCAATTTATCTTGTTTTGTCATTGTCTTGCATATTTATTTTCAGTTTTGCATAAAAAATTAAAAAACACATAAAAACTTGCTAAAATGGGAGAAAGAACTAAGTTGTGTGATTACACAAACACTCCAAATGATCAATTTATTGCTAGGCCCATTGCCACACCTAAGATAAATGCTGATAGTTATGAAGTAAGTCCTAGTTTGTTGAACTTGATAACTAGGGAACAATTTGGCGGTAGTGCTATGGAGGATGCCTCTATGCATCTTCATGATTTTGTTGAAATATGTGACATGCAGAAATTTAAAAATGTGGAAAGTGATATTCTAAAACTGAAGTTATTTCCTTTCTCACTTAGAGGAAAAGCTAAAGAGTGGCTGCATTCATTACCTATTGATAGCATTAAAACTTGGGATGATTTAAAAGAAGCTTTCATTAAGAAATACTATCCTCCTGTTAAAATTTTGCAAAATAGAAACAACATTCTTTCTTTTAGGCAAAATGAAAATGAACATGTTGCTATGGCTTGGGATAGGATTAAACTTATGCTTAGAACTTGTCCATCACATGGGGTCAACGAATGGACCATATTACACTCTTTTTACAATGGTCTAAATTACATGTCTAGAAATATTCTTGATTCTGCTGCTGGAGGTGTTTATGGGAAAAACTATAGTAGAAGCTAAGAACATATTGGAAAGTATTTTGCAAAACTATAGTCAATGGCATACTGATAGAGCACCTAATCCTTCTAAGAAAGTGAACTCCATAGAAGAAACAAATGATTTGTCATCTAAAATGGATACTATTCTTGCTTTCATTAATAAACAAAATATTGAAAATGTGCCTTTGCAAGAACTAGTTGGTAATAATCCTGAAAATATTGATGTCAACTTCATTAGGAACTATGGTAATAATGGGTATGGTAACAACAATTATAACTCTTATAATAAACCCCCATATGTGCCAAACAAATATGCCACTAGTAGTAATGTTTCTAGTGATTTGGAAAACACCATTAGATCATTTATATCTACTCAAAAGGAGCTTAATAAGGAATTTATATCTAAGTTTGAAAAACAAGACTCTTTGTTTGAAAGGGTAGATCAGCTCACTAAGGAAGTTTCCTCATTAAAGAACACCATTATAGCTCAAAAACATGAGGAAACAATTAAATATTGTCAAGAGGTTATAAATAAATCTTGGGAACATATTCATGAGCAAGAGAGAATTGCTAAGGAAACTATTATGGTATGAAAGAGAGAAAGTTGAGAAGTTAAAATGCTTAGTGAAGTAAGGAACCATTGCTTGACTTAGAGAATTGTAGCTTGCATGAATTAATATCTATCTTACAAAAATTTGCAAGTGATCCTTCCATCAACTTAACCAAGCTGGTTTTGGTTCTTATATTGCTAATCATGTGTTGAAAGAAAAGATTGCTAGGTACAACCAAGAGGCTATGATACCACCTAAGCTTGGGGATATATGGATTCCCAAAGTCCTAGTAACCATTGGAAAAGAGACACACCATGCTATACTTGATCTAGGATCTAGTGTCTCTGTTTTATCTAAAGAACTATATGAAGTACTTGAATTGAAAAATCTTGAAAAATGCTCTATTGAACTTGCACTTGCTGATGATTCCATTAAACATGCTTTAGGAAAAGTAAGTGATGTTATGGTAGAGTTACATATGACATTTGTGCCTGTTGATTTTCTAATCATGGATATGGGGAATAAAACCTCTAGTCCAATTATTCTTGGAAGACCTTTTCTTCGTACTACAGGTGCTATCATTGATTCAAAAGAAGGGAATGTGAAGTTTCAGTTTCCACACAAGAAGTGCATGGAACACTTCCCAAGGAAGAGGGACACACCAAAGTTCAAGCTCCCTCATGAGCTTCGTCCACAATAAACATCAAGTAAGAAGCCTAGCTATATGGCTATAAAGAAAGCGCTTTACGGGAGGCAACCCGGTTGTTTTTATTTGTGATTTTCTTTGTGTCCTCTTGCTGTAACAAGAGACTTAGTGTTTAGTTTAGTTTCTGGAATTTTTAATAAAGTGCCAAGTTTTACTCATTTTGGTTGAAAAGTTGCTTATAGCGTTCGGAGATTTTATTCCTGCACGAATCTGTGCACGGTATGATTTTTAATTCTTATTCTGTAACTCCGAATGAGCTCATATTTAAACTGTAGTGCAACTTTTCATCCTCTGTATGCATGAATTTTTCGGAATTTTCCGACAAAGTTAAGTAGGGTAGAAAAATACGTTTGCTGCTGCTGTTTTTCTGGACAGATTCTGTCCCATTTTGTTTGATGCATGCTTAGAACTTTTAACTTGAATCTTTTTGATCCAATTGAGTTTATGAGTAGGCATACAACATTATACACTTTCTGGACATTCATATGAATTTTTGTTCAAGGATTATATGCAGCAAGAAATCTATTTGTTTATCACTACTAATGCCCCACAGAAAAGAAATGGGAGAAACGGTGTTTTGAAGTTTTTTCACAGGGATTAGAGGAGATGCACCAAGAGCTATCCAAGGATGGTGAAGACCATAAGCTTGGGGATGTGAAGACAACCCCACTGGACCTACACACTCTCGGTTTGCACACGTCTAACTTCTGTTTTTCGATCGAAACACTTTATCGCATAAACTTGGAGCGTCTTTTTGTTTGTTTAGGTTTGATTTTTATTTTGTGAGACCACCACACTATCATTTATATATGAGAGAGCTACTGGAAATTTGGGTTGAATTATGTTGGATGCTATTATAAGATTGGGAAAAGGGATGTTGAGTTGATTTTAAAAGATACATAATTGCATGATTCATGAGCTTGTTAATGAGTAATAATTTGCAAGTATTTTATCAAGAGCTATCTTTTATTCATGTTTTGATGCTAAATGTTATTTACCTTGTTTTAACATGGATTAGTTAGTTCTATGGACACTCATGCATGCATTTAGATGGTCAACTTTCTCCCTCTTGCTAGCCCAAAAATTCCAACAAGCAAAAACTTGTTTCCAACACCTTCAACCAAAGTTTTTCCAGTGAGTCCACCATATCTACCTATTAGCTTTATGCTATTCCGAGTATGTTTATCATGATATTTGTGTTATCTATACCTCTGAATGAAAATGCTTATGTTGTTATTGTTATGGGAAAAGTTGGTTATAGAGCTCTCTCGAACTTGATGCACACTTTACTTTCATTGCATAAATAAAATATGACCCATTGTGATTAAAATTATGATGTTGTGGCTTGACAAATGTCTTTGGTTGAGAGTTAGCTCATATGTGCTGTCACATGGCAAGCTTTCAACATGCACTTCATTTAGTTGATATCATGTACTTTTGTTTATGGATGCTTACCATGGGTGAAATAAATGTGGAAATGAAGTGAGTTTAAATGAGTTTGTATAAATGGTTAGAGAGACGCCTGGGCCGCTAATCTAAGCCATGCATCATTCATGGTGGAAATTTACTTACATGCTATGGTGAACCTTCTGTGATACACCTTACAATAAAAAGCTATCTAATGGTAAATAAAAAGGGTGTTGAGATTGTTCATTGTGTTTGTTTGTCTTGTCATTTTGATATGGGCTTGTTCCATATCCTGGGACAAGAGGTACCCCAGTTGACGCTCTTAATGATACTATTATTACTTACAATGATATTTAACTTGAACTTGCTTTGTTTTCCAAGTTGAGTAACACATGGAGTAGGTACTTGTATTCAAGGGGCATGAGACTTTCAACCTGTACTTTGTCAAGCACACTACTCGTATTTGCTTTCACTTTAAACTTAATCATTCAAGATGCTATGATAGGGGAATGAGAGCTTGACACCAAGGATTACCATATTACAATCATTGACTTAAGTAGAGAAGTTCAGAAGTTAGATGAAACTTATTCATGCTTTACCTCTACATATATATATATCTTTCCAAAGTGTCCACCTTTTATATTCAGATTTTCATCAATACTCTATGACCATTGTAGGATGTTCTTACTTATCATTATGCATACATGTGGTCCATAGTACTTTTCTCTTATGTTACACTTTGTGAATTATCATTGAACATCCTTGCATTGAATACTTGATATCACTTCATAAACTATCTTGCATATTGCTACTCCTTTTAAGAATGAATCATTTACTCTATGTAGCAATAGTAATCATCTTTGATATCCATTGATAGTATTAAATTGCAAAGTCCATGTTAGTTTTATCACCTTCATACTCGAGGACGAGTATAGGTTAAGCTTGGGGATGTTGATGCATGTAAAATGCATACATGAACTTTGCATTATTTTACTTATATTCCAGTCATATTTGCATCATATAAGGGTTATATCACTGTTTTATAATGATTTTGGGAATATTTGATATGTTTCCTATTTTTATGGAATTAACCCTGCGCAGGCAGAAAACCCTATTTCTATATTTTAATGTTTCAGGGACCCAAACGACGTCCAAATGACCTGGAAATTTACGAGCATCAGTTTTTGGAAGGAACAAAGTGGGAGCGAAGGAAGCAAACAAGCGGAGGCCCGAGGGCCAAAGAGTGGGCCCACGCGGCCCAGTACCTGGCCGCGTGGGACCCCCCTTTGGCCTCGGAGCTCCGTTGCCGTCGATCTTTCCTCCACCGACTCCGTTTTGACCTAAAACGCCTATAAAAATAGTCCCCCGACGTTCTCTGGAAGGAGCGCCGCAGAAACACAGAAACACCGAAACAGAGACCTGGAGTTGCAGATTGGAGGGGGAAAACTCCGGCGGGGCGCTGCCGGCGTGGTCTCCATCTTCTCCAACGACTTCTCCACCGTCTCCATGATGAAGAGGGAGTAGTCCACCTCTGGACTATGGGTTTGTGGAAGTAACTTATGTATCTCTCTCTCTTGAGCTTCACTAATTAGTACCGTATGAGCTGCTGAACATGATTACGGTCATCTATGTAATACCTTTGTGGTGGATCTTTTTATGAGTTAATATATGTTTGAGATTGCAATGGTTTTGTTTCAGTTATGAAAGTAGATGCATATTATGTACCCCGTTCTTATTTACTTGTCATGATCAAGCATGTTTATGAGAGCGTGTGAGGGGGAACGTGTGCATTAGTTGGAGTAACGGGGGGTGGCTAGTGCAGTGAACGTGAGAGAAAGTTCTGCGATCCACTTGGTGTTTTACCTTACTTTGTTGCCTCACTAGGGATAAAAAGAAATACCATGCTACCGGAGATGTGGGTGTGACCATTGCCACTACTCCATGACTAGATCTAGCATGTTCTTATTTTAACTTCATGTCATGATACTTATTGCTATACTCTGAGTTATCTTAATTACTGAGGTGTTATGATTTAGTTCGCATCTTGGTGGAGTATAAGAGAGACTAATAACCAAAAGGTCTCTATGTTAGGACGTGATGCCCATATAATTATAACTTGTCATTAAACTGTTGTGTTGCAATCTCATATGTCAACTCTAGTGTTCCATTGTCTACCACTTTATTAAAGAGAGAGTGCATTTGTGAAACCATGAACCCCGGTCCATTTTTAATCATAAGAAACACCTTTCCAACCACTTTTACCACTTTTCCATTTTCTGCCATTTAAAAATCCGAAAATACAAAAACACTTTTACATCTTGCATTCATCATAAAAACCCAAAAATATCATTTATCATTGCTACCACCATCCTTGCATATTTATTTACCACCATTGCATATTTATTTCTTGTTTGCATTGCATATTATCTTGATATCATTCTCACACCTTGTGCTTGACAACCACTAGGTGAGGTTGAGGACCAAAACATTTACTTTGTTTTGTAGGTAACCAAAAGAAGGATAGGAAAGATAAATCTTCACTACTGATTCCCCGAGAGTTCGATATTAAACCCTCGAGTCACCCTCGTGGGGAAAACACGTCTTCCACTTACTACACACTCTGCACTTGGAGTCTCAACCTAACCCCGTTTACTTTTTCACGCAGGTAGCTCCTGAAGGCTATCACATCTACGGGTATCAGCACCTCAACCTCAGGGATTGTCGGTGCAGGTAAAACAGTAGTGTGAAAAATGGCTCCTGAATCATCGGAAAAGGTGCACACACCCTCTTCTCCTCAAGATCAATTTTTCGAGCTACCATGCTCACCCTCATCATTTCGTCCTCTAAGAAGACTGCATGTCTCGTTTCTACAAACTTTGTGTATCTGTCTGGACAGTAGAAACGAAAACCTTTGATCTTTCAGGATAGCCAATGAAGTGGCAACTGACTGTTTTAGGATCTAACTTTGCAATATTTGGATTAAATACTTTGGCCTCAGCTGGGCTCCCCCACACCCTGAAGTGTTGTAGAGGGTACTCTTCCAGTCCACAACTCGTACGGTGTTTTGGGCACCGACTTGCTTGATACTCTATTGAGAATGTGAATGGCGGTTTTAAGCGCCTCCATCCACAATCCCAATGGCAAGGTGGAGTAACTCATCATGTTGTGCACCATATTCATAAGTGTACGGTTACGCCTTTCAGCTACTCCATTTTGCTGAGGGTCGCCGGCATTGTATACTGGGCCACTATGCCAGTCTCCTGTAAGAACCTCGCAAAAGGTCCAGGGACTTGGCCATATGGAGTGTGCCGACCGTAGTACTCCCCCCCCCCCCCCCCCCCCCACGGTCAGACCTCACTATTTTTATTCTTTTATTGCTGATTTTCTACTTCAGCTTTGAATATCTTAAATTTATCCAACGCTTCAGACTTTTCTTTGATTGGATAAATATAACCATATCGGGAGTAATCATCTGTGAATGTTATGAACGAGTCATAGCCATCCGCACTTTTCAGAGGAAATGGTCCACAAATGTCGTGTGAATGATTTCTAGTGTTGATGTACTTCGGTTTGCACCCTTTTTGATTTGTTTTACGTACTTTCCTTTAATGCAATCTATGCATTGTTCTAAGTCCGAGAACTCTAATGGAGGAAGAATTTCATTTTTAACTAGGCTTTCTATTCTCCCCCTCGAAATATGGCCCAAACGACAGTGCCATAATTTCGATGAGTCATGAGTTCTCTTTCTTTCTTTTGTTCTTTATCCGACGCGGAAACATGCTCATTCACTTTACACACAGAATACACTTTTTCACGTAGGGATAATAAATAAAGCTCATTGTGAAGTAAAGCAACACCCACATAAGCATTATTGAACCATATGGCACACTTGCCATGTCCAAATAACATTCATAATAATCTTTGTCCAAACATGAAACACTACTCAAGTTTCTGTGTAATGAAGGAACATATAAAACATCTCTAAGCAGAATCGTGAATCCATCAGCTAACTCCAGGGAGATGTCGCCGACAGCTTCAACGTCTGCTTGAACTCCATTTGCAACTTCAATGTATCTTTCGCCTCTTTGCGTAGTCCGCGTCGAATGGAATCCCTGTAATGAATTTGCAACATGAACAGTTGCACCTGAGTCAATCCACCAAGTAGATTTCGAAAACTGTGTATAGAAGGATTCATTTACAAAAGAAACAATATCGTTACCTCTCTTTGCCATTATGGACTTTAGCCAATCAGTGCAATCTTTATTGTAGTGCCTAGTCTTCTTACAGTGGAGACATGTATATTTGTCCACTGGAAGAGACTTCTGCTGACGCTGATAATGCGTGGAGCTTTTCCATGTGGTTTTGAAGGGGAACCATTGCTACTTTGAGTGTAGTTCTTTTTCTTGTTATCCTTCACATAGTTCAGAGAATCACCATGTGAAGCTTTAAGTCTTTCCTCTTCTTGCACACACATGGCTATTGTCTTTTCAATGTCCCATTTTCAGGCGACATGTTATAGTTGACAACAAAAGTGTCAAACTCTTTTGGCAGTGAAGCCATAACCAGATGAACAAGGAGTGCAGGCTTGAGCTCCAAATCATCGTCCATGGGCTTAAGCTTAGCTGCCATGTGGCTCATCCGGAGGATATGCTCTCTTATGCCATGTCCACCTCCTGTGTACTTTTCTGTCACCAGCTGCTTTAGCAACTGGGTAACATATATCTTTGAAAAACCAGTGAACTGGCTATTTATCTTTTCAAGAAACTTCCTTACAGAAGTACACTCTGCAATTGAGCCCACAATAGCGTGCTCAATTGTGTTCTTTATGAAAGCCATGCACTTTTTATTGGCGGTGAGCCACTTTTGTTGTCGAGGGTATATGGCATCTCCAATGGAGCATAATCCCTCTTCTTTTTATCTCATGCATCATCATCATCCTTTGCAGCTCTGACTGGCTCTGTAGGTTTGACTGGCTGTGGAATGTCCACAACCCAGTCCACCTCAGCACAAACAAAGGCCAAATCAACCTTCTTTCTCCATTCAGTGTAGTTATCACCTCTGAGGGTTGGAACATCCTTGATGCAGCTCATCAAGTAGTACCCTCCTGAAAACCACAATGAAGTGAGATCATAACAACAATTGCATGCAATAATCCAACATTGGTCAAAATTAAAACATATAACTGTTTGTGCAATTAAAACTATATCATCGTTGGGCAGAAAATAGCAACAAATGCACATATAAACAACAGTAAAACATGATTATGTTATTAACAACGTTGGTCATAAAATAACAGAACCATAATTATTTCATTAATCACTTTAACTTGCTCTTCAAAAATTAATTATTTCTTTAGTTCTATTTAACTTTTAGAGCACTTTTATATATTTGCAGCGGAAAAACATGAATAAAAAATCCATGAACTTTATACTTTTCAGAAGCATTTCTGTCACTTTTCAGTTCTCTAAACAAAAAAATCGTTGGATAATTTTGAATAGAAAAACTGGACGAAAATTTGCCCAAAAATTGGACAAAAAATTTAAAACAGCTACTGAAAAAATAAAAACTGGAGATCAGAAAAAAAAAACGCGGTCTGTTTTTCTGTGCAGCCCACGGCCCACGGCCTGTTCTGCGCGCGCCGTGTGCTCTCCGCACTGGCTGGAAAAAGGCCCAGCCTAGCGGCCTCCTCCACTTTCGGCCCAAAAGCCCAGGCGAGCTAGGGTTTAGATCTCAGCCGTCCGATGGGATCCGACGGCCCTCCGCGCTTGTAGCCCGAACAAAACCAACGCGTCGCCAGCTCCCGCGGGAACCCTAGCTCATTTCCTTTCTCCTCTCGCCCACGCGCGTCTCTGTCCAGCGCCCCGGCGGCCGCCCGTGGAGAAGAACTCCACCGCGGTGATGGCACGCCGGCAGCCCGCCGGAGACGGCGCTGATGACCACGGCCCCTCGCGACCCCCCTCCCTTCCTTTCTTTCTACCTTTGTCTCTCCTTCCCCGCGCATGCAGCTAGGGTTAGGGTTCGCTCGCCGGAGCAAGCCGTCGAGAAGAAGAAGGCGGCGCCCCCGCCGGCCCCTTTGCCGGCGTGCGCGAGCACCTTGAGGGTGAACGCGCCGCCGTCAAACGGCTCGTTTGTGGTGCCCTTTGCCCCGTGGGGTGGTGTTCTTCGTCTTGATGCCTCGGCTTGCCGATGCGCATCAAGATCGAGAGGAACGGCGCGGCCTCGTCGGCGGCGCACTTTGCCGGCGAGCTCGAGGCCCTCTGCCGGTGAGATTTCTCTGCCCTTCCCCTCTTTTTGTTTCGATTTGGGTTAGGGTTCTTCGGGAGGGGATCCTTTTTCTTTTTCTTTTGTTTTTCTGTTTTCTCACTTCTACACGAGTAGGATCTAAACCGTAGCGGCTCTGATACCAATGTTGAGTCCGCAAGATCATCTAGGCTAGATCGATACCGGTAGAAGGAATAGATGCAGAGGAGGTGAATTACCTTCTCCTTGCGCGGATGCGCTCGAGCTGCCGGCCATGGTGGACGGCGGCGGTGATGGCAGTGAGTGGCGGCGGTGGTGGAGCTTCCCGTCGGCAACTGCGCAACCTAGATCGGTTAGGGTTTTGTTGGTGGGGTGTGGCGGCGCACGACGAACCTCGTAAGGCGTGCCCCCCGGCCCCACCAGTCTTTATAGCAGCAACAACAAGATAATCCATCTGGTCACAACCCTAGCACAAAACAGTATGCATTTTGAGTTACCTACCTTACAATGTGCCTCCTATGACTGCTTCTCATATTGTATCATTTTCCTACTATCATCCCAAGAAAACCCACTTCTTGATAGCATGACTTCAGTTGCCCCATACTTGGTCCTCACTCAAGACTCAATGTGTGGATCAGCAGCAAGACCACAACAAGGCACCTTTTCAGCCAAACGAATTTCTAGGACTGATGAATACACATTCTTGAAACCACCGTCATCTTTCCACCTCGGATCCAAAGGCAACGCGTAGAGTGCGTTGATAAGCTCATCATCCTCCATTGTAGTCCACTTTCCTTTATTCTTTCCCCTTCCACGTGCAATAGCAACACTTGAGCTATCCACATGGTCCATACATGCAAGTGCAAAAGTTAAATTAATTCACGAGATATTGTGATTTCTAAAACTGAAGGTTGTATATATGTATCTCTACAATCAACCAGTAAAACACAAAACTTCGTGAGTTCTAGCTCTATAGCTATTACACATCCCTTGAGCAAGAGTATTCCGAAAATTAGTCCAGTAGTTAGAAGCTGATATGTGGGTGATAAACCCAGGTTTGCCAATCTCGCTCGCATCATCCAGTCCACAACTCCACATCATCGAGTGGATCATCGGGCATGTTTTGTAAAATCAGATCGTGTAACAGAACTAACATGAGTAATTTAGCTACCACAGGCAAGACCAATGAACAGAGGCACTAATCCAAGATTTCAAAAGGCTGGGACATTAACTAATTCTACCATGACCATATCCTCAATACAACTGAACTAGTACGGTATGACCAACAAGAACTAGTTCGACCAAACAAATCCTATCAGATGCTACGAACATCGTGCACGTCCAACTAAAGCACAACAAAATTCGCTATCAGATCAGTGATACCAACACAAACCACTACCACAAGATCGACTAGATCTACAGCCCAAATCCTAGTATTAAGCCAGATCTGCAAACACCGTAACAATACGATCGATCCGGCCACCAGAGAACAAGGAACCTTAATGGAGGAGGGAGGGAAGATGGGGAGGTGACGCACCGTCGTGGTTCTTGTCGATGATGCGAAGAAGGATGGCTCGCGGTGGAGAAAAGAGAGCACGGCCTTGCTGCGAGAAGGGAGATGTACGGTTTGCCGGTCGCGGAGGAGATGGGAGGTCGCCGTCGCTGCAGCTCGTGGGCTCGTGGCGGAGATTGGAGTCGCCGGCGCTGCAGCTCATCGTTGAGATGAGGTGGGACGGGGAGAAACGAAATGGACGAGAGGAGGCGTTTTCGGATGTTTTCCGGACAGCACCCGGGTCCCGGGTCAAGCCGTTTCCGATTATACGCGGACCGAACCCGATCCGACCCGGCCGAAACAAAACATGTGTAACGTATTCCCAAGTTTGGCGCGGGCGTAGAGGACCCGTTTCCCAAGTTTGGTTCTCGCTCGACTTCTTCTTCTCCTGCTCTCCTCGATGGCATTTATTTCTGGGAAAAAAATTGTTTTTCGCACTAGTTTTTACCCATTTTACTTTTACCATTCTAATTTTTAATATTTTGCTTTTGCCCTACCAAACTACGGTTCCTGGTAATACATCACTATTGCCCTCTATGGGGCAAAAACAAAATGATGAAATTTTGTTTTGCTTTTGCCCCTGCTATTGTTGTTTTTGTTTTGCTTTTGCCCCTTAAAATGGCAAAAAGAAAAATGTCCAAATTTTAGAGTGGCAAAAGCAAAATGGGCAAAAACTAGTGTGGCAAAAACAAAAAATTCCCTTTTTTTTTACATGACTGAACGACATAGAAAATATTATAACACGATGTATGATATAGTAATTACAATATCAAAACCAAAGTATGACAATGTAAAAAATCATTTGTGCCTTTTTCATCATTTTCTTAAGCATATTTTTTATAAAAATAAATTGTACTTTTAATTCTTCTCGTGTTTTTGTCTTTCAACATTATGGAAGTATAGAAATCGCGATCTAACAACAAAAAAAAAACTAGTGGTATACAACTTTGTGGAATTAATTGTAAGGCCCAGCTTGGTATGTCGTAAATTAGCTAATAACGGAGGTATATTTCACGGACGTACTAACTCCTGCTAAAAATCCGACGTAACGTCCGAAACTTTTCCGGCTCCGGAAAACTAAACTACAATCCAACCGGGGCCTAATGCTACTACACATACCTTGACTATGGCGGTATCACATATTGCACACCAGCTATGATCGGTAGAGGCGCTACTCGAAGCGCCGGGGCGGCTATCACTGATACGGGCATACATGCAGATCTCTTGGCCAGCGCAGTGGCATATGTAGGGCACTGAGCGTCAGGTGCCCTAGCAGATAGCATCGGTCAAGATAACTGATTGATATGCTGATTCCAATCCACTGTATCAGTATGCCAAAGTGTAGGCCTAACTTTTGATCAGGAAAACTAGATCAGAAAGGGGAGATAAGCTACTGAGGTTTAGTTACAAGATTTTGAGCAATTAACCATGGGCTAATTCATCTTTATCCTGGCGAGTCCTTTTTTCGATAAAGATCCTGGCGAGTCCTATTTTATTACTTATTTGTAAAAGGGTTCACTAGTCACTTTATATCGGATCACCGTGTGATTTTATTTATAAAGCGGGCCGAACCCCTGTTTCGAGTAGGCGCACAGTTTATTTTTCTAACCGTGTATACACATCAACACAGTTTCTTAGCTTGTGCATTTAGAGGGGCTTCAGTGGACCAATTCATACTAGTGAAACCATACCCTAGCTGATACTACTTGCCTTCACGGTGTATCCAAGCATAATTATAGCACTTGTTGCCGCGAAGATTCTATGAGACTATGACAAAAGGTAACTTCATTACCTTGCTTTTACGAAAGCTGGCCAAAAGTATATAAACATTCCAACGGGGAACTAGGGATACAAATAACCCAGTTTTTACCAGACTACTCACGAGAGCAACAGCTAATCAAGCCAAGAGGTTAGTAGCAAAATCCTAACAAGCATAGAGCCAAACACCAGCTCTGGGCCGGCGCAGCCCTAGGTAGACTGTGTAAATAGCATTAGACGTATGTCCACCAAAGCTTCGCCCATCTCCGTAACATGAGAGACCCATGGTAGGACATTAGTACTAAACAATTAGCCAAAATTTGCAGAAGGCTCGCCACTTGATGAACACTAACTACGGTCTTTCAGAGAGCTCGTATCAATGTTTTCTTGGCCCGTACCCAGTGGACTTGCGCTCAGTGTGCATTTCTACCGGTATGGACCAAGATTGAACACCATCCTCCGAGATATACATTATCATGGAGTCATGCACTAGCGAGCCCCAGGATGTCTTGCCGATGTCGCCAACACGATATCCACGCCATGGACCATCCCGGATTTGCCGCTCGCGGAGAGGCTTGTACTGGTACACACTTGATAATTCCAAATGTGTTGGTCGTGCCCTTGCAATGTACACCTGGACAGGAAAAGATATTTTCAATCTATCGGCCTATGACCACACCAAACCACATATTGGGATATATTTCCAAGTAAGGTATGAATGGAAAGCCAAATTTTGTACAAAAGGAGATTAAAACTATCATGCTATGTATTACATTCGCTCGTATGACTATTCGCTATCAGTCCAAATATATAAGCTGGCTATATTTTATTTCCTTTGGCAGATAGTTTTTTTTTTTTGCGGGTACCTTTGACGATAGTTACTCTATTTACTATATAATTCTTGTCACACAGAACTAATGTTTTTGGATTCGTATGCAGAAGTATAACATAAGCAGCATATTAGCGGAGTAACTGTTGGTCAAATTCTTGTCCTAACAGGAAAGTGTTGTCTGACTTTGATTGGTTGCCACTCAAACAAAACCTTAATTACCTTCTTATGGGTATCCCTTATCTACAGAAAGAGACAACAAAAGTTGAAACGAACCCAAGAAAAGGTTATAAAGAATCTGTCCTGATGCACGACACATCCCCATAAAAGAATTCCAGACATTCATTATGCGGCAATATTCTCTCGAAAAATCGACTCAGCATTCTCACTACTAATATGTAGCGGCACTCGTACGATCCAGTCATTCATTATGCGGGAAAAAGAAGAAACTGCGAACGAGGTGACATACCTCCCGGCCGTTGATAACATGTTGTGGGTCGGCGAGGGCGCGGCCAGCGTCACCGGGGTTAGAGAAGTGGACAAAGGCGCAGCAGCGGGCCTGGCCAGTGAGGCGGTACGTGGGAATGAAGATGTCGGCCACGTCCCCGTAGCGGCCGAAGTGGATGCGGAGGTCCACGTCATCGGTGCCTGGGGCCAAGTCATCTAAGTACAGCCTCCCGTTTATATGCAGCTTGCTCATCACCAGTGATATGCTGGTGTTTGGTTGGACACTGTAAACACAAGCGTAGAAGGAACCGTTCAGAAATCAAGGGAACAGAGCATGAACTTGAGGAATGATCATAGGGAACATCATCTTCTTGGAGAACTTGACAAAGCTAGGGTCAGGATTAAAAGCAAAGATAATTACTTTGGTACATGAGTATTGAGAGTTGAATGGCGCTGTACTCATTGTAGATATGTTTTCTTAATAAGGAGCTACCTAGATGTCCTGTGAAAAGTTAAGATCCTACAAGACTGATCTACAGCTTGGCTCACAGTAGAACTTTATTTCTTAAATACTACTTGTAATTCTGAGGAATAAAGGGCCATATATTTTAACGGCAGAATTAAGAAAATATTCCTTGAAAGTTGCACAGAACAAATTTGCACCAATCTGTGAATAATAATATATATCTTGCTGAGATGGTAACTGCATGCCTGACTGAAGGCTTCATTATCAGAGTGATCATAGTTTGAAATAAGCTCCTTTGAGTAAATAATGCATGTAACAAACAGTTAACAGAAACAACAATGTTGGGTAATTAGTCAGGCTTACACAACGGATTCTTCCAAACGTCTTGGCCGTGCCTTTGCAATGTTCACCTGCACAGGAAAAGGCATTTCCAATCTATCAGCCTAGAACCACACCAAACCATATATATACGGGATTCAAAATTCCGAAGCAGTCATGAATGGAAAATCCAAATTTTGTACAAAAGGAGATTAAATCCCAGTCCACTTTCTCTTGAAAAATTGACTCTGCATTCTCACTGGTAATATGTAGCAGCACCATGGTTTTCACATTCAGATTCACTTGAACTGAACCAAGTATTTGAAATATTTGAATTTCTATGTACTACTGAAATTGCTGAAAGATTTTGGCCGAAAGGTCAATATTTCAGTGTCTGGATTTCATGGAAATGTCACTCAAAATGAAAAACATGATAGGACTGCTGCACGCAGCACAATAAGATCCAGTTATTCATTATGTGCGAAAAAGAAGCCAACTGAGGTTGAAATGGGTACCTCCCGGCCATTGATGACATGGAGAGGGTCAGCGAGGGCGCGGCCTGCATCATGAGGGCTAGAGAACTGGACAAAGGCGCAGCAGCGGGGTCCGCCAGTGCGGCGGCACGTGGGAATGAAGATGTCGGCCACGTCCCCGTAGCGCCCGAAGTGGCGGCGAAGTTCCTCGTCGCCGGTGCCTGGGGCAATGTCATCTACGTACAGCCTCCCGCTTAGATGCAGCTTGCTCATCGTCGGTGACATGCTGGTGTTTGGTTGGACACTGTGAACACCAATCGTACAAGGAAACTTTTAGAAAGCAACTTGAAATAGTTCTGATTTGCCTTCTCGCTAGTTCGCTACTATCGGTCGACCAGAAATCACAGGAACAGAGCATGAACTTCAGAGACAACTAAAAATTAGGGTACAAAATCATATCATATAAAAGTGGCGAGGCAAAAAAACACCCTCCGAAACAGATTGGAAGAAGAAGAAGAATTTGATCACAGGGAACACCGTCTTCTTGGGGTTGGGGTTATACGAGAGAGAGAGAGAGAGAGAGAGAGAGAGAGAGAGAGAGAGAGAGAGCACCTAGTCGTCGAGGATCTCGCCGGAAAAGCCGCGATCGCTGCTACGTGGAGACGACGAACTCGACCGGAGGCGGCTACGGGTGTTGGCTTAGGAAGCTCGGATGACCGTGTTATATTGATCTTGGTTTCAGCTTGTTTTCTAAACGGATACGGCGGGGCCAATACGCGTCAGTTATAAGCCCATTGTAAAAGACGCTCCAATTGTAAAAGAAGTCGGTCCGATCCGATCGCAAAAGAAATTGGTCCGATCGCAAAATAAACACGGCAAACAATATCAGTAACAACGACGCATCACGCACGGTCCCTAAAAAAAAACGACACGCGGCAACCACGGCCCATTCACCGGTTCCGGCCCAGACAAAATATCGCTCAACCTCACTAAAGGAAAGTCAAGTCCAAGAAAAAAAATCGAACTCAGCTACGACAGAATCCTACAGGTATTCCGATACCAACTCAGTTAAAAAGGACTCGGACTCCGTATGCTTGCTGGATTGGTAACTGCATGAAGTAAGTACCAGATTGGTAACTTGATTCACTATGATGTTAGTTTACAGCATCATAGTGACTCGGCAAAAGGGAGTGATTTAGGCCAATTTCTACCAACTTATCCATCAAGTCGAATATGATAAGATCAAAATTTATGTGAACGTGACATAATCAGTCATAAAATCTAGCAGGAAAGGTTCATTTAGAGAAGTATAGGTGTTGGAGCATTAGTAACTTCCCATCTGCAGTTAGAAGTTTAACACTTAAGGATCGCCACATCCAAGCTATTTCCATGGTGATTTGCTCATACCACACCCATTCATTGGAGAGAATACTCCCATTCATTGGTGTGGATTTTTTTTTTCCAAATGACATGAGTTTGCCATCAAATTGCTTTAGAGTCCTGATGTTATTGTGGAGTCTGGGTTGCATGAATTACATATTAGATGACAGCCTCACATTGTAATTCAATCGAAGCATGTCCAACACAGCTTTACCCATCGCCGTAGCATAAGAGACCCACGGTAGCACAGACTGCACATAAGTACTAAGCATTTGGTCAAAGTTTGCAGAAGGCTCGCCACTTGATGAACACTGAGTACGGTCTTTCCGAGAGCTCATATCAATGTTATCTTGGCCCGTACCCGATAAACTTGCTCTCTGTGTGCATTGTTACAGGTCTGCCCTTGTTACCGGTCTGCCCCAACATTGAACACCATCCTCCGAGATATATGTTATGATGGAGTCATACACGAGCTGACCCCAGGATGTCTTGCCGATGTCACCAACCCGATATCCACGCCATGAACCATCCCGGAGTTTCCGCTCGTAGAGAGGCTTGTACTGATACACACTCGATTGTTCTAAATGTCTTGGTCGTGCCCCTGCAATGTACACCTGGACAGGAAAAAACAACTTCAATCTATCGGCCTATGACCACACCAAACCATAACATGGGACTTAAAATTCCCAAGTAGGCATGAATGAAATGCCAAATTTTGTAGAAAAGGAGATTTAAACTATCATGCTATGTATTATACATTCACTCGTATGACTATTCGCTATCAGTCCAAATATACAAGCTGGGTATATTTTGTTTCCTTTCACAGATATATTGTCTATTTACAGCCTCCCGTTTATATGGTATTTGCGGCCATGCCACGCCGGTGACATGCTGGTGTTTGGTTGGACACAGTAAATATGATCGTAGAAAGAACCGTTCAGAAAGGCAAGGGAACAGAGCATAAACTTGAGAGACAACTAAAAATTATGATACAAATCATATGAATGTGGCGAGGAAAAAACACCCTCGAATCACGGAATCAGATTGAGAGACTTACACACTTGATTCTTCCAAACGTCTTGGTCGTGCCCTTGCAATGTACACCTGCACATGAAAAGGCATTTCCAATCTATCAGCCTGTAACCACACCAAACCATATATACGGGATTTAAAATTTCCAAGCAGGCATGAATGGAAAGCCAAATTTTGTACAAAAGCAGATAAAATCCCAGTCCACTTTCTCTTGAAAAAATGACTCTGCATTCTCACTGGTAATATGTAGCAGCACCATGGTTTTCACATTCAGTTTCACTTGAATTGAACCAAGATTTTAAAATATTTGAAAGTGATTTCGAAAGTATTTGAATTTCTATACTGAAAGTCTGAAATTGCTGAAATATTTTGGCTGAAAGGTCAATATTTCAGTGTCTACTGAAATTCAGTGAATCGCACTCAAAGTGAAAACCATGACAGCACTGGTGCACGCAGCACAATACGATCCAGTTATTCATTATGTGGGAAAAAGAAGAAACTGCCCAACGAGGTTGGCATAGGTACCTCCCGGCCATTGATGACATGGCGAGGGTCAGCGAGGGCGCGACCGGCGTCACCAGGGCTGGAGAACTGGACAAAGGCGCAGCAGCGGGGTCCGCCGGTGCGGCGGCACGTGGGAATGAAGATGTCGGCCACGTCCCCGTAGCTCCCGAAGTGGCGGCGAAGTTCCTCGTCGCCGGTGCCTGGGGCCATGTCATCTACGTACAGCCTTCCGCTTAGATGCAGCTTGCTCATGGTCGGTGACACTGACATGCTGGTGTTTGGTTGGACACTGTGAACACAATGTAAAAGGAAACTTTCAAAGAGCAACTTGAAACAGTTCTGATTTTCCGTATCGCTATTATTGGTCGGACCAGAACGTCCTGAGCTTCAGAGGCAACTAAAAATTATGGTACAAATCATATGAAAGTAGCGATCGAGGCAAGAAAACACCCTCAGATTGGAAGAAGAATTTGATCATAGGGAACATCATCTTCTTGGAGAACTTGACAAAAGCTAGGGTTAGGGTTAGAGTGTGTGTGTGAGAGAGAGAGAGAAAGGTAGAGAGAGAGGATGCACCTAGTCGTCCAGGATCTCGCCGGAAAAGCCGTGATCGCTGCTCCGTGGAGACGACGAAGTCGACCGGAGGCGGCTACGGGCATTGGGTTAGGAAGCTCGGATGACCGTGTTATTATTAATTTTTGCTTCAGCTTGATTTGTAAACGGATACGGCGGGCCAATACGCATCAGTTGTAAGCCCATTGAGCTAGTTGTTCGTCACACCCAAAACCACGGCTAAAAAAAAACCTACTCGAATACGGGGAATGCCGCTTATCGCGAGCGAGATAGAATAGCATCGCTCATAGCGTTGCCTCGATTGCGGCCCACTAAAATAGAAAGATTTTTCTCTTTGAAATTTCGTTAAAAAGTACGCCGTACTTGTACTAAATCAGCGACACTTATTATGAATTGGAGAGGTAGTATATAAATAATTGTAACCAGTTTCTACACTATACTTATAAAAAAGCAAACTATAACTTTGTCCACCAAAATTAGTGTACACGGAACAACCAGCATGCTGCGATCTACTCCACTTAATATGATCCAAGCGACTACATTAAGCACCCTCCGATCTACTCCACTTAATATGATCCAAGCGTCTACATTACTTCAATGGTCTGCCGACCTCAAACCCTACATCGACAAGGCCACCAATTGCATGCAGCCTAGGATAGGCAAATATATTAACCGAGCTGGATGCGTGGCTCTTGTCAATTATGTGCTATCCTCAATGCCCATTTTCCTCCTCATAGCCATAAAGACCGACAAGCGCACACTGAAAGCTTTCGTTAAGCTCAAACGGGGAATGCTCTGAAACCGCAGTGACAAGATTAATTAGTGGCGGCAAATGCAAGGTCAACTGAGATAAAGTTTGTCGCCCAAAAAAGCTTGGCGGACTTGGGATCCTAAACATGGAAAAAAATTCTAGAGCTCGCCGTCTATAGTGGTGACGTGGTATCGGACACGGTAGTGCTACACAGGGTAGCTTGAGTGGAAGAGCGGGAGCAGCGATCTGCAGCGTCGGCATCCGAAGGCGGGATTGCGCGCTAGCGCGGGGACACGATGTACCCGGGTTCAGGACCCTCATGGTGGAGGTAAAACCCCTAGTCCTGCCTGATCTCTCGACTAATGGTGGGCACAGTACAGAGTTGCTCCTTGAGCTGTTCGGGAAGCCGTTCATGGCTCTAGTTCTACTCTCCTCGAGGGTGGAAGAACATGAAGTATCAGGTACCCTCTAAGTGGGGTGCCGGACGGCCTTATATAGGCCTGGCCGTCTGGCTTACAGGTGGGGCCGGCTGGTCTCGTCAGCCGGTCACATCGATCTAGTTTTTTCTCCCGCGGATCCTCGCGGCGGCTGGCTTGTTGTCCACGGCCTGGCGACCTTCGTCCAATGGGGAAGCTTTGACCCTGGATTCCGGCCGCCTAGAGACCGTTAGAGGCATAGGGCACAGGCTAGCCTTAGTAGGCCCAGCCGGATTGGGGTGGGCGGCTGGCCGGTGCGGGAATCCTATGCTGGCGGGTCTTGTTGGATTACTTCTTCGGGTAAGTTGACGAGAGCGGCTTGGGCCTTGCGGTCCATCTTCTGCCTTCTTCATCTTGAGGAACACGCCGAGCAATCCTATGCTTCCGGGTGACCGGGGACTGATAGTCCGTGTGCTGCTGCTCCCGGCTGAGGCGTCTTGTTGGGCCGGCTGCTCATGGGGCAGGCAGCGCGGGCACGTAGGAGAGCCGTGGCCGGCTACACTCGGGGCAGGCGGCTTGGCCGAAGGAGACAGGCGGGGGTGACTGCTTTTGGGGCAGGCTGCTCCGGCTGGCTCACCCGGTCGAAGTACTTGGCGACTCTTGATTTTGCCTTGAAAGGGCCAACTTCCTTGGAGCTTTGGCCACCCGGGGTTCATCCACACGTCACTAGCCCCCGAACACGTTGGAGCATTGTGGCCGGCTACGGCCAGCGAAGCTTCTACGTGTTCATCAGAGGAAGCCTTGAATGCCTAGACCGGCTGAAGTAGATAGAATCCTGCGCTCTGCAGAACATCGAACTTAGGGAGTTAGACCGGCTGGGTCGGGGCCAGAGTGTCGGCCCGGCTGGAATGCGATGCGTCGAGAGCTCCGCTGGTCCGCCTGTGTGCGCTGATGTGGGCGATGGCATCCGCACGTCCCATCCGCCTGCACCGCGGCGGCCGGCAGTCGAGGCGGTCCCCTCGGCTTCCGCGCGGGATCTTCTATGGCGGAGGAGACGGTTGCGGATCCTTTGCGGACGGGAACTGCCACCCACGATCGGTGGTCGTGCGCCACGTGGCGCGAGTAGTGTCGGTTACGGGAGCGGGACGGGCGGTTTCCGCCTATAAATTTGGACGGAGGCTTCGGGGGGAAGGATCCGCTTCCTCCCATCCCCAAATTTCGCCGCCGCCGCTCTGTTCCTCCTCTCGCTCGACGACTCCGCGCCCTGCCTCCGCTCCCCGCGTCAAGCACTGGCTTCGGTGACTGCGGGCCACCGCAACTTGTCGCCGGCGCCAGTGAGAACCTCTTCCGCTCTCCTTCTACGGCCGCGAGTTCTTCTTCTTCTCGAGACGAGAGCGGCGATGGTGACCACGGGCCACCGCGGCTCAACACCGGTGTCGGGGAAGGCCTCCTCTCGCACTGGATCACGAGATGGCCGGACAAGGCGACTGGCGGGGGTCGTGCGTGATGGTGGAGCTGCTGCCGAAGCTCTGGGACGACGGGTACATCTCGACGACGGCGCTGGTTGAGGCGCGGGTCGCCGATGTAGGCGAGCGGGTCCCGGCGCCGCAGCCGGGGAGTGGGTGGTCTTCTCTGACCACATGGAGCGGGGGTTTGGGCTCAAGGCGAGTTCGTTCTTCCGTGAGTTCCTCGACTTTTTCGGCCTGCAGCCACACCACCTTGGGGCCAACTCCATCGCGCAGTTGAGCTCCTTCGTGGCGCTGTGCGAGGGCTACTTGGGCATCTGGCCCAACCTCGACCTCTTCTGCCGGCTGTACCACTTCCGCAGTCGGTTCAAGTCCGGCCAGAAAGGCGTGTTCGTGGACTGCGGCGGCGTCGTGATCTATAAGCGGTCCGACACCTCGTTGCCGCCTGTGAAGACCGTGGAGACGGTCAAGGACTGGCAGCGGACATACTTTTACGTCCGCAACCAGTCCGACGAGGACCACATCAACTTGCCGCCCTTCTCCCCCGCGGCCCCGACGAAGAAGAACTGGGGCTTGAAGTTCCGCAGCGATAAGGCCGAGATGGACAAGATGGAGGACCGGCTGAAGGTGTTGGCCGAGGCGGAGCTCGAGGCGAGGGATCTC
Organism: Poa pratensis; assembly: GCA_947311845.1. NCBI lineage: Eukaryota > Viridiplantae > Streptophyta > Magnoliopsida > Poales > Poaceae > Poa > Poa pratensis. Next base: position 22,477,160 of record CAMZMU010000037.1, read on the forward strand.
GCCTTGTGTTGGCTCTGGCGCCGGGTGGTGCCTCTCCAGGCCAGGTCGCACAAGATCTGCCAGATGTCTGGCCGGTACGACCCCACCCGGGTGTCGACGAAGAACTACCGACTGGAGACCCTGGATGCCTGGCTCTGGCACGTGGCCAAGGAGCGCATCCCGAAGAATTGGGGCTTCTCGGTCGCTCCTTACGACCGCGACCACCCGCCGCAACCGGTAAGATGCTTGGCTGGTTCATGTTTGCGAGTTGTCTTCTGTTCCCTTATCTTCGCATTCCTGAGCGCTCTTGCTCCGGCTGCGCAGCTCTTCGCGATTCAACTGTTGGAGGATGGGCCGGATGGCCCCGACTACCAGCCGGACCTGACCTCGACGCGGCATGCGCCTGGGGCCAACCAGCCGGCCGAGGAGGAGGCGGGCGAAGAGGACGTCGCGCCGGCTGCTCGGGGTAAGCCGGGTGAGCCAATCGATTCCCTTGTCGAGAGCGGACCTCGTGAAGTTATTCTATTCACGACTCTGATGAGAGTGCAGAGACCGCAGAGTCTTCCGCTGCTCGCCCCCAACGGGCGAAAACAGCCGATCCCGCCAGCGGGGCAGGGGAAGCCGAGGTGGGCGCAGCGTCACCGGCCATCCCTTGTCCCAAGCGGGCCCAGCCAGTGGAGCCGACCGGCCAGGAGGAGCCAGCGAAGAAACGGCAGAAGAGGAGGCGCCCTCCTAACGTCAACGCATGAGTCCGGTTCCCATCGATGTTTTTTGTTCTTCTGTTTTTAGTGGTTCATACTCGGAGTTCTCCCTGCAGTCCGCCGAAGACCTTAGGCAGGGCGGGCGCTGCGGCGCCGGCTGCAGCAGCGGTTGCGCCCACGGAAGCGGCTGCTCGGGCGGAGAAGCAGGCGACAGCTGGGGGTCACGAGCCGGTCGACCAGTTCCATCTATCGGGCAACCAGGTCAGGCCGACTGGCGGAGGCGGAGGCGATGACGCTGCCCCAGGGGCGGGCACAGTGGTGGTAGCGCCGATGCAGCCGCCAAAGAAGGTGCCGGCGTGGAAGCAACCGGTGGACCCCAAGAGGGCCGCCGCCTCGACGAAGGAGGCGGAGAATTTGGCGCAGGCCGTGGTGGAGAAGATGACCAAGGCACAGACCGCGAAGCCGCCTGCGGCCGCGGTCGGTGCCTCCCAGTCGGTCACCATGGCGAATCCGTCGATCACCGCCAACGCCGGGGCGTTCCGGCGGCCGAATACTCCGGAGGCCTTTGCCCGAGAGATCGAGAAGGAGCTGAGGCTTCAGCTCTCAGAGTTCGAGGACTTCTGGGAGTTACTTGAGGTAGGCTGTCTTGATTTGCCTTGGTCCGGTTGGGCGCAGCTGTTGCGAGTTTCGGCGTTAACACCGTCTCTTTCAGAGTTCTCGGAAGGAGTCCGGCCAGAAGATCCGGCGGCTGGAGCGGGAGCTTGAGGCAGTTAAGGGTGGCCCCCTCCCGACCGCCTTTCCTCTGCGCGTGGTCGGCTTCGAGTTACTGATGCTTTCCTTTGTCCTGCAGAGTCCGACAAGACGCTGCGCTCACAGCTGGAGAGCCTCAAGTTCAGCGAGCTGGCGCAGGAGGTCGAACGCCTCAAGGAGTTGGACCAGAAGCGGCAGTCAGAGGCGGCCGAGTTGGTTAAGGCCAAGGAGCAGGCGGATAAGGCGGCGGAGGAGAGGAAGAAGGCCTTCGAGGAGCTGGAGCGGGGTTACAATCAGCAGCGGGAGGATGACCTCAAGGAGATCGACCGGCTGAAGAAGACTGTGGAGGCGCAGAAGGGCGAACTGTGGCGCATCGATGGGGCCGTCCGGAGTGAGTCTCGAACTATCGCTCAAAATTTGATTTTCCTCGTGGCTTCGCCGTGACGGGTTTGCCCAGTTGCAGGTTACTACCCGCCGTCATGGAGGAGACCGCGAGGAGCCGGCTCGAGGATTTGGGAGTCGCCATCACTCCGGCATCTTTGGTTGGCTGCAAGACGAGCGTGGAGGACCGGGTGGCACAGCTCGGGGAAGATGCCCGAGCCCTTGGTCAGGCAGCCGGCGCCGTCTGCAAGTTCTTCTGGCCTCGGGACCGTCCGCCAACTGCCTTCTCCGATCTTGCTCGCCGGTTGGCGCAGTCACCGGCTGTGGTGGAGGAACTGCAGGACTCGGCAGCCCGCGGCGGGGCCTTGTGGGCGTTGTCTCTGGCGATCTCCTAGTATCCGGAGATGGACGCACAGACGCTCCAGCTTGGCTTCCGGGGCGAGGACACGTACGAGGGACTGCGTGAGCGGCCCCACGTGCGCGACACCGCCTGCACCATCGCTGACTCTGTCAACTTCGACGAGTTCATCCCCGACCGGTCGGATGAGGACGAGCTTGAGGAGGAAGACATTGGCGAGCCGAAGAAGGACTCTGCCAAGGGCAAAGTTGTTGAGCCCGTTGACGTCGCCAGCACCTCCAAGTCGCCAGAGTGAAGACCCCGGGATGCCGAGTAGTAATTATTGAGAACTTCTTTAGGGTTTGAACTTGTTAATTTGTCCCCGGGATGCCGAGCGTACTTGTTGATACTTCTGGTATTTGATGTCGTGAACCGTGTGGAGCCTCGACTCCTTTATCTTTGCTATCTTTGCTCGAGAGTTTTACTTGTCGTTTTATCTCTTTCTCTTTTGGTGTTGTCTTGCTGTTTCTTTTGCTCCGTCTACGAGCTGATGGGGATGAGTGAAGATCCATTCATCCCCACTAGCCCCCGAGATTAGGCTCGGCTAGCGTAGCCAGCCGGGTCGAATCTGCAAAAAGTCCCTCGAGTCTTTTGGTCGTCGAAGCTACGCCCGGCTGTCACGAGCAGCCGGTCGTAGACTAGGCCCCGAGATTCTACCCGGCTGACGTAGGCAGCCGGGTGGAATCTTTTGACTCGTCTTTGGTCGATAGATTAGCCAGCAAAAACGACACGGAACTTATTAAAATGTTAGTCCAAAAAATCAAAAGGGGTTGGCATTTTTAACTTTGCAATTTTATTCTATTAGGTGCCGACTCGCCCTTGTCTTGCCGCCCGTGCCCCTTATCGTGCATGCGGCCAACCGACCCCTGCTCTTTGCCGGCTGGTCTCTGCAGCCGGATCCGAAGAGAGGGCCGGCTGTGGGTGCACGGTACTGAGATCTTGAGAGGCTACACTTAAACGAGCGAGGGCAAGGTTTTCCTGCGGTGAGCCGGGTAGGTTGTCTTTCTTAGGTGCGGTTCGTGTGTGACCCGTAGCCAGTTTCTGGCCAACGTGTCAGCCGGATTGCGGTCTGCAGCCAGATCCGAGAGTAGGCGTCGGGGTCGGGCACGTTACTAAGCCGCCATAAGTAAGACGCACAGACCGGCTACCGTAGTCAGAATGATAGAAGTAAAGAGTTGAGATTGATACAACGGCAGCCCCCGAGTGTCTGCTCGGGGTCACCAACTAGTTCATTTACGGGATACAAGGTGTTATACTTTTGCTTCTAAGAATAGAAAGGGCGGAGGAGCTCTGCATTCCACGGACATTCCGTGTCCTCGTACGGAGTGAACGGCTTGTTCTTTCTTTCTTTGCGCACATCGGTGAGGTCGTATGTGTTGTTGCTCATTGCCTTGCTTATGAGGAAGGGGCCCTCCCAAGGGGAGGACAGCTTGTGCCGGCCCTTGGAGTCTTGGACCCACCGGAGGACGAGGTCGCCCTCGCAGAACGCGACAGGGTGCACCTTCCGGCTGTGGTAGCGGCACAAGTTTTGCTGATATATGGCCGATCTGGACAAGGCCAGCTCGCGCGCCTCCTCGAGGAGGTCCACCTCGTCTTCGTTTGCTCTCTTGGCTTCTTCTTGCGTGTAGAGGATGCTTCTTGGGGAGTCGAACTCGATGTCAGCCGGCAAGACGGCTTCGGCGCCATAAACGAGGAAGAACGGTGTGTAGCCGGTGGAGTGGTTGGGGTGGTCCTGAGGCTCCAGAGCACGTGTGGCAGTTCCTCCAGCCAACAGCCGGGTGCTCGCTCCAGCGGGTCCACCAGCCGGGGCTGGATGTCGGCCAGGATTAGGCCATTTGCTTTCTCCACTTGGCAGTTTGACTGGGGATGGACCACCAAGGCGAGGTCTAGCCGGATGCCCTTCTCGCCGCAGAAGCGCTTGAAGACACCCTTGGCGAAGTTTGTGCCGTTGTCGGTGATGATGCTGTGGGGGTAGCCGTAGCGGTAGATGATGTCTCGAAAGAAGGTGATGATCGTCTGGCCGTCCGATTTCCTGATCGGCTTCGCCTCGATCCACTTGGTGAATTTGTCTACCGCTACCAGGAGGTGGGTGATGCCGCTCCGCGCCGTCTTGAAGGGGCCGACCATGTCGAGTCCCCATACGGCGAATGGCCAAGTGATGGGGATGGTGCGCAGGGCTGCAGCCGGTGTGTGCTTCTGCTTGCTGAAGCGTTGGCAGCCATTGCAGGCGCGGACCATTTGCTCGGCGTCGGCGAGGGCAGTCGACCAGAAGAATCCGTAGCGCAGAGCTTTGGAGGCGATTGCTCTGGATGAAGCGTGGTGGCCGCACTCGCCTTTGTGGATGTCTTCTAGTAGCCGGCGTCCTTCGTCCGGTTCTACGCAGTGCTGGAAGATGCCGGTAGTGTTGCGCTTTGTAAAGCTTGTTGTTGATGATGGTGTAGGCCTTGGAGCGACGCGAGATTTGCCTTGCTAGCACTTCGTCGTCTGGAAGCGTGCCTTGCGTGAGGAAGTCGAGGATTGGTTGCGCCCATGAGGGTACTGCGTGGACGGTGAAGACGTCGACTAGAGCGAGCTGGGCCACTTTCGAGGCTAGCTACGAAGCCCGCGGGTGTGGCTGAGCAGCCCCGGGTCCGGCTGTGAAGCCCCCGGGTTTTCCTTGGCCTTGTCGATGAGCTCATGGATGGGTGCGGCTGGTGCCTCGTAACCGGCTGGGGCGGTAGCCCCCGAGTGTCCTTGTCCGCTTGCCGGGTTGCCAGCCCCGGGTTTGGAGGACCGGCTGGCGCATTGGGGTCGGCTGGCATGATGATGGAGTCCGACTCGGGCGACGGCGTGATGGACGGCTTGTAGATGTGCTCGAGGGAGACGCCAGGTGGGATGGCCTTCCGGGTGGAGCCAAGCTTTGCAAGCATGTCGTCTGTCTCGTTGTTCGCCCTAGGTATGTGATGATACTCGCATCCTTCAAAATAGGCGCAGAGCTGCTGCACGAAGAAGCGCTAGGCGGCCATGTTGGCGTCCTTGGCGTCCCAATTGCCCGACATCTGCTGGATGACGAGGTCAGAGTCGCCGAAGCAGAGGATGCGCTGGATGTTCATTTCCTTGGTGAGCTTGAGGCCGTGGGCGAGTGCTTCGTACTCGGCGACGTTGTTGGAGGCCTTGAAGTGGATCTGGACGGCGTACTCCAGCCGGTTTCCCTTGGGCGAGGTGAGGACGATGCTGGCTCCCAGACCCTCATACATCTTGGAGCCATCGAAGTGCAGCCGCCAGTGCGAGGAGTCGGGCACAGGTGGCAGATACTGTGTTTCCGCCCAGTCGACGAGGAAATTGGCAAGGACCTGGGACTTGATGGCGTTCCTCGGCTGGTAATGTATCGTGTGCGGAGCCAGGTCGACCGCCCACTTGGCAACGCGGCCGGTTGCGTCCTTATTGCAGCTGATGTCTCCGAGCGGGGTCGTGCTCACCACGGTGATGACGTGCTCTTGGAAGTAGTGGTGTAGCTTCTTCTCTGCCATGTACACGAGCTTCTGGTAATGGAGGTAGTTTTGCTTCGATGTTGAAAGGACTTCGCTTATGTAGTAGACCGGGTACTGGACCGGGTGCTCTTTGCCTTCTTCCTTGCATTCCACCACCAGGACAACGCTCACGCAGTGATTGGTGGCGGCGATGTACATGAGCATGGGTTCTCTCGGCGCAGGCGGCGTCAGGACCGGTGCCTTGGAGAGTGCTTTCTTCAGCTCGAGGAAGACCGCGTCCGCCTCGCCTGTCCAGACGAACTTGCTGGTTTTCTTCAGTAGGTGGTATAGGGTCTGTGCCTTCTCGTCCAGCCGGCTGATGAACCTGCTCAGCGAGGCTAGGCAGCCGGCGAACTTCTGGATGTCCCTGATCTCAGTCGGCCGTTGCATGTTCTCGATGGCGGCGATCTTGTCCGGGTTGGCCTCGATCCTCATGGCGAGACGAGGAATCCGAGTAGCTGGCCAGCCGGCACCCCGAATACGCACTTGTCCGGGTTGAGCTTCATCTGGAACCGGCGCAGGTTGTCGAAGGTCTCCTTCAGGTCGTCGAGGAGGGTGCGGCGCTCCTTGGTCTTGACGATGATGTCGTCGACGTAGGCGTGGATGTTGCGCCCAATCTGGTCGTGCAGGCACTTCTGCATGCATCTCTGGTAGGTGGCACCTGCATTCTTCAAGCGGAAGGGCATGACCGTGTAACAGAAGGCTCCGAAGGGAGTTATGAATCAAGTTTTCAGGTGGTCAGCCGGAATCAGCTTGATCTGGTTGTAGCCGGAGTATACGTCCAAGAAGGACAGATAGTCGCAGCCGGCGGTGGAGTCGATGACTTTGTCGATGCGGGGTAGGGCGAAGGGGTCCTTCGGGCATGCCTTGTTCAGGCTGGTGTAGTCGATGCACATGCGCCAGGTGTTGTTTTTCTTGAGGACGAGGACTGGGTTTGCTAGCCATTCCGGGTGGAATACTTCCATGATGAAGCCGGTTGCGAGTAGCCGGGCGATCTCTTCTCCTATTGCTCTTCTTTTCTCTTCTCCGATGCGGCGGAGGGGTTGCTTGACCGGTTTCGCATCCGGTCTGACATGAAGTGAGTGCTCAGCGAATTCCGTCGGTACACCAGGCATGTCTTTGGGAGACCATGCGAAGATGTCCCGATTCTCACGGAGGAATTCAATGAGCTTGCTTTCCTATTTGCTGCTGAGGGTGTTGCCGATGGTGAGGAACTTCTCGTCTGGTCTGCTCGCGTCGATCGGGATCTTCTTGCTATCTTTCTTGCCCTGGAACGCCGGCTCGCCTGACTGTTTCTTCGCAGCCGGCACCTCCGGGTGTTCTGCGGCGACCGCACGCTTGATTTCCTTGAATTCCTCGGTGGCGGCGAGCGACTCGGCCAGCTTGGAGCCGGCTAAAGCGCACGCCATAGAACGCTTGTAATCGCCGACCACGGTGATGATGCCGCTCGGACCCGACAGCTTCATCTTGAGGTAGCCGTAGTGAGGTACAACCATGAATTGAGCGAGGGCCGACCGGCCAAGGATAGCGTGGTAGGCGCTGTTGTGATTCACCACCTCAAACCAAATGCCCTCACGGCAAAAGTTGTCGTTGTCCCCGAAGACGACGTCCAACCGGATGGTTCCGATAGGAGAGCACGACTGCCCCAGCACGATGCTGGTGAAGGTCGTCCGGCTAGGAGTCATCTGCGACTCGTGGAGGCCCAGATTGTCGAAGGTGTCCTTGTACAAGATGTTGATGCTGCTTCCTCCGTCGATGAGGACTCGGGAGAAGGTGGCGGCAAACTCCTTGTCGGTGACGATGGTGGGATCAAGGAGCAAGGCGTATCCCCCAGGATTTGGCATGATGTCCGGGTGGTCTTTGGGCCCGAAGGAGATCGGCTGGTCGGCCCAGTGCATGAGCTGCTGGACGGCTGGGATGACTGTGTTCGCTCCTGCCATGCGCAGCCGCTGGCTGCGCTTGTCGTTGCGCTCGATGAAGGAGATGACGTAGGCGGCATCCTTGTCTAGGTATGCGTCGCGAGACCCGTCGGGTGCGGTAGGCGGCTGCCTCGGGCGCTCGTTGTGCTGGTTGTTGCCGATGTTCATGCCGCCCTAAGGGGGAGGGCCGGGTGGGGGAGGCGGCAGGCCATCTCCGCGTTGCAGGCGGAGGGTCCAGCTGCAGGGAGCAGTTGTGTGGTTGGCCGGCTTGCCGTTGACGTTGTGGTATCGGCATGGGCCGTTCATCATATCATCCAATAGGTACGCGGGCTTCGCCCATCCACGGTCTTCCTGCTTGTTCCATTGGCGCGGGTTGCGGTTTCCGCCATCTTCGGCGGTGGCCGGCTGGTTGGCCTCCGTGGTTGCGACGATCCGGTTCTCGTAACGTTCGTCTGACATCATGCCGCTTCTCTTCCGGCTGTCTCTGTTGTAGCTGCGGTTGTCGCGGTTGCTCCTGTTGTCGCGGTGGTCCCGGCTATCGTGGTGATCGTGGCCGGATCGGTTGTCGAGGTTGCTTGGACTGGCTTGATCCCTTGCAGCCGGTCTTTCTTGCGTCTTGCCGATTCCGTCCATCTGGACTGGGACCCTCATGGCCGAGTCGACCATCGCGTACTTGTCCGCCGTTGCCATCAGCTCTGCCATGGATTGCGGCTCGTCGAGGAGCAGCCGGTGCTTGAGCATTGTGCCGTCGCGGCAGCCATTGATGAAGTACCTAATCGCTTGGGCTTCGTGCACTCCTTCGCAGGTGTTGCGCAGGCTTGACCATCTCATGAGGTAATCGCGTTCGGATTCTGTTTTGCCTTGGACGCAGAGGGCCAGCTGGCGCGGGCGACCTGGGCGCTTGTAGGTGCTTGAGAAGTTCCTGACGAAGACCTCCTGGAAGTCCAGCCAACAGTTGATGGAGCCAGGTGGGAGGCTGTTGAGCCAGGTGTGTGCTGAGTCCTTCAGCATGAGTGGTATGTAGCGCACCGCCACGCGCTTGTTGCCGCCTGCGATGGAGACGGCTGTGATGTAGTCGGACAGCCAGTCGTCTGGCTTGGTGCTCCCGTTGTACTTGACCGAGTCGCGCGGAAATGTGAATCCAGGCGGGAAGGGCTCTGCGGCGATGCGGGGTCCGAAGCACTTGTGCCCTTCGCCTTCTTCTTCCTCGAGCCAGCCAGACTCCTCCAAAGTGTTGATGCGGTCACGTGCGTCGGCGGCGGCCGTGGGGCCCAAGTCGCCCAGTCGGTCGTGGACCTTGCCCTTGTGCCCCGGGTTCCGGCTGGCTTCCTAGGTAGCCGGTCGGTTGTTGTCGTGGTGGTTCCGGTTGCCGTGGCGAGGTCCGGAGTTGACGTGCGGAGATGACGCCTGGCGATCTTGCCTGGTTGCGCCGGGTGCGGGCGGTGGGGGAGGCGGATGCTCAGGTGGTGGACCGCCTGCATTGAACCGGCTGCCTGCCAGGCTGCTCGCGGCCGAGTTGGCGCGGTCGTTGTAGTTCTGCTGTTGCTGGTTCGCCGCGTCGATGAGGTCCTGGACGCGCTTTGCTTCTCCTTCCAGGCCTGCTAGCTCCTCCATGGCTATCTTGGCGGCCTTCATGTTCTTGACGGGGGTGATGTAGACGGGACGGCAGAAACCGGGTGGGCCGGCTACGCTCGGGGCCGGTCCGCCGTCTGTGCCCATCTCAGCGTTGAGGTTGCTGCCACGGTTCCTGATTTGGCCTGCCCGGCTGGGGCCGACCGGCATCGGGGTGAAGCCGTGGGCGGCGTTGTACTGACGCACTTGAGCTTCGATGTTGCGCTGCGTGGCGACGACGCTGGCGGCGCCGTCCAGAAGGCGAAGACGCGCTGCTTCCAAAGCCGCGGCAGTCACGGCTGGGTCGTCGGTGGGTGCGATGGGCGTGGCGAGGCTTTGGAAGAGAGCCTCCACAATGCCGCGCGCGAGCGGCTGCTGCTGCCCATTGCCGGCTGCACCGTCTCCAGCGGTAGAGACCATGACTTCTACGCAGATGTGGTGCTCGGAGCCGTCTTCGCAGCCGGCCACCTCCTCGGGGAGATGGTCAGTGCAGGGCTGGATGTCGGTGGGGTACTCGGGTGCGATGGCGATGTAGACGCGATGTTCGCCGAAGTGCACGACGGAGTCGTCCTCGGGGAAGGCTGATCCGGCGAAGCAGGCGGCATTGTCGTGGACAAAGTTGAGGGAGCCGAAAGTCGAGACGAGGCTAGATGCGACTCGCTCGCCGAGGCGGGAGCGGGATCCCAGCCGGAATGAGACTCCGGACGCTGCTACCTGCCCCACGGTGGGCGCCAACTGACGTGGTATCGGACACGGCAGTGCTACATGATACGTCTCAAACGTATCTATAATTTCTGATGTTCCATGTTGTTATTATACTAATTGTTACATGTTTTATATACACTTCATAGCATTTTTATGCATTTTCTGGGACTAACCTATTAACAAGATGCCACAGTGCCAGTTCCTGTTTTCTGCTGTTTTTGTATTCCAGAAAAGCTAGTCTGGAAATATTCTCGGAATTGGACGAAACTTGGATAGAACCTCCTATTTTTCCAACACGAAGACGGAGTCCACAGGAGAGACGGAGGAGGGCCACGTGGCACCCACACCATGGGGCCGCGCGGGCCCCCCTGCCGCGTCGTGGGGTGGTGTGGGGCCCTCGTGGCTCCGCAGTCGCCGCCCTTTCGCCTATTTATTCCTCCCGACGCGAAAACCCTAAATACCCGAGCCATTATCCACGAAAAGTTCCAGAGACGCCGCCGCCGTCAACCCTAGCTCGGGAGGGTTCAGAAGCTCTTCCCGGCACCCTGCCGGAGAGGGGAATCATCACCGGAGGGCTCTACATCACCATGCCTCCGGAGTGATGCGTGAGTAGTTCATCCTTGGACTACGGGTCCATGGCAGTAGCTAGATGGTTGTCTCTCCACTTTATGCTATCATGTTTAGATCTTGTGAGCTGCCTATCATGATCAAGATCATCTTATTGTAATGCTACATGTTGTGTTTGCTGGGATCCGATGAATATTGAATACTATGTCAAGTTGATTATCAATCTATCTTATATGTTATTTATGATCTTGCATGCTTTCCGTTACTAGTAGATGCTTTGGCCAAGTAGATGCTTGTAACTCCAAGAGTGAGTATTTATGCTAGATAGTGGGTTCATGCCTCCGGTAATCTGGGAGAGTGACAATAACTTCTAAGATTGTGGATGTGATGTTGCCACTAGGGATAAAATAACCGATGCTTAGCTTAAGGGTGCGTCGTTAGGTCTAATGCATTTGTTTACTTTACGCACATTACTTAATGCAATTATCCGTTGCTTGCAACTTAATACCAACGGGGAACTCGGTATGACAACCTGGCGGTGGATTATTAGTCATAGACGCTGTTGGATAACGGTCTATGTATTTTGTCGTAATGCCCACATGAATATCATAGTAATCATCATGTCATATATATGCATTTCATGCGCTCAATATTTTGTCAATTGCCCAGCTGTAATTTGTTCACCCAGCATGTTAGTTATCTTTTATGGAGAGACACCACTAGTGAACTGTGGACCCGGTCCATTCTTTTACACTGATAATACAACCAACTGCAAACACTGTTCCTTTTCATTCTCTGCAATTTACTACTGTTTTCCACACCATACGTTTAATCCTTTGTTTTCAGCAAGCCGGTGAGATTGACAACCTCACTGTTTCGTTGGGGCAAAGTAGTTTGATTGTGTTGTGTGCAGATTCCACGTCAGCGGCCACTAACAACCTTCCGAAGTGATTTCTTGCTCCTACTGGTTCGATTAAACCTTGGTTTCATACTGAGGGAAAACTGCTGCTACTGCATCATACCTTCCTCTTGGGGTCTCCCAACGAACGTGTGATCCACGCAATCAAGCATATTTTCTGGCGCCGTTGCCGGGGAGGAAGCACTTCGGTTCAGAAATCTCCTTACTTCCCTTCCACACGCCATATTTTCTGGCGCCGTTGCCGGAGCAAGAGGATTTCTGCAAGGGGAGTTTCACGCTTCCAATCTCTTTACTTTGTTATTGTCTTGCTTAGTTTATTTTTATTTAGTCTTGTTTGCTTTATTTATCAAAAACACAAAAAAATTAGTTACTTGCATAGTTTATTTTCTGTTTAGTTTCTGTTATTTCATCATGCTTCTCCCTAAGTATACTTTAAAAGACATATCTGTGGGTAGTGGGTCTATCATTGGAAGAGATAACATTGAGGAATTCTTGGGTCACATTAGTAGGCTTAAAGATTTTGAAGATAGATCCTTGGTAGAACTTGCTCCAAATTATGAAATTGCTACAGCTTCTCTAGTTCACATGTTGGAAGCTAGGTTTGTCAATCTGAATCCTATAATGCAGCATATGTTCCTTAAACTTCATGATATGGAAGATGGTGAAAAGAAAGATTTTGTTCTAGAAACCTTGCTTAAAGAATTTGGTGATGTTGCTAGAGAAGCTAGAAAAGTTTTTATTCGATATAAGATGCTTGGCTATTATATTGATGTTGTCAATACACTTGAGAAACTGGAAAAAGAGAGGCTTAAGTACACAAAGAAACTAATTATGAGGGGGAAGTTAAGATACCAATACCTTTTAAGTTTGTAGGAATGCATGAGGCACTAGAAAAGAATTTTGATTGGATTGTTCCTGAAAATTTATTTGATGAGGATAGTGTGCCTAAAAGTAATGAAAGAGGAGTTTCTGAAACTTATATAGATAAGATACAATGCATTGTTGAGAAAACTTCCAACCTTTCTGTTGATGCTTCATCACTTGGAAACACTTGATTCTTACTTTCTGCGCCTAGCTGAAAGGCGTTAAAGAAAAGCGCTTATGGGAGACAACCCATTATTTTATTTCTGCAATTTTTCTTTTTTTGAGTCAAGGAGTTGTTTACTTCTGTAACAATTCCTTTGTATCTTTATTTTATCGCATTGTTGTGCCAAGTATTGCCTCTAATAGGAAGATGATGCTAGATTTGGATTTCTGCGCAGGAACAGATTTCTGCTGTTCACCGTTTTAATTCTGTAAAATCACAGAAAAATTATTTAAATCTAAATTTTTGTGCGTGATCCTCAGATATGTACGCATCTTTCGTTAGTTTAAAGTTTTTCGATCTGAGCAACGTAAGTGCCTCGAAAAAATTCGTCTTTGCGGACTGTTCTGTTTAGACAGATTCTGTCTTTTATTTTTCGCATTCTCTCTTTTACTAGTGTTGAGTGGAATTCTTTTTTAGGGTGAAGAGCTTCACATAACATCAGTGGCAGTAGCTAATGTTAAAAGTAACGGTCATGTTTGTGTCCTTATAGAACATGTGAGTTTTTGATTGTGCACTAACCCTCTAATGAGAATTACTTTGAGTTTGGTGTGGCGGAAGTTTTCAAGGGTCAAGAGAGAAGGATGATATAATGTGATCAAGAAGAGTGAAGAGCTTAAGCTTGGGGATGCTCCCATGGATCACCCCAGCATATTTCAAGAAGACTCAAGCGTCTAAGCTTGGGGATGCCCAAGGCATCCCCTTCTTCATCAGCAACTTATCAGGTCATCTCTAGTGAAACTATATTTTAATTCTTTCACATCATATGTGCTTTACTTGGAGCGTCTGTGTGCTTTTATTTTCAGTATTTTATTTTTCTTATGGTCAACTTGATTGGACCCCAGCATTCTTGATTGGGAGAGAGACACGCTCCGCTTTTTCATATGAATACTCCTATTCTTCACTTATACTTGTTGAGTATTCTTATCTAGCTATTGCTATGCTTTTAGCTCCTGTTTTGCATGCATCTCTTATTCAGAGCTGTTAGTTCTTTTAAAGAAAGTACTCTCTTGCTTCACTTATAATTGTTTGGAGAGTTTATGTTGAAATAAATTGATTGGTGTTTGGTTGGAACAGAAAATGTTGCATGTGGTAGATGGTATAATGGAAAAAGCTTACATATTCTTGTAGATCATTGTATTGGATAATTTGATACTTGTCAATTGTTTTGAGTTATCAAGTAGTTCATGTTTAAGCTTTTGTATCATGTAGTTAAAACCTATTAATGAAGAACTACCGTAAAGCTCGTTGAAATTTGGTTTGCATGATTGGTATCTCTAAGGTCTAGATATTTTCTAGTAAAAGGGTTTGGTTAACAAGGAAGACAGTGTAGAGTCTTATAATGCTTGCAATATGTTTTCATATAAGTCTTGCTGTGTCGGTTGATATCCTGTGTTTGCTTCAAATAACCTTGCTAGCCTAAACTCTGTACTGAGAGGGAATGCTTCTCGTGCATCCAAAACCTTGAGCCAAAATCCATGCCATCTGTGTCCACCATAACTACCTATATGTGGTATTTCCTTGCCATTCCAAGTAAATTTTTCATGTGCTACCTTTAAACTATTCAAATTATTACTCCTATTTTGTGTCAATGTTTACCAAGCTCATGAGGACGGGGTGGATGTCTTTATGTCAACTGTCAAACAGACTTTACCACCGGACTAGCGGCATATACATCCGCTTATCCATTAATTTTGCAAAAAGAGCTGGCAAATGGGGTGCCCAGTCCCAATTAATTACAACTTTAACCGCTTAATTCTCTTCACATTTTTGCCCTGATTTATCAGTCAAGCAATGACAAACAGTGAAATATCTGCATGTGTAAACAAAAGAGAAAGAGGGATGATCTGCCTTGCTGGTAGAAATAACGTCCTTCATGGGAGCCGCTCTTAAAAGTCTGGTTGGCAGGGGTCATATTGTACTTTCCATTTTCTGATTCGTTGACAATTAACAAACACCTCTCAAAACTTATTTTTACTCTCTATATGATTTCAAAAACTTAAAAAGCTCTAGCACATGATTTAATCCCTGCTTCCCTCTGCGAAGGGCCTTTCTTTTACTTTTATGTTGAGTCAGTTTACCTACTTCTTTCTATCTTAGAAGCAAACACTAGTGTCAACTTTGGTGCAACAATTTTTATATGCTCGTATATTGCACTTATTATATGCTTTGTGTTGACAAATATCCATGAGATATATGTTGAAAGTTGAAAGCAATTGCTGAAACTTAAATCTTCCTTTGTGTTGGTTAAATACCTTTTACTTAGAATCTATTGCTTTATGAGTTAACTCTTATGCAAAACTCTTTGATGCTTGTCTCGAAAGTACTATTCATGAAAAGTTTTTGCTTATATGATTCAGTTGTTTGCTCATTATCTACTTGCTAGCAAACTATAGACCATTGACCTGGATCACTTCATTCATAACATGTGCTTTACATATTATTTGATCAAGATTATGATTGTAGCATGTCACCTCAGAAATTATTTTGTTTTTATCGTTTTACCTACTCGAGGACGAGTAGAACTAAGCTTGGGGATGCTTGATACGTCTCAAACGTATCTATAATTTCTGATGTTCCATGTTGATATTATACCAATTGTTACATGTTTTATATACACTTCATAGCATTTTTATGCATTTTCTGGGACTAACCTATTAACAAGATGCCACAGTGCCAGTTCCTGTTTTCTGCTGTTTTTGTATTCCAGAAAAGCTAGTCTGGAAATATTCTCGGAATTGGACGAAACTTGGACAGAACCTCCTATTTTTCCAACACGAAGACGGAGTCCAGAGGAGAGACGGAGGGGGCCACGTGGCACCCACACCATGGGGCCGCGCGGCCCCCCTGCCGCGCCGTGGGGTGGTGTGGGGCCCTCGTGGCTCCGCAGCCGCCGCCCTTTCGCCTATTTATTCCTCCCGACGCGAAAACCCTAAATACCCGAGCCATTATCCACGAAAAGTTCCAGAGACGCCGCCGCCGTCAACCCTAGCTCGGGAGGGTTCAGAAGCTCTTCCCGGCACCCTGCCGGAGAGGGGAATCATCACCGGAGGGCTCTACATCACCATGCCTGCCTCCGGAGTGATGCGTGAGTAGTTCATCCTTGGACTACGGGTCCATGGCAGTAGCTAGATGGTTGTCTCTCCACTTTATGCTATCATGTTTAGATCTTGTGAGCTGCCTATCATGATCAAGATCATCTTATTGTAATGCTACATGTTGTGTTTGCTGGGATCCGATGAATATTGAATACTATGTCAAGTTGATTATCAATCTATCTTATATGTTATTTATGATCTTGCATGCTTTCCGTTACTAGTAGATGCTTTGGCCAAGTAGATGCTTGTAACTCCAAGAGTGAGTATTTATGCTAGATAGTGGGTTCATGCCTCCGGTAATCTGGGAGAGTGACAATAACTTCTAAGATTGTGGATGTGCTGTTGCCACTAGGGATAAAATAACCGATGCTTAGCTTAAGGGTGCCGTTAGGTCTAATGCATTTGTTTACATTACGCACATTACTTAATGCAATTATCCGTTGCTTGCAACTTAATACCAACGGGGAACTCGGTATGACAACCTGGCGGTGGATTATTAGTCATAGACGCTGTTGGATAACGGTCTATGTATTTTGTCGTAATGCCCACATGAATATCATAGTAATCATCATGTCATATATATGCATTGTCATGCGCTCAATATTTTGTCAATTGCCCAGCTGTAATTTGTTCACCCAGCATGTTAGTTATCTTTTATGGAGAGACACCACTAGTGAACTGTGGACCCCGGTCCATTCTTTTACACTGATAATACAACCAACTGCAAACATTGTTCCTTTTCATTCTCTGCAATTTACTACTGTTTTCCACACCATACGTTTAATCCTTTGTTTTCAGCAAGCCGGTGAGATTGACAACCTCACTGTTTCGTTGGGGCAAAGTAGTTTGATTGTGTTTGTGCAGGTTCCACGTCAGTGCGCCACTGACAACCTTCCGAAGTGATTTCTTGCTCCTACTGGTTCGATTAAACCTTGGTTTCATACTGAGGGAAAACTGCTGCTACACTGCATCATACCTTCCTCTTGGGGTCTCCCAACGAACGCGTGATCCACGCAATCACTACATGGGGTAGCTTGAGTGGAAGAGCGGGAGCAGCGATCTGCAGCGTCGGCATCCGAAGGCAGGATTGCGCGCTAGCGCGGGGACACGATGTATCCAGGTTCAGGGCCCTCACGGTGGAGGTAAAACCCCTACTCCTGCCTGATCTCTCGACTAATGGTGGGCACAGTACAGAGTTGCTCCTTGAGCTGTTTGGGAAGCCGTTCATGGCTCTAGTTCTACTCTCCTCGGGGGTGGAAGAAGATGAAGTATCAAGTACCCTCTAAGTGGGGTGCCGGACGACCTTATATAGGCATGGCCATCTGGCTTACAGGTGGGGCCGGCTGGTCTCGTCAGCCGGTCACATCGATCTAGTCTTTGTCTCCCGTGGATCCTCGCGGTGGCTGGCTTGTTGTCCACGGCTTGGCGACCTTCGTCCAATGGGGAAGCTTTGACCCTGGATTCCGGCCATCTAAAGACCGTTGGAGCCATAGGGCCACAGGCTAGCCTCCGTAGGCCTAGTCGGATTGGGGTGGGCGGCTGGCCGTTGCGGGAATCCTATGCTGGCGGGTCTTGTCAGATTACTTCTTCGGGTAAGTTGACGAGAGCGGCTTGGGCCTTGCTGTCCGTCTTCTGCCTTCTTCATCTTGAGGAACCCGCCGAGGAATCCTATGCTTCCGGGTGACCGGGGACTGATAGTCCGTGTGCTGATCCTCCCGGCTGAGGCGTCTTGTTGGGTCGGCTGCTCTTGAGGCAGGCGGCGCGGGCACGTAGGAGAGCCGTGGCCGGCTGCACTCGGGGCAGGCGGTCGTGGTCGGCTGCACTCGGGGCAGGTGGCTTGGCCGAAGGAGATAGGCGGGGGCGACTGTGTTCGGGGCAGGCAGCTCCGGCTGGCTCACCCGGTCGAAGTACTTGGCGACTCTTGATTTTGCCTTGAAAGGGCCAACTTCCGTGGAGCTTTGGCACCCGGGGTTCATCCCCACATCAAGTGGTTATCGCATGCTTGGGCCTCCCCAGTTAAACCTTGGGTGGGATCTAAACCTCGAAATGACGACACCGACAAGAATCTCTTTAATGCGGCAACCATGGTCATGATTAGGGACGGTCTCAAAGCTTCCTTCTAGAATTGGTTAGACGATCTGCCACCAAGGGTGATCGCGCCAAGCCTTTTCCAGGCTTCCAAGCGAAAGAACAGGAATGTAGATGATGCTCTAACAGATTTCAGATGGATTGCCGACCTCTCGTGGACAACTTCAACGTCGAACACATATCCCAGTTTGTCCACCTTTGGGGTCTCATTCAGGAGGTGACTATTACCCCAGGTGTGGAAGACACCATCTCATGGACCCTACACCATCTCATGGACCATCCGCAACAATGGGATATATTCGACCAACTCAGCTTATAAAGTGCAGTTCCTAGGCGCCTCGTCATGTCCCTTCATGAGCATCGTCTGGAAGACCTGGGCACCTCCGAAGTGCTCTTTCTTCGTGTGGCTGGTGATCCAAAATACTCACAGGCTAGCAATTAGAGGATGGCCTCATCAACCGGTCTATCAGCTTTGCAGATGCCAACCAGAGACGACAAGACACATCCTTTTTGAATGCCACTATTCTAGAAGGGTTTGGACGGACGTTGTTGTTTGGCTAAAGTGTCCTACGCTTATGCGAAACTTTGACTCCGCCAAACTGAAGGTTTTCAATTACTGGAGGGACATGGCGATTTCCATGGCCTCTCTGAAAGAACATTTTTTATATCCCTTGTATGTTTTGTGTGTTAGGCAACAACACTAGGAATTATCTAATGTGCTATCAAGTGATGCAGGAATTAGTCGATAAATTTACATATTGCATCGAAACATCGAGAGGGAAAAGACCAAGGATTGTCTCTGCAGGAATCTCTAGGCCGGAGTCTCCGGCCTGCCAAGACTGGAATCTCCGGTCCCCCATGGCCGGAGTCTCCGGTCTCAGGGGACAATAGTTTCCGTCAAGTCTCCGGCCCTTTACTTCTCAGCAAAACCCCCGGAGGGTGACAGCCTCTGGTCTTGGTCCGGAGTGTTACCGGAGGAAGGCCGGAGTCTCCGGCCCTCAGAAGCAAAGTTTTCGGCCTCGGGGGATAAGTCTCCAGCCTGGCCTGACCTGGTTCGAGAAGGCCGAAATGTTGCCGGAATCTCCGGCTCAGACCGGAGTCTCCGGTGTAAAGAGAGCTGCAACGGCTACAATTCGAGGAGGGGTATAAATACCCCTTCACCTACCTCCAGCCAGCTAGCTCGCCCAGAATTGAAGACACCCCATTGTTGCAAGCTCAAAACTACTAGATCTCCCAATCACTCCACCCAAACTTGTTGATCTTTGGAGGATTGAAGGAGAAGGCCCGGATCTACATCTTCACCAAGCCATTTGTCATTTCCCCCTCATTCACTTGAGGGATTTGAGCCTAGGGTTTCCACTAGAAAAATCTAGGCATCTTGTTGTACTTACTTGCTTGCTACTTTTGTGTAGCAGATTCGTGGTGCTTGGGAGCCCCAATCCTTTTATGGGTTGAGCCTCAAGTTATTGTAAGGGCTCCGGATTCCGCCTTGAAGGATTCCGATAGTGGAAGGTGAACCGAGCTTTTGGGCAAGGTTCATCGGAGAATAGGGTGAGGCCATTTGTGGCGTTTGAGTTTGAAACTCACACCCCTCCAACGAGACGTACTCCCCTAAAAAGGGGGAACTCGGGAATACATCCTTGTCTCCATGTGCTTCCCGTTCGGTTACTCCTTACACTCTAGTTATTACTTGTATCTTGTCTTGTGTAGTGTTAACTTGTCATATAGTTAAATTCACCGTAGTTACATATCTAGAGAATTTACCTTTGTGTCAAGCCTAAATTTGAAAAGAGCTAAAAATTGAGTAGCACCTATTCACCCCCCCCCCCCCCCCCTAGGTGGCCATACCGATCCTTTCACTCTCAATCCAGCAAAGGACTCAAGACGACAATCATATTAATCATGTGAGAAATTTGGAAGGAACGCAATTAAAGGGTTTTCAACAACAAGTTCACCACGCCTTCTAAATTTTTTCAGCACATCAAAAGCGAGGGCAAGAACTGGATCCTGACAGGGGCCAAGACGCTAGCATAGATTATCGCCTGATTTGGTTTGATGTAACTTTTTTCTTTTGAGCTTCAGCCTAGACCTTGTTTGGTCCTTCTTTATCTATATAAGAGGTAAAACTTTTGCCTTGTTTAAAAAAAAACTTCAATGGTGTGCCACGGGATCAAACGACTCCGATTCAATGTTTATCCTAGCAGATTCCTCATGCACATCCCGCCCTAATCCGCTCGGGACGTACGTCTCGCACCCCCCATTCACGGAAGAACACCAAAAATGTTTCGCTTCTGGATGAATCCCCTCTCCGCATCCACTAACGTCTGTAGCACCACGCCTGGATCTAGTGAGGACGACCACGAACACCACGGCTGATGCGGACGACGAGTTACCTGGAGAGAGGGGAGCGGACACCTGCGGGTTGCAGGATCCAGGCGAGCGACGGCCCGCCGACGAGAGCGGGTTGTAGAGGCTGTGTGCTGTTTCGATTTTTTTTTTCTCAATATTTCCTGTCTTCTTTTTTGTTTTGTATTTTTCATTTTTTTTTCTTTTTAATGGTAAATTTTTTTCTTCTTTTGAACAAGTAAAATTTGTTTTTCATGTGAATGTTTATCCCAAATATGAACATTTACCACATTGAAGGGATTTTCAAAATAAGAATATTTATCTTAACTGAACAGGTTGTTTATTCAATAATGCTGTGTTTAGATGTAGGAAAAATGGGCTGGAATTGCCCATTTAGAATTGCTGGGCCGAATTCTTCCGCAGCTCGTACCCGTTCGCTCGTGCAGGAAACAGAAGGAGGCGTCGACCGCTCGACCTCCTTCCCCGACGGCGACACGAACCTGGCGACGGCGGCGCCGGTAAGGAAGCTCTCCCTCCCTCCCGCAGGCCTCCTCCCTGATCCTCCTCCTTCCGCCCTTATTAACCCCCATCTCTTCCCTCTTCGTTTCTCCCCCCGTTTCCCGCCCGAGCCCTAGATCTCCGGCGGCGGGAGGGGACATGGCGGCGGCAGAGTACATGGCCCTATAGCCGGCCTCCTCTTCTCTGGATCCCCCGAAGCCTGCTCTTCCCTGTTCTTTCTTCAGGCAGAGTGTGCCCTCGGCCTGTGTTTGGCCCGACGTGCAGCAGGACCTGATGTATTGTTTCAAAAATGCAGATTCCAGGAGATTTGCAGGAGCTGAGCTGAACAATTTGTGCTGTGTTTGGAAGGTATTGGTTCTGTCCAATGTTTGATGTGTGCGTATTCTCTGAAATTAGTAACCTGTGAAGTATTTTGTGAGATATAGACATGTTGTGCAATGGTTTATTATATATTACAATGCTCTGAATAGTTCATGTTGCAAATGGTGTGTGCATTGTTGTTTTTTGTCATGTCTCAACAAGATTTGGTTGCTTACATAAATGAAGAAAACAAAAGAAGAAAGAGGACAAGGATTGCATTGTTAAGACATACATTATTGCAAGAATATATACATTTTTGTGGAGAATACATTTTAAAACATTTAAAACACTTTACTATCTTCAATCTCATGTAAATTTACGAGTCAAGTTTTTGTACATTCAAACAGGAATTGGAATCGCCTCTTCTCTTTGATTCCAACTGCCATTTCCAGGAACATCCCAGCAGTAGCATTAGAATGGAAGCCCAGTTCCATTGCCCCCTCAGCTTTAGTTTTTTACCCCTTTTCAATTCCTTGGCTTGAATATCTACATCCAAACAAAGCCTAATAAGATTGTGGTGCCTATTAGCTAAAATGTTGTGAATGATGCCATACTGCAGATTATGCACTATGGCTTAACATGGTGATTACTACTCCCTCCGTTCGGAAATAGATGTCCGCTTTGGTTGCTGCATGCTGGAACTAGTGTTGATGTTCTTAATCTTCAGGACTTCGGCCCTCCAGTCTAGATGTTGTTTTGCTGCTTTTGCTTTGGCAAGAACCTTACTTTGAAATATGGGGTTCTATCTGATTGTCGTCATCTTTAATCATGTTTAGTTCATGTATTCAGTAGAACATCATAATAATTTAGAAATAAGTTGCTGACGTGGGCCTACCCTTCGGGTGCCCCACCATGAAGATACCTGGTGCACGTATAGACTAAAGCGCAACCGGTGGCCTACCAGCAAGGCCCATGAAGGAGGCCCAATAAAATGACGTACGCCTCAAGACTAGCTAGCCCTACGTCGGTAGAGACCTACCTTACCTGTAAACCAGATCGGATGCGAACTCCCGAGACCCAGCCTCCTATATAAAGGCTGGGAGGGCCGCCGATCGAGGTCACACCGTACTCTAGCCACAAAAACCCTAGCGAGATCGCATCTTGCCGGGACACCATTGTAGCTCCATTGTACACCTCGAGATCAATAACCAGACAAGCAGGAAGTAGGGTGTTACCCTCAAGGGGCCTGAACTGGGTAAACTCCTTGCTTGTCAGCCGACGGATCTACCAGCGCTACCAACTCTCTCCCCCTCTAACGAAACCCTAGGTAGCATACACATGGGATTTGATGTGGTCACCCCATGTCAGTTGCAGTATACATCTTACAAGCAGAATTATTAGCCTTAAGTAACACATGCTAGCTCTCTGAGCTTCAGTTTTCTACATTACTGTACAAAAAAAAAACTAGTGGCAGAAACACGCTCTGATAAAGAGGCCCATACCTGATTTCAGTCGAAGTCCTATATACTCAACATAATCCTCCTACATTTATGTACTCATATGGCCTAGCGTTAAATGTCAATAGAATTTGCAGATCTCTTTTTTGTTAGCATTGGTATTTTTCTCAGTTTACCAGTTGACACTTGGTTCTGATGATTGATTTTTGCAGCTAAAATATCGACCGGCGAATGGCAATGTCTTGGACACGAGTATTGAAATGTGGAGTTATTCCAAGAGATGCAGCTCATTTGGTCGGGAGAAGAGGCTTTGCGGTTGCAGCCAAGGGAAAGAAGGGTGGAAAAGGTGGCGCGGCTGATGCTAAACCTGTGCTCAGCAAAGAAATGAAGAGTACAACCGTGTTTGGGGCAAATATCCTGAAGGAGGGTTCTGATCCAAAGATCCAACCAGATTCTGAGTACCCTGACTGGCTGTGGCACCTGGTTGACAAGCGTCCTGTGCTGAGCGAGCTGCGGAGGAAAGATGCCAAGACACTGCCTTATGAAGATCTGAAACGTTTCGTCAAGTTGGACAACCGGGCTCGGATCAAGGAAAACAATGCTCTCACTGCTAAGAACTGATGAGGACAGTCTCATCTCATGTAGTGATCGAAGTCTAATCACAGTGGCTGTCTTTCCTTATAAGATTTATCAGTGGGCATACTAGTTATTTTTGGTAATAACCTAGTAACTTGGAAGTTGGGGCGTTGGCTTTGGCCTAAGCGACCAGTGTGTTTGTTTCTCATATTCTTGTTAGGATCTTATTTTATTGCAAGTTTATCATGTCCCGTGCTCTCATAACTGGTTTTGGAATTTGAAACGTGAGTGTGCAGATATTTCTTTTTATCTCCTGGTTCCAGGTCCGCACTTTGAAAGTGTTTTGTCACAAAAAAATCAACTGGGATAATCGCTGACCTTTCATGAGTGCACAAGAAATAGAGTAGTGCACGCTATCTATTTAAGGACACGCAATTTGTTTATTTTGACATTATCTTACATAGTCGTATTTCTGAACCAACTGTTGCAAGCATAGAAATGTTCACGATCAACATCCATAAGCAAATGCCTGTGATTTTGATTTTCCTTTCTGTCAAACTATCTAAAAATAATTTGAAATTCATGTGTGAAATGGCTGAAATATTTTGACCAAAAGGTAAATATTTAGGTGTCTACCAAAATCACTAAAGTTTGCCCGGCAACATGTTTCTACGATGAGAGAAAATAGTGCATCAAACACCAGGGAAGGCCTACATTTTGTTCACTCCGATGCAGGGTAATTTTGACATTTTGTGCATAAGGCCTACTTTCTCTGTTCCTTTTTATAAAGCCTATCAAAACCTTTTATAAAAGGGGACGGAGGGAGTAGTTTATTATGTTCTGCAGCAGCTGAAATGCATAAACATCGCTTTAGCATTGGTGTCCAATCAAAAATTCATGTAACAAAATCAAGCATCCGCTCACAGTAAAAAAATCAGGTATATTGGTTAAGCACCCTTCCAAGCATTTGCTGAAACCATGGCCCCCTCCAGAACGGTGCTTCACTTGATTCAGAAATGCACCTAAACCTTCGCCTCAGTCGTCCAACCAAAATATTTCCAAACCCCAGCATTTTCAGGCAGCCCTTGATGATGACAAAACTCAGCTATATGTTGGCAACATCCAAAGAACATAAACATGACTGGCACTCAACAGCACAATATACAAACTGAAGGAGAAATTCTTTGGAACCAAGCGCTCCAGCAGTCCCATCACACATATATTGTTAACAAGCCTCATGTGCATAGCAGGCTTACACGCATGATATAGGAATAGACGACAAGGAAAGCAGGCATTTATAATGCACTGAACAAAACTTGATAGCGCCAAAATACTCAATCGCTCGTACAATAAAATCGATCTTGGAGGAACAGCACAGCCCAGATAAGAACCAGTACATCTCCACCCAGCTAAAATAGTGTTTCAAAATTTCCCACCTCACCTCACAACATATTATCTTGGCCAACTCAAATGATGTTTCACAAACTATTCCGTCTGATGATCATACTTGGCACCCTTTACCGGAGTTGACTGGGAAATGTCCCTGGGCTTAAAAATAGCATTTGATTTGTTTTCTCAACTCCACAGGGGTATCCTCCTAGTCAACCTCGGCAGGCACCAAAAACAAAATCCTAGACACCTTCAGAGCCATAATCCTAGATGAGGAGCACTAGTCTTAAGAAGTTAAGATAACTGGGTAAGTCCCAGGCTCACAGCATTGAGTTGCTCACCAGGTAATCATAAATACAGTTCATTACCATTTTTTCTTCGATGAATGTAATCACTATATTATTATTTCATAAAGGACGCAACCTAAACCTAACTAGATCTACAGTTGTTATTGGCATCGAAGTATCGAACCCTAGAATGCTTGCTTAATCCTGAACTGGTCAGGATTCAGCAATGCATGTATATGTACATTAAGAGAAGTGCTAAAACTAATAGGCATGTACCGTAGTTAAGACTGCAGAGAAGCATGGTATGCCCCCCCAAGTTATTCAAATGAACACATGACCAACAAGTCCAATAGACCAACACGGGAGAAATCAAGATGATCCCAGACAAGGCGCATACAGGATAAACGTGCTGCAGGGACCTACCGCAATTTAGGACCAAGATATACTTTGTTGTGCAAAATAAATTCAAAAATCACCGTTAAGTTGATATATCGCCCAATGGTTGAGAACTCTTGATGGAAAAGAGAGAAGGCAGCATATAGTGCCTCTAGACTCTAGTATTCCATAAGCTTTTGTTCTTACCAGATCATTGTTGTCTATGAATTAACTATGATTAGTTGATTGCATTGAATGACCAGATCATTGTTGTCTATGAAGTAACTATGATTAGTTGATTGCATTGAATTACCGTAACGAAACAAGAAATATGTACCAACCAATCGTCCAATCCTACTTCCTAGTCACTGAACTTTATAACCGCAGGCCTTCTAGGTAATCTCCCAGCACAAGAATCTGCTTAAATTTTAGGCTGGTCCACTAAGCACACTCGATGATGACAAAGTCAGATACATAGATTTCACCATAGTTTTCTGTAAGTTCATGTTTTCGTACCCCTAATCACAATAACAATCAAGCATGGGACCAAATTCACCACAGTCCATTAGATAAAGCAAATATTTCAAGCATGTTGGACATAAAATTAAAAACATGTATTCATCGAATAGTTTGGTTTAAACAACAGAAGCATAACTGATTAAGACACAAAGAGCAGTAGGCCTCACGAGTCACAGTAAACCAGCACATCAGGCCTCAGGCGTGGGCTGTGTGAGTCCAGCCTTGGCAAGCAGCTTTCCCATGGCATCCGGGGTGCAGACCTGGTACTGCACTTCCCCAGTGCCAGGATGCAGGAACACCTCGGCCAGCTCGAGCTTCTCTGCCGTCAAACTAGTGGAATCCATGGTCTTGCTGAGCACCTTGAGGGCAAGGGCGACGGCCTCCTCGCGGTTCATGCCGTCGCGGTAGTCCTGCTTGAGCATGGACTGCGCGGCCTGGCTGTTAGCGCCGACGGCGGCGGCCTTCCATCCGCTGTAGTTCCCGGAGGGGTCGCTCATGTAGAGCTGGAAGCCATGGTGCCTGTCCCATCCGGCGAAGAGGAAGGAGACGCCGAAGGGGCGGAGGCCCCCGAACTGGGTGTACCCCTGCTTGGTGTCGCAGAGGGACTGGACGAGCTGCTCGACGGGGATGGGCTCCTGGTAGGAGAGCGCGTAGCGCTGGGCGTGGAGGCGGGCCGTGTTGATGAGGATGTTGGCGTCGGACATGATGCCCGCGACGGCGCAGGCGAGGTGGGAGTCGACCTTGTACATCTTCTCGGCGGAGCGGGAGGCCTGGAGGAGCTTGGAGGTGACCTTCTTCTCGCCGACGAGGACCACGCCGTCGGCCGCCAGGATGCCGAGCGCCGACCCGGCGTTGCCGATCGCCTCCATCGCGTACTCCACCTGGTACAGCCGGCCCTCCGGCGAGAAGATCGTGGTGCGGCTGTCGTACCGGCGAGACATCGGGGCGGCGGAGGCGATAGATCTGTTTGTTTCCGTTGCGGAGAAGAAGCTGCTATGTATTTCGCTCGACTCTGTGGCCTGATGAGAGGCCTGCTGCCTATACAGACAGGCCGGACTCGGCACGGGCAAGGCCTGCGTAGCAGCTTGTCCAAAATATTTCAACATGACACCACTAGGGATTTTCTTCTAAAAAAAAAGACACCACTAGGGATTTTCTTCAAAAAAAACAAAAAATACAACAGTAGCGATTTGATATTCACCTCTGATATACCCCCTCGCTGAATTGGAGGGGATGTATCTAGCACTAAAATATGTCTAGATAAATTCAATTCAGCAATGATTAATAATATGGATCAGATGGAGTACATTGGTCGGTATGCACATGTTATCTGTAAAATTGTTACAAACGTTGTAAGCGTGGTTATGAAATATGCTATGATAAAAGCATCATAGTCTGAATCGAATTAGTAGATTAGATGTGTCCAATTGTCTCAATTTTCTATCACTGGATTCTCTTAGCTTGTACTCCCTTCGTTCTAAATTAATTGACTTTCATTTATCCACATGTGAATGCATCAATTAATTTGGAACAGAGGAGTACTGTATATAAACTTCAATAGCAGTTTGAGATGTCATAGTTGCCAGCAAGCGTAAAGTGCAGTCGAAGGACAAAAACCTGCGGCCCACCTTCCTTCACACTGAGTGAGTGAGTGTAAGCAAAGCAGATTTGCTATTTCTCGGTCATATACTTTACACACAGTTTAAACTTAGACTTTGTTTCTGTTATCATGGATGTCAGCGAAATAGAGGATTCTTAGTGAAATGAGGAAATCAGGGTCCTTAGCTAACTTTCTGGAAAGCATACATTACATATGAAGTATTAACTTCAGTCTAGAACTCGAATTATCAAGATGAAATCGTTAACTGTCCAGATTTGAACTCAAGTAAGGTGACTAGAACTTCGAACTTTTGTCGATATCAGCTACAACTGCTAAGATAAACAGTGTTAACAGAGCTGTCCCCATGTTAAATTAGAGGCCATATCACATCACTACTGTACATAACGGTCCACAAGAGTTGCAGAGCGTACCACCCTCCATACATCTGCCAGAAAAGAAAAGAAATTAATCATGAATCGGCAACAAAGAGGAAACTACCGATCTTGTCATTAATAATGGCAAGTGTTGAACATTGACTCTCAATCGACAAGGCACTAACATGAGGCACACATACAAAATCCAGCATCATTCCAACACCAAACTCTTAATGTTTTCAGTGGGGTGTAAGAAAACTCACCATCTTGACCTTGTCGGCTGGGTCCGTGAATATGATGAGGTCAGTAGCTGTTGAAAGAAAAAATATGTCAATTCTCAGTCGGAGGAGGGTTCATCATGAATCAACTAGTCATAATCCATAATCAGCATGATACCCATCTAATGTAACTGACACCAACAACATTGGAACTTGCTGTCACGCAGTTTAATGAGGTGATACCTGGATCATTTTGTTTCCTTTGTGTAGAATATAATTGGCACTGTGCAACCTTTCCACAATATCATCTAAATCTGGAACTCGCAAGTTGATTTGATCCGCTAACCTCTGTATCTCCTGCATAAGAAAAATTATAGAACTTCCCAATAATATGCTCCGATTTACTGGATAGACCAGGAACCAAAATGCACAAAAAGCAAGTAAGGCAAACTTCTTTGATCATAGCAGGACCAGAACTGTAACAAACTGAAATCGGTAATCTTTCCATGTCAACTGGTTTGCATGTTTCAGTAAATAAATTGATTTGTCTCGTTTGATTTTGTATAATGCATAACTAACAGGCCAAGAGCTTTTCAAAAAAACTATTTTAGACGCATAATTGCTTACAGCTCTTGAAAAGCAATCTTTTTGCAGCAATTCAGATTGCTTGTTTAAGGCACTCAGAAGTCTCTTTGCCTCCTTTTCTTGGCTCATCCCACCACTCCGAGTAAAGTCCACAAAACCATGCTCATCAACATATTTGTCATATAAGGAGTCTTTCATGATGTCAACAACATCCTGCAACATAAAAAATGCAATGTTAAGACTGCAAAGAGACTTGTGAGTCATCTAACTGTTTGAATGTCTATTCGCCGAACTACACTCTGGCATAGGCCTTAGGCATGCAGTAAGCACCCTACAATGACATTTCCAGATTTGAAGTAAAGCAGCAAACAGACAGAAAATTTAGATTTGCAACATCGACATGATATGGAGGTTACAGAACATAACTGACCATGCTTTTAAGTTTAAATCAGCAAACTTCTGAGGATGAAAAGTAGCATAAACAGAACTCAGCTTTTCCCAGCAACCATTGACAAGAACCTAAGCCAGCAGAAAATTCTCTGCTGCAATTTATTTACAAACTATGAGGAAATCCAAGCTGGCAGTGTGAGGGGGGGACTAAGTATTCAACTTATTTTACCTTGGCATCTTGTTTAGTCACTTCTTCTCTTAGATCCACCCGAGCACGAGCTTCTGCTAACCTTACAAGGCTTTCCAATTGTCTGGCTGTGATGGGTGTGCCATCAGCAGAAATACTGCGGTCTCTCAAATACAAGTAAAATTCTTGCAGAGTTTCAGCTGCTGGCTTTGACATGCTTAAAAAGAGGGAGGAAAAGTAACAAAATGAGAACTCATTGTATCACACATATGGCATTAACAATGAAAATGAGCTGACCCAATACCGAGGGGTAACGTAGCTTCTTGCATAAGATATATACTTGCGAAGAAGTGGTTCAGGTAATGGAACAAAATCCCTATCTTTCTCCGGATGTAATCTCAGCCTTGAAGCTAATGATTTCTCACCAATTCCGGCCTCCATACTACCATTACATTCAGGAGCTGAGAAAAGTTGCAAATCAGCAACCGTTGGATAAGGTTTCAGTTGTACAAAAAGGAACTGAGAGCACTACAGTATAGTGACCTGTTCTTAACTTCTTGTTGGGTGTGCAATGATCTCCATCGTTGGTATGGAGCTGCATGTAGAAATTTTGACTTTGCTTTAGTTTTTCAGTTAGATTATAGCCCTAACACATATATCATTTCATTACAAACAATAGATCCATCGCATTATGTGAGGATATTTCTCATCAGTACAATGTGAATGAAATGATAGCAGAAACTTACCGCCATTATATGGTCGGATACTCTCTTATCTAGAAACTCGTCTGGCTTGTCAAGCAAAATGAAAACCAAGTCAAACCGAGAGAGGAGGGCAGCATTCATTTTTAAATTCTCATTCACTGTTTTCCCTCGGCTGCAGAAATAGTATATTAAAATTTTGAAAATGAACCAGGAACTAAATATCTATTACCTCCCGTTGACAAGCAAGATGAAGAACGACACCAGAATAAACTAGAAAAATGTATTTACTTGCAGCTCTGTCTGCTCCAAGCGCAGTATAAGATCACGATTGTAAGTCAAAACAACCATACTGTAGTAATTGCACACCGGGCGCGCACACACACACCAAGACCAGCAATACAAGTATCAATAATTCAATATCAATTGAAAAAGGGAAGATGAAACGGAGACAGCATATCCATAACAACAAACATTACACCTAAGTGGGGATAGAAAATTCTATTAGAGAAGGATGGAAAAGATTAACCCACTCGTAATGACCACCAACAGGATTAGCAGCTGCCAGGACAGAGGTGCGGGCAGATAAACTTGCCACAAGGCCAGCCTTTGCCACAGATACACATTGCTGCTCCATGGCTTCCAGTAAGGACTGGGAACACAAATTCAATTCGAAACATGACAAGATGAGTTTGGAAAGTACCACTGATGAGCATTTCATCAAGAAGCTTCTATCAGATGAAACTAAGAACAATACCTGATACTCTGCTGACATTTTGTCAAACTCATCAATGCAACATAGTCCACGGTCAGCAAGTACCATGGCCCCTGTAAAGCCAATAGCTTAGCGTTATTTCGATACCATCACAAATTCTAAGACTTAAACCACATCAGGACATGTAACAGTAGAACCAAATATATGACAAAAATGATCAAATCAGGTGACTTTATGACAAGATTCTGCACAGGATGCGTAAACTAAATAGTCTACTAAGGAACAAATAAATCTTCCATGCTTACCAGCCTCAAATGCATAATCACTTGTCATTGAATCTTTAACCACCGCGACAGTTAGACCAGCATTTGTGGTTGTATTCCCGCATACATATATTCCCCGCGGGGAAACAGATGCTGCAGCTTTTAGTAATTGGCTCTTGCCTAGTCCTGGATCGCCTGCGATGACATTAAGCGAGAGTATTAACTGTATCCTGGGCAGTACTAAGCAAATCCTCCATGGATCAAGATAGGTAAACTATAAGGATTACCAACAATGATAACATGGATGTCTCCTCTAATTGGGACTTTGTTCTGATCCATTGAATGCTTCTGCACAGCACCAAAAAGAGCGAGAGTGATACCAGCTGAAAATTGGGAACATTAATTTAGTCACCTCCAGTAATATAATGCTACGAAGAAACAAAAAGAAACAGAAGGGGTGGCATCCAAGCAAATACCAATGTACTGAAATGATACCTTACATACTATAGACAATTTTCTAAGAGTGCACTAGGCGGACACCTAGGCGCTACATGCCCCCCTTGCCGCCACGATTTGAGTCCGCAGGTGGCAGCTAGGTGGTCAACTAATGAAGATGCAAGTACATAATATAAATTGATCGTTATGAAGAATTGGAGATGGATGAACATGCATTCTGGATGTTTGATCTCTTAGAAACCAAGCTATGTCTTAACTCTAACGTTTGAACTGCAGCTACTAATAGCTTGGTCAGTCCCTCAACCACTGAGTTGTGTAAAAAAAAATTAGACAGCACAAGAGCCCCATGAAATGACCATTCAAACACAAAACACTGTACAGGTCCAGAACTAATGAAGCAAAATAGGAAACCATTTGTCATTTCTTATATACTGATACTGAAGGGTGCAAAAGGTTTCGATAAACCATGTGTTTCCAAATGTTTGGACAATTCACAGCATACTAAAATGCAAATCTTTAGCCACATTAAATAGCCAGCACAAATATCTTCTACTTAAAATACTGCAAGAAAATACCATATCAGGATATAGATAAGACCTTTTACAAGTTCATGTCCGTAGATGGAGGGGCAAAAAGAATGCAGTATTTGACGAAATAGATCAGGACCATGCTCATTATGATACTCGATTATGAATTTAAGATCCTTATCAGTAAAACTTTCAAAACTGAAAGATCCACTAGACGGAATATCAGTAGAGCTTGCATCTGAATTTTGTGAAACAGCATGGCCCTTCGAGTTCCTTAATGAGATTGCTTCCAGGTACAAGTAGTATAAACCCTGATTTCTGCTTTTGGACTTTCCTGAAGATATTAAACAAAAGATCTTCAAAATAACTTCAGAAAATGTGTAAAGACAAGAATGTTTTGACAAAAAAAATGCTCCGGCATCAGACTAACATGAACTTTCCTGATTGCATTTGTATGGTAGAAGAAGAAATCACTACACAAGAGATAAGGATAAGATCATGGGGTCGATTGTGGGGCGTATAAGCACCAGACAAGCAGCAACTGAACACATATCAGCTGGACCTATCTCTCACTCTTTGCATCTCCCATGCAATGGTGCATTGCACCTACCAACTATAATCTGCCCTTAACCCGTGATAGTGCTGAGAGACGGTAGTCTTATCCTCCCCTCACCCACAACTAATGGCTGAGGAGAGACAGTGACCGTGTATGCTGCCCTCTCACAACACTGAGTCCGTCCTACCATATCCCTCCTGGACACGCTTCCTTTGCCGATTTGTGTACCTCCTGGACACGGTCTGTTGCTGTGCGACCTCCCTGCTCGGTGTGGCGTGCATGGGCTTTGGACGTGATGTCGTGCATGACAGAGGCAAGAGCATCACGACTATTGCCTGTGACAATGCCATGGCTGTTAGAAGTAATCTTGTCATATTCTATGCATAAGGTCTCTAGCTTAGTCAGGAAGTATCTAGAGTATGTAGGAGTCCTAGTAGAAGTAAAAGTCTGCAGTTCTGTAGTAGCTTCTAGAGTACTGTACCGACCTAACCGACCTATATAGCCTAGCCTATATAAGGATGTACCCCTTTGTAAGAAAACCAAGCTTGTGTGATATGAGAAGATACATAGAGCTTCATATGTTCCTGGTGTGACTGTGTAAGAGAGTGAGCTGGGTGTGTGTGTGAAGCACAACCTTATTAGAAGGGAGCTAAGTGATTTATCTCCTACAATGGCAGCCACACGTAGTAACCTTTTAGCTCTGAGCATTGTTCTATAAAAAAATATTGAGTCTTACATTCAACAAAATCATACAAAGCAACGATATGTCAATATCTAACAAAGAGCGAGTGTCATGGTAAGGTAAAGATAAAATGAGTGGTTTTAGGGATACCAAACATAGCAGGAGATACGGTTTTCCCTAGGACTAACGTGGCACTTGATAATGCTTCTGCTGAACTATTTATACCTATTAGTCCATAAGGCACAAGAACTAGATACTAGCCAATCAATCCAAATTATTGAACAAGAGTAACAAAAGACTGACAACATATGTGCTCAGGCAATCTTGGCATCTGCAGATTAGCACTTGTTTTTTGAAAAGTGGACTCAGGCTTTGAAGCAATGTAAAATAGAGTATCCAAACAACATTCTAATTTCTTTGAAACTGTACCTCCTCCAACATCCATATAGTTGTTCAGCACTTTGACAATTCCAGTTACCGTTACAACCTCACCAGGGATGCAACAATCTACAAGATCTTCTGTAAGCTCGCATTCTATAGTTCGTGGCACTCGTCCTTCTTCGCGGTTTTCAGCACTAGCAAGCTCCTGTATCCTGGATTGAAAATAAGAAAAGCAGAGCTTAGTGCTACAAGTAGAGAATGACGCAGATGATCCATTTATCACTTGCCTTATTTTCTGAAAATCTATCAACTTGGCAGTAGATCTCATTGGGGTGAAGGTTCTGCCCTTGCAACCCTGGATTACGCAGGATGCTGGAGGTGAGAATTTCCCATCAGAGAACACACGGCGATGATTGTAGCACACTTCATGCACTGGAAATCCAGCGCCATAACCAGAGGCTTCACAGTACTGACTTTTACAACAGTACCACGCACTGTCACCAGTTTCTCTGGGAGGTGAATCTACGAGTCAGTACTTCATTTAGATGCGGAAGGACATATAAAACACAAGGATGAAGACAGAAGGTTCTTACTAATATATGCCGCTTTCAAATTCTTCAAAGCAATTATTGTCTCCGTGTGGTTGTAAAGCCTGATATTGACTTTCTCTATACTGTTCAACTGGAAGCCCTTGACTGAGCACATATCC
This sequence comes from Poa pratensis, assembly GCA_947311845.1. NCBI lineage: Eukaryota > Viridiplantae > Streptophyta > Magnoliopsida > Poales > Poaceae > Poa > Poa pratensis. The sequence continues at coordinate 22,510,980 of CAMZMU010000037.1, forward strand.
TGAAGAAAACATCAAGAGCCAAAGTGCAGTGAGTGAGAAAAAAAAGGAAGCGTGACTAATAACACTAATAAATTTTAGCATGAAAAGAATCTTCGACCAGATGAACTGCAGCTCCCATGCAAAGCAAGGCTTCTTTAGGATTTCCCTTGAGTGCATCTAAGAAATTGGTGCCGCCGCACAAGTTCTTAAGCTGCTGGAAATCAATTGGAAGGAAGAAGATAACACCATCATCTTGAACCTGTGAATGTAGTCACAAGTTACAATCACATGAACCAAAGCAGGGTAGTCCGTTTGTTGAAACCAGAAAAAATTCTTCCATGTATAAGTGTGCTCAGTTTAATGATAAAAACAGACATGCATCTAAACATGCTCCATATGATTAGTAACTTACTGTGCAACTACACGATGCTATGATCTCTTACAATTTGGAACCTTGCATCATGCTTTCGGTAGTTATATAGCATCATATTGTAGTATAAGTAATACTATAATACTAACAAAGTGAACTGCAAGAGTATCAAACTTACTCATATTGTAGTTATGTTCCTTTTTTCTAGTAAGAGATAATCCCCTTTCCTGATTACAGATATCCAAGCAACTACTTCATCTACCAGGAACCAACAGTGAATTGTGACCTTAGTATTGAAGACCGTGGACACAAATTCTGCCCCAGATTCCGAGCTCAGTTCAATCGTACGTGTAGTAAATTACCACCCAAAAAATAATTAGCACCCAACCAAGTCAACCAGCTCACATTCTACTAACGATGGCACCAAAATAAATAGCTAGCGTTGGCAAGCTTAGGTGCAGACATTATGCACGGGCCGGAACCGAGTAAGCAACCCTAGAATCGCATCACCATGAGAGGTGACAGAAATGAGGGCATATACGGTACGGGCAATGGAGGCGCATGCTTACACGCGGGAGGAGCTTGCTCTTCTCCTCCAGGACCTTAACCAGGTCTTCGACGAGTCGGGCCCTGGGGTCGTCCGACGAAAGCCCGGTTTCGTCGGGGAAGTACCTCGGCCAGACCTCCATGAGCTCATCCAGGGGGCGTTCTCGGGGCGGTAGCCCGGACGGGCCTTCTGGATGTCGGCGTACATTCCGGAGGTCCCGGGGGATTATCTTCTCCGACGAATTGGGCGGTGGCGGCGAGGGGCGGGGCGGGCGGGCGGAACGAAAATTTTAGCGGGCTTTTCCGCCGCGGGCATGGGGAAGGGAAGTGACGACACAGAGATGGGAGACGGGTGCGCCGATGTCTGTCACTGACGTGTGGGTCCAGCGACGATCCTCTGCCTACGTAGCGGATCGCCGGATCCTCCGTGCCGTCGTAGCGTGGCACAAATCCTCCGTTTCATTTCCCCATCTTTCGAAACATTTTTGATGTTCGAAAAATGTGGTAAATATCATGTTTTTCAGTCTCTCTGCCACGTCCGAGGCAATGTATCTTCACCCGCAAGTCAACGCTCACGCGGCAGACTTCGCCGGACACTGTGGCCCCCACCTCCTCATCGTCGAGGGACGTTATCGTGCCCCCTCTATAGCCGCGATCACCTCTGTCGACACGTTTGGCGGCCACATGTGTGTCGGTGTTCAAAACCGGCACGGTGCAAAGTGATTCTTCTCCGATGTGGGGCTCGCCGCCTTGTTCTCTTGGACACGGAAGCGATTGATATACGGCTGCTCCGTAGTGATAAGGAGATCGTGGTGGGAGCTGAGACGGGTTTCCCATGTCATTCCACCACAGTTGGAGCTTTGATTGGTTCCCCACGGGTCCTGGCATCGTCGTCACGGAGCCCTCTGCGACCGTGCCGCACATTGGGGCCTCGAGCTTTGTTCGGTGTACCATTGGAGAGCGACTGTGTCTACGTTAACGGTGTGGTACACGGCAAGGAGGAGGCAATTTTGACGAAATTGACCCTTTTTTGAATTCATTTTACAAAATAAACCAAATTTCAAATCATTTCATGATCAAACCCTTTTCCACGACGCCCGGCCCTAGGGCTCCGTGCTCTATTGCACGACGCCCCGACCAAAGGCGTCGTGGAACCTGCCACGTCAGATTGGACGGGCCTGCACCTAAATAGCACGGTGCCCCGGGTCGGGGCGCCATGCCTACTATCACGGCGCCTTTAGCTAGGGCGCCATGGTTTTTTTTTTCTCTCTAGATAAAACTCACAATAGGATAAATGGGCTGTGGGAAATGTTCAGTACACGACGTATTGTCTGGCCGAATGGTCTGACTGGGTTGTTCTATGTTGAACTACCTTAGAGCATCTCTAACGGCTGATGTAAAATAGGGCACCGATTTTGCATTATACATCACCAGTTTTTGCGTTTTAGGGTACGAAAACGACCGGTGCTTTACCGGCTGATGTATAATAGGGCATGGCTTGCTCTAGCGGCTGCCCTATTATGGGGCATGGCTGCCGCGCAACAACTCTCATTTTCACTATGTTCTTACACATTTACATACATATGTCAAATGAATAGTATAAAAGTTGATCTAAAATGAATTAAAACAAATAAATCTTAAATAGTACTTAATTATTATATAACAATATAAATTATTCATCAATCTAACCAAATTGTACAAGTAAAAAAGCTAAACAATAACAAGATTGATCAAAACAAAAGCTGCAAAATAAGTTATCAAAATCAAATGGTTCAGCTAGCTAGTAATCGTATGAACCGGTGAGCTACCATCCAGAATTGTGCCGCGGCCGCCCGGGTTCGGCTCCGCGCGCGCGACGCTGCCATGTTGAAAGTGCATGTGTTGCCCCATGTGTGGTTTTTGTAATTAATGACAATCCTTATGAACTAATGTTTGCATTGAGATATACTTGTAGATCTTGTCCATAGGAAAAGATTGGAGTTCATGTATTGGACTCTAGAAGATTACATAATGATCAAGGTTCCATCCAAGGGTTTATATGAAGAATGGTCATGTGAAGAGTTGAGCTTATTGCAAGCATGGCTTGGAAAAGAAGATTGAGTAAACATTCGTGTTATCTCCAAGACATCATATATATCATAAGAAGATGAAGTTCAAGTGGATTCATGAAGACGGAGCTTAGCAAGGCTCTCCCATCCCATCATGGTGTATGGGGGAGTATTTGGAGAAGTCTTCATCAAGCATGTGCTAGCAAGCACAATTAATAAAGGTGTTCCAACTTGAGAGAGTCAAGATCATCATCATCGAGCTCAAGTGGAATGCGCAAGGCAAAGATATGATCTTGATAGGGTTTCTATTTTACCAGTCTCGTGGTGTTAGTGGGAGACCGGGTTATAGGATAGACGACGTTCTATCAAGAGAGGCTCTCAAGTGAGTAACTTGATCGCATCTTTGTGGAGAGCTCAAACCTTTGCATCTTTGGCATATCATCTTTCTTGGTTCTTATTTGGCTTTTATCCATGTGAGAATTTAGAGCTTGTGTTCATCTCCATACCAAGCTCTAGTTCATCAAAAACGGATTTCATTTGAATATCTTGTGTCGCTTTTGATGTTGGAGGTTTTACCGGTTTGTCTTTTCTAAGAGAAGTCAAACTCTCTCCTTATGGTTTCCTCCTCACATGATGGACTATGATGTGTATATGCATGATCTTGTAGTGCTTGTGATTATCTTCGGAGCAAGCCCAAGATCATAGATAATGGAGTCCGGATGGAAAACTTGTTGCGTTCTCGGTGTTGGAAAGCTCTTATCGTTACCTTTCCAACAAAATTGGTGTCACCTGATTTGGAGTTTGGACGAAAAAGTTTTTGCGATTTTCCTTATCTGTTTCTGCAATTTCTTCTTAGGCCGGTAGTACCGGCTGAGGCCCGGTACTACCGCTATTCAAGTATTTTCGGTACTGGCATCGCTCTGTTTTTAGCGGTACTGGCCCGGTAGTAGGCCGGTACTACCGGGAGGTGCGGTACTACCGCGTGACGCCGGCCGGCACTACCGCTGCGGGCGGTGTGCGAGGGCCCATTGACCTTCGACGACGTCGGCTGACCCTGCGCCGGTCGGTAGTACCGGATGAGGCCCGGTACTACCGCTGCCGCCATTTTTCGTCTGCAACGGGCAGATTTTTGAGAGGACATTTTTAAGGGGCTTTCTTCCCCAATGGTTCTCTAACCTCGTGAGCACGTTTTTCCCTTCTCTCTACTTGATTGCGTGGATCACACGTTCGCTGGGAGACCCCAAGAGGAAGGTATGAATCAGTGTAGCAGCAGTTTCCCTCAGTATGAAACCAAGGTTTAATCGAACCAGTAGGAGCAAGAAATCACTTCTGAAGGTTGTCAGTGGCGCGCTGACGTGGAACCTGCACATAACACAATCAAACTACTTTGCCCCAACGAAACAGTGAGGTTGTCAATCTCACCGGCTTGCTGAAAACAAAGGATTAAACGTATGGTGTGGAAAACAGTAGTAAATTGCAGAGAATGAAAAGGAACAATGTTTGCAGTTGGTTGTATTATCAGTGTAAAGAATGGACCGGGGTCCACAGTTCACTAGTGGTGTCTCTCCATAAAAGATAACTAACATGCTGGGTGAACAAATTACAGCTGGGCAATTGACAAAATATTGAGCGCATGACAATGCATATACATGACATGATGATTATTATGATATTTATGTGGGCATTACGTCAAAATACATAGACCGTTATTCAACAGCGTCTATGACTAATAATCCACCGCCAGGTTGTCATCCGAGTTCCCCGTTGGTATTAAGTTGCAAGCAACGGATAATTGCATTAAGTAATGTGCGTAATGTAAACAAATGCATTAGACCTAACGGCGCACCCTTAAACTAAGCATCGGTTATTTTATCCCTAGTGGCAACAGCACATCCACAATCTTAGAAGTTATTGTCACTCTCCCAGATTACCGGAGGCATGAACCCACTATCTAGCATAAATACTCACTCTTGGAGTTACAAGCATCTACTAGTAACGGAAAGCATGCAAGATCATAAATAACATATAAGATAGATTGATAATCAACTTGACATAGTATTCAATATTCATTGGATCCCAGCAAACACAACATGTAGCATTACAATAAGATGATCTTGATCATGATAGGCAGCTCACAAGATCAAAACATGATAGCATAAAGTGGAGAGACAACCATCTAGCTACTGCCATGGACCCGTAGTCCAAGGATGAACTACTTACGCATCACTCCGGAGGCAGGCATGGTGATGTAGAGCCCTCCGGTGATGATTCCCCTCTCCGGCAGAGTGCCGGGAAGAGCTTCTGAACCCTCCCGAGTTAGGGTTGACGGCGGCGGTGTCTCTGAAACTTTTCGTGGATAATGGCTCGGGTATTTAGGGTTTTCGCGTCGGGAGGGATAAATAGGCGAAAGGGCGGCGGCTGCAGAGCCACGTGGGCCCCACACCACCCCACGGCGCGGCAGGGGGGCCGCGCGGCCCCATGGTGTGGGTGCCTCGTGGCCCTCCTCCGTCTCTCCGCTGGACTCCGTGTTCGTGTTGGAAAAATAGGAGGTTCTGTCCAAGTTTCGTCCAATTCCGAGAATATTTCCAGACTAGCTTTTCTGGAATACAAAAACAGCAGAAAACAGGAACTGGCACTGTGGCATCTTGTTAATAGGTTAGTCCCAGAAAATGCATAAAAATGCTATGAAGTGTATATAAAACATGTAACAATTGGTATAATATCAACATGGAACATCAGAAATTATAGATACGTTTGAGACGTATCACTCCTCCATTGTTGACCTTTGAAAAATCTTGCCCCCTCTCAATCCATCCCATGATTCTTGCATATTTTTGAGGGAAAAGTGAGAGGAGAACTAGATCTACATTTCCACCAATCCATCTCTCCTCTAAGTGAGGGGAACCTAGTAGATCTTGATCTTAGAGTTCTTGGTATTTCTCCTCCATTGTTCTTTCTCTCTTATTCCCCCATAAGCATTTGTTCCTTTGTTCGAATTTGAGAGTGAAGGACTTGAGCACTTCTTGTGTTCTTGCCATTGCATTGTGTTGCATCGTTTGTGCTCTCCACGAGGATTCGTGGAAGTTGAAAGCTTGTGAACTCGTTACTCTTGGGTCTTTGGACCCTAGACGCCCGTGTGGTGGTTGAGACCCTTGTGTGGTCACTTGTAGCTGTTCGGGAGCCCCCAATCTCGTTGTGGGTTGTGCCCCGGATCGTTGTTGTAAAGGCTCCGGATTTCTGCCTCGAAGGATTCCGATAGTGGAAGGTGAACCAAACCTTTGTGGTGCGGTTTATCGGAGAAGAAGGTGAAACCTTTGTGCTTGTTGAACCATTGTGTTGGTTCACACCTCTCCAACGAGACGTATGATACGTCCAAAACGTATCTACTTTTTCCGAACACTTTTGCAGTTGTTTTACCTCTAACTTGTATGATTTGGATGCAACTAACATGGACTAACGCTGTTTTCAGCAGAATTGCCCTGGTGTCTTCTTTTTGTGCAGAAAAGTCAACTTTCGAGAAAAACTCCGAAAACAATTGCGATCGTCATATTTCACCGGAAGACCTACGGAGCCAGAAGGGGAGTCGGAGAGGCCACACCAGGCAGCCACGCCATAGCTGGGCGCGGCTGGGGGTGGGGCCGCGCCCAAGTGTGGCGTGGCCACCTCGGTCGCCCCCCGACGCTCCCCTTTGGCCTATATATTGCCCTTGACCTAAATATCGAGGGGGGTTCGACCATATTTCGCGAAACACATCCACGCTCCGCCGCCGCCGCGATCTCTATTCCGGGGATCAGAAGTTTCGTTCTGGCACCCTGCCGGGACGGGGATTCGGAGGAGATCATCACCATCGTCATCACCACCGCCTCTCCATCAACCATCAATGATTCCCCCATCCATGTGTGAGTAGTTCCCTGCTGTAGGCTGAGGGGATGGTAGGGATTGGATGAGATTGTTCATGTAATAAGTTGCCAGATTGTTAGGGCATGGTGCCTAGTATCCATTGTTAGTGCTATTTATCATTGTTGCAACTTGTTGTGTTTAATGCTTGCCACTAGGGCCCGAGTGCCATGATCTCAGATCTGAACATGTTGTTGATGCATGAGAATAATTATGTTTTAGATCATATCTGCAAGTTGTTTTCACCTGTTATTGTCCGGAACCTGAGGCCCCGGAGTGACAGCAACCGGGATAACTAGAGGGGATGGCTTTGACTTGAGGATTACGTGTGTTCACGGAGTGTTAATGCATTGCTCCGGTACTTTATTAAAAGGAGTACCTTAATTGCCAGTAGTTTCCCTTGAGGCCCCGCTGCAAACGGGCTGGCAGGACAGTAGATGTTGTGCAAGTTTCTCATTGCGAGCACGTACGACTATATACGGAACACATGCCTATGTTTGACTAGTACTAGGATGCTTTTATAATTGTTTACCTGCAAATGCCCTGAGTTATGATTATTACTTGAGCGCTCTTATCCATGCAACGCCCGTACATCCGTCCATATGCCTACAGTACTTTTAATCCTGCTGTTTACTGAAATTACTGCTGATGTTTTTGTTACGCTGTCGCTGCTATTACTTTGTTACTACTGCTGTTATATCACCGTTGCTACTGATAATCTGTGTCGAGGAAGTCTACTTTCAGGTGCAGCTGAACTGACAATTCATCTGTTAAGGCTTATATTTATTCTTTGGCTCCCCTTGTGTCGAATCAATAAATTTGGGTTTTACTTCCCTCGAAGACCGTTGCGATCCCCTATACTTGTGGGTCATCAACGTACTCCCCTGAAAAGGAGAAATTCGGGAATACATCCTCGTCTCCGCGTGCCTCGGTTATTTCTATACCCGAGCTCTTTACTTATGCACTTTACATTGTGATAGCCTTCGTGCTTGAAGTATTCTATATTGCTATCACCTTGTTGTTTGTCTTGCTTAGCATAAGTTGTTGGTGCACATAGGTGAGCCTAGTTTATTTAGATTGTTGGCTTGTTAATTTAAACACATAGTTTTATTCCGCAATTATCAAGCCTAAACCGGAAAAGTTTTTATCGCCTATTCACCCCCCTCTAGGCGACATCCTTGTCCTTTCACATGTCCGCCATGGCCGGGCGGAGATGCGTGGGTGGAGGCGGCGCGGAGCTCTCTGGGCAGCGGGAATGGTCGGCGACGCTGGGAATCGGAAGGGGACGTCGTTGGGAGCCATTCCGGGAAGCGGCGGCGAGCGGATTCGCCGGATTTTGGCGGCGACGGCGGGGCTCACCGGAGCGGCGGAGTCGACCGGCGACGCGGGGAATCGGAAGGCCACATCGAGGGGAAGCCGTCCCGGTGGGTAGCGGCGCGGGGAGAGGCCGGAGCTAGCGGGAATTTGGCCGGCGACGGCGGCGGCCGAAAGGGGATCGAGTTTGTCCTGCGGAGATGAAACTTCCGGGTGACAGTTGGGCTGCGCGCGCTGGCTGCATGCGAAATAGGGCAAGCCCTTTGGTGATGTATATTTGCATCAAAATAGGCTTTGATGTATAATTTTTTAGGGCACGGCGTATAATAGGGCAGCCGCTGGACTGCGTTTTTTGCCGTTTCATGCCCTATATGTTAGGTTTTATAGGCCACGGCTGATGTATAGCCGTTAGAGATGCTCTTAGGTCGTGAGTTCAAGTCTCTTCGTAGTACGTTTTTTTATATTTTTTTCGGACTTTTTTATGTTTTTTGTTTTTCACTCATGCAATGATGCAACGTATGCAGTATATTTTCCCCAAAAAAACTCATGTTTTTTTCAAAGTTATAACTAAGGCTCCTATCTTCTCTGAATATTAATTGCATTTTGGCTACATATTATGAATTTGTTTTTATTGAATGAAGTATCATATATCGAAATGTAAGGATGAAGATTAAAGAAAGAAAAGAACTTCCAAACTGCCAAAGCGGCATAAATTCTTCCATGTGCATGCTTTTCAGAAAAAACAACAAAAGTTTCGTAAAAAATAAACTGCATATGTTGCAAAAGTGAAAAACAGAAAACATAAAAATCATTAAGAAAAAAATGGTACTCTAAAGGGATTCGAACTCACGACTGAAAAAACAGCAAAAAGTTCGTAAAAAATATACTGCATATGTTGCACAAGTGAAAAACAGATAACATAAAAACAATTGGGAAAACAGAAAAATGGTAGTATAAAGGGATTGAAAATCATGACCGAAAAAACAGCAAAATTTCATGAAAAATATACTGCATATGTTGCACAAGTGAAAAACAGAAAACATATAAAATTAGGATAAAGAAAAATTGGACAGAGAGAGCACAGACCACCAAACTCGGACCACTGGGGTAGAGGTTACTTCGTGCACTGTACATAGCCCACAGCCCATTTATTCTATTCTCGGTTTTATCTAAAGAGAAAAAAAATAACCATGGAGCCCTGGCTAAAGGCGCCGTGATAGTAGTAGGCATGGCGCCTCGACTCGGGGCGCCGTGATATTTAGGTGTGGGTCCATCCAATTTGACGTGGCAGGTTCCACGACGCCTTTGGTCGGGGCGTCGTGCTCGGCATCGTGGAAAAGGGTTAGATCGTGAAATAATTTGAAATTTGATTCATTTTGTAAAATGAATTCAAAAAGGGTCAATTTAGTCAAAATTGCCCAAGGGGGAGGTGTCAACTACTATTCTGACAGGTCAGTCTAGCAAGTCTGGCCCGCCATTGACGTGTCCCACCGAGTCGTGGGGATAAGGCATCGTCGGCTAGCAACCGCACCACTCCAAATTCAGTGCATATGTTTCTAGATACCAACACACAACGGCGGGGAACCCTAAGGTGGTGTTAGTCTCAATCCCCATCCCCCAGTCCATTCTACGGTCAACTTCTATTGTAAAGCCCTGTCAAAGTACGGTGGGCGGAGATATGCGAAGCTTTGCTGTGTTGATGACTGAGCCGAGGTCGATGGCCTTCAACTACGGCAAAAGATCTGGGAGTGGCGGCACGCCACCTCCGCACGTCAACTTCCCGCCTAGCAGTCCTCCTGGCGGTTCTGCGACGGGGGCGTTCGACGGAAGCAGCATCGGCGTGTGGGTGAAGCAGGTACCCGCGCTTCGGGGTCCAGATCTGCGTGGTCGTGAAGAGTACCGACAAGAGCAGCAGAGTAGAGAGCGCTCAGGCGTTAACCGGCCACGCGACCGCGGTCGTGGTGGAAGAGATACGAACCCTAAATATTGGGAGCAATTAATAGAGAAAGTTCGATAGGGGCGTCGCAGGTTGCGGGCAACCGTGATAGATGGAATCATAGAGCAGAGATGAGAGAGGAAGAAACGATAACTCTACCGGTGATCGTAGGGCTACTTCTCAGATTAACCGTCGTAAAGCAAGTAAGCAACGCCTAGCAACTCCTCTGCAGTTGCTGCATCGACTAATGCGCATAGGGTGAGTGATCCTAAGGCTGATCCCTCGACAATAGAGGATGTAGTGTGCAGTTTCAGGAAGGTCAGAATTATGTAAATGACTTGCAGAACTCTTGCTTAATTTGTGGTGATTCATATGTAGACGGTTTTGAATTCTCTGAGATCGGGCCATGGGAAATTGCAGCCCCAATTGTGTGCGCAGCTGTTCCTGGCAATGGATTTTATGTTATCCCAGATATTCGCAATGCAATTCTAGCCACAAAGATTTAGCAGACTGTGGTGGAAGTAGTGGAAGATAACCCTACTAGCAAACATGTTAAGGAGGAATTCACTCAATGGGCTGGTGCAAAATGCACATGGAGGTGGTATGCAAAACCCATGTTTGTAACCAGATATCTTATGTGTTTCCCTAGCTCTAGAGACATTGATGCATGGGTCCACTTTGGAAGAACAAACCTCAGAACAATGCCAAGGGTAGTGGTGCAAGTTGAACATTGGACTCATGACTATTGAGCAGCTGGTGAGTTGGATTTTGCTGGGTTCCAAATCAAGGGTAAACCCTTACAAACATGAACTGGCCCACTGCTATCTTTGTTGGCGGAACCTTGCTTGTGGACAAGCATAGCCTCAACAATGTTGACTATATCAGCATGCTTATTGGGAATCTGAATATCTAGTTAGTCCCACCTGTTGTGTCTAATGTGAACATTGGGCACAACCTTTTCAACGTTGAGTTTACAAGGAAAATTCCGAAAGGGAAATAAGAAAAAAATAATGTTGCCAACTCTGAGATTGTAAGATCAAATGGTGCTAGAGCCTCTGACTTGGCTCCTTCTCAACATACCCCTAAGAGGCCTAGATCAGATGGTAGTGTTAATGCTAGAAGTGCAGAGTATAACTCTGGACCAAGTGGATTTATGAGAGATGCTAGGAGGTCATATGTTGCCACTGATGTTGGTCAGATGCTGGTTAGGGAGGAGAATGCCATTGAAAATGATGCGCATGGTAAAAGCAAGTCTCCTGAACCTGACTAGGAAGATGGACGTGACGATGAATCAGTTATAGCCAAAGTTCACATGTTGGGCTATAATCCAAATCACAACCAAACACAGATTGTGCCATCGAATATTGTCTAACCAGACTCAATGGATGCGAAATCTCGTCGTTTGGTTAACTGGGCCGCATGCAAATCGGAATTCAATGCATGCAAAAAATGCATATCGACGGTGTGATTGCATTCTTGCGACCGGTTTGCAGTTTCGGGGTTTCAGTTTCGTGTTTAGACGAATTTTGCCAAATTGAACCCTCATGGTTTTCGTTCCATAGGACGCTGGCTTATGGCTACGTCACGACCTACTAGGTCGACTAAAGTCGACCGATAATTATAAAGCAGCCTAAAAGGAGCCAAGTCGCGGTCCATCCATTTCAACCTCCACATAATTGGCAATTAACAAAGGACGCCCCCAAGCGATCCCGTACCCGGCAAGCCTCGACCCGCGCCAATGGACGACACGACGGCCCTCCAGCCCAGTCACCAATCACGGACGCAACCGTGCCAAGTAAGCCAGTTCCCCTTCCCACCCACCCACCACCGCTTCCGTCGTCCCAGAGTCCTAGACCCAGACCATGGCGGTGCCCAGCCCGGACGGATAGGCTCGAAAACACTGCGGAATCTCCCCCAGAAACCGCTCCAAATCGGTTGAAAATCTCAATCCCAATCTCCGATTGATTGATTTTAAACCGAGAGATAGATAGACTCGGGGTAAACAAACTACTGCTAGACTAGACTCAGCACGACGACTCCTCTCGTATCCGCGGCCCGATTGATTTCCCCCAACCCGATCGATCGATCGTGCTAGCCTCGCTTACGTCTTCTTCCGGGGAAAAGGGCTTGCTTGACTGAGGCAGCGGCGCCGGCGGCCGATGGATCGCTGCCGGAAGCGCCCCGACTCCGACCCCGGCGGCTCCGCCGAGCCCGCGCCCCCCGCCGATAAGCGCCCCTGCACCGCCGACCAGTCCACCTCCGCTCCCGCCCCCGCCCCCGTCGCCGTCGCCGCTGACGTGGCGGCTCCCGCCGCTCCTCCTCCTGCTGCCGCCGCGCCGGCCGCCTCGGACATGGACACCTCGTCGTCGGGCCACGCGGGCGACCGGGACGGGGACGACGGGGACGGCGGCTCGTCGTGCGAGTCGGACGGCGGCGGGAGGGGGGACGGGCGGTTCAACCGGATGGTGGCGGCCGTGGCCGCGGACGGCGCGGGCGGGGAAGCCGTGCTGGCCGCGCTCACGGAGCTCTGCGAGGCGCTCTCCTTCTGCACGGAGGACGACGCCGCGGGGTACTTCCCCACCGAGGCCGCGCCAAGGCGCTCGTGCGCGTGGCCCGCGGCGGCGGCCCCGACGAGATGCTGCTCGCGCTGCGCGCCATCACGTACCTCTGCGACGCCATGCCGCACGCCGCCGACGCCGTCGTCCGCCACGGCCTGCTCCCCGTGCTCTGCTCCCGGCTCCTCGCCATCGAGTACCTCGATGTGGCCGAGCAGGTAATAACCGCTCCAAACCCCAATCGCATTGATCTGATCGACTTGATTTAGGTGATCATCATCACGCCTCTTTTCTCTCCCGTGTTCGCAGTGCCTCCAGGCCTTTGAGAAGATATCGCGGAGGCAGCCGACGCCCTGCTTGCAGGCGGGCATGATAACCGCCGTGCTGGAGTACATTGACTTCTTCACTGCAAGTATTCAGGTTTGCAACTTAGCATCGCAAAAAATTCCATCTTTTGTGCTGACAATCCACCGCATTGCTGATTGGACATGCGTTTATTTCAGAGGGTTGCTGTCTCGGCTGTTGCAAATGTCTGCAAGAAGGTCCCCTTAGGCTGCTCCCAGTTCGTGATCGATTCGGTGCCGATGCTGTGTAATCTACTGCAGTCTGAGGACAAGGTGGTATTCCTTTGGTCACCGTTTTACTGACCCTGTCTTAGGCATGTATGTAGTGCTCTGCTAATGTTTCATGTGTTATTACTGTTGCAGGTAGTGGAAAAGGTTGCGTCTTGCTTGTAAGCGTTGTAAATCTTTCAGTGGTTCGGTGGAGCTTCTTGACCAGCTCTGCCACCAGGGCGTGGTAGAGAAGGTCCTTCCTTTGATCAACACCAGTGGAATCACTTCCCTTAGCCCATCGACTTGCAGTGTATGCTTCCCCTACATCTTCTATGTGTATCCGAGTATGTATTGAAGGAGCTGATTGTATTCTTGTTGTGATTGCAGAACTTGATCGGGCTTCTTGCTAAGCTAGCCTGTACTTCACTTGTGGCAGTGAAGGCTCTCTTTGAGTTGAATGTTGGTAGCACTATAAGGGGGATTTTGGTCAGTTCAGATCTCTCCCATGGAATGCCGTACCTGCCTTCAGAAAACCAAAATAACCAGGTTCGTTATGTAATAGCTTCTTTACTTCCAGGCCATTTGTCTATGATTTTGTTTTTGGCACTGGTCCATATCCTATATACATATGACACTTGACATCAGTACGCTGTAGTTACTAGTTAGTACTAACATATGCACTAAGCTGATTTGCTTTGTATATTTACTCTGAAAGAACTAATAATCTTATGAATAATGTTGCAATTATATGCATCTGTCTTATCCATTTCTTTTCGACTTAAACTTTTACTGTAAACACTACTTGCCACTTCTGAACAAGTGAAACAGTACCTGCATTAATAGGGGATGATGGTACCATGTCAGGTGTTATATTATAAGTAAGTAACTAGAACAGTAAAACTTGTCTGATCACATCCCTTGATTTCTCTTTCTACACAAACTTGCAGCCCTAAAGTTCACACTATATCTGTCATCCAGTGATTTGATAATTTAATGTTTGATTATATCAGGTCAATGAAGCTTTGAAATTAGCAATCCAGCTTATTCCTTCTGTCGCAAGAGATTTTGAAGACACCCAGATGGTACTTGCAAAAGAAAAAATAATTGTTGATGAACCGGAGTTCTTGTGTCAGTTCTCTAGGGATATTCTTCCTGTCTTGATCAAGGTTTGTTCATAATAACAAATTAACAGTTCAAGACGATGCTTGTGCTCTGAAATATGAAGTGAGTCTGTTGTTTTGTGCAGGCAGTCAACTCTGGTGCAAATTCGTACATTTGCTATGGCTGTTCTTCAATTGTAAATAACATCTGTTACTTCAGTAAGCCCGAAATGCTGCAAGATTTGCTCAAGGAAACAAACATATCAAGGTAAACATGACCTGCAAAAGAAGGGTTTGCATTCTTGCATAACAATCAATAGACATTTTCGCTTAAGTTGTGCTAATTACGAGTCTAAATGAATATGTTACTTTTGTGGTTTATGTGTCAGCTTCTTGGCTGGTTTATTATCCCGGAAGGATCATCATGTGCTAATCTCATCACTAAAGATTATCGAGATTCTCATGCAAAAGCTTCCGGATGCTTACCTTGGATCGTTTATCAAAGAAGGTGTGGTCTATGCCGTAGAGGCTCTTCTTATGCAAGATGATTGCTCAAAATCCAGCCCTCCTCTCTCTGATGACACTGAACAGTCAGAGAATCAACCTGTTATAAGAAGTAAACCTACATGTTTCTGCTATGCATTTGATTCTCGCAGATCTGAGTCTGCTGAAACAAGGACTTGTAGGATTGGCCAGGGCAACCTTTTTAATTTTGCAAGGCATGTGAAGACAACTTACTTTACAGCCGAAGCAGTGAGTTCTGAGATGGGGATAACAGAAATTTTGCAGAAGCTCAAAACTTGCTGCGCAGTTCTGAATGACTCCACAGATAAGTCATTAAACCAAGACGGTTTGCAAAATGAAGAACACTTGTCTAACATTTTGAGTGAGGTGATGATGGAGCTTCACGGAGGAGAAACAATGACGACCTTTGAATTCCTAGAAAGTGGACTAGTCAAATCTTTGTTAAATTATCTGTCTAACGGCATATACCTCCAGGCGGATGACAATCTTGAAGATCACAATGCTGACCATTTTTGTGCTGTCTTGAAAAGATTTCAGTCATTCGCCCGAATTTGTTTTTCAAGAATGGAGCAAGGTTGGGGTGATATGCTCTTGACACTACTAGTAAGGAAACTACAGAATGCTCTCACTTCTCTTGACAACTTCCCAGTGATAATGAGCCACAATTTCAAGCCAAGGAGCAATGTTTCTGATATCCCTATTAGGCATTCAACAATTACTCCATGTATCCGAGTACGTTTCAAGAAGGACGAAGATGAAACAAACTTATCAAGTTATGATAATGCTGTGAATTTGGAAATCTCTTCTTCCTTGCATTCTATTGAACAATTTTTGTGGCCCAAAGTCAGTACAGTTACAAGCGATCAGAATACTGAATCATCACCTAGTAGTGTTGCTTCCGAGAGCAAATATGCTGAAGATGATCCTCAAGAAAGGGATTCTAGCCCGGAATCTTCTCCTCCATCAGAGGTATTATTCTGCTTTGCAATCTTATGAAATATGGACATGCTAATATTAAAACATGTTTGGTTGAGTGCTACACTGCTATTTGCTTATATTTATAACTTTCCTTCTACTGCCGTAATAGGTTATAAATAATCTGACAGTTACTCATACATATCCGTTTGATACTAGAAAAATTCATCCAATAAACCCACAGCATATCGGGGTTCGTATTTCTAGGTTTCTGTGTTTTAAGACTGAAATGCCTCCTTTTCAGGGTATTACCAGGGAAAATCAAAATTGTTCTGTAGAACCATGCTCGAAGAAAGGGTCGTCTTCCTCCGGTGAGTGTGTGCAGTCTAGATTTAACATTATTACTAGCTGTTATTCTCTGATTCGCAACCCGCCTCTTGTTTTGGTAACCTCAATACGTTAATGAATGTGCAGCTGGAGGTCAACCAGAAATAAACAAGTTGATCGGGGCTGAACGTGCTGTACAACCAAAACTGGTATTCAGCCTGAAAGGAAAAGAGCTAGACCGATCTGTTACTCTATATCAATCAATCCTGCAAGATCAGATTAACGCAGGAGCTGATATAATTTTGGACACCCAGTTTTGGCGCAGTGTGCACGACATAACATTTCGAACAGCTGCAAATCCAGAAAAAGAAGATTCTCCTAAGAATTTGTCTAATGCAGAAATATCAACAAATGACAGTAAAACAGGCTTGATGTGGCAAACACTCCCTTTCTTCAGCAGCTTGTTGCTTGGCAAGATTCCTTGCAAAATTGATAGATCAAGTCCATCATATGACATATTGTTTATGCTAAAAGTTTTAGAAGGATTAAACCGATTCTCGTTTCACCTCGTGTCTAATGAGAAAAACCATGCTTTTGCTCAAGGACGGATAACTAACCTCGATGATCTGAAGCCTTCTGTTTCTTCAGTTCCACTGCAGGAGTTTGTTAGTGCTAAATTGACAGATAAACTGGAGCAACAGATGCATGATCCCTTAGTTTCAAGGTCCCGCTGTCTGCCTTTGTGGTGCACCGAACTGATGTCTGCATGCCCTTTCTTATTTTCTTTTGAGGCAAGATGGAAGTATTTCCAACTGACAGCATTTGGCTCTTCATCAATGCAACATAGGCATATGGTAGATACAAGTGGTAACAATATAGCAACAGAAAGAAGCCCACGGAAAAAGTTCAAAGTTGACCGAAACGACATACTGGCTTCAGCTACAAAAGTGATGCGTTCCTATGGTCGGAGTAATGCACCGCTTGAAGTAGAATATGAAGAAGAAGTAGGCACAGGTTTGGGTCCTACAATGGAGTTCTATACGTTGATAAGTCATGAGTTCCAGAAGTCCGGGTTAGGCATGTGGAGGGGGGAGCTTCCTTGTGAAGCTAGCACTGACAAAACTCAGATTGGTCCCCGAACTGTGGTGGCGCCTAATGGACTGTTTCCTCAACCTTGGTCTGCTTCTGTAGACTGTGCTTCCTTCTCGGAAGTAAATAAAAGATTCCACCTCCTTGGTCAAGTTCTCGCAAAGGCAATTAAGGATGGCAGGATTCTTGACATTCCATTTTCCAAAGCATTTTACAAGCTTATCCTAGGACAGGTATTTTGGATATATCATGTTTGTCATGCTTTCTTACTTTTGTCAGTCAACCTAATAAGCTTTTCTTCGTTAGGAGCTTAATATATATGATATCAATTCATTTGATCCTGAACTGGCAACGACCCTTATGGAGTTTAAAGCACTTACTTGTCAAAGGAAATATTTAGAATCATGTTCGACAAAGAATGCCAGAGCCCATCTGATTTGTCTTATCGAGGTTGTAGAATTGAGGATCTTGCTATTGACTTCGCTGTCCCAGGGTATCCAGAGTATCTGCCTTCTTCGGAGAGTAGCTCAGATAATGTAAGTGATATGACCGTGCACTTCTTTCCGTTGCCAGCTTCTCAGCAGATTAAAGCATTCCCTAAATTGCTTATGCTTTTTTCAGGTAACTGATGAAAATTTGGAAGAATATGTTTCTTTTGTTGTTGAGGCAACGGTTAAAAATGGAATCTCAAGACAACTGGAGTCTTTTGAGTCAGGATTCAGTCAGGTATGCTGTGTCATGGAGCTCCTCTCATCTTTACTTGTATAACGAATGACAGTTTCTCAATTACCCTATGACTGGGTTGGTTGGCCCCAGTTCACAAAATGTGCAGAGTGGGTAGGATGCATTGCTACTTAGCTAGATGCTATCATGGCTCTACATTTCTTAGTTTATATGAGTTCTTTGAATAGTTTTTTGTTTCCTGCTAGCACTTTGTCTTTGGAGGAACTGGGCAGTAAAGCCTAAATTAGCAATGCAAAAACCTTTCCTTATTTTTTAACCCTAAGTGCTTCTTAAGCAATCTTAATCCGATATTGATAAACTTCAAATTGCTTCTGAAAGTAATTATTATGCTTAGGTGATTGACTCACCCTTTCGTCCTTTTAATGTATAGAGTTTTCTCATTTGTCGGTTCAGATGTATTTAGGCATTTGTGTGCTTTGATTCTTAACCCATGAGCCTTAACTGAGGCCTATAGGATGACATGAACTCGATGTTCAACTTCTCATTATATATTTTTCACTCTCTGGCAGATATTTCCACTGAGTACACTTCGGGTATTCTCAGAGGATGAGCTGGAGAGATTACTCTGCGGAGAACAAGATAACTGGGATGTATGTGCCTGTCTTCTGTAGGGTTTTGTTGATATATTTTTCTTACTATACTATTTCCTTATTGGTGCCTTGCTCTTGAACAGTTTGTGAAACTTGTTGATCACATAAAGTTTGATCATGGCTACACCTCCAGCAGCCCTGCAGTCATTAATGTAAGTCTTTTACTAGATACATTTGAAGTTCGATACTTGAAGAAAAAGCTTATCTCAGTACCATAACAATACATTTGAATACGCTGCAGTTGTTGGAGATCATACAAGAGTTTGGATGCGATGAACGCAGAGCTTTCCTGCAATTCATAACGGGTTCGCCTCGACTCCCTCCTGGCGGTCTGGCTGCACTGAATCCAAATTTGACAGTTGTCCGGAAGGTCTGTTTTCAGTGTGAAGCTATCTCCCTGTGCATCAGTTCACTGTTACCATTTTTGCTAACATTGTGCTGTACAATCAACAGCATAGCAACAATGATGCCGACGATGACCTGCCGAGTGTGATGACTTGCGCTAACTATCTCAAGTTACCTGCCTACTGTTCTAAGGTCTGAACTTGCTACCTTTGTGCTATCTGAACGTACTGTTTCGGGCATGATGATTCAGTTAGTTCCAGTTACTACATGTTTGTATTTCCTGAGATGGATATTTGCACTAACACCAAGCCTTTGTGTCCTTGACCTTCAGGAAAGGATGAGGGAGAAACTACTGTACGCGATCACGGAAGGCCAGGGGTCCTTCCACCTGTCTTGACTGGACAACAATAGCTGCACACGCCACACGCAGTAGAAGTTCGTCGTGCGTGTTTTGTGTATATCACGTAGGGGGGAAACATAACGTAGAAGTGGGAGGCTCACTGCTTAACTTGTGGCGCGTTTCGGTGGAGCTGATGTTAGGAGGGGAAAGCAAACAGAGGGCGCTCTGCCCGTCCTATCTATCATTGTCTGTACATAGTGTGGCGTTTAGGTGTGTGCTCCCAGGTGGTCGCGCACATGGCGACCGTGATCAACTTTTGCTGTACATATACGTGGCTGCTACCTTATATCTATATATATCGTTCTTAGGTGGTATTTGCCTCTCTGAAATGTGTCGTCTATACCAGTCTTTTGCATGTGCGGCTGCCTGGCCTTCACCGACTCTATTGCCCAAGTTGGCTCCTTTGGAATGTTGAATTTTTCCTGCACGAGTTGTTTTTTGTGGAATTCTGATCATCAGTGCTAGCTCCCTGCAGGCTGCAGGCTGGGCATTTTTTACAGTGGTCTTGTTTCAGCCATGTTTGCGTTCGTCCTACAATGAAATTTCTCTTGCCATCTCTTGAGAGGAAAATATCGCCAAAGGTGCTTAGCTGGGCAACGAGGGAGGTCGCTAGAATACGATGACACTGTTAGCTTCCAGATGCAGTCAAGTCATGCATCTGTCTATCTGTCTCGCTGTCAAGCTGAAACGCTATCATACGACTATGTCGAATATATGACTGTTAAGTACAGGGTCCTGAAGATGACATGGTACAATACTCCTGGTACTTTGCAGATAACTTTTGAGCTTTAAGATAGATGACGCAGTGGTCCTAATCATTTCTGAAAAGTATTAATTAGTGTCACAAAGCTTGATCCTCCAATAAAAGAACATTTCAATTGCACTTCTGTCCGAGGAAGATAAGCTTGTTTACTTGTAGTTGCATGTTGCAACATCTTACATCTGCAGCTGTATACTTTCTAGTTCGTATCTTTATTTTATGAGATCAGGTTCAGATTTATATTAAACTAAAATTCATTTAAACACCCAGGTAAAAAAACCAGATAAAAATAATAAAGGAAAAAGTTTTAAAAAAATGTTTCTCCTAGTGTTTATGAAGCTTCCATCTAGTGAGGATTGATCTACGGTTTTATTTGTATGGTGTTTAGAAGAGTGTACTAGTACGCAAGAAATAGTGGGATGCATGAAGAACTCCTTTGTTTTTGTGAGGAAGTACATGGTACATTTTGTTATTAAATACCATTAGGAGAGTGATCCTCCGAATCCATTCATCTAGGGCATACATATTCTCACAATTCTGAAGTGTCTATCACATGCCAATTTTTTTTAATAATCGCCACATACCAATAGTTCAGGATTACAGCTTAGTTCCTTCGACATGGCAACCATTCTCAAGGGAATCAAAATCGACCTCTATCGAAGTCATATGGACACGACAAAAAAAAACACCAATAGAAGCAATAAAACATATAAATGCTTGTATGTAGCATTAGCCCCTACCTGGCTCCAAACAATATACACTAGTGAGCAGTGGCGGCGCCAGGAAATTGTAGCTGGGTATTCATTTGTCAAAATCTTTACTATTTTTTTTTGTCAAAATCATCATTGTTTTGCTCTAATTAACCTTGTTTTGCAAAAATTATGGATATTCACTTGGATACCCAAGAATACACGTAGCGCCGCCACCGAATAACGGGTGCATAGAAGAAGAGGGCGACAAAAAAATAATGAAAGGCCAAAACGTTTCCGAGAGCACCAAAGGAGATAAGGGTATGGAAACAAATAGGATGGCGTGCTCAGGGCGGGAGGCATCCGACGCTAGGAGTTTATAACGCAACATAATAGAATCGTTTCCATCGTCGTCCTTCCATCTATCCCTCTTTTTTAAGCGAAGATAGTTCCATAAAAATGTTGTAGTGTAAACTTTATAGGAAAATAACATGAGGCTGGACCTCATGAAAACTTTCTTCCATAATCAATGAGAATTTCTCTTCACATAGGATTTAACTAGACATGGCATCCCAAATCCTATAAGTTTCATATTGCTACACCTACACTTCCCCTATCCTAAGAATCAAAGGAGCCTAATTGTGGGCTAAAAAATATCAAGTTTTGGAAGCTACATTTGTGCAAATAACTCAACCACACATAGACACGTGACGTCTGTGGTGATAACTACGTTTCAGTTGTATAGCCCGACCCTATTTATGACACGCGTGCGTTTCTCTTCTCGTGACACTCGGGGAAAAACCCACGTGCTTGCAATTGCAAACCGTCATCAGTAAGCGCCAAAATCCTGAATCTCAGCGCGGCAGCAGCACCACCCTAGACCGGGTCCACGGTGCGCCAGACGCCAAGTCTATTTATAAAGACTCCGACGAACGGCCTGGATAGTGGACGGCCCGCCCCCAAACGAATCGCACCCGCCTGCGCCGCCGTCTCTTCTCCAGCGTCGGATCTCCCACTCGCCGCCTTCCTCACCGCGCCTCCATTCCCCGCCCTTCTCTACGGCTACGCGCTCGGCTCGCTCGCTTATATAAGGTACGCCAACCTTCGCGGCTCTTCTGGAAGATGGGGGCTAGGGTTTGCTGCGGTGAGCTGACGGATCTGGGGCCGCCGTGGCGGCTGTGGTGGTGCAGGAGGAGGAGAACCGGATGTCGGACGCGCCGACGAGCCCCCCGGGCGGCGGGAGTGGCGACGACGGCGGTGGCGGGTACGGCGGCATCAGGGAGCAGGACAGGTTCCTGCCAATCGCCAACATCAGTCGCATCATGAAGAAGGCCATCCCGGCCAACGGCAAGATCGCCAAGGACGCCAAGGAGACCGTGCAGGAGTGCGTCTCAGAGTTCATCTCATTCATCACCAGCGAGTACGTATTGCCTGCCTGCCTCCCCTGCTGCTCCTGCTCTGCTCTGTCTTGCTGAATGAATAGAAACGTTGGTTAGCTTGTTCGGTGCTGACCTGTCGATGTTTGTCTGTCTGCAGGGCGAGCGACAAGTGCCAGAGGGAGAAACGCAAGACCATCAACGGCGACGACCTGCTCTGGGCGATGGCCACGCTCGGCTTCGAGGAGTACATCGAGCCCCTCAAGGTCTATCTGAACAAGTTCAGAGAGGTGCGTAGTACTGGTACCTATCTATTCATCTAGGTGTTCTGTTACACAGTAATTGGTGCTATTCTCAAATAATTGGGCTGGATTAGTGCTTCCGAAGTTTGGCAGGACCATGGTCACTTTCGTCTGTTGTCACTTTAGCCGTACTATTAGCTAATAACTGGCTTGGTTCGGTTTAGTTATAATTGGCAGGTTTAAATCATGTAGTTCAGCCTGGTAACTGGTGAGGACTCATACTTCCTGTGGCACCAATCAATTGCTTCAGCCTTTTTGTTTCTCTTCTTGTCTTTAGAAAATGTCTTGCTTTATCCTTCCAATTACTGTTATTCAGATCTTCAATCCTCTTTTATACTGTTTTCAGATTATTAAATGATAAGCTTGGACTGAGACATGCATGCACACACTACTTTCTCTTGTCCAGGGTCCAATTATTTGACCCCAGTTATCAATTTTATATATTTAAAACAGAATTCATTTGAAGACATGCACACTGTATACTAAGACCTCACATTTATAAGAAAAGTTCAGAGCTTATAAAAAAATCATCTTTGCATCTGAAGTTCCGTGCTTGAAGCTACACATCCTACTTATAAGGCAATAAGGGTCTGTTTGTTTGGGCTGCAGCTTTTGAGAAGCAGCTGTAGCTTTTGAGCTGTGGAAAAGCAGCTGTGAGAAGCAGAGATTTGATGTTTGGCAGGAGTGCTGTTGGCAGCTGTAGCTGTTGGTTTTCTGTGTGAAATGTCTGGAATGCCCCTGAGTGCTGAAGATGGTATATAAGTGCCGATTTGAAGCGAAATAGCTGTTTTTAACCAATTATATTCATAATTACGATGTTTAAGAGCTAAATTACCGCAGTTTACAGTTTTTTTTAAATACTAGCAAATGTCCGTGTGTTGCTACGGATTTTTCTGGATAATACCCTTGATTTTTCTTTCTCGATTAATATCAATTGGATTTGCAACGACATTTTTGCAACAAGCTGAATTCTTCAATTCGCAACAAGCTTGTACGTGAAAATGATGGAAATTAAAAAGTGGGATTCAAGATTACGCTGTTTTGAAATTATTCATGTGTTTTTTTCGGTTCGGTGTATTCGTTTTTTGTTTCCCATAATGCTAACGGAACTTTTCAGAAGAAAAATAGTCAGAAAAAATACAGGCGAGGAGACGAGGAGCTCCAGTGGCGGCGGATCGAGGTGCTCCAGTGGCGGCGGCCGACGGCGACGAGACAGGGCGAGGAGACGCAGCGGACGAGGCAGCGCGACACGGCGGCGCCGGATCGAGGAGCTCCGGTCGCCGGGGCCGACGGCGACAAGACAGGGCAAGGGACAGCATCAGACGAAGCAGGGCCCGCTAGCGGCGGCGGATCGAGGAGCTCCAGTGGCCGGCAGCCGATGGAGACGAGATCTGGCCAGGAGACTGCTGGACGATGCGTGATGGCCGCCGCTGGACTGCCGGACGACGGGGATGAGCTACTCCTGCCGGTGGTGAGGATGGGGACTAACTCCTCTTCTAGCCGGGTCGCGACCTTGCGGTGGTGAATATGGGGATGAGCTCCTCCTTCCGGCGGGGCCGCGCGCTGGCGCAGGAACTTGCAGGGGAGAGGAACGGCGGAGGAATAGGCGGAGAACGGCGTGGGGAGAGGATCTATGGCGACGGCGACGGCCAAGGACGGCGCGGGGCGCGATGGGGACGGGGACCAGTCGACCGGATCAAGGACGGCGCGAGTAGAGGAGGCTGAGAACGGAGCGGGGCAGGAGAGGTTGTACGGCAGAGACGGTGAACGGTGGCGCTGGCGGCGGGGAAGGGCGGCGGCGGCAGTGGTGAACTCTAACCCTAGCTTTCCATGGCAACAGGATAGGAGGGGGATCTGGTCAGGACTCGGGGTCGGGGGTGTCGGGCTGTTTCACTCGGTGGCAATTGTTTCGTAAATAATCCGACGTATGGAGGCTATTTTCGTCCATGCATTTCCAGAAGCTCGGGAAGCGGCGAAAAGCACCCCCGGACTAGCTTTCCGTCTCGCTCGCGCGCTACGTTCATTTTCCTACCGCGCTTCTGACCAGCGCTTTTCTACCGATGGCTATTTGTTTGCGCTTCCGATTTTCGACCTCAAAAGCTCAAGCTGAAGCGGAAACAAACAGAGCCTAAGTCATACGTAATCTTTCTTACAGTTCAGTACTTCTTACCAGCTTATAGTTTGTTCATGGTCATTGTTCAGTGTATACTTTTTATCTTAATTTTTGTTCCACTTATCCATCTGAAATGACTTCTCTTGTTGTCTTTGTTTCGACGGATGGCTACTTCTGATTGCAGATAGAGGTATGTGGTAAATTAGATTTGTTGTTTAAGTTAAATTTGTTCCTACCTTATTATGAATTCCTCCTAGTTTGCTTCATGCACTCCTTGGCATGTAGGCAGTTTTTGAAATATGATATTTTAATGGAAGATGAAATCACTGGAAATTCATAATTTGAGGCTTTAAGCTATCCAAGCCCATCCTCATCGTGATTGTATATCATTTGTGCTCATTTGAACTGACCATGCCAGAAACTTGAAGGCATATGATCTATCATGGAAGCCAATATTCTGTTAGTTCGGAATTGCAAAGATATATTGTTAATTATATGGATTGGATATGTGTATAGCTTAAAGTTGATTTGTTTATGAAGTTTTGTAGTTCCTGTAGCTGTCTGCACTGTTTCTTACTAAGTTACCAGCATAGCAGAAAAGTTAAATATATAACACAAACTACTCAAGCAGAACTTTGTAAGAGTCCCCTTTGTGTTGACCATTTAATGGATGTTCTTTTGGCTTCTCTTACTGCTAATCAAGTTCTTTTGCTCCGTATGACACTTCTTTAACATGTAGCTACTTCTTACTAGGGCTAGGATATTTGATATGATACATGATTGATTTATTGCACTATAATGCGTATACAAATCAGAGGTGTGACAAACATGACTCATCTAGACATCTCTCCCTTTTGTCAATAATTAACAGGGTGATAGTAAGATAACATCAAAGGCTGATGGCTCTGTTAAAAAGGATGCACTTGGTCATGGAGGAACAACTAGCTCAAGTGTGCAAGGGGTTAGTATGTTCATTTTCTTTCTTATTTATAGTATTGTTGAAAAACTGAGCTATGTGCGTTCTTTTTAGATGGGCCAACAAGTAGCATACAACCAAGGAATGGTTTATATGCAACCTCAGGTGACTATCTTGAATATGTTTGATGATGTATTAGTCGGTTACGTAATATGGCCTGAACTTGATGTTTAGCTTGGGTCTAGCAGCAAATGGGCATAGTTGGTGCCCGTGAGATGTCTCTTCTGGCTATGCTGTAGTTTTTCTAGACTCAGCAGCTTGAAGAATTATGGTAAACCTGCCTGTTCAATAATTGCTATCTTGTGAAAATATGTTTCTTCTCCACTAGTGGAATGCCAAATCATTAGGCATAAGCTGTGCTTACAGTACTTCTAGTAATTTCACAAATGTCAGTTCCTCTAGTAAATATCTTGTGATAACTATACCATCTTGTTGCTGTGGCCACCTGTCTATGTCCCCATGCTACTAAATACTGACACTATGGTATCTGCACTATATAATGATTTATAAATGAAGATAACTACTAGAGAGGAACACTTCCATACAAAACCAGTAGTACTGTTTAGCCAAGCCCAGTAAGGAAAAAATAGTGACTGACAGAAATAAAAAGAGAACTATTTACTGTTAGTATGTTATCTTTATTTATTTCTTCAATTAATCAAATTTAAGGGAGTTGCAAAATCTTGCACAAGGTGGAACTTTAGGAGCTAATAGATTAACCCTTCCATCCTGCATGTTGTGCACAAGCACTGTATCTTGCCTGGGAAATCTAAAATTAGATGGTCGATACTGCACAAAACCAGGTTTGTTTGATCAGGACATGAATATGTTGCATCCCGCTAAGTTGTGTTTGTTCTCTTAGAAATGCAAAACTTTTGGATATGTTCTATGTGAGATGTTCAGCATATCATTTACTATTTATCTGTTTTTGTTTGGCATGTGGAACTGGCTTCCTCATCAACACTGAATACATATCATTGTAATTGTGTACCTGCATCTGCTATCTGTATTTCTGATAGTTTTATTTCTTTTCCCTTGCGCAGTACCATAATGGTGACATCACAAACTGAAGATATGGACCTTCTCGGTGACGGCTGCTGCTCTTCAAGGTACTTTTCACCTCAAAGACCTACAAGGTCACTGAATTATATGATATTGTGCCCTCTTATGTCTCATGTGTTGATACATTTCCAACACAGGTTGGTTGATATACACCTCTTGGAGAGCACCAAGCAGTTAAGGAATTTAGTACCCCCGTTAGGCTCGTGTAGGCTCTTGTTCGTCTGCCAGAACTGATGCTCCGAAGTGCCAAGTCTGCTTCGTAGGTGTAAATTGCTTTTTCCTGAGAATAGAGTCAGTTATGGTTTAGCATCCTTGTTGTCTGCTGTATATTTATGATAATTTTTACAATTTGGCCTTTGGTCGTCATTTGGTTCCATATGATTTGTCTTGGGGGAGGATAAATGATATACACTTGATGTGTCATGCATCTACTGTATTTTGTCCTAAACTAGTTGTATCAAACTCTGAGAATAGTTGCTCTCGTTGTCAGACTCCTTATGACCGCGTGAGAAGAATTCATTTTACAGTCTGCTGCTTGAATGCGATAACCCTCCTTCAAGGACTCTTGGCTCACTGCTACTACTACTACCACCTCCAATTCCGTAAAATAAGGCGTATAAAGTTTATCATAAGTCAACCATTGTTTGACTTCAGAGAAAACTTATATGCCTTATTTTCACAAACGGAGGTAGTACACATGTGAAGCGAAACAGACTAGCCTGTGTTCTGTGGCTGTAGCCTGTAGGTGAGTAAGATGAGTTGCTCACACTACCGGTGTTGCTAAGGATTATCGGTACAATTTGGTGCAACACATCCACAAGAGTACAGTACAGAAAAGGGGCACACCCCCACTGCTGCTAGCTTCTTAAGCAACCAACTATTTCCATCAGGACCATGCCTGTGACCGTAAGGCTCCAAACCAACCAAAACTTTACAGCCCATCGACTCCAACCAAAGTATGCGCAAAGCTTCAGACTGAAATCCAGCCCATTATTCCAAATTATGAGAAACTAGACATGTACTGCTGCGCCAACTCCCAGGATGGCGTGCGAATCGGCTTAATGGCACATAAATAACAGGGCAACGGTTCAATTATGACAGTAAATACATGAACCGTGATCGAAAACGGAGAAACAAGCTCCTGAACACAGCCAGTTTACAAATGACAATTAATAATACAATAATTATGACATCCAGCAGATTGACCACACTAAAAATGTAGGAAAAAACATGGCTTTACCAACCTGATTCAGGATACTAACCCAATGGAAGCTGCACCAAAGTTCCGCACCAACTCTGTTTATGATTACACCAATAAGTGTGCTTCCAAGGCAACTAGACGGATGGGAATATATGGAAGGTGCCAAATGTGCTAATACGCTAGCTAACCTAATTGCACCACGACGCTAGTCAGACTCCTGTTTTCCTATACAAAACACAACATCCAGATGGGAGGGACCGGTTGAGCACATTACCCTGATATCAACACAAAAAGGAATTCGGCGTGAGCTAGCCGGTCTGTTCGGTTACACCACCCACTTGTGCGTCAGCTGCTTCAACCGTGGCGTCTGCTGTAGATTTCTCATCTGGCGCTTCAACTCTCGGCCGTTGGAACTTTCTCATTTGGTGCTTCAACCTTGGCATCCTCCACGAGCTTCTCGGCTGTCCTGGCTTTCTTATCTGATGCTTCGACCGTGGCATCCTCCACGGGCTTCTCGGCTGTCGTAGCTTTCTCATCTGGTGCTTGAACCGAGGCATGTTCCACGGGTTTCTCGGCTCTCGTAGCTTTCTCATCTGGCGCTTCAACCGTGGCATCCTCCACGGTTTTCTCGGCTGTCGCAGCTTTCTCATCTGGTGCTTTGACTTTCGACTCGGCAGCTCCCACAACCATGACTTCAGCCATAGTTATATGTTTTGCAGTCTGTCCACGTGATGCGTCAATTACATCTTCCACTTGAACAGTTTGCTCAGGACAGCTGACTTGTTTGTCTGCTACTTCAGCGGTTTGGGGTTCCACGATTTGCTTATCTGACCCAGCTTTTTGGACTGATGCTTCAGTAAGGACTTGAGCAGTGTCAGCTTCTGCTGTTGTGCCCCCTTGTTCTATTGATGGAACTTTGACTTGCTCAGTTGCAAATTGATCTACAGGTTCTTCAGTTAAAGCTTTATTTTCCAACTTCACATCACAAGGAATTTCAACTGATGCTTCTTTTGGAGCTTGAATTTCCATTGTTTGCTCAGCTCCATCTTGTGCCACTGGTTTTTCAGTAAAACTTTGAGCTTGCAACTCCATAGGTACCCTAGTTTCTTCTGGAACTTCCTTCCCAGTATCAGCCCCGTTACTCTTTTGGCATTCTTCTTTAGAGGTTCCTCCCTGGCTGGTTCGATCGCACCAACTACCTGAACTGCTCCAGTTGCAGCTCCAGACAGGACGATCTCTGAATGATCTTTAAGCACCGCTTCATCCTGAGAAGCTTGCTCCACCGTGCTAACTTGTTGAGATGACTCCTGGTCAATTGTTTTAGCTTGCGCACTATGTGCAACTGTTGCAGTTTGGTCAGATGGGCCAGTTAGCTCAGCATCAATTTGTCCTGTTTTCTTGACCATGTCAGCTTCAGGTTGGCAGCTTGCTGGACGGTCTCAACTTGTTCACCGGATGATTCTTTTACAGGTTCAGCTTGGCATGTTTTCTTGATGGTCTCATCTTGTTTACCTGATGATGCTTTTACAGCTTCAACTTTCTCGGTTTTGTCGACCTGATTAACTTTCAGAGTATCCAGTGAAACGTCGGACTTATTTGGACCTAGAGAAAAGACAACATCACATGGTTTAAGCATGCAATATTGTTGAAGTTGTGAACTAACTTTTATTTAAAATATAAACAGGAGTGTTTACCAGGAGCCTTCAGGCCATGATCTCCAAGGCGCGCCTCAGGCTTATTCGGTTCTGATACTCCTAGAGAAAACGGCATATTCACAAGACGATAGCTACGAAGCGAAGGACCAAAAGTGCTATACTTCCAGCAACGCTGAAAGCCCTTTCAGCATCAGCACGCTTCTTGAAGACAATTTTAACAGTATTTGTGTTCTTTTGCACTTCAGTTTCTGATTCTTTCAGTGGCCCATAGCGACCGAATATCTTGATCAGATCAGTTTCTGACGGAAGAGCAGTAGACCTACCAAAGCTTAAAACAAGTGCAGTGGGCTTCCACTCGTCGACTATCTTTTCGTCGACGTGGATAATTGATCTTTCTATCACTTGTATCTGTTTCTTAGGAGCCACCTCTTCAGGCTGTACAGATGGCGAATCTGTGTCGTATAATGACTTGCGCTTACGCCTTGGTCTCGTGTTGGTAGCAGCCCCTTTGAGGCTATGAATCGGATGATTATGTAAACTCAAACCAGACCAGTAGGAGTCCTGCATATGATCAGTAGTCATATGATCAGTAGTCTCTAGCTCGGGAGAAGGAGAAGGTAAAACCTTCTTCTTTCTCCCTCTCTTTAATGCAGTTTTTTCGATAACGTTGATAACGTTTGCTTCCGTAGTAGCAGACACAATATAATTCCTGTAATCACTGAAGTAGCTAATTATCAGTGGTGAGAAATCATATCTGTCCATTGGCTCTACGGCAACTGAGCAGAGCTGTGAGAATAACTCCTTGGGGTCCGCAATAAGATGCCTATGCAGGCGTCTTCTCTTTGCGCACTTTTCCACAGTGAGTTCATTCGCAGCATCATCACTGGAGACATCAAATTCTGCATTCTCTGCTTCAGCGGTATTTTTATAAACTGCTGGTTCATTCTGAGACTTCACAACGGACGATGTTCCTGTCAGCTGGTTTGCAGCTCGCCGAATGCACTCCCCAATCTTGAAAGAACCACCAAAAGCTGCAGTTGGTGATTTCGTGCCTGAATCTTCTAACGACTCAAGACTCCTTTTCTTATCATAGTCCTTAACACTTTGTGGAGTGTTATAAGAAGCATTATTACTGGACACACTGGAGGCACCCTTCAAGCTATCCTCAGGCCTGTGTTTACGAGGTCTCCCCCTTCCTCTTTTGGGCTTGACTTCGCTAGGAGGCACTTCAGTAACGACAACTTCCTCAACAATTACATCATCGGTAGGAGGTGTATCCTCAACATCCTCAACCCATGCACTGCCAGTCTGGAACGATGCAAGTTCAGGGCATCCCTTAGATCGATAGAGAGATGTAAGTTGAGAACAAGCTATCACTAACTCCAGCAGATCACCACCTTGGCCAGGGAGTAGAGCCAGCGACTTAATATAATGAAGAAGGCTTTCTGGACTAAAACTTGTCAAGATCTCATCCCGGTTAACTGATGAGCAAGTCACTCCATCCTTGAGCCCAGCATTCTCAACCATATACGACATCCCATTGTCAGAGAGCTCTTCTGGCAGACAAGAACAGCTCATCCCCGACAATATCCGCCTCGAAAGCTCCTCAAGCGCATAATTAACAGAACCGACAAAGGCATCTGCACTGCTCTGCTTCTCCATCTGCGAATAGTTTGTCACAAAAGGCTTCAACTGGGACTCGTCGCACCAGGCAAAACTGTTGTCACCGAAATACGCAACCAAACGACTACCCTTCTTCTGGTGCTTCAGCGCCAACTCGGACGCATTCGAAGGGTCAAAAATCTCGCCAGGCCACCAAGGGTGACTCTTCACTTTGCCCCAGACAAGATCAGAGACTCGGAAACCGTCTTGGTTGTCAAGAGGAGGAAGGGAGTATCTGGCACACTGAACGGCACTCGCCGGTTCCCCATTCTCTGTTCCCTCATCGAAATGTGCCACACCATTCTCATCTCCTACCACAGCAGTCGCATCGACATGGTTTTCCTCGAGTTCGCTGGGTTCTGAAACGGAGAGTTACAGGATATTATTCCGCAGCGGAATGGAAGCTAGAAATAAGCAGTACTACATGTGAGTTGCTGGAGGAGGCTCCTTACCA
Source organism: Poa pratensis (assembly GCA_947311845.1). Lineage (NCBI taxonomy): Eukaryota > Viridiplantae > Streptophyta > Magnoliopsida > Poales > Poaceae > Poa > Poa pratensis. The sequence goes on from CAMZMU010000037.1 coordinate 22,542,464, forward strand.
GCAAAATCTCTGTTGGAACCGGCTTCCTCTCCGTCTGGACCGCCAAGGCTCCAGCTTCTGTTTCCAAATTGTCGCCGCCGTCTATTCCATCGAGCTCCCGTGCAACCACCATGCCAGCTGCCTCCGTGGCGTACAGCGGATCAGCCGCCTCTTCTGGAACACCATCCGCCGCCGCCGTCAGCACGACGCCACCCCCCGCCGCCGCAGCCCGCTCCTCCTTCACCTCAGCAGCAGCACCAGGCGCCTCCTCCGAGGCTTCCGTCATGGTCACGTCGGAATCTCCTGCCGGCCCCGCAGCCCGTTCCCGCTTCGGCTCGCCCGGATCCGAGGCCGCGACGACCGCAGGGCTCGAGCTCATCGGAGCAAGGCGAGGAATCTGGAGGATTTGCAAGCGGGAAAATCAGCGGAGGAGCTCGGACGAAATTCCCCCATCTCGGCTCGATCTGGGGGGCGAGCCGCGGGGGGCGAAACCCTAGAAGAGGGCGGATCAGCACGGGGGCTCGGGAATTTACCTGGTGCGCGCGGGGAGGAGGAGGGCGGCGGAGACGGGGACCGGAGGCGAGGCGCGGAGGAGGCGACGGAGCCGGATGGATGCGGGGAGAGGACAGGGAGAGTGTGTGCGCTGCGCCCTAGCGAGAGAGAGCTGTGCTGAGCTAGTCGCGTGCTCCAGCAGCAGCACTGCAGCAGGGTGTGCGTGCGTTACCGTGGTGGTGGGCGAGAGCCGAGAGGGGATCTGATCTGATCGGGAAGGCTTTCAATTTCAACTTTGAGACAAGGAAGGAGGGTGCGTAGATCTGCATAAACCCTTTTCGTCACGATGTGTGTTCTGGGCTTCTGGCCCAGCAGGCCAGCACGATCTTGATATCGAGCATTTGAAAACTACTCCCTCCGTTCTAAATTAATTGACTTGGTTTTATCCAAATATGGATGTATCTATATTTATTTGATGTCTAGATACATCCATATGTAACAAAATGTATGTCAATTAAATCCAAACGGAGGGAGTATGTGAAAAATTTCAGCAACTATCAGGTTATTTGACAACCTATTACAAAGTTGTCACGTTTACAACGTGATATACTCTATGTTATTACTTAGAGCAGGTATCTTGTATGTTCGGCGGTTGCACGACGGATAAATTTCGTACGGCTGAATTTGAAAGCTAAGCCAAGAGAGTTTTGTGAAGGATTTGAACAGTTCTTGGACAGCCTATTATGTAAGTTGTCGCGTCTGTTGAATATAAATATATTGTCTAGCCCCTTTCATCAGTTCGGACTTTTGGTCTAGATAGCTAGTGCAACAATTTCCATATGGTATCAGAGCGGTTAGTTTCACGACGCCGATCCTAGGTTTTCTCCACTTCCGCATCGCGCGCCGTCCCTGACTCCCCGGGGAGATTAATCTCTTCTCCTCGGGGGTGCGGCACCCGGTCTTGATCAAAGTTCGGATCGATTCTTTAGATTTAGATTCGTTTTAGATCGATTTTGAAATTTCTCAATTCCATAGATTAGATTAGATCCACTTTAGCCCTCAAAATAAATCCCTAGCCTCTCCGAGATCTCTTCCGCTAAAACCAATGCAAGATCGGTCCTTTAATACGGCGGGCGACCACATCCAGCGCTATAGCGCATCGGCTCTACGTGCAAGATCTAATCTACGTCGGCGGCCGACGCGACGCAGTGTTAGAAATTAGGGTTAGGTCTAATTCGGCCTACCCTCTATTCCTCTGCCTTATCGGTGGTACCGCTCACAATGCATATTGAGGCTAGAGGGTGGGACCTTTATATAGACTCCAAATTCCAGATAACTCAATCTGTTTCCAGATAGGACTCGTGACTTGTTAGAACGACCACCATACCAAACAGCCCATTACCGAGCCTATTACTGTTAAACAATTATAGGTCCCAACACGCATGTGTGAGTCATGCGCCGAGTTTGAATACACAATCAAACTCGCAGGCTTTAAAAGTGGTTGGAAAGGTGTTTCTTATGATTAAAAATGGACCGGGGTTCATGGTTTCACAAATGCACTCTCTCTTTAATAAAGTGGTAGACAATGGAACACTAGAGTTGACATATGAGATTGCAAACAACAGTTTAATGACAAGTTATAATTATATGGGCATCACGTCCTAACATAGAGACCTTTTGGTTATTAGTCTCTCTTATACTCCACCAAGATGCGAACTAAATCATAACACCTCAGTAATTAAGATAACTCAGAGTATAGCAATAAGTATCATGACATGAAGTTAAAATAAGAACATGCTAGATCTAGTCATGGAGTAGTGGCAATGGTCACACCCACATCTCCGGTAGCATGGTATTTCTTTTTATCCCTAGTGAGGCAACAAAGTAAGGTAGAGATACCCAAGTGGATCGCAGAACTTTCTCTCACGTTCACTGCACTAGCCACCCCTCGTTACTCCAACTAATGCACACGTTCCCCCTCACACGCTCTCATAAACATGCTTGATCATGACAAGTAAATAAGAACGGGGTACATAATATGCATCTACTTTCATAACTGAAACAAAACCATTGCAATCTCAAACATATATTAACTCATAAAAAGATCCACCACAAAGGTATTACATAGATGACCGTAATCATGTTCATCAGCTCATACAGTACTAATTAGTGAAGCTCAAGAGAGGAGAGATACATAAGTTACTTCCACAAACCCATAGTCCAGAGGTGGACTACTCCCTCTTCATCATGGAGACGGTGGAGAAGTCGTTGGAGAAGATGGAGACCACGCCGGCAGCGCCCCGCCGGAGTTTTCCCCCTCCAATCTGCAGCTCCAGGTCTCTGTTTTGGTGTTTCTGTGTTTCTGCGGCGCTCCCTCCAGAGAACGTCGGGGGGCTATTTTTATAGGCGGTTTTAGGTCAAAACCGAGTCGGTGGAGGAAAGATCGACGACAACGGAGCTCCGAGGCCCAAAAGGAGGGGTCCCACGCGGCCCATGTACCTGGCCGCGTGGGCCCACCTATCTTGGCCCTCGGGTCTCCGCTTGTTTGCTTCCTTCGCTCCCAAGTCTTCTTCCTTCCAAAAACTGATGCTCGTAAATTTGCAGGTCATTTGGACGTCGTTTGGGTCACTGAAACATTAAAATATAGAAATAGGGTTTTCTGCCTGTGCAGGGTTAATTCCATAAAAATAGGAAACATATCAAATATTCCCAAAATCATTATAAAACAGTGATATAACCCTTATATGATGCAAATATGACTGGAATATAAGTAAAATAATGCAAAGTTCATGTATGCATTTTACATGCATCAACCGGGTTATAGGATAGATGGCGTACTATCAAGAGGGGCTCTCAAGTGAGTAACTTGATCGCATCTTTATGGAGAGATCAAACCTTTGCATATTTGGCATATCATCTTTCTTGGTTCTTATTTGGATTTTATCCATATGAGAATTTAGAGCTTGTGTTCATCTCCATACCAAGCTCTAGTTCATCAAAAACGGAATTCATTTGGATATCTAGTGGTGTTTTTGATGTTGGAGGTTTTACCGGTTCGTCTCTTGTAGAGAGGTCAAACTCTCCTCTTGTGTTATCCTCCTCACATGATGGACCATGATGTGTATATGCATGATCTTGTTGTGCTTGTGATTATCTTCGGAGCAAGCCCAAGATCATTGAAAACGGAGTCCGGATGGAAAACTTGTTGCGTTCTCGGTGTTGGAAATATTACCGGTCCTCCTCGAGATAAGGTCCACAACTCCCATGTGTGATATCTCCTCCATATTTGTGACACTTAATATTTCAGAGTTTCCACAAAGTATAAATATTTCCTTTGTGTAAAGAATTAAACAACAAGCTTAGAATTGTAACTTACACTAAGCTTGTTGCATTAAACTTCCATCTAAATAAATATGCAATGGTGGTAAATAAATATGCAAGGATGGTGGTAGCAATGATAAATGATATTTTTGGGTTTTATATGATGAATGCAAGATGTAAAAGTGTTTTTGTATTTTCGGATTTTTAAATGGCAGAAAATGGTAAAGTGGTTGGAAAGGTGTTTCTTATGATTAAAAATGGACCGGGGTTCATGGTTTCACAAATGCACTCTCTCTTTAATAAAGTGGTAGACAATGGAACACTAGAGTTGACATATGAGATTGCAAACAACAGTTTAATGACAAGTTATAATTATATGGGCATCACGTCCTAACATAGAGACCTTGTTGCGTTCTCGGTGTTGGAAATATTACTGGTCCTCCTCGAGATAAGGTACACAACTCCCATGTGTGATATCTTCTCCACAACATGCTCAAAAGCTTTTGTCGCTACCTTTCCAACCTCGTTGGTTTCATCTCGTTTGGAGCTTCCTTGCAAAAGTTATTGCATTTCAGGATTTGCTGTTCTGTGTTGCTTTTCCTGTCCGGAGTCTCCGGCCTCAGGGGTGCTCAGGGCCGGAGTCTCCGGCCTCCCTGGTTTTGAGCGAAGTGCCCCACGGACGGCGCTTGCGGTATAGCGTCCGGAGTTGGTCCGGAGTATCCCCGGAGTCTCCGCCCGGCCGGAGTCTCCGGCCCTCGTGGTCCGGAGTCTCCGGTATGAGTTTTTCTGCATCGGCTTTTCCCTGTCTTTCTGCGCCCGGAGTCTCCGCCCTTTTGGTCCGGAGTCTCCGGCCTCCCAGACCGGAAACTCCGGACTAAGTGGACTGCAACGGCTCTTTTTCTGGGAGGGGTATTTACTCCACCTACCTTCAGCCACTTAGCTTTTTCCAAGCACGTTTTTCCCCCTCTGTCTCCTCCATTGTTGACCTTGGAAAGCTTGCCCCTCTCCCAATTCCTCCAATGATTCTTGCATATCTTTGAGGGATTTGAGAGAGGAGATCTAGATCTACATTTTCACCAATCCATCTCTCCTCTAAGTGAGGGGAACCTAGTAGATCTTGATCTTAGAGTTCTTGGTGTTTCTCCTACTTTGTTCTTCCTCTCTTCTCCCCCCATAAGCATTAGTTGCTTGTGGTGGGATTTGAGAGTGAGGGATTTGAGCACTTGTGCTCTTGCCTTTTGCATTTGGTACATCGGTGTGCTCTCCACGAAGATTCGTGGAAGTTGAAAGTTTGTGAACTTGTTACTCTTGGGTCTTTGGACCCTAGACGCCCGTGTGGTGGTTGAGACCCTTGGTGGTCACTTGTAGCTGTTCGGGAGCCCCCAATCCCGTTGTGGGTTGTGCCCCGAATCGTTGTTGAAAGGCTCCGGATTTCCGCCTCGAAGGATTCCGATAGTGGAAGGTGAACCAAACCTTTGTGGTGCGGTTCATCGGAGAAGAAGGTGAAACCTTTGTGGTTGTTGAACCATTGTGTTGGTTCACACCTCTCCAACGAGACGTACTCCCTTAACAAGGAGGAACTCGGGAATACATCCTCGTCTCCGCGTGCCTCGGTTATTTCTATACCCGAGCTTTTTACTTATGCACTTTACATTGTGATAGCCTTCGTGCTTGAAGTATTCTATTGCTATCACCTTGTTGTTTGTCTTGCTTAGCATAAGTTGTTGGTGCACATAGGTGAGCCTAGTTTATTTAGGTTGTTGGCTTGTTAATTTAAACACATAGTTTTATTCCGCAATTATCAAGCCTAAACCGGAAAAGTTTTAATCGCCTATTCACCCCCTCCTCTAGGCGACATCCTTGTCCTTTCAAATAGTTCCTTCCAGTTCACAAAATATAAACAGTGACTGTGATAAATAATGACTAACTCAACAAATTGTAGTATGTAATGTTTTCCAACATAATCAAGAGAATAAGCAAGAGTTGTATTCCTCCATTCAACCATGGAGTATATGACATAAGACAGCGGTGAATAATTCCATGCTCATCACATTAGTTTCAATTAATATTCCTGAAGTGTACTTTCCCCCACCAATCAGTTTCAAACCTTGTAATCCTTTGATGAACTGTTTTTCCACTTCAGCATGAGATGTTAATACAACAAAAACCTTCCGACTTGTATTGTCAAAGATATTAATAACCATATCAAGTGAATCATGAAATAAATAAATATATTCACCTCAAGTAGGAGTATCCAAAAATACCGTAAATATATGATGATGATCATTATCCTCCCATTTAAGTTTAGAATTTCATAAGTAATAAGCCACTTCCTTGATATGCGACCAAGTCGTAAATGAGATAATATAAATATAACCGCACCTCTATTGGGAATTTAAAACCAAACGTCACATTGAAGAAAAATCCATAACTGATAGTCCTCCCACTTAAAGTTTATAATTCCAGAATTAACAAGTGTAATTCTGTTTATAGAGTATGACCAAGTCGTAAATAACATCAATAATAAATTCCGAGCATGTGTTCCTATTATCAGTATTCCTCCCTATGGAGTTATCTTCACAACAAACTTCCAACGGAATTAATAGAACATGAGACCGTTGTGTTAAATTCCATATTGCACTAACCTTTCCGTTGAGCAATAATTTCACTCTTCCTTTTCCAGATAGCCTACATAATCAACAAATTCCGATAGAGAAGTATAAATTAAAATTCCTTCTCATCGTAAGTGACAAAAGAAAGTTCCTCCATAAACAGAGTTCGATTACATAATTTCCAATTCCAAAGTATATACAATTTATCATTAGTGACTAATTAATATACTAATTATTCCTTTGGAATTGTTCACATGTCAGTAAATTTGCTATTGTATTCCATCAAATTATGATGTAGATGCAAAGTGTAGAATCCAACTATATGGGAAAGTGGCGATGAACAAATATTTGTTCAAAAAAAAAAACGGACATACCTTAAGCAAAGCTCAAATTTCCGCCCTTAGAGCGTTGTCCATCTTTCTTAAGTGAAGATCAAATTTTCCGCCCTTGGAGTGTTTTCCATCAATCTTATCTGAGCAGACTTGAAGGCAGTAAAATAGCTGCAGAGATTCCGACGTCCAGTGCGCGTAATTATTTCCTTCACACCTTTCCGTTGCCCAGCCATATTTGCCGAGTTGACGAGAAGAAAACCGGTAGCGGACACAATAATCCAGGTCCAGACTTCAAAAATGCAAATAAACCTTGTTTTTCAAGATTTCCGTTATTGTTCAAAGGACCAAACAGATGGCAGTAGCCTTTCCCTGTAACTGTGTACAGGTGCGACGGTGATACCACGAGTCTGATTCGCTAGTTTCCTCGATGGCCATGCAAGAGAAAAATAGCAGCCACGAGTTACTTGAAACTTCATCTTCTAGTACGCGTAATTGTGACACCAAGATTGCTGACTGCTGCTTGATTAATCTCTTTCCCAAATTATTTCCTTGCACCTTTTGACGTCAATATATCAAAGGCAAGTGTTCCTTGATCGGAGCCTCAGCCCGCAGTAGTTACACTTAGTGTTGATTTTGATGATTGACCACACGAAGCCCACATGCTGCCTGTACCCTTCCTAGATCCACGCGTTGAGAGCAATAAGAAAATCAGCCGTGCTTTCCAGATTGATCGACTGCACGTGGGTATCTGATTCGGCGAGCGACGCACACGCCCCTCGTCGTGCAGACTAGCTAAATTGATCGGCGGCGAATCCATCTGACAGAGAAGAGCAGCATGCGAGGTACCGTGACAGATCGGTCACGTGTAGATGCGACCGAGCCTGAGTTCGCAGCGGAATTTGACGGCGACCTCGACGACAGAGTTCCCGGCAGCGACGCGGATTAGGATGAGGGCAGCTTAATCTTCCTCGATCAACACGCAATTGATCGAACGTGGGACCTTGTCTTCTTCCGATCCACGTGTGGGGATCAGCCCAACACACAGCGATCCATTGCTTGCTCGACGGCCGATGCAGCAGGAGACGATCAACGCAGCTTCACGCCGGGATCAAGAATTTTGCAGCGGATTCCATGGCGACGAACCATCGGCTCTGATACCAATGTTAGAAATTAGGGTTAGGTCTAATTCGGCCTACCCTCTATTCCTCTGTCTTATCGGTGGTGCCGCTCACAATGCATATTGAGCCTAAAGGGTGGGACCTTTATATAGACTCCAAATTCCAGATAACTCAATCTGTTTCCAGATAGGACTCGTGACTTGTTAGAACGACCACCATACCTAACAGCCCATTACCGAGCCTATTACCGTTAAACAATTATAGGTCCCAACACGCATGTGTGAGTCATGCGCCGAGTTTGAATACACAATCAAACTCGCAGGCTTTAACAATCCATAGAGCCAATCCTACGGACAACCTGGCATTCCACTCTATACTGTTCCCGGGTATAATTCCAACATATTCATATATACTGTGTTCCAGTATAGACGTACCGGCTTCTTTAAGTATATTTTCTTAAGTACTGCACATCAATAATTCCTTGTTATTTCCGTGACACTTCCACACTGAAGTTTAATTCCGGACAATGTAGTAGATATATAAAATATTGCAAGACACAATTTACTGCACGCAGGACGGCCGCAGCACGCCCGTCTCCAGGAGCAGCAGTAGGAAACTACTCCCTCCATTTTTTAATATAAGATGTTTTAGGCGGAGGGAGTACTACACATCGGAGGGCGCACTAGCCGCGTGGAGGTTCAGGCATGCAAGAGGAAGCTCCATCTGGTCTGGTGCATGCATGTGTGGCCACGGCATGCCCATAGGAGGCACATGCGACTTGACAGGTAAGACTAGTCATAGTGGGGAGTAACATTGAGTGGTAACATACTTATGTTACTACCTATGGTTACTATCTCAATAGTGGGTAGTAACTTATTTGTGGTGTCATGCATGATAGCATTTATTAGGTTGTAGACTCATTTTGCCTTGGGTGTGTGATGTTCCGGTAACTAACTATGTTACTCCAACCTCCTCTTTCCTCATTAATTACTTGCCACATCATCTTTTTTGCCTATGTGGCATTGAAGTTACTAGCAATGTTCCTCCCACTATGACTAGTCTAAATGGACACGACTAGGCGTCCCGGGATCCGGCGCTCCGATCCCCGGGTGGATCCCGTCCGGTCCCGCGTCACATGCAGATAAATAAATAAAAAACGTCGCTTTCACATCTGGTCCCGTCTCCCAAAGGCCCAACCGCACCATACGTTTTGACTTTTCCCCACAAAGTCCATGACCGCACGGCGCCCAAATTCTCCGGCGCGTCGGCTGGCAGCAACTACTTATTGAATCATCCCTCACTCGATCCCAGCTGATTGGTTCGGTCGTTGTCAGAAAAGAAAAGAATAAGAACAGAGAGATCGATTAGGTGTAGCACGTACAGGCAAGAAAAAAAATTACGAAACACGATAAGGACGGTGGGCATTTTTGCTACGCAGAACACCGTTCAAGGAACAAAATTTCTGCTACAAACCTTTAATAATTTTTTTTTTTTGAGATTACAGAGCTGCGTGTATTCATACAAGGATCAGAAGAAGCGCACTCTACAGCGACTAGAAACGAAGAACAGAACTTAATCGCACACCGCTTTTAGCAATGGCTCGTAATGCGGCGTCTCTTCCACTCCCAGCGCCCTTTACCATAACTTCTGCTCGTTGCAAACCCACTGTACGAATAGCATCTACTGCTGTTCTTTGACCAGCATAGGGTGATGCTTTTCTTGAGCTTTTGAATCCACAAGCACCTGCAGAGGACCAGAAAACCACTCGACCTTGCGGGTCTGTAGCGTATAAAACAAGATATTTGCTACACAGAACGCCGGTCTTTGAATTTGCATCAAAAGAAAAAAAAATCGGTTACAAACCTGCAATAAAATTGCATCATGAAAAGAAAAAAATTGCATAAGCGGAGTTCAGCTCGACGGCTGGTGTTTGCGGCATCCGCGCTCCAACGGCGAAGGTGTCGCGTCCATCTCTGGCAGCTCCGCCGTGCACCGCATGCAACATCGGCGGTCACCGTCGACAGCAGCACCGCATGCAGCATTGGCGGTCACCGTCGACAGCAGCATCGCCTGCTCCTCGTAGCTCCAGAAGACACTGCCGGTAGCACAACCGCGCACCGCCCCTCGCCGCTTGTAGCATTAGTATCGGAGCCATGCCTCGACCTCCCCCTCGTTAGCAATGCCATGCGCCGTTGGTAGCATCGTCGGCCCGTCGGTAGCATTCGCTCGTAGCATTGCCGGATATCATCGGTAGCATCGTCGGCTCGTCGGTAGCAACGGCGCGCGTCGGTCCGTTGGTAGCATTGTCGGCTCGTCTTTATTAATGCCATGCGCCGCCAGTAGTATTGCCGACATCTCCCTTGCAGCAGTTCGAGGTTGGCAGCAACTATGCCCGCCGATGACAGCACCATTGCTCTTCCTTGGTAGCATTGACGCACAAACTACAGTACCGATTTTGCTCTTCATTGGCAGCACCGCCGTCCTGCCTTAACAACAACATCGTCCGCCGCCGGCAGCAACACCGGACTGATTCGGTAGCACCACCCCTGCGCTGGCAGCACACAACACCGCCTTGCTCCGCTGCCCTTTCTTAGCTCCGGCGAGGCATCGCCGGCTCACACCATCGTAGATGCTTTTACGGAGCAAAACGTGAGCATTCAGTAACATCAAGCATGCCGTCGGTAGCAACGTCACGCGCCCCCGGTAGCATCCGGCTCGTCGGTAGCAATGTCATGCATCGTCGGTAGCATCGCCGGCTCGTCAGTTGCAACGCCGCGAGACGTCGATAGCATCTGCTCGTAGCCCGTCGGCCACCGGCTCATTGGTAGCAATGGTGCTACTGTAGCAAAATCGATTTCGCCGGAGAAGTCGCCGGAGACTCTCACCAAAAACATCATAGCAAAATCTTTATTCTATTGTAGTAAAACCACATAAAGAAAATAGCAAAAAAAATTGTTATATTGCAACATCGTAGCAAAAATTCTTCCGGCAAGGTTCTCCGATGAGTCTTATGATGCAAAACAGCAGAACAAATTATAGCAAAAAAACTCTTCTTGTAATGCAAATTCACAGAACTCGTATGGTGCAACAATTCAGACATAGACAAAAACCTCGTAGCAAATACAATGTGCTATTTTAGCAAAACCACGAAACTATTGCAGCAAAAACAATGTAAATATTACAGTATCGTAGCAGAAGCCGCGTCGCCTCCCTACACACCGAGCACCTTCGACAGCGCCTCCGCCCTCCCATGGGAGCAACACCGAGCACCCGACAGCACAACATCCTAAAGTATGCAGCTCCACGCCCTCGGCTCGCCTTGCCGCCTTGGTCATCTTCTTCCCCAACGACACAGGCACCATTGGTGGATTTTTTGTTCTGCTGGCAACACCGGCACCCACCGGTGGAAGCATGGCCGCCACCGTAGGTAGCATCGCCAGTCTTCTTCGGTAGCGCCGCCGTCCACCATTTTGTAGCAAAAAATGCATCGTACCAATAAGAATTCTGCTACAATATGAATTTGCATCAAAAGGAGAAAATTTCTGCTACAAACCGTATAAGGATTTGCACCCGATGAATAAAACTGAATCATGTGAAGAAGAAGTTTGCTACAAAAGTTATGTGAAATTGCATCAAAAGTAAAAACAATCTGCTACATACGCTAAAAAAATTGCATCACATGAAAAGAAAATGCATCATAAATAGAAACAATTTGCTACAATTGTTCGGTGGAGTTGCATCAAAATAAGAAAAAATATGCTACAGAACTTTACAAAAATTGCAAGACATAATACAAAACACATCCGCGCATGGTGCTCTGCTTCTAAAGCAGACTAGAGAAGAGAATGCGGGGTGAGTGGGGCGGCCAGTACAGGTTGGGGAGAGGAGACTGGCTCCATGGCCGTGGAGGTTAGGGCGTGCAGCGAGCTTGAACGGAGGCAGCAGAGCTTGAACGGATCTAGGAGAGATGGTTGGGGAAGGAAGAAAGAGGATCGAGAAGTATGGGTGCGGCCGCAGCAAACGGGAGAAGTAGGAGAGTAGGAGGAGGAGGAGGCGGTGCTGCGTGCGTCCGTCGGCGACGCCATGGCTAGACTCCCATGGAGGCGAACCGCCCGTCGGGGCGGAGGCGACCTAGCTAGGATCTAAACCGGCGGGTGGCCGGGGATCCGAGTGGCGGCGACCAGGGAGTCAGGCAACGACGGGATGGAGGCCATGGCGGCGTGCTCGGGCAGAGGAGAGGCCATGGCGGCGTGGTCGGGGGGCGCGCGCAGGGGAGGCTGCCGGTAGCCGGGTCGCGCGAGCAGGGGAGGCGCCCTGGGCGGCCGGCGGGTGGATCCACGGCGCGGGCGACCGGGGCGGCGCGCTGTGCAGCCGGCAGCTCGTTGGTGGAGGCGTGTGAGGTGGAGGGGAAGGTGGGAGGAGACCGTGCGGGAGTGGATGGGTTCGATACGTGGGGGTGGGTGGCCTTTTCGATGGACACGCGTCGTTCAGTCGACCCGGGGGACGCGAGCGCACGATCCCCCGGATGATTACAAGGCTTTTTCCAGGTCAATCACGGTCACGGAGACGCGGCGTGGCCCACGCACTAGAGCTCTGACCACGCCCTCCTATGCGTAGCATCAACCGATATGCACTGCATCAAGCCGAACTACGACACCAACCTGTACGACTACGCCAAGAAACCACCAAGATCTTCATCGAGCATCCACACGGGAAGCTACTTCGACATCCACACGCCAGGCCGGTTTGGAAAGAGATGCACGCCCTTCCTCGACTTCTCCGACATCCAGCAGCAAGGCATCAACACCATCGTCGCCACGAGGGACGCCTCCAAGCGACATACGACATCACGCCTGCTGCTGCTACATCGCCGACACATCATCGCCAAGGTTTACATCAATGTAGTCTTCATTGACAACCTCGTCAACACACCGCCGCTACATCGTCCACAAGGATGGACACGCGCCCTCTGACAATACTACTGAAAGACGCCACAAGACACCGACGACGGCATCGACCGCATCCGACGGCTAAGACTGCATACAAAAACCCAACATCACAATTGTGAAAGCCCCTACGATACAACCGCGCGCACGGTTCTGACAAAACCGTTGTGTGCTCGGTGGGATCACCCAGTCCTAGCAAAACTGGTGGACTCACTTATGACCGCGTCCTATGACATCTGCAAGACGCCCCCGACGGTACCTCTTAAGGTGCGAAACGTCGCCCCCGACGGTACCTCTCAAGGTGCGAAATGTCGTGAAAAAATCACAACTGCAGCCCCGTCATATACATCGCGCAATTTTTTTGCGCCTCCGGCATTGCGGTTACAACGACCATGACGAGTACTACATCGACCACAACACCTCGACCACGGCAACATCACGATCGGCTACCTCGACATCGACATCAATGACAACGTCTACAACAACACATCGGCAACAACTCCAGTCAACAACGTCTGCGTCATCACTTGCGTCCACGCCACTTCCGCTGTGACTGCGGGAGGGAAGAGAGGAAAGACCATCAGAGACGCAGTTGATGATGGCGGAGGGGATAAGACGACGGAAGCTCAAGACTTTGAAGCCAGTCGGACTCGTCCGTTTCACTCCCGCTACGACTTAGGGGGAATGTTAGAATAGTATACGTACATGATTAGAGATAGACTAGGATTAAGGAGATCTTCTTGTATTCCAAGTCATAGGTATCTTGCCTCTTAAGTCTTGTACTCTTTTTATACCCCCACGAGGGTCAGATCAATACAACAACAAAGATTAGGGATCAACAATTTCTATATGGTATCAGAGCCAAGAGGTCTCGAGTTCGAAACCCCGCTCATGCGGATTAAAAAAAGAAAAGGAAAAAAAGATCCTGCGGCCCGCTCCTATCCCACACTAAGGACTAAAATAGTCTAGACGTGAGGGGGAGTGTTGAATATAAATATATTGCCTAGCCCCTTTCCATCAGTTCGAACTTTTGGTCTAGATGGCTAGTGCAGCAATTCTATAGCGTCTCCTCAGGAGGATAGATGGGGCGATTCAGGCTTGAGTCAAGTGTAGTTTCATGCAGTGAAGATCATCAATATCTTATCTTTGATTGCTTTATGAAGTCACAATGGGGGTTCACAGCAGGCTGGCGCAGCGAAATAGAACCCTTACCTAGAACCATCTTATTATTTTTAGCGTAGCAGTTGTTTAAAACTCGAGAAAAACAACCATTTATGCCTATGTTTCAGACAATCCCATGCTTGCCCCAGATCCAGAACTGTGATTGGATAGGCAAAGAGTTCACCACAGATTTGCTACCGGCTCCAATCCCTAAGCAACCATATTTGATGGCGAAAGGTGCTTTCGTTCTTGTGGAACAAGGGCGTGATATACTCTTTTGTTATTCCGAGAACGGAGGCATCTTTATGTTCGACGGTTGCTAAAATATTTTATGTTAGTGTTCTAAAAAAAATTATGTTCAACTTGTCCGACTACTATTTAAAACATGGCCAATAAAAGAGGGACCAAAGGTTTCGTAACCTGGTGCAATATCCAATGCATACTAAAAGGAAAATACGAGAATCCAGACAAAAAAAATACTAGCACCACACCATGTTGATACCCACCTATGTCAGAGCATCTCCACCGGGACCCTTATAAGCAATCTTAATCCCAAAAAAGGGTCACAATGCCAAAAACAGATGTAAATGGTGCACGAGACCCCCTCTAAATAACTCTCAATCCCTATTTTCTTTTGGAGACTCATTTTCGCATATCCGCTCTAAATAGGAGGTCCCAAAACCTAACATCTTCCTTCTTATTTTTTTTAGGGGCAAACATCTTCCTTCTTATCCACTGCGCGGAAGAGCAAACGGCTCTCCATGAAATTCCCCTCCTCTCATGTCGTGTCACCGACCTCGCGCCTCCATCGACACCGTCGGCCCGCAGCCCCAGTGCCCCTTCACCGACCTGATTTTGGCTAGAGAAGAGCTCCACGCACCACCGCCGCTGAGCTCGCCCTCACGATGGTTTGGCGAGGGGTCAACCTCGCGCTGAGCCTCCCTCGCGCGAGGCGGTGGGGTTCGAGCTCGCTTTGTACCCCTCTCGCACGGTACACCGGGGGCGTCGTGCTTGTGTCATCCACCTCCCGTTGTCCACCTCTGCAAGCGTGAAAGTGTGTACGAATAATGTGTGCGCTTGCTCGTGTGATATTTGGTGTTTCTTTATTAAAAAAATGTTGGATAACCTTGATTACTGTTTTTTTCCTTTGTCTTTTTTGCTACAAATAATTATATTTGTAACCCGATCAGGATGGTACACTCATTGCAGTCTGAGAAACCATTACGCACAACAAGCTCTGAAGAATGGACGGACAAGAAATCAGAATCCAGTCATTATGAGATCTGACTCATACATGTGAAAAATACAAGCAAAGAAGAAGCAAACAACATTTCTTACTTCCCCATCAGGCAGCAGTTAAGAAATATTCATCGTTATACGTGATGTCAGTCAAATGACAAGCGAAACATCAGTTAAAAACAGGATTTCCAGCAAATGCATGCACATGGCAAACATCGAGACCAGTTCCAATCATCAACATACCGAAATGACAGAAGAATACCAGTCAGGGTAATCAGGCAGCTGTGCGCACCAGACAATAAAAACTAGATTAAGTTTTATACAAATGAAGACAAAGATGCCACCAAAAAAATAACAGTATGGTACTAGTAGAGTCAACTACTTTTCTCTATACATCATCCAGAACCCATTGCCATTGACTAGACAACTTGAATATCAACAAGGTTCTGTAATTCGATATAAGCTGGTTCGGTTTGTGCCAAAAAAAAGAAAACTGGTTTGGTCAGTTAAACCCACTTGTTCATCAGATGCTTTAGTTGTGCCATCGTTCAGAATCTTGTCGGCTTCTGTAGTTTCCTGATCAGCTTGTTCAACTGCAATCCCACTATCTTCAGTTCAACAGTAGCTCCATTTTCTAGTCTCCCCAACAGGTATTTCAACTTTTGACCCCTCGATTCCCTGAAACACATATTCTTCCTCAACAGACTGTTTTGCTACATATCCAGTCAAAGCCTGAGCTCTCAAGTCTAGAGATATGCTGGTACCTTCTCGAGCCTCACTGCATTATCAACTTCCATGGTATCTTCAGAGGCCGCAACAATACCATCTACACAAACAAGACCGTGTTTTGAGGCCTCATCAACAATTTCAGTTTGCATGGTATCTGAGAGAACATCAGGTGACTCTTTGTTTCTGCCTCCAGCATGTAAGGAACCCTCGGCAGTGCCTTCATCTAGTCCCGTTTGCTTGACCATCTCAGCTGATGTTTTCTTTATAGCCTCACCTTTGTCGCTTTGTCAAGTTGCACAGAATCCAGTGAAACTCCAGAACCATAGGACCTGTATAAGAGAACATATACAAAAGCTACTGTAAGCAACTAAGCATATATAGCTCACTGGATTTAAACAAAATCATAGAAATAATGTTTACCAGTATTCTTCGGGCCACTATCTTCAGGGCATAACTCAGGACAATTCAGCTCAGTTGTGCTTAGGGAAAATGGCATATTCACAAGCCGAAAACTGCAGAGCGAAGGTCCAAAAGAGCCAAAGTTGCCAGCAATACTGAAAGCCCTTTCAGCATCAACACGTTTCTTGAAGACAACTTTAACAGTATTTGTGTTCTTGTGCACTTCAGTTTCGGTTTCTTTTAGTGGTCCACATAGACTGAACATCCTAATAAGATCCAATTCTGAAGGAAGATCAGCTGACCTGCCAAAGCTCAAAACAAGTGCAGTGGGCTTTACCTCGTGGACCATCTTCTCATCAACATGGATAATTGATCTTTTTATCACTTGTATCTTTCTGTCATGACCCAACATACCAGGCTGCATATTCTGTTCAGGGGGAGAAATATCTGATGCACGTGCCCGCCATGTCGGTCTCCGCTTACGTATCGGCCTTGTTTTGCCACTTCCTCCTTTGACGCTATGAATCGAGCCATTATGTAAACTCAGTCCCGAC
This sequence comes from Poa pratensis, assembly GCA_947311845.1. Taxonomy (NCBI): domain Eukaryota; kingdom Viridiplantae; phylum Streptophyta; class Magnoliopsida; order Poales; family Poaceae; genus Poa; species Poa pratensis. The sequence continues at coordinate 22,559,346 of CAMZMU010000037.1, forward strand.
CAGTAGGCGTCCTGCATATGGTCAGTTGTTTCTACCTTAGGACAAAGTAAATTCTGCTCTCCCCCTTCAAAATTTTCAATCATGTTCACTTCAGTAGAGGCTGAAACTGCATAGTCCTTTGGATTCACACCATGTTGCCTCTGCACACGTCTCCTTTTTGCTGACTTCTTCACAACAATGTCGAATTCACCACACTCGGTTTCACCAGTGTTGTTATGAACTGTCAGCCCATTCTGAGGCTTCACAATGGACCTTTTCTCTGTCAACTCTAAGTTATCATCAGGCTTTTGCTTACGAGGTCTCCCCCTACCTTTTTTGGTTTAACATTACTAGGCTGCACTTTGTCGGTAACAGTCTCCCCCAGCATGACGTCCTTGGTGGGTAAAGTGTCGATGACATTCTCTCCCCATGCACTGCCAGATTGAAATGATGCAATTTCAGCGAACCCCTTAGACCGATAGAAAGACATAAGCTGAGAGCAGGCTATCACTAGATCCTGCAGATCACCTCCTCGGCCAGGGGACAGAGCCAATGACTTAACATAACGAAGTAGGCTTTCTGGACTGAACGATTTTAGCATCTCAGCCTGGTTAACCTTAGAGCAAGTAACTCCACCCTTGAGCCCAGAATTCTCAACTATATAAGACATGGCATTTTCAGCTAGCTCTTCTGGGAGACAAGAGCAACTTGTCCCCGACAATATCCGCCTTGCGAGTTCTTGAAGTGCATGGTTAACTGAAATGGTGAAGGCATCAGAATTTCCTTGTTTCTCCATCTGTGAACAGTTTGCCATGAAAGGCTTCAGCTGGGATTCATCACACCACGCAAAAGAACTGTCACCAAAAAATGCTACCAAATGGTGGCCCTCCTTCTGATACTTCAATGCCAGCTCGGATGCATCTGAAAGGTCAAAAATTTCACCGGGCCACCAAGGATGACCTTCTAATTTTGCCCAGACAAGATCAGAAACTCGAAAGGCGCCATCTTCAGAATCAAGGGGAGGGAGATGGAATCTAGCAAGCTGACCATCTTCGCTCAATTCTGCAAAATCATAAGTACACACATAAATTCAGTGATATCATGTAAGTCGAAAAAGACAGGCGGTGGAATTAACCTGCAGTTTTTTTTTTTTGGAAAGATCGTGTCTTTTGGACTAATTAGTAGGTAGAGATTTACTGGTGAACCCTGGGGCCAAGATAAAACCAAAGAAACTGAAAGAAAGGGAAAAGAAGCAGACACGATGCACAAAATTGACCAGAGTCGAGGTGCTTACCAACTTCGGCATGTTCAGGCATCGCAAAATCAGAAATTTCCACCGTCTCAGCAGCAACAGTTTGCGCCTGAACCGTGTCACCATCATCCTCACCCTGCAATCCGCCAGATTCCACCATCATCGCATCAAAATCTTCCGCTGCGCCGAAACTCCCCTGCGCCATCACATCATCCCCATCCGTCACGGACGCCTCCTCGGAATCCACCACAGCCAGCTCCTCCCACCCTCCGGATTCAGCACGAAATCTCCTTCCGGAGCCCAGATCATCGCAGCAAGGCCCCGAAGCCCCCTCCTGCCGAGAAATCTGCGGAATTGGACCGAATAGGTTAGCGCAAACCCTCGAAATCCCCAATCGATCTTGCCGCCGTGGGAGGGAGGGGGAGAAACCTCAGGAAGAAGCCGTCGGGAGCGGGAGGCGGCGGAGGGAGCCTGAGCGCACGGCGAGCGGGCGAAGAGAGGGAGGCTAGGGTTCGGCCGTCGGATGTCTTCGGTCTGCGCGCGCGCGGGCGGGCGATTTGGGTGGTGATATCGTTGAGGTCGAGAACGAGAACGGAACGGAGGCGGAGCGGAGAAGTGGCCGAAAGGCCGAACTATATGGACTGGACTAACGGGCCGACATATCTATGGGCGAACTATTAATTTGTGGGCTGGGCTTGTATAATTGGGCCTAGTGGATGTACGTGCGTTTATCACGGCGGGGTGTGAGGCGTGGTCGGACTGAAATGTAGGGACAGCAAAACACGCCACCATCCAAGTGGGGCCATGGCGGTTCGCCGTCGTTGAGAAGATCGGTGTGTCCAACTCCGGCGACGCTTACTTTGAGGGGCGATCCGGCAGAACAGGCTCTTCGACGGAGGTGATCTCTTGTGTTTACGTCGTTTCTGCTTGGTCTTTGCGATGTCGATGTTCTCTGAAGATGGTTGCAGTTTCTGCTGACACGAAGAGCATTCGATTTTCTTGTTCTTCTTGGCGTCGTCTTGAGCTTTTATGATTTGTTCATGTGCCATCGATAGGCGAGGAACGTAGAGTGGGAAATGGGGAAGAAGGTGAGGTGGTTCGATGCCGTGCAGAGGATCTTGAGCACGTCGGAACCTGATCGTGAGGAGAGGGAAGACAAGGTAAATAAAACCGCAAAAAAGATCCCAAAGGTTCATTCCTATGTTGAATCGGTACTTTGGGGCTTCGGCCTTTTGTTTTGCTTCTCCTATATCAATATAAAGGCAAAGTTTTTGCCTCGATTCCTATGTTGAATTCCCTTCTCGATCATCAAGATCCAGTCCGTGTAAATTAAACGTCCATGCTGTTTCTGATCCAAGAAGGCCGAAAGACCGGCGGGCAAACTGAACTTCAAGAAGTTATGGCAGTTCGGCAAGTCCAGCTCGTCCAGTTCTTCTTCCTCTGCCGCGGCGGGGACTGCTCCGGCGGCTCATCCGCAACCTCCTCCGCCGTCCCCGTCCCGGCATGATCGGCAGGAGATTGAGGAGATCACAGAGGCTAAATCCGCCGGCACGACGAGCGAGCGAAAGGATGCCGGATACCCGGTGGCCGCGTTCGCGATCGCCTCATCGGTCGCAGGGACAGCCACCACCGTCGCCGTGCAGGCGGCAGAGGCAGTCGCCAGCGCTGCAGCCATCGTCACGCCAAAAGCGCCCGCGCGTTCATTGGAGGAGATCGCCGCCACCGTCAGGATTCAGACAGCTTGCAGGGGCTATTTGGTAAGGCATCTGCACTCCTGAAGACAGAATATTGTTCGTTTGCAGGAGTAGTGTCATTGATTTAGAGAAAAAGGATTTGCACAATCGCATTTCGATCTATCTGAAACGGTTAGAAACTTCGCAACACGATGTGATCACGTACAGGTAAGGAGAGGGTACCGGGCGAGAGCACAGGCTCGGCTGATGTCGCTGCTGGAGGGGATCGCCGTCAGGCGCCAGACAGAGGACGCACTGTACTGCATGCAGACGATGACTAGAGTTCAGACTCAGATATACTCCTGGAGGGTCAAGACAGAGGAGGACAAGAAGGCTCTCAAGAGCCAGATCCAGCTTAAGCAAGGGCTTGACAAGACGAAGGTGCGAAACACCATTTGTTGTTTCATCCTAGTATCTTTGGGTATCTGAAATTTTCTCTGCTATGCTGTACGAATATGACCAGTGTGTGTTCTAACAGACTGGTGAAGGCTGGGATCACAGCCATCAGTCCAAGGAGCAGATGGAGGCCACGCTTGCGATGAAACAGGAAGCTGCGTCGAGGCGGCAGAGGGCACTGTCATACGCATTCTCTCATCAGGTAGTGATCGCCATTGCAGTTGAATGTAGAGCTTCTGTTCATGATCTTTGCTGAACTCTGTCCTGTACCATCTGCGTCTCAGTGGAGGAACAGGAACCCTGCTTCATCTTCTTCAGGACGAGCTACGCCCACGCAGTCGCATCCACCAATGTACATGGACCCCGGCTGCCCCAACTGGGGGTGGAGCTGGTCGGAGCGGTGGACGGCGGCAGCGAGGCCGTGGGAGTGCCAGACCGCGCCGCAGCCGGACAAGGACGTCGCCCCTGCTACGCCCAAGACACCTGGCCGTGCCACCAAGCCGAAGGTGTCCATCTCGATCCAGATACCCACCACGCCCACAGCGACGGGCAGGTCCCCCGGCCGCCGGGCTGCCCGTCGCCGTCGTCGTCGACGCGGCCGCGGTCGCCGTTGGTTTCGGGGAAGACGGTCGTGCCGGCGGCCAGGGCGCCGAGTCCGAGAGCGGGCTCTCTAAACAGGTCGGCGACCTCGCTGTCAGAGCGCCCGCGGAGCAGCCAGGAGCGCCTGGGGAGCGGCGGCGGCGGGACGGAGGCCTCGCTGCGCCGGACGAAGAGCACGCGGTCGGGGGAGATGCCGAGAATAGTGACCCTGGGAGCGTGGGACGTGGACGCGGGCGAGACGGGCGGTGGCGCGCCGGTGACGCCCAGCTACATGAAGCCGACCCAGTCCGTGAGGGCCAAAGCCCGCTGCCCCAGCCCTAGGGCTGCCGACAGGACCGAGCTCCCCGAGAGGGCGCCTCCGGTGTCCTCGCCGTCGGCGAAGAGGCGCATGTCGCTTGAGTTCGCTGAGAAACCGGGCGTGCCGTCGTCGCCGAGCAAGGCGAAGCGGCCTCCGAGTCCGAGGTTGTAGTTAGCCGAGCTAGGCATATCGAGAGTGACAGTTTTCTTTGAGTTTTTTTTTGTGTGCCTAATTTCGAATGTGCAGTCTAGTGTTTTTTGTAATTTTCCTCAAAATAAGATGGTGTAATTTGGTTAGAGTTTTATTTGTATCTGTCTATGTTTTGAGTTTGTGTCCTACAACAACATATATCTTATCCTTTTTAGTGACAAGTTGTTTCCTCGATTCCAAAGCGTAAAGAGCATAAGTAATGTGTGGTTTGATGAGTAATATATGAAAAGTATAGGAGAATTATAGTGACAGAACATGAGAAATTTATAACCCGGAGTTGTCATCCGTTCGATTTTGTAAGTGACAACGGATAACAATCGCCAGGTTTTCACATTGCCACGTGGCAACTCCTGGTTTGTCCAACTCATGTGTGTTTTAATCTATTATTTTTCTCATGCATCTGTGTCATACCTTCGGACCACTTTAGTTCTTAGGAAAAGTAGAGAAAGCATGGAACTAGGGAATTCTCCATTGGTGGCATTGTTGATCTATTTGATTCAAAGAGGTGGTGTAGTATATCCTTGCCCTTGTCCATTGTTACACGGTGGAACAAACAAAAACCGAGGAAATTTTCCTCTGTTATCAATTTAACTTATAGGAAAACTAGAGAGTTATACGATAAAAACTCAGGAAGGGAATCCACGTCCACATGGAAATCGTGATAGAGTTGTGCTACAAACTCACACTGAAAAGCTTATTTGTGTATTTTATTTTCACGGGGCAATTACGGATACAATTACTAAAGGTAGAAAGAATTGGCTTGTAATGTTCCTGAACATCCGCGGGTTTGGGGTGTCGGGGCGCCGAACCCTTCTAAATAAGAAGTCATGAAAATATAATGTTATCTTGTGTAGTGATAGGCAAAACACATCCCAATGGAGCATGGTGGAATGGACTATTCATGAGAAGCTTTACTGCACGAGCGATCACAAGGAAGAAGGATTACTCCGTGCGCGCATCATTTTGTTGTGCGATGATACATTTGTTTGTTGCGTGTTTTTATGCAGTAGCAGTTGTCCGTCTAGACAGATACCGAGTAGAATCATAGGATGCGTAGTAACAGTAGAGCATTCCAAGCTTGCATAATTGGTGCCCAGTTCCGGATTAGGCGTCAGCACATATCTTCTCGTGCCCAACATTCTCGTGGTAGAGAAATGTGCGTCAGTGGATATATAACCTGACATTAATTTACAAAAAAGCTCAAGGTGGAACTTTAAAAAAGGTCTTCTTGCAGCTCCGTGTATTGTTTTTTTTTTAACAGGAGCTCCGTGTATTCACTACACCACGGTAGAAACTTACCAACGGGCTTCTGTAGGGAAAGGTATGGCAATGCCAACTGATCTCCTGTCGGCGTATCTTTAAAGCTATGCCGACACATGGGTAGTTGTTATAGACGAGGCTACAGAAACAAACAGTCCGTCGGGATAAGTTTTGCTACAAATAAACTGTCGCCGTATGTATACTCAACGGCTTCTCTGTCGGCAGATGTTCCCGCAGACAGAAGAAGTGTCGGCGTAGGTTGACACGCGGCAGACAGTGAGCACACCACGAGACTTGGGCGCGCGACTGAAAAGTTTTGGGTCGAAAGCGCGGGGCACTTGGAAGTTTTACTGAAAATTTTCGGGTCCAAAGCGCGGGGCACTTGGTCGAACCAGTCAATGCCCCCCGGCCCCCAAATCACCCACATCGATGCGAAGCTCCCTTCTCCATGCCGCCGCCGCCTCACACCACCGCTTGGCGCGGCCGACGCCGTGCAATCTCCGGCGGCTGCATCGCGCCCTTGCCCATCTCCCACCTTTGGCTGCACCCGCTCTTCCCCATCCCAGTTCACCTCTCTGCCCCTAGCACAACTGCCGCCGCCTCCTCCGCCCCTGATCCGGATGCCGCCACCACATCTTCGGCCGGCCACCGCAGGAACCAACTCCATCGCATCCACCGCGTTGACCATGAGGTACGGGACGCCTCCAGAACATGGTCGCTCGAGTAATGACTTCGCCGCACCGCTCCCTCTCTTTACCCGATCCCCTTTTCTCCCAAATCCAGCAACCACCCCATCCCCCAGCGCTGTTTGCCCATAGCAATCACGGCGTCACCTTCTCTGCGCTGTTGTGCCGTGTAGGTTCCAGGTAGTCTATCTCTTACGATTTGTCTTATGGAGAGTATTTTGGATCTGGCGTGTTTCTCTTGTTCATCTTGTTTTTAGTTCTTCAGGTCGAGAGCATCGCTGTAGTCAACGAGCAGACCGATCTGATTTGTTCCAGGTTGATTGCTTCAGCTGACTCAGTACGACTACAACCATTTATTTCTAGTTTCTGTTGATCTAGGCACTATATATGCATACAAGTGTTAGGTCTGACATGAAGCACGCAAACTGTGAGTCATCTCTCCGCCTGCCCCTGCCCCCATACCTCTCCCCGGCGTCATGTGTTGCTCTTGGTACAAATTGTTTGGGAGAACAGTAGTTCGAGCTAGACAGTAGAGGATTTTTATCGATCTCGTGGTTAGGTAAAACTGGCTAGTCAATAGAGTATTGTAATGTTTATTTGTTTCCCTTTAGTATCATGAAAGCTGTGATGATTGATATTCGATTTTTGTATTGATAATATATGTTGCTATTGTTGAAGGTGTGTTACAGATCCTGGTGTTTTGATCATCAGTTTATCAGTAAAAGTCTACTCGTGAATGATAAGTTGTTTGTGACTTCATGCTGCTCAAGAAAGGTTCGGCTAAATATGTCTTGAGTTTTTTATTTGCATAGTTGCAGATTTATTTTGATGTTCTAATCACGAACTGAAATTATTTATAGAGTATAATCTTTGCTTACGTTTAAGTACAAGAGATGTGCATAGTTCTACAATATACAAGATTTTCTTAGACTCGAATATTGGTTTGCAGTAAACATATTCGCTAAAATAAATTTTGTTATACTTTATAGGTACGTCCAAGCTGACCCTGCAATTCACAGACGATTATCCCAACAAGCCACAAATTGTTCGGTTTGTCTGAAGGAGCTTTTCACCCGAATAGTTAGTTATTTTTATGTTTTTTCAGTAACTGAAATTCTAAACCATTCTCAGAGTTTGAAGCCTTCAAGGTCTGACATATATTGGTTTAATGTTTCTGTTATCTATTCAGTTTATGGAGACGGAAGCATCTCCTTGGATGTCTTACTGAACCAGTAGAGCCTATATATGATGTTGGAGCAATATTGACCTCTGTCCAGGTATTTAGTCCATCTCTCTTATTGTACCTATATAATTGTTCCATGGGCTATCTCTCTTGGATAGTATCTACACGGTAGACTTACTAATTTCGGTTGTGTTCTGCTTGGCTGGGTGCTTGTTTTAATGCAATTGTGCAGTCTTATACTTCCTTTTGACTATCTCAACGTGGCTAAGATGCTTAAATAAGACATTCGTTGTATTTAATAGCAATATCGGTCCATTGAATCTCATCTTGATGAACAAGATAAACCACAAAAAACCACTGCATCTTTTAACATGTCCTTGAACCTTTCCATTTTACTTCGTGACTTTGTAGGGTATGTACAAAAGGCAACCATGTTGTACAGCATAATATAATCGAATTGATGATTTAACTTGGTTCTATTTTCAGCATGATTCTTTTCAGCAATGCATGCTTTATTGGTATACTACTTCCCGCTAGTTACAAGGGTCACACACTTATGATTCATTGGTTGTTTTTATCCTTTTTTTCAATGGGCAGGTAGCTAGATTTTCTCAAGTAATGCATGCATTTTCCTTTTGGATGTTCATATATTGAATCAATTGACCTAGTTGACAGTAGATGCCATAGGATCGATATTTCATTTTGTTTATATATATTGAATCACAGCCTTGCTTACTGTGCACTTGTAGCGAGATTTCGCTATTGTTGGACAAGCAACTAAACCTCACTTGTTTTACCATATATGTGCTGAATTTCGCTTTGTAAAGAGATGCCTATAGGATATTTCATTTTTTTAATATATTGAATCAAAGACTAGCTTCTTGTACACTTGTAGTTAGATTTTGCTATTGTTGGACAAGCAACTGAAACCTCACTTATAAGCGTATTTGTGCTAAATTTTGCTCGTAAAGAAGAATGTATACATTCTGCTTGCCTCAATGCTGACAGTAACAAGTAGATACACTTTCATCGATAAAAAAGAAGTTGTGTAGTGGTAATGGCAATTTAGCTGCACTGGTTTCTCAAGAACTTCTGTCCCTTTTTTTCATCCCCATCACATGGCCTGATTGGCAGCTTACCTTGTACCTACGATTTGTTTGCCTGTGACAATTTGTTTGAACATTTGATATGCTATTTAGTTATAAGTCCATCTGATGCCGTGTCTGCTATAGTTTTTGGTCATTTAGCAATATTTGAAAGCACTAGAGTATGACAATTTTGTGTGATCAATTTTCAGGTACTTTGCCTCACATGGATGTCATGACTTTGAAATGGTTTGGACCAATGTGTGTCTGAAGTGTCATTGACCAGCAACCTTGTGCTCATGGAAGTGACAAGCAGAAATCTTTGTTGTATTTTTCTAATCTATAGGCCAGAATCTTTAGCTATTTATATAATATAAGTAGGCCAAAACAGTAGCTATGTCAAGAAGTGGATGTTTGTGTACGTGTGATCAATATATTGATGATATTTGTGGATATATGTACTTGTGCGATGTTTGTTGCTCTACTTTTTTGTAAACTGTTCATGATATATGGATTTTGATATCGATGTGATATTGGAGCAATATATATACACAATGTGTGTTTGGTTGTATGCAGGTGTAGCAACAGAATTAGGGTCGGCAAAAAGTATACCTACATCATTGGTGTCGGCGTTGCTATGGTGTCTCTGGACAGATTAAGTGTCGGCATAGGTAGTGCACACCAACAGCGCAAGTGTCGGCATAGGTGTGCTGGTCACCGACATGCTATCTGTCGGCGTAGGTGTGACAAACGGCGACATAAAGTCTGTCGGCATGTTAATTATGTGTCGGCGAAACTTTCACCGACTGCTTTTGCCCCGACTCTTTATCTTCTGTCGGCGTATCTCTTCCCAACTGATTATGTGTCGGCGTAGGGGGCCTTTGCCGACAGATGGATCTGTTGGCAAGTGTCTACCGTGGTGTAGTGATTGTAAGATTCCCTAATGCAAGTTCAGCTAATTTCAGTGTCCTCACACGTATTTCTTGCATTGCTAGCTTTTGCACTGACAAGTGCAAGTAAAGTCTTATTTGCATCACAAGCCTTCCGTACACCCGAAATCACGAAGTCGGTGGACATCAGCAGATGAAGTATTTTTTTCTCCTTAGCATTAACCGGCGACTGGGCTCTGAAGTTTGAAGGGGATAAAATGCAAAAAAGGACAACAACACGAGATGGAGGGCCGGAACCAACGATCTGGGCCTCCAGTTCAGCCCATACGTACCGGCAACCACGGCATCTAGAACCACCCGGCTCGCTTTTATAAGCGCACAAACCCTCTCACAGAGAACCCTACCTTGCAGCGCCGCCGCCTCTGTGTTTCTCATCTCTGTCCGTTTCGATTTGGAAATAATCTGCGAATTTCTTCTCTTCTTTGTCTTGTGAAACAATCTTCAGATTTCTCGAGCGTGTTGTGTGTGTGTTTGGTCGCCTCTTCTTTCGGCTTCGAGAGAAATCCACTCTCGGTGGCCTTGTTCTGGAGGCGCAGAACGACCGCTGCGTTGCAGGGGACGAGCAGTATCATCCCGGCTGCATTCCGGCCGGGGTTTTCTCCCCTGCAGCACGCACATCTGTAACAAAAAATAGAGTCTCGTTTGTTCTGCGTCCAGCAAGCGACTTGCTTCCCAAGTTTTTTCAGAAGAGTACTGGTCTGAGATTTGGCTGAACGGAGGATGATGACATGGATTTTTGTCGCCCCAGTCTTAGGATCCGGCTCGCCGGACCTGTGCTGATTGACATGTTATCTAATCTGACTCTGCGGCCATTGGACCTTTCTTTGTTTTCTTTTGACAGTTCTCTTACGTGATGCTCGTTTTCCTCCTTACAGTAAAAAAAAATGCTCCTTCTCCTCTGGCACGTTAGATCGATAAAATAAAAGTATGAGTACTGCTATGCAGCAACGGCACTGTTTGCGAAATGGGCTGATTAATCGGACGATTGACCGTTTTTGTTCTTTTTAGTGTTTTAGATGAACAACTATATCTGTTGATTATCCTCTCCTCTCCCGTCACTGTAGCAGAGAGGCGACCGGCGATTTTTGGGGGCGATCTCGGCCGATCCACCGTGTGCTCGCCGCTGAGCCGCGGGATTCCTCTCCTCCGTCGGCCGCCGAGTGAGGGATCCCGGCTCCGGCTTGTATATATGGTAGGATAGGGTGGGGACCTCGCCGGCGGTGCTTTGGAGGAGGTGCTGCTGGCGGCGGGTGTTTTGGTATCGAGGCGATCTTCTCCGGCGGAGGGGCTCCTGGGAGCTCGGCGTCGTCGCGCTTGACTTGCGGAGGCTCGATGCCCGGCGTGGTGCTCGAGTCTGTCGGCCTTCCGTCGGATCCGCGCTGGCGGCGGATCTGGCGGCTGGAACTCAGGGCCGGGCTTGTCCGGTGGATCCTGTCGGCTTCGGCGCCGAAGACGGCTGCGGCAAGGTGGAGAAGATGGAGCGAGAGGGCACTCGCTGTGCTCGTTCATCGGCACAAGCTCCGCCGCGGGCTTTGCGGCGGTCTTCAACAAGTAAGGTAAGGTGCTCTCGGGGCGTGGTGAGAAGGAGGACGGCGGCCTTCGTCGTCGACGCCGGAGGTGATGCTGTGGCTTGCTTGAGCTCTGAATCCCCTGCGTATGTACTGCTGTTGTTTTCTGTACTATGTACTTTGTACGTGGTATTTTGTTGAATATACGTGGGCTTTCAAAAAAAACTATATCTGTTGATTATATTGTTTTAAATGAACAACTACATTGGAATAATTGAGAGGCACGAAGATCACATTAACCAATCAATTGTTTGCTATCGGCTAGTATGACAGTAATTAAGCATGTCTCTAAGTAACTGTAGCAATTGTACTTACATAAGCAAGCCTTGAATAAAGTGTAGTGCTCGTGTTTGCTCAGGCTTGCGCCAATGCATTATACCTTATCACGTCGTCATAGGTGTAATAAATAATTAAGAAAAAATTACTCCCTCCGACCCGAATTACCGTTCGCGGTTGTTTTTTTGTGAAAACCCCCTTCCTCTTTTTCACCTGAAGTCACACATCCTCCCTCAACCTCTCCCCCGTCTCGTGCACGCTTTGCTCTTTCTCGGACGGTGTCGCCTGCTCCGTCCCTCCTCTGGACCGCGCCGCCTGCTCCGCCCCTCCCGCGCCGCCTGCTTTACCTTCCTCCTCGTCTCCCCGTCTTTCTTTCACGAACCAGAACCCAAGGACGAGGGAGATCGAAGACGAAATCGATTCCTTTTCCCCCCAAGATCCAAACTTTGCCGTTGTGCGTCGGTGGCGACCTCACCTCACTCCCACCACCGCCACAAAGCTGTGGCTGCGGATCGCCAAGGGATGGCGCCGCTGGGCCGCGGGTCGCTGGAGGGAACATCCAACGAGGGAGCGTGGGGAAAAACCATGGGCGGCAAGTGGAGTTGACCTCCGGCGACCTAGTCGAGGAGGTGCGTGGCGGCAACCGGCCTCGTCACCTTCCTCACCTGCTTCTTCCCCTACCTCGCCGACTGGGAGGCCGTCAGGTACATCCTCCTCGCCGAGGCCGACCCGCTCGTGGCCGCGCGCATCGTCATCAAGGACCGCGACACCAGGTGCATCCGCCCCGACTCCGCCGCCACGAGCGGCGCCCTCAAGCTCGCCCTCAGGTGCGCCATGGTGGCCGCCAAGCACCCGCAGCTCGCCGACGCGTGGCTCTCGCTGAGCTCGTCCCTCGACAAGGCCGTCTCCCTCCTCTGCGTGAGCTCTGGGCCAAGTTCGATGTCGCCACTGGTATGGCCACCAAACCACCTGCTGATGTTGCTTTACTGTAATACTGCCTGTCAGCTATTCATTTCAATGAGCTTAGACATGGATTCAGAATATTTAGAGCTGTGCGAGCTTTTGTTGTTTTACATGGTATGCTAAGCTTAAGCAAAGAATGAAGGCTAGAATGATAACTTGATGTATCTTGCTTGAAACGAAATCAGGATACTCCACTCTGAATGAGCTAAGATATGGCTTCAGAATGTTTATGGAGGGTTTGAGAGATATCATTTGTGCATGATTATTTGTCTTTAGAACCAATATACTCCTTGTGTACCATGCTTATAATTTACAATTGTTTGCTCTAGTATTACATGCCAGCTAATTTAGGATGGCTAGCTATTTGTTTTGTGTCTTCCTTGGCTTCTTATATTGCCCTTCATCTTCTCCTCCTCTTCTCCTCTTGATCCTCTTCTTCTCCTCAGGCTTCTCTTCTTCTATTATTGGTTGTTTTCCCTTCCTCTTCTCCTGCTCAGGCTTCTCTTTTTTCTATTCTTGGTTGTATTGGAGCTTCAAATTCGCCTATTTGTGTTTCCCGGATGAGATCAAGTTTCTGCAAATAGTAAACATAAAATTCTGTCAGTAAGATGCATCAGTATAGACCTATCTTAAAACAGATAATTACAAGCAATAAGACATTGACATACACTCTTGACTCGACGGCATGGACGGACAATGCTTGATGGGTCCTTCAACCATGTGCCATATTCTTTTGCTGCGATAATTGTGTCATCATCCAGGATTACTTGGGACCTTCCTTTATTCCCAAAAGTTGAGCCACAATTTATTCTATATCTTCTCGACAGATCTAAGACTTATTTCCAAAAGTTGAGCCACAATTTCTTTATCCGCCTTCACCACGGGTCTATCTTTTCCTAGAGCTTTTAGTGCAATATATGCTGCAAATTTATAACTCTTCGGCAGATCTTTATGGTGCCTCTGCACAGCATGTTCTTGTTCTTCTTCTTCTGGAATGTGGTCTGGCTCCGTAGCATGTTCTTGGTCTTCTTCTTCTGGAATGTGGTCTGGCTGAGCAGCTTGTTCTTGTTCTTCTGGAGTATGTGGACTGAAGTTGAGATCCAGCTCTTGTGGAGGAGTTAAGTTGATATCAAAGAGGACCATCTTGTCCTATGGTGGACTGGGCAAGCTGCAGAAAAGCAATTGAAAAGATAGCTCAAACTACTGCATATACAAGTCTTGATATAGGATGTTTAAACTACTAGCCTAACTAGCACTTGTATAATTGTGTCTCATCTGGAAACATTCTTTTGCTATCTCAGCTATCTCAGCTGGACATGTTTTACTACTTCCTTTCGGTTGGACATGTTTTACTATTCCCTGTCAATTGTTTTGATTCCCATCCTTATGTGGTATGCCATTTGCAGAGTATCAATGCTCGTGTTAGATCAGATGGTAATTCAGCCCGAGGAACTGAAGGAGGAATGATGTTTTGGAGCAGATGCCTAGGAGAGAAATGGTGAGCTTGCTGCACCTCGCATTTTAATTCGGGAAATATGATATGCAATTGTAAAAAATAATTATAACACTGGTCCGCCCAGTAATTCGGGTCGGAGGGAGTAGTGTATTTTGCATTTAGTCTCCCCGGAATGTCACTCTTGTAGCAACAGGTAGGTTTGTACTCGGTATAAATATGTTGATGCTCTCACATCTTCACGGTCACCGTGATTCTAATATGGTCCTCCTGATCGACGTGGACCCTGCACTAACCGTAGCACCCCTGATTGCCATCTTCATCTACTTTGAACCCCAGAAGCACTCCAGATCATGGTCTGCATGAAACAAATCCGCATCCAAGACACGACGGACGAATCGTATCATTTCCGGCAGAGACATGCAAGTGACGATGATCGAGCATACAGAAGGGTCAAGCAGTCAAGGTGGCCGGACAGCAAGAATGGCAGAAACGCCCCCTCCACGACGCCACACGCCTCCGTTCCCGGCGCTGCTTCAAATACGTGGTGGTCCGCACGTTCCCCACCACCCAACATTTGGCGCGCTCCGTCCACCCGCGCCAAAATTAGCCTCCTCCTCCCCCTCTCCTACCCTCTCCTTCCCCCATCTCTCCTCTCCGGGGAGGCCTTTGGAGTTTGGATCCCACGATCTCCAAGGCCTTCTCCTCGGACCGGATCACCGTCACTGTCGCCGTCTCCACCGATCTTGATCCCCCACACACCTTTCTTTATTCCATCCATTCTCCTACGTACGCACGCGATCACCTCCTCCGCCACACCGTCCGATCGATCCGACATTAACTGACTGACCAACAACAGGGGCAAGAAACCCGGCCGGCCGGGTGGGTGCTGCCTGCACGCGCGCGTGTAACTGCATACATACGGTGCGGCGCGGTGGCGTTGATGGCGTTCCATGAGGTCAAGGCGCCGCGACGGTGCTGAGTCGGCGTTCGATGCTCGTCGGCGCGCGGTGACGGCGGCGGCGGCGGCTCCTCGGACGTCGTCCCTGCGCGTACCTTGGCCCCCGAGAGGTCACTGGCAGTGGCAGGCAGCGGGGAGGAGGAGGCGGGAGCAGCGGCAAGATGAGCTGCTTGCCGTGTTTCGGGAAGAAGAAGGCGGAGGGAGGGGGCGACGAGCAGGCGGCGTCGTCGCGGGGGCCCATGATGCCGCCTCCCGCGGTGCAGGCGCCCGCGGTCTCCTACGGCGCCCCGGCTTCCGCCGCGCCCGTCGCGGTCGCCGCTACATCGTTCCTTACGCCGACCAAGCCGCCCGGCGGTGCGTCAGACCTGTTCTCCTCTGCTTAAATTAGATGTTCTGTCCCTGCATGCACATTTCGTGCTGAACGAAAATCTGATTTTTGCGACAAATGATGCAGACAGCGACGCGAACAAGGGCTCCTCGGAGGACGCGCTGCGGCAAGGCATCGAGGGGAAGGCGTTCGCGTTCCGGGAGCTCGCGGCGGCCACCGACCACTTCACGCCGTACAACCTCGTCGGAGAAGGTGGCTTCTTCAGGGTGTACAAGGGCCAGCTAGAGAAGAACGGGCAGGTATGTCCCTCAACATTACCATCGATTGCGCATCCCATCATCCATCGGCACCTGAGATCGAGGATAGATGTTGATTCGTTCATTTGTGCGTTCAGACCGTGGTCATCAAGCAGATGGACAAGCATGGCTTCCAAGGCAACATCGAGTTCCTGACCGAGGTCTCCAAGCTCAGCAAGCTCCACCAAGAGAACCTCGTCGACATCATCGGCTACTGCGCCGACGGCGACCAGCGGCTCCTCGTCTACGAGCACATGGACGGTGGCACATTGGAAGACCACCTCTTCGGTACACACATATCATTTCTTTCAGTCCGCCCGCGATATGATTAAACAATTAATCAATCCGTTACAACAATTACGTGCGCGATCGACAGACTTGCCGCCGGAGAAGAAGCCGTTGGACTGGACGACGAGGATGAAGGTGGCCTACGGCGCGGCTCAGGGGCTCGAGTACCTGCACGAGAAGGCGGACCCGCCGGTGGTGTACGGGGACTTCAAGGCCTCCAACATCCTCCTCGACGCCAGATTCACGCCCAAGCTCTCGGATTTCGGCCTCGCGCAGCTCGGCAAGACCGGCGGCGGCAACATGCCCATGGCGTCCCCGATGATGGGCTCCTTCGGCTGCGTCGCGCCGGAGTACGACCGCGGCGGCCAAGTCACCATGAAGTCCGACGTCTACAGCTTCGGCGTCGTGCTATTGCAGCTCATCTCTGGCAGGCGGACCGTTGACGCAAGCAAGCCCGCCGAGGAGCAGAACATCGTCACCTGGGTAAGTCGATACACCAATCGATGCCGTGAATGCAGACATGATTAATGTTTACTGTAATTAGCACCATCGATGGATGTTAACGGGTTTTGCTTATCTTCTACGATCTGCGACAATTGCGTGTTTGCAGGCACAGCCGATGTTCAAAGACCAGAAGAGATATCATGAGCTGGTGGATCCGCTTGTCAAAAGGGAGTACCCGGCCAAGGCGTTGAACCAAGTGGTGGCAATGGCGTCGATGTGCTTGCAAGAAGAGGATTGCGTGCGGCCGATGATGGGCGACGTCGTCATGACGCTCGGCTTCCTCACGATGCTGCCACCCGATCCGCCGAAAGTCGAGGTCGTTCCGGCTGCCGCCCCGGAGCCCAAGAAAGACGACAAATCGCATCATCACTCTGAAAGTTCGTCGTCTTCTTCAGACGACGATCACGACGAGGAGGAAGAGGAGGAGGAGGAAGACGAGGAGCACAGTTAAGGATGATTTGCTTTGGGGATCGGTTTTTGGGGAAGGAAACGATAATAATATGCTTCAGAATTTTAATGTCAAGAACCATGTACGCCATGTGGTTTGTTTGATGCGTCTCATGTGTAAGTAGTTCTATACATGAATTGATTCTCGGAGAGATTGTGTCGTGGCATTGGAAACTGAGCGGCGGGGGTTCAGCATAGGCATTTTAAAACTATTTTCTCTCGCTTTTAAATGAGAGGAGAGCTACTTAGATTCAGATTGCCCCAACCCTAGCAGCCGCCACAACCGACCTCGCCACGGCCGCCGCCCTCTTCCTCCTCTCGCTGCCCTCCGCTCCTGTGCGGCCGCGCCTGGTCCGCACCGGGGCGCCCGCCGTCCCTCATCCGCGAGGCCACGCACTCATCTCCCGTCATCTATCGCTGCCGCTGACGGCGTCGCCTGGGCAAGGCCCGAAGGCGTGGCGGCGGCGGGAACTCCTCGGCGCTGATCTGAGCGGCGGCGCCCACTCCGATCATGAAAGGTGGGGCGGCGGGATAGCGGCGACCGCGAGTGTCGGCGGCGCGACAATCCGTTCTGGTCCTTTGGGCTGGTCCGGCTAGGCAGCTCCGGCGGCCACGTGATGCGCCGCTGCCTGCAGCTTAAGGACGCCGGGTCAGCGGCCCTGGGATTCGCGGCAGCGGCATCTCTCCACCGGAGGTGATGGTCAGGAGGTGGCTTTGGGCGGCGGAAACGGGTGCAGCGGATCGAGGGATCTTGCACCCAGGTTTCCGGTGCTGGCTATGGCGCGCTACATGCCGTGTCCAGGCGGCAGGGATTCGACTGCCGGTGAAAACCGCGTGGCGACTTTCGTCACGACTGACGATGGCGGCGCCTCATGGCGTCATTACCTTGTTGAAGGCATCGTCGTTGCAGTTTTTGTCTCCTCGTTGAAGGCTCGGAAAACTCCGGGGGAAACCCTAGATCCGGATATTCCGGATCGGACGATGACAGCACTACGGTGATGTTCTCCCTCTTGAGGACTTCGTTTTGAAGCATGTGCTAGTTGGAGGGGTTTAGAGGTGGAGCAGTGTTGCATCTACCGCATCTTCGATGGTGAATCTCAGCTGCGTGGCGCAACAGAGTATCGGCGTCCAATGCGTGATGATGGACTTGCGCAGGGCGGTGGCACCGTCGGGCGTCGTAGCGGCATCGATGGCAGGTCTGGCGAGGGTCTTCGCCTCAGTCTACAAGCTAAAGATGGGTTGGTGGAAGATGGCGGAGGCAACTTCCGGTGTGTGCGCACAAGGTGCTATCTTTGGAGTTGGCCAGGGATCCGGCAATGGTCGTGGCTGAGGCCCCGTTGTTTATCGTTTGTGTTAGATGTGGTGCTATCACTGTTTTGGTGGCTTCGACTTGTATGATCGTTGTTTGTAAGGCCTTTTGCCAGTCTTTGTTGAATAAATGAAAATAAAAGCCGTATGCAGATGCAGAGGCTGGGCTTACCTTTTCGGAAAAAAACTTATTAGATTCAGAAAGCAGGAAAAATGGCACACAAAACGTTTGCTGATTTTACAGTGTTTTGAATTTTAAAAAAAACTGAACAACTATAATTTTTAATTTGCTAAATTATATAGTGTGATGAGGATTAGACGCCAACGTACTCCTGTATGTGTTGCGGAGGGTAAAATTGCATCATAGATAAAATGCTATCTTAACAAAGTGTTTGTGCAATTTTACACGATATATGTTGTATGGGGTTTGGCAGGAACAAAAATGTTGCATGTTGATTCAAATGCAATGATTGATTAAGAGTCGCTCGGCGACGTGTCATAGTTTCAACTTTGGCGTTCAAATGCAATGATTGATTAAGAGTCGCTCGGCTATGTGTCATAGTTCCAACTTTGGTGTTCACTCTTCACTTCGACTCCAGTCAATACTAGCTGAGCAAATTGAGTTGGTCCTGCGTTGATTTAGAATGAATGATGCATTTTATACCTTTCGAAAACAGCCTCTGCAGTTGAGAGAGAGTTTGTAAATGTGCAAGTGGTTGGGAAAGTGATTCATTTATGAGCTCGACTTTTCCTATATGGCCTGGCTTGTTAGAACTAGGAGATAATTCGTTGGGTTTAATTACTTCGCGCCCTTAAAAAAGACTCCCAACATTGTGAGTTGTTATACCAACAATGTGCTTGGTGCTTCCCCAGAACACCACTTTCTTGTGTATACCATTCCATGCCTCAAAGTAGGTAGATCGATGCATGAACCCATGATGTTTTCGAACCAGTGGATGATCTTGAGACATAAGGCAATCTAATCACTTGCTATAAGCATCCTTGAAGTTTATTCCCATGTATTTTATTTGCTATGCCATTTTTATGCTTATATGATATTGCATGTTGATAGCTTGCTAGTTCATATGCGTGTATTTCTTGTATGCTTGGAAACTATTGCTTGTGGTTACTAGTTAGCGTGCACGTGCAACACACGTCTCCACAAAATACACCATACGTGTGTATACAGTACTTTTGTCGAACCAATTTTAAATCATTTACGAAAGCCTTTTTACACCATTCAAAAGACATGATATACTCCCTCCGTCCCAAAATATAAGGCGCGCTATTTTTAAGGTGGTCTTTGATGCTCAACTTTGACCACCAATATATAATAAAATACATAGACTGAGAATGCATAAATGGTACCGTTGGATTCGTCTTGCAAAATTCTTTCATTTCATATATCTTTATAACAATTTTGGGGACATATTATATGTACAAATCATGGTCAAAGTTGCACGTCGTTGACCAACGAAATTAAAGAGCGCCTTATATTTTGAAACGGAGGGAGTACTTGTCTTGAAATTAATTAAAGTATAAGGCGAAAACAAACAATTTGATTACTTTAAAACATATAGAACAGAGCCAGTAAAAAAGAATCTTAGAATTAATGGGTGTTAATTAGCTGGAATATTTAGAACTCAAAGTCTAAAATACATTAGAACTTGGAAGTAAAGCGGAGGCAGCAGCGCTGCACCTAGGTTGATACTTTATTAAACAATTAGAACTCAAAATCCAAATACAGAATGTGTAATACTAAAGTCTTACCTTACCATGCATAAGAGTTAATACCTCTAGATCATTTATACACGCTGGAAAATTCCTCTTTGCATCAATAAATCCCAACTACTTTAGTGTCTCTGCACTAATATTTAGAGGTAAAAATATGAAATAGATCAAATCAAGACAAATGAATAAGCATGTACGCAGAGTTTGACAAACTGGTATTAAGAATTCCTGGCAGTAGATAGGGAGAGCCGCCTACACTAATATTGAGAGGTAAAAATATAGAATAGATCAAAATTATGCGGCAACACCTGAACACAAAATTATCTGATCAAAGAGAAGAAAAAACAGATAATGTTCCATACTTCAAACGCCTTGAACACGTGACACTGATTGTTGGCCTGTTCTATCTAAGCAAGCATAGAAGTGTTCCGTTGGCCATGAGAAGCACACGAATTAGCCCTATCATGAAATTTGTTAAAAGCTTGTGAATAGAAGGCAGAGAACACAAACACTTCAGCTTTGTTGCGTTCTTGTACCTTATCATTATTTACAAGAATAGATCAACATTGAATGGAGGAATCCTTCATTCCAACTCAAGGTTGGATCTAGTCAGGAAGTCATGAACGGTGAAGTCCGGGTCTGGCCGCTTGTAGGGAGACCCTTCCCCTCATTGTTGCGAGTCATCCGCCACAACGCCGATTTCCAGTGCCTCAAAGTCCCAGCACGCACATCCACAATCACGACCCACTGCCACATCCACAAAGTTCTTTTCATGCATGCATAGTAAAAACGCACCGGAAGAAAAATCTTTAACTGTATTATTCACCACACCTCGTATACCAAGCATGCAGGCGGACGTGGCGGACGCTCCGCCTCCTCTGCATCCATATGCATGGGGGAAATGGAGTACACTCATTTGGCTTTGCCCGTTTGACGCAACACAGAGCGTGCATCAGTACTTTTTTTTACAGTAAACACACCCTTTATTGATTGTTTATCAAGATAACATCGTTAAGTACATCAGCTAGAGCAGATGGTGGCGGATTGACATTCCACATAAAACTACTATCTGAATCATAACATAATCTAGCTAGATTATGTGCAGCTGAATTAGCTACCTTGGGCAATGCTGAAACTTAATGTTTCCAATAGTTTGAGCAATCTTAAAACAGTCGGCCAGAACTGCAGTGTATGGTTTCCAAATATCAATGGTGCCATTGCAAGCATTTACCAATTCCAGACTATCTGCATCAGTACTATTTTACCGCACGGGAGTCAGGACGGGGCGGACGTCCGCCTGCATGCATGCACATCCACCATTTACACGGAAAATGATCGGTTGATCTTCACACAGTTTCTTGATCTCCTCTATGAACGTGTGCCTTATATGGAAATTGTTAGAATTTGGGCCCATTTGGGCAGCCCAATAAGTAATTCTTGAAAATCTCAAATTGGCCCATGTGCATGGCAGAAATTTGGAGGTGCAATATGGTGCTAAAGTTTAGTCCCACATTGCTAGTTGGAGGAGACAAACACCACCTTAAGGTGGAGTGTTGTGACACTTGGTGTGCTAGTTGAGAACAGAAGTCTCTCTCCCGCGCACTCCTCCTCCTCCTTCTCCGCCGCCGTCCGTCCGTCTCATCACGACACGCCGCGGGTTGCGGGAATGAGCCGAGCCGATGCCTATATTTTTGCTGTTCAGGAAAATCGAGTCGCTAGCGTACGCGTACAGCTTAGCCAGTTCGGTTCGCTCCCGGATCGTGGGCTGCTGCACCGACTCGAACGTGTGCGACGTGGCCGGCCCACGTTGTACCCGTTAGGGTTTCCCGAACCGCACTATATATTGTCGTGCACTGCGTGCGCCGTCACACACATCCGAACCAATATAGGTTTTGCCAATCTCGTGCCTTGCGCCGCCACCGTAGTCGACTCCATCCCGTGCGCCGGCGTGCACCGGCAAACGGGACAGCAGGTCTCCGGAACCACTTGTCCTTGTGATCCTGTACGGGAGAGGGCGAATAAGGTTTTTGGAAAGCGCCCCGCGCGACTTCTTTCAAGTTCTTCATCACGGCTCGACTTTCTGGACGATCTCCGGGTCCGCGGGCGACTCGTCTCCAACGTCGTCTTTTTCGAGCTGCTACCGTCGCCGCTCAAGCTGCTGTCGTCGCTGCTCCAACGACTACTTCATCTACAATTGTTCGGTACGTTCGTCACGTTCCGATGGCTGTGTTCGTAAATGTCTTGCTGCTGTTCATATTAATTAATACGTCTAGTATTTTCGAGATTAACATGTTAGTAGCTCTTGCGTTCATGCATTATATTCTGGAATTAATCATGGAAATTATGCCTAATATTCCATCAATCCAAAAATCTTATATTTGTTATAGGCAATTTTCTGAGTTAAACATGGAACATCTATCTGAGATGGACTTGATTCTTTCTAATGGAACTTGGGAATTATCTGAACGACCCTACGGATGCAAACATGTGGGTTGTAAGTGAGTGTTCAAGAAGAAGCTAAGCCCTGATGGTACTATTGAGAAGTACAAGGCACGGCTTGTAGCCAAGGGCTACACCCAGCGCGAAGGCGAAGATTACTTTGACACCTATTCACCTGTTGCTAGACTCACCACCATTCGAGTACTACTTTCTCTGGCTGCCTTCTATGGTCTTATCGTTCATCAAATGGACGTAAAGACAGCTTTCCTTAACGGAGAGTTGGATGAGAAAATCTATATGGATCAGCCTGATGGGTTTGTAGTAAAAGGTGAAGAGAGAAAGGTGTGCAAATTGTTAAAATCTTTGTATGGGCTGAAACAAGCACCTAAGCAATGGCATGAGAAGTCTGACAGCACTCTTACGTCCGCAGGCTTTGCCATTAATGAGGCTGACAGGTGCGTGTATTATCGACATGGTGGGGGCGATAGTGTTATATTATGCTTGCATGTTGATGACATACTTATTTTCGGTACAAGCATGATAGTGATAAATGAGTTCAGGTCTTTCCTGTCAAAGAGATTTGATATGAAAGATCTGGGAAGCTGATGTGATCCTGAACATTAAGCTGATTAGGGATGAGAGTGAGATTACGTTAACGCAATCACACTATGTTGAGAAGGTCTTGAGCCGCTTTGGTTATATAGACAGCAAGCCTTCTCTAACACCCTATGATCCCAGTGTGACACTCAGAAAGAACAAAAAGGAAACGAGAGATCAATTAAGATATTCTCAGGTGATCGGTTCACTCATGTACCTTGCGAGCGCGACGAGACCTGATATCTCTTTTGCTGTGAGCAAGTTGAGCAGGTTCATGTCTAACCCGGGTATTGATCATTGCATGCACTTGAAAGGGTCATGCGCTATCTGAACGGTACAATGAGTTATGGGATTCACTATTCAGGGCACCCTCCGGTGCTTGAGGAATACTGTGATGCGAACTGGATCTCAGATGTTGATGAGCTCTACGCCACAAGTGGATATGCATTTATTCTTGGAGGTGGCGCAGTGTCATGGAGGTCTTGCAAACAGACCATTTTGACGAGGTCAACCATGGAAGCAGAACTTACTGTGTCAATTCTAAACCATTCTCAGAGTTTGAAGCCTTCAAGGTCTGACATATATTGGTTTAATGTTTCTGTTATCTATTCAGTTTATGGAGACGGAAGCATCTCCTTGGATGTCTTACTGAACCAGTAGAGCCTATATATGATGTTGGAGCAATATTGACCTCTGTCCAGGTATTTAGTCCATCTCTCTTATTGTACCTATATAATTGTTCCATGGGCTATCTCTCTTGGATAGTATCTACACGGTAGACTTACTAATTTCGGTTGTGTTCTGCTTGGCTGGGTGCTTGTTTTAATGCAATTGTGCAGTCTTATACTTCCTTTTGACTATCTCAACGTGGCTAAGATGCTTAAATAAGACATTCGTTGTATTTAATAGCAATATCGGTCCATTGAATCTCATCTTGATGAACAAGATAAACCACAAAAAACCACTGCATCTTTTAACATGTCCTTGAACCTTTCCATTTTACTTCGTGACTTTGTAGGGTATGTACAAAAGGCAACCATGTTGTACAGCATAATATAATCGAATTGATGATTTAACTTGGTTCTATTTTCAGCATGATTCTTTTCAGCAATGCATGCTTTATTGGTATACTACTTCCCGCTAGTTACAAGGGTCACACACTTATGATTCATTGGTTGTTTTTATCCTTTTTTTCAATGGGCAGGTAGCTAGATTTTCTCAAGTAATGCATGCATTTTCCTTTTGGATGTTCATATATTGAATCAATTGACCTAGTTGACAGTAGATGCCATAGGATCGATATTTCATTTTGTTTATATATATTGAATCACAGCCTTGCTTACTGTGCACTTGTAGCGAGATTTCGCTATTGTTGGACAAGCAACTAAACCTCACTTGTTTTACCATATATGTGCTGAATTTCGCTTTGTAAAGAGATGCCTATAGGATATTTCATTTTTTTAATATATTGAATCAAAGACTAGCTTCTTGTACACTTGTAGTTAGATTTTGCTATTGTTGGACAAGCAACTGAAACCTCACTTATAAGCGTATTTGTGCTAAATTTTGCTCGTAAAGAAGAATGTATACATTCTGCTTGCCTCAATGCTGACAGTAACAAGTAGATACACTTCCATCGATAAAAAAGAAGTTGTGTAGTGGTAATGGCAATTTAGCTGCACTGGTTTCTCAAGAACTTCTGTCCCTTTTTTTCATCCCCATCACATGGCCTGATTGGCAGCTTACCTTGTACCTACGATTTGTTTGCCTGTGACAATTTGTTTGAACATTTGATATGCTATTTAGTTATAAGTCCATCTGATGCCGTGTCTGCTATAGTTTTTGGTCATTTAGCAATATTTGAAAGCACTAGAGTATGACAATTTTGTGTGATCAATTTTCAGGTACTTTGCCTCACATGGATGTCATGACTTTGAAATGGTTTGGACCAATGTGTGTCTGAAGTGTCATTGACCAGCAACCTTGTGCTCATGGAAGTGACAAGCAGAAATCTTTGTTGTATTTTTCTAATCTATAGGCCAGAATCTTTAGCTATTTATATAATATAAGTAGGCCAAAACAGTAGCTATGTCAAGAAGTGGATGTTTGTGTACGTGTGATCAATATATTGATGATATTTGTGGATATATGTACTTGTGCGATGTTTGTTGCTCTACTTTTTTGTAAACTGTTCATGATATATGGATTTTGATATCGATGTGATATTGGAGCAATATATATACACAATGTGTGTTTGGTTGTATGCAGGTGTAGCAACAGAATTAGGGTCGGCAAAAAGTATACCTACATCATTGGTGTCGGCGTTGCTATGGTGTCTCTGGACAGATTAAGTGTCGGCATAGGTAGTGCACACCAACAGCGCAAGTGTCGGCATAGGTGTGCTGGTCACCGACATGCTATCTGTCGGCGTAGGTGTGACAAACGGCGACATAAAGTCTGTCGGCATGTTAATTATGTGTCGGCGAAACTTTCACCGACTGCTTTTGCCCCGACTCTTTATCTTCTGTCGGCGTATCTCTTCCCAACTGATTATGTGTCGGCGTAGGGGGCCTTTGCCGACAGATGGATCTGTTGGCAAGTGTCTACCGTGGTGTAGTGATTGTAAGATTCCCTAATGCAAGTTCAGCTAATTTCAGTGTCCTCACACGTATTTCTTGCATTGCTAGCTTTTGCACTGACAAGTGCAAGTAAAGTCTTATTTGCATCACAAGCCTTCCGTACACCCGAAATCACGAAGTCGGTGGACATCAGCAGATGAAGTATTTTTTTCTCCTTAGCATTAACCGGCGACTGGGCTCTGAAGTTTGAAGGGGATAAAATGCAAAAAAGGACAACAACACGAGATGGAGGGCCGGAACCAACGATCTGGGCCTCCAGTTCAGCCCATACGTACCGGCAACCACGGCATCTAGAACCACCCGGCTCGCTTTTATAAGCGCACAAACCCTCTCACAGAGAACCCTACCTTGCAGCGCCGCCGCCTCTGTGTTTCTCATCTCTGTCCGTTTCGATTTGGAAATAATCTGCGAATTTCTTCTCTTCTTTGTCTTGTGAAACAATCTTCAGATTTCTCGAGCGTGTTGTGTGTGTGTTTGGTCGCCTCTTCTTTCGGCTTCGAGAGAAATCCACTCTCGGTGGCCTTGTTCTGGAGGCGCAGAACGACCGCTGCGTTGCAGGGGACGAGCAGTATCATCCCGGCTGCATTCCGGCCGGGGTTTTCTCCCCTGCAGCACGCACATCTGTAACAAAAAATAGAGTCTCGTTTGTTCTGCGTCCAGCAAGCGACTTGCTTCCCAAGTTTTTTCAGAAGAGTACTGGTCTGAGATTTGGCTGAACGGAGGATGATGACATGGATTTTTGTCGCCCCAGTCTTAGGATCCGGCTCGCCGGACCTGTGCTGATTGACATGTTATCTAATCTGACTCTGCGGCCATTGGACCTTTCTTTGTTTTCTTTTGACAGTTCTCTTACGTGATGCTCGTTTTCCTCCTTACAGTAAAAAAAAATGCTCCTTCTCCTCTGGCACGTTAGATCGATAAAATAAAAGTATGAGTACTGCTATGCAGCAACGGCACTGTTTGCGAAATGGGCTGATTAATCGGACGATTGACCGTTTTTGTTCTTTTTAGTGTTTTAGATGAACAACTATATCTGTTGATTATCCTCTCCTCTCCCGTCACTGTAGCAGAGAGGCGACCGGCGATTTTTGGGGGCGATCTCGGCCGATCCACCGTGTGCTCGCCGCTGAGCCGCGGGATTCCTCTCCTCCGTCGGCCGCCGAGTGAGGGATCCCGGCTCCGGCTTGTATATATGGTAGGATAGGGTGGGGACCTCGCCGGCGGTGCTTTGGAGGAGGTGCTGCTGGCGGCGGGTGTTTTGGTATCGAGGCGATCTTCTCCGGCGGAGGGGCTCCTGGGAGCTCGGCGTCGTCGCGCTTGACTTGCGGAGGCTCGATGCCCGGCGTGGTGCTCGAGTCTGTCGGCCTTCCGTCGGATCCGCGCTGGCGGCGGATCTGGCGGCTGGAACTCAGGGCCGGGCTTGTCCGGTGGATCCTGTCGGCTTCGGCGCCGAAGACGGCTGCGGCAAGGTGGAGAAGATGGAGCGAGAGGGCACTCGCTGTGCTCGTTCATCGGCACAAGCTCCGCCGCGGGCTTTGCGGCGGTCTTCAACAAGTAAGGTAAGGTGCTCTCGGGGCGTGGTGAGAAGGAGGACGGCGGCCTTCGTCGTCGACGCCGGAGGTGATGCTGTGGCTTGCTTGAGCTCTGAATCCCCTGCGTATGTACTGCTGTTGTTTTCTGTACTATGTACTTTGTACGTGGTATTTTGTTGAATATACGTGGGCTTTCAAAAAAAACTATATCTGTTGATTATATTGTTTTAAATGAACAACTACATTGGAATAATTGAGAGGCACGAAGATCACATTAACCAATCAATTGTTTGCTATCGGCTAGTATGACAGTAATTAAGCATGTCTCTAAGTAACTGTAGCAATTGTACTTACATAAGCAAGCCTTGAATAAAGTGTAGTGCTCGTGTTTGCTCAGGCTTGCGCCAATGCATTATACCTTATCACGTCGTCATAGGTGTAATAAATAATTAAGAAAAAATTACTCCCTCCGACCCGAATTACCGTTCGCGGTTGTTTTTTTGCGAAAACCCCCTTCCTCTTTTTCACCTGAAGTCACACATCCTCCCCAACCTCTCCCCCGTCTCGTGCACGCTTTGCTCTTTCTCGGACGGTGTCGCCTGCTCCGTCCCTCCTCTGGACCGCGCCGCCTGCTCCGCCCCTCCCGCGCCGCCTGCTTTACCTTCCTCCTCGTCTCCCCGTCTTTCTTTCACGAACCAGAACCCAAGGACGAGGGAGATCGAAGACGAAATCGATTCCTTTTCCCCCCAAGATCCAAACTTTGCCGTTGTGCGTCGGTGGCGACCTCACCTCACTCCCACCACCGCCACAAAGCTGTGGCTGCGGATCGCCAAGGGATGGCGCCGCTGGGCCGCGGGTCGCTGGAGGGAACATCCAACGAGGGAGCGTGGGGAAAAACCATGGGCGGCAAGTGGAGTTGACCTCCGGCGACCTAGTCGAGGAGGTGCGTGGCGGCAACCGGCCTCGTCACCTTCCTCACCTGCTTCTTCCCCTACCTCGCCGACTGGGAGGCCGTCAGGTACATCCTCCTCGCCGAGGCCGACCCGCTCGTGGCCGCGCGCATCGTCATCAAGGACCGCGACACCAGGTGCATCCGCCCCGACTCCGCCGCCACGAGCGGCGCCCTCAAGCTCGCCCTCAGGTGCGCCATGGTGGCCGCCAAGCACCCGCAGCTCGCCGACGCGTGGCTCTCGCTGAGCTCGTCCCTCGACAAGGCCGTCTCCCTCCTCTGCGTGAGCTCTGGGCCAAGTTCGATGTCGCCACTGGTATGGCCACCAAACCACCTGCTGATGTTGCTTTACTGTAATACTGCCTGTCAGCTATTCATTTCAATGAGCTTAGACATGGATTCAGAATATTTAGAGCTGTGCGAGCTTTTGTTGTTTTACATGGTATGCTAAGCTTAAGCAAAGAATGAAGGCTAGAATGATAACTTGATGTATCTTGCTTGAAACGAAATCAGGATACTCCACTCTGAATGAGCTAAGATATGGCTTCAGAATGTTTATGGAGGGTTTGAGAGATATCATTTGTGCATGATTATTTGTCTTTAGAACCAATATACTCCTTGTGTACCATGCTTATAATTTACAATTGTTTGCTCTAGTATTACATGCCAGCTAATTTAGGATGGCTAGCTATTTGTTTTGTGTCTTCCTTGGCTTCTTATATTGCCCTTCATCTTCTCCTCCTCTTCTCCTCTTGATCCTCTTCTTCTCCTCAGGCTTCTCTTCTTCTATTATTGGTTGTTTTCCCTTCCTCTTCTCCTGCTCAGGCTTCTCTTTTTTCTATTCTTGGTTGTATTGGAGCTTCAAATTCGCCTATTTGTGTTTCCCGGATGAGATCAAGTTTCTGCAAATAGTAAACATAAAATTCTGTCAGTAAGATGCATCAGTATAGACCTATCTTAAAACAGATAATTACAAGCAATAAGACATTGACATACACTCTTGACTCGACGGCATGGACGGACAATGCTTGATGGGTCCTTCAACCATGTGCCATATTCTTTTGCTGCGATAATTGTGTCATCATCCAGGATTACTTGGGACCTTCCTTTATTCCCAAAAGTTGAGCCACAATTTATTCTATATCTTCTCGACAGATCTAAGACTTATTTCCAAAAGTTGAGCCACAATTTCTTTATCCGCCTTCACCACGGGTCTATCTTTTCCTAGAGCTTTTAGTGCAATATATGCTGCAAATTTATAACTCTTCGGCAGATCTTTATGGTGCCTCTGCACAGCATGTTCTTGTTCTTCTTCTTCTGGAATGTGGTCTGGCTCCGTAGCATGTTCTTGGTCTTCTTCTTCTGGAATGTGGTCTGGCTGAGCAGCTTGTTCTTGTTCTTCTGGAGTATGTGGACTGAAGTTGAGATCCAGCTCTTGTGGAGGAGTTAAGTTGATATCAAAGAGGACCATCTTGTCCTATGGTGGACTGGGCAAGCTGCAGAAAAGCAATTGAAAAGATAGCTCAAACTACTGCATATACAAGTCTTGATATAGGATGTTTAAACTACTAGCCTAACTAGCACTTGTATAATTGTGTCTCATCTGGAAACATTCTTTTGCTATCTCAGCTATCTCAGCTGGACATGTTTTACTACTTCCTTTCGGTTGGACATGTTTTACTATTCCCTGTCAATTGTTTTGATTCCCATCCTTATGTGGTATGCCATTTGCAGAGTATCAATGCTCGTGTTAGATCAGATGGTAATTCAGCCCGAGGAACTGAAGGAGGAATGATGTTTTGGAGCAGATGCCTAGGAGAGAAATGGTGAGCTTGCTGCACCTCGCATTTTAATTCGGGAAATATGATATGCAATTGTAAAAAATAATTATAACACTGGTCCGCCCAGTAATTCGGGTCGGAGGGAGTAGTGTATTTTGCATTTAGTCTCCCCGGAATGTCACTCTTGTAGCAACAGGTAGGTTTGTACTCGGTATAAATATGTTGATGCTCTCACATCTTCACGGTCACCGTGATTCTAATATGGTCCTCCTGATCGACGTGGACCCTGCACTAACCGTAGCACCCCTGATTGCCATCTTCATCTACTTTGAACCCCAGAAGCACTCCAGATCATGGTCTGCATGAAACAAATCCGCATCCAAGACACGACGGACGAATCGTATCATTTCCGGCAGAGACATGCAAGTGACGATGATCGAGCATACAGAAGGGTCAAGCAGTCAAGGTGGCCGGACAGCAAGAATGGCAGAAACGCCCCCTCCACGACGCCACACGCCTCCGTTCCCGGCGCTGCTTCAAATACGTGGTGGTCCGCACGTTCCCCACCACCCAACATTTGGCGCGCTCCGTCCACCCGCGCCAAAATTAGCCTCCTCCTCCCCCTCTCCTACCCTCTCCTTCCCCCATCTCTCCTCTCCGGGGAGGCCTTTGGAGTTTGGATCCCACGATCTCCAAGGCCTTCTCCTCGGACCGGATCACCGTCACTGTCGCCGTCTCCACCGATCTTGATCCCCCACACACCTTTCTTTATTCCATCCATTCTCCTACGTACGCACGCGATCACCTCCTCCGCCACACCGTCCGATCGATCCGACATTAACTGACTGACCAACAACAGGGGCAAGAAACCCGGCCGGCCGGGTGGGTGCTGCCTGCACGCGCGCGTGTAACTGCATACATACGGTGCGGCGCGGTGGCGTTGATGGCGTTCCATGAGGTCAAGGCGCCGCGACGGTGCTGAGTCGGCGTTCGATGCTCGTCGGCGCGCGGTGACGGCGGCGGCGGCGGCTCCTCGGACGTCGTCCCTGCGCGTACCTTGGCCCCCGAGAGGTCACTGGCAGTGGCAGGCAGCGGGGAGGAGGAGGCGGGAGCAGCGGCAAGATGAGCTGCTTGCCGTGTTTCGGGAAGAAGAAGGCGGAGGGAGGGGGCGACGAGCAGGCGGCGTCGTCGCGGGGGCCCATGATGCCGCCTCCCGCGGTGCAGGCGCCCGCGGTCTCCTACGGCGCCCCGGCTTCCGCCGCGCCCGTCGCGGTCGCCGCTACATCGTTCCTTACGCCGACCAAGCCGCCCGGCGGTGCGTCAGACCTGTTCTCCTCTGCTTAAATTAGATGTTCTGTCCCTGCATGCACATTTCGTGCTGAACGAAAATCTGATTTTTGCGACAAATGATGCAGACAGCGACGCGAACAAGGGCTCCTCGGAGGACGCGCTGCGGCAAGGCATCGAGGGGAAGGCGTTCGCGTTCCGGGAGCTCGCGGCGGCCACCGACCACTTCACGCCGTACAACCTCGTCGGAGAAGGTGGCTTCTTCAGGGTGTACAAGGGCCAGCTAGAGAAGAACGGGCAGGTATGTCCCTCAACATTACCATCGATTGCGCATCCCATCATCCATCGGCACCTGAGATCGAGGATAGATGTTGATTCGTTCATTTGTGCGTTCAGACCGTGGTCATCAAGCAGATGGACAAGCATGGCTTCCAAGGCAACATCGAGTTCCTGACCGAGGTCTCCAAGCTCAGCAAGCTCCACCAAGAGAACCTCGTCGACATCATCGGCTACTGCGCCGACGGCGACCAGCGGCTCCTCGTCTACGAGCACATGGACGGTGGCACATTGGAAGACCACCTCTTCGGTACACACATATCATTTCTTTCAGTCCGCCCGCGATATGATTAAACAATTAATCAATCCGTTACAACAATTACGTGCGCGATCGACAGACTTGCCGCCGGAGAAGAAGCCGTTGGACTGGACGACGAGGATGAAGGTGGCCTACGGCGCGGCTCAGGGGCTCGAGTACCTGCACGAGAAGGCGGACCCGCCGGTGGTGTACGGGGACTTCAAGGCCTCCAACATCCTCCTCGACGCCAGATTCACGCCCAAGCTCTCGGATTTCGGCCTCGCGCAGCTCGGCAAGACCGGCGGCGGCAACATGCCCATGGCGTCCCCGATGATGGGCTCCTTCGGCTGCGTCGCGCCGGAGTACGACCGCGGCGGCCAAGTCACCATGAAGTCCGACGTCTACAGCTTCGGCGTCGTGCTATTGCAGCTCATCTCTGGCAGGCGGACCGTTGACGCAAGCAAGCCCGCCGAGGAGCAGAACATCGTCACCTGGGTAAGTCGATACACCAATCGATGCCGTGAATGCAGACATGATTAATGTTTACTGTAATTAGCACCATCGATGGATGTTAACGGGTTTTGCTTATCTTCTACGATCTGCGACAATTGCGTGTTTGCAGGCACAGCCGATGTTCAAAGACCAGAAGAGATATCATGAGCTGGTGGATCCGCTTGTCAAAAGGGAGTACCCGGCCAAGGCGTTGAACCAAGTGGTGGCAATGGCGTCGATGTGCTTGCAAGAAGAGGATTGCGTGCGGCCGATGATGGGCGACGTCGTCATGACGCTCGGCTTCCTCACGATGCTGCCACCCGATCCGCCGAAAGTCGAGGTCGTTCCGGCTGCCGCCCCGGAGCCCAAGAAAGACGACAAATCGCATCATCACTCTGAAAGTTCGTCGTCTTCTTCAGACGACGATCACGACGAGGAGGAAGAGGAGGAGGAGGAAGACGAGGAGCACAGTTAAGGATGATTTGCTTTGGGGATCGGTTTTTGGGGAAGGAAACGATAATAATATGCTTCAGAATTTTAATGTCAAGAACCATGTACGCCATGTGGTTTGTTTGATGCGTCTCATGTGTAAGTAGTTCTATACATGAATTGATTCTCGGAGAGATTGTGTCGTGGCATTGGAAACTGAGCGGCGGGGGTTCAGCATAGGCATTTTAAAACTATTTTCTCTCGCTTTTAAATGAGAGGAGAGCTACTTAGATTCAGATTGCCCCAACCCTAGCAGCCGCCACAACCGACCTCGCCACGGCCGCCGCCCTCTTCCTCCTCTCGCTGCCCTCCGCTCCTGTGCGGCCGCGCCTGGTCCGCACCGGGGCGCCCGCCGTCCCTCATCCGCGAGGCCACGCACTCATCTCCCGTCATCTATCGCTGCCGCTGACGGCGTCGCCTGGGCAAGGCCCGAAGGCGTGGCGGCGGCGGGAACTCCTCGGCGCTGATCTGAGCGGCGGCGCCCACTCCGATCATGAAAGGTGGGGCGGCGGGATAGCGGCGACCGCGAGTGTCGGCGGCGCGACAATCCGTTCTGGTCCTTTGGGCTGGTCCGGCTAGGCAGCTCCGGCGGCCACGTGATGCGCCGCTGCCTGCAGCTTAAGGACGCCGGGTCAGCGGCCCTGGGATTCGCGGCAGCGGCATCTCTCCACCGGAGGTGATGGTCAGGAGGTGGCTTTGGGCGGCGGAAACGGGTGCAGCGGATCGAGGGATCTTGCACCCAGGTTTCCGGTGCTGGCTATGGCGCGCTACATGCCGTGTCCAGGCGGCGGGGATTCGACTGCCGGTGAAAACCGCGTGGCGACTTTCGTCACGACTGACGATGGCGGCGCCTCATGGCGTCATTACCTTGTTGAAGGCATCGTCGTTGCAGTTTTTGTCTCCTCGTTGAAGGCTCGGAAAACTCCGGGGGAAACCCTAGATCCGGATATTCCGGATCGGACGATGACAGCACTACGGTGATGTTCTCCCTCTTGAGGACTTCGTTTTGAAGCATGTGCTAGTTGGAGGGGTTTAGAGGTGGAGCAGTGTTGCATCTACCGCATCTTCGATGGTGAATCTCAGCTGCGTGGCGCAACAGAGTATCGGCGTCCAATGCGTGATGATGGACTTGCGCAGGGCGGTGGCACCGTCGGGCGTCGTAGCGGCATCGATGGCAGGTCTGGCGAGGGTCTTCGCCTCAGTCTACAAGCTAAAGATGGGTTGGTGGAAGATGGCGGAGGCAACTTCCGGTGTGTGCGCACAAGGTGCTATCTTTGGAGTTGGCCAGGGATCCGGCAATGGTCGTGGCTGAGGCCCCGTTGTTTATCGTTTGTGTTAGATGTGGTGCTATCACTGTTTTGGTGGCTTCGACTTGTATGATCGTTGTTTGTAAGGCCTTTTGCCAGTCTTTGTTGAATAAATGAAAATAAAAGCCGTATGCAGATGCAGAGGCTGGGCTTACCTTTTCGGAAAAAAACTTATTAGATTCAGAAAGCAGGAAAAATGGCACACAAAACGTTTGCTGATTTTACAGTGTTTTGAATTTTAAAAAAAACTGAACAACTATAATTTTTAATTTGCTAAATTATATAGTGTGATGAGGATTAGACGCCAACGTACTCCTGTATGTGTTGCGGAGGGTAAAATTGCATCATAGATAAAATGCTATCTTAACAAAGTGTTTGTGCAATTTTACACGATATATGTTGTATGGGGTTTGGCAGGAACAAAAATGTTGCATGTTGATTCAAATGCAATGATTGATTAAGAGTCGCTCGGCGACGTGTCATAGTTTCAACTTTGGCGTTCAAATGCAATGATTGATTAAGAGTCGCTCGGCTATGTGTCATAGTTCCAACTTTGGTGTTCACTCTTCACTTCGACTCCAGTCAATACTAGCTGAGCAAATTGAGTTGGTCCTGCGTTGATTTAGAATGAATGATGCATTTTATACCTTTCGAAAACAGCCTCTGCAGTTGAGAGAGAGTTTGTAAATGTGCAAGTGGTTGGGAAAGTGATTCATTTATGAGCTCGACTTTTCCTATATGGCCTGGCTTGTTAGAACTAGGAGATAATTCGTTGGGTTTAATTACTTCGCGCCCTTAAAAAGACTCCCAACATTGTGAGTTGTTATACCAACAATGTGCTTGGTGCTTCCCCAGAACACCACTTTCTTGTGTATACCATTCCATGCCTCAAAGTAGGTAGATCGATGCATGAACCCATGATGTTTTCGAACCAGTGGATGATCTTGAGACATAAGGCAATCTAATCACTTGCTATAAGCATCCTTGAAGTTTATTCCCATGTATTTTATTTGCTATGCCATTTTTATGCTTATATGATATTGCATGTTGATAGCTTGCTAGTTCATATGCGTGTATTTCTTGTATGCTTGGAAACTATTGCTTGTGGTTACTAGTTAGCGTGCACGTGCAACACACGTCTCCACAAAATACACCATACGTGTGTATACAGTACTTTTGTCGAACCAATTTTAAATCATTTACGAAAGCCTTTTTACACCATTCAAAAGACATGATATACTCCCTCCGTCCCAAAATATAAGGCGCGCTATTTTTAAGGTGGTCTTTGATGCTCAACTTTGACCACCAATATATAATAAAATACATAGACTGAGAATGCATAAATGGTACCGTTGGATTCGTCTTGCAAAATTCTTTCATTTCATATATCTTTATAACAATTTTGGGGACATATTATATGTACAAATCATGGTCAAAGTTGCACGTCGTTGACCAACGAAATTAAAGAGCGCCTTATATTTTGAAACGGAGGGAGTACTTGTCTTGAAATTAATTAAAGTATAAGGCGAAAACAAACAATTTGATTACTTTAAAACATATAGAACAGAGCCAGTAAAAAAGAATCTTAGAATTAATGGGTGTTAATTAGCTGGAATATTTAGAACTCAAAGTCTAAAATACATTAGAACTTGGAAGTAAAGCGGAGGCAGCAGCGCTGCACCTAGGTTGATACTTTATTAAACAATTAGAACTCAAAATCCAAATACAGAATGTGTAATACTAAAGTCTTACCTTACCATGCATAAGAGTTAATACCTCTAGATCATTTATACACGCTGGAAAATTCCTCTTTGCATCAATAAATCCCAACTACTTTAGTGTCTCTGCACTAATATTTAGAGGTAAAAATATGAAATAGATCAAATCAAGACAAATGAATAAGCATGTACGCAGAGTTTGACAAACTGGTATTAAGAATTCCTGGCAGTAGATAGGGAGAGCCGCCTACACTAATATTGAGAGGTAAAAATATAGAATAGATCAAAATTATGCGGCAACACCTGAACACAAAATTATCTGATCAAAGAGAAGAAAAAACAGATAATGTTCCATACTTCAAACGCCTTGAACACGTGACACTGATTGTTGGCCTGTTCTATCTAAGCAAGCATAGAAGTGTTCCGTTGGCCATGAGAAGCACACGAATTAGCCCTATCATGAAATTTGTTAAAAGCTTGTGAATAGAAGGCAGAGAACACAAACACTTCAGCTTTGTTGCGTTCTTGTACCTTATCATTATTTACAAGAATAGATCAACATTGAATGGAGGAATCCTTCATTCCAACTCAAGGTTGGATCTAGTCAGGAAGTCATGAACGGTGAAGTCCGGGTCTGGCCGCTTGTAGGGAGACCCTTCCCCTCATTGTTGCGAGTCATCCGCCACAACGCCGATTTCCAGTGCCTCAAAGTCCCAGCACGCACATCCACAATCACGACCCACTGCCACATCCACAAAGTTCTTTTCATGCATGCATAGTAAAAACGCACCGGAAGAAAAATCTTTAACTGTATTATTCACCACACCTCGTATACCAAGCATGCAGGCGGACGTGGCGGACGCTCCGCCTCCTCTGCATCCATATGCATGGGGGAAATGGAGTACACTCATTTGGCTTTGCCCGTTTGACGCAACACAGAGCGTGCATCAGTACTTTTTTTTACAGTAAACACACCCTTTATTGATTGTTTATCAAGATAACATCGTTAAGTACATCAGCTAGAGCAGATGGTGGCGGATTGACATTCCACATAAAACTACTATCTGAATCATAACATAATCTAGCTAGATTATGTGCAGCTGAATTAGCTACCTTGGGCAATGCTGAAACTTAATGTTTCCAATAGTTTGAGCAATCTTAAAACAGTCGGCCAGAACTGCAGTGTATGGTTTCCAAATATCAATGGTGCCATTGCAAGCATTTACCAATTCCAGACTATCTGCATCAGTACTATTTTACCGCACGGGAGTCAGGACGGGGCGGACGTCCGCCTGCATGCATGCACATCCACCATTTACACGGAAAATGATCGGTTGATCTTCACACAGTTTCTTGATCTCCTCTATGAACGTGTGCCTTATATGGAAATTGTTAGAATTTGGGCCCATTTGGGCAGCCCAATAAGTAATTCCTGAAAATCTCAAATTGGCCCATGTGCATGGCAGAAATTTGGAGGTGCAATATGGTGCTAAAGTTTAGTCCCACATTGCTAGTTGGAGGAGACAAACACCACCTTAAGGTGGAGTGTTGTGACACTTGGTGTGCTAGTTGAGAACAGAAGTCTCTCTCCCGCGCACTCCTCCTCCTCCTTCTCCGCCGCCGTCCGTCCGTCTCATCACGACACGCCGCGGGTTGCGGGAATGAGCCGAGCCGATGCCTATATTTTTGCTGTTCAGGAAAATCGAGTCGCTAGCGTACGCGTACAGCTTAGCCAGTTCGGTTCGCTCCCGGATCGTGGGCTGCTGCACCGACTCGAACGTGTGCGACGTGGCCGGCCCACGTTGTACCCGTTAGGGTTTCCCGAACCGCACTATATATTGTCGTGCACTGCGTGCGCCGTCACACACATCCGAACCAATATAGGTTTTGCCAATCTCGTGCCTTGCGCCGCCACCGTAGTCTACTCCATCCCGTGCGCCGGCGTGCACCGGCAAACGGGACAGCAGGTCTCCGGAACCACTTGTCCTTGTGATCCTGTACGGGAGAGGGCGAATAAGGTTTTTGGAAAGCGCCCCGCGCGACTTCTTTCAAGTTCTTCATCACGGCTCGACTTTCTGGACGATCTCTGGGTCCGCGGGCGACTCGTCTCCAACGTCGTCTTTTTCGAGCTGCTACCGTCGCCGCTCAAGCTGCTGTCGTCGCTGCTCCAACGACTACTTCATCTACAATTGTTCGGTACGTTCGTCACGTTCCGATGGCTGTGTTCGTAAATGTCTTGCTGCTGTTCATATTAATTAATACGTCTAGTATTTTCGAGATTAACATGTTAGTAGCTCTTGCGTTCATGCATTATATTCTGGAATTAATCATGGAAATTATGCCTAATATTCCATCAATCCAAAAATCTTATATTTGTTATAGGCAATTTTCTGAGTTAATGAGGCTGCATGAGAAGTCTGACAGCACTCTTACGTCCGCAGGCTTTGCCATTAATGAGGCTGACAGGTGCGTGTATTATCGACATGGTGGGGGCGATAGTGTTATATTATGCTTGCATGTTGATGACATACTTATTTTCGGTACAAGCATGATAGTGATAAATGAGTTCAGGTCTTTCCTGTCAAAGAGATTTGATATGAAAGATCTGGGAAGCTGATGTGATCCTGAACATTAAGCTGATTAGGGATGAGAGTGAGATTACGTTAACGCAATCACACTATGTTGAGAAGGTCTTGAGCCGCTTTGGTTATATAGACAGCAAGCCTTCTCTAACACCCTATGATCCCAGTGTGACACTCAGAAAGAACAAAAAGGAAACGAGAGATCAATTAAGATATTCTCAGGTGATCGGTTCACTCATGTACCTTGCGAGCGCGACGAGACCTGATATCTCTTTTGCTGTGAGCAAGTTGAGCAGGTTCATGTCTAACCCGGGTATTGATCATTGCATGCACTTGAAAGGGTCATGCGCTATCTGAACGGTACAATGAGTTATGGGATTCACTATTCAGGGCACCCTCCGGTGCTTGAGGAATACTGTGATGCGAACTGGATCTCAGATGTTGATGAGCTCTACGCCACAAGTGGATATGCATTTATTCTTGGAGGTGGCGCAGTGTCATGGAGGTCTTGCAAACAGACCATTTTGACGAGGTCAACCATGGAAGCAGAACTTACTGCTTTAGATACAACTTCTGTTGAGGCAGAATGGCTGCGTGAGCTCTTGATGGACTTGCCGGTGGTTGAGAAACCATTACCGGCCATCCTTATGAACTGTGACAACCAAACGGTTATCATGAAAGTGAACAGTGCTAAGGATAACGCGAAGTCATCAAGACACGTCAAAAGACGCTTGAAGTCTGTCAGGAAAATGAGAAACTCCGGAGTAATAACTGTTAGTTATATTCAAACAGACAAAAACCTGGCAGATCCCTTTACGAAGGGACTATCACGTAATGTGATAGATATTGCATCGAGGGAGATGGGGTTGAGACCCGTGAGCATTACACCATAGTGGTAACCCAAACTATGTGATCGGAGATCCTGTGAATTAGGACCTGGGAAGAACAAGCTAGTGGTTTAATAGAGGAGAGTTATTTTATAACCCTCTCCGTGGGAAGATGCATAACTCTCACATTCTGTAAGGCAGGTTGACAATATGGTTTAATGTGTTTCTGTTTGCTATTCGTAGCAAAGGTGCTATCCTACAGAGCGACCTTGAAAGAACACATCTATATGAGTCCGACTGTTAAACGTCGCAGTCTATGAGATTTGGGTGATCTCTAGTAAGCTCATGAAGAGACCAGGGAGTATGACGCATATGCTCCACCCGCGGGGTAGGCTACTGGCAGCCACGTACTGGTTATGACTTTAAGTGAAGTCTATTGACACCAAACTTGCAATTCAACGTTCGTCCATTGTTCAAGTTGCTGGTAGATGTAGCTCAAAGCTTTAGGCGGAAGTTCAACTTAACAGTCTCTGCTGAAACACTGGTATATAAACAAGAAACGAGATTTGGCAAAATCTCTAAATGAGAATTTGAGATCTGGTGGGGGATTGTTAGAATTTGGGCCCATTTGGGCAGCCCAATAAGCAATTCCTGAAAATCTCAAATTGGCCCATGTGCATGGCAGAATTTTGGAGGTGCAATGAGGTGCTAAAGTTTAGTCCCACATTGCTAGTTGGAGGAGACAAACACCACCTTATAAGGTGGAGTGTTGTGACACTTGGTGTGCTAGTTGAGAACAGAAGGCTCTCCCGCGCACTCCTCCTCCTCCGCCGCCGTCCGTCTCGTCACGACACGCCGCGGGTTGCGGGAATGAGCCGAGCCGATGCCTATATTTTTGCTGTTCAGGAAAATCGAGTCGCCAGCGTACGCGTACAGCTTAGCCAGTTCGAGTCGCTCCCGGATCGTGGGTTGCTGCACCGACTCGAACATGTGCGACGTGGCCGGCCCACGTTGTACCCGTTAGGGTTTCCCGAACCGCACTATATATTGTCGTGCACTGCGTGCGCCGTCACACACACCGAACCAATCTAGGTTTTGCCAATCTCGTGCCTTGCGCCGCCACCGTAGTCTACTCCATCCCGTGCGCCGGCGTGCACCGGCGAACGGGACAGCAGGTCTCCGGAACCACTTGTCCTTGTGATCCTGTACGGGAGAGGGCGAATAAGGTTTTTGGGAAGCGCCCGCGCGACTGCTTTCAAGTTCTTCATCACGGCTCGACTTCCTGGACGATCTCCGGGTCCGCGGGCGACTCGTCTCCAACGTCGTCTTCTTCGAGCTGCTACCGTCGCCGCTCAAGCTGCTGCCGTCGCTGCTCCAACGACTACTTCATCTACAATTGTTCGGTACGTTCGTCACGTTCCGATGGCTGTGTTCGTAGATGTCTTGCTGCTGTTCATGTTAATTAATACGTCTAGTATTTTCGAGATTAACATGTTAGTAGCTCTTGCGATCATGCTTTATATTCTGGAATTAATCATGGAAATTATGCCTAATAATCCAACAATCCAAAAACCTTATATTTGTTATAGGCAATTTCCTGAGTTAAACATGGGACATCTATCTGATGCGCTGAGGCCGGACAAGTTTACCGGTGTGGACTTTAAGAGATGGCAGTACAAGACCACACTGTGGTTGCGATCTCTGAAAGTGTTCGAGGCTAGTGAGGGTTTACCTGAAGGAACTATATCTGACGAGGATCAGAACAAGTTCAAGGAAACCAATACTGCCTTTGTGGGACTCGTTCTGAGTGCTCTTAGCAACAAGCTGTTTGATGTGTACATGCACATTACAGATGCCAAAGAGCTCTGGGAGGCACTGAACGCTAAGTTCGGTGTAGCAGATGCTGGCAGTGAACTGTACATCATGGAGAGCTTCCATGACTTCAGGATGGCTAACAACCGTTCTGTAGTCGAACAGGCTCATGAGATACAGTGCATTGCTAAGGAGCTTGAGCACGCTAAGTGTGCCTTACCTGACAAGTTTGTGGCTGGATGCATTATTGCAAAGTTGCCCTCTTCATGGAGGAACTTCGCCACAACTCTCAAACACAAGAGACAGGAGATATCGGTTGAAAACCTGATAGCGTCTCTTGATGTTGAGGAGAAGGCTCGGGCTAAGGACACTGCTGAGAGAGGTGGTGAAGGTCAGTCTAGCGCCAACATGGTGCAGAAGAACTTTCACCATGGCAAGAGCAAGGCAAAGAGCAAGCCTTCCTTCAACATGCCTACCAAGACTACTTCTTTCAAGAAGAAGAAGAAGATGCTGAACAAATCTGAGCTAAAGTGCTACACTTGTGGAGAGCCCGGACACTTCTCTGTGGACTGCCCAGATCGTGCAGACAAGAAAGGGAAGGCGCCAAAGCATGTCAACGTCGTGACCGCTAGCAATGCTGATGGGTACGGTAATTTACCGATTGTGCTTTCAGTATTTCAATCTCCATGTTGGTGGATTGATACGGGTGCTAATGTTCATGTATGTGCTGACATCTCTATGTTCACTTCTTATCAGGTCGCAGATTCAAGCGTCTTAATGGGGAATGGATCACATGCTTCTGTTCGTGGTGTTGGCACGGTAGATCTGAAGTTTACTTCGGGAAGATCGTGCAGCTGAGGAACGTGCAGCATGTCCCTACTATGAACAAGAATCTTGTTAGCGGCTCCCTTCTATGCAGAGATGGGTTTAAATTAGTCTTGGAGTCCAATAAAGTAGTTGTGTCAAAGTTTGGACAATTTATTGGTAAAGGGTATGAGTGCGGAGGCTTGTTCCGCTTTTCATTATCGGATTTTTGTAATAAGTCAGTAAACCATATTTGTGGCAGTGTGGATTCGGATGCTAATGTTTGGCACTCTCGTTTATGTCATGTTAATTTTGGTTTAATGAGTAGACTTTCCAGTTTGAGTTTAATTCCTACTTTCACCATTGCCAAAGGTTCTAAGTGCCATAGCTGTGTGCAATCTAAGCAACCTCGAAAGCCTCACAAGGCAGCCGAGGAGAGAAACTTGGCACCTCTAGAACTCGTACATTCGGATCTATGTGAGATGAATGGCGTGTTGACAAAAGGTGATAAGAGATATTTCATGACTTTAATCGATGATGCTACTAGGTTCTGTTATGTATATTTGTTGCACACTAAAGATGAAGCTTTAGACTACTTTAAAATCTATAAAGCTGAAGTAGAAAATCAATTAGAGAGAAAGATCAAACGTCTTAGGTCAGATCGTGGTGGCGAGTATTTCTCCAACGTATTTGATGAATTCTGTGAGGAACATGGTATTATTCATGAGAGGACGCCTCCCTATTCGCCCCAATCAAACGGGGTTGCCGAGAGGAAAAACCGCACGCTGACCGACTTGGTGAACGCCATGTTGGACACTGCTGGTTTATCTAAGGCATGGTGGGGGGAGGCTTTGTTGACTTCGTGTCATGTCCTGAATAGAGTTCCTAACAAGGATAAAGAGAAGACACCTTACGAGGAGTGGTCTGGGAGAAAACCATCACTTTCTTATTTTCGTACTTGGGGATGTTTGGCGAAAGTCAATGTTCCAATTCCTAAGAAACGAAAACTTGGACCGAAGACAGTGGATTGTGTCTTTCTAGGTTATGCTCAGCGGAGCATTTGCTATAGATTTTTAGTGGTTAAATCTGAGATACCTGATATGCATGTTGATACTATTTTGGAATCTCGTGATGCAACATTTTTTGAGAACACGTTTCCTATGAAGGATATGCATAGCATTGCTAGAATTTCTTCTGAGATATTTGCTGAACCTAGTACATCTGTTGATCATTCTGAACAACCACTTGTTGAGGAAGTCCTTGAGAAGGATGACAATGAATCAGCTCCCAAGAGGAGCAAGAGACAGAGGACTGAAAAATCCTTTGGTGATGATTTCATTGTGTACCTTGTGGACAATACTCCCACGTCCATTGCAGAGGCATTTGCATCTCCTGATGCTGATGACTGGAAAGAAGCTGTCCATAATGAGATGGACTCGATTCTTTCTAATGGAACTTGGGAATTATCTGAACGACCCTACGGCTGCAAACCTGTGGGTTGTAAGTGGGTGTTCAAGAAGAAGCTAAGGCCTGATGGTACTATTGAGAAGTACAAGGCACGGCTTGTAGCCAAGGGCTACACCCAGCGCGAAGGCGAAGATTACTTTGACACCTATTCACCTGTTGCTAGACTCACCACCATTCGAGTACTACTTTCCCTGGCTGCCTCCTATGGTCTTATCGTTCATCAAATGGACGTAAAGACAGCTTTCCTTAACGGAGAGTTGGAAGAGGAAATCTATATGGATCAGCCTGATGGGTTTGTAGTAAAAGGTGAAGAGAGAAAGGTGTGCAAATTGTTAAAATCTTTGTATGGGCTGAAGCAAGCACCTAAGCAATGGCATGAGAAGTTTGACAGCACTCTTACGTCTGCAGGCTTTGCCATTAATGAGGCTGAGGTGTGTGTATTATCGCCATGGTGGGGGCGATAGTGTTATATTATGCTTGTATGTTGATGACATACTTATTTTCGGTACAAGCATGATAGTGATAAATGAGGTCAAGTCTTTCTGTCAAAGAGCTTTGATATGAAAGATCTGGGACAAGCTGATGTGATCCTGAACATTAAGCTGATTAGGGATGAGAGTGGGATTACGTTAACGCAATCACACTATGTTGAGAAGGTCTTGAGCCGCTTTGGTTATATAGACAGCAAGCCTTCTCCAACACCCTATGATCCCAGTGTGACACTCAGAAAGAACAAAAAGGAAACGAGAGATCAATTAAGATATTCTCAAGTGATCGGTTCACTCATGTACCTTGCGAGCGCGACGAGACCTGATATCTCTTTTGCTGTGAGCAAGTTGAGCAGGTTCATGTCTAACCCGGGTATTGATCATTGGCATGCACTTGAAAGGGTCATGCGCTATCTGAACGGTACAATGAGTTATGGGATTCACTATTCAGGGCACCCTGCGGTGCTTGAGGGATACTGTGATGCGAACTGGATCTCAGATGTTGATGAGCTCTACGCCACAAGTGGATATGCATTTATTCTTGGAGGTGGCGCAGTGTCATGGAGGTCTTGCAAACAGACCATTTTGACGAGGTCAACCATGGAAGCAGAACTTACTGCTTTAGATACAGCTTCTGTTGAGGCAGAATGGCTGCGTGAGCTCTTGATGGACTTGCCGGTGGTTGAGAAA
The DNA here is from genome assembly GCA_947311845.1 of Poa pratensis. Lineage (NCBI taxonomy): Eukaryota > Viridiplantae > Streptophyta > Magnoliopsida > Poales > Poaceae > Poa > Poa pratensis. The sequence goes on from CAMZMU010000037.1 coordinate 22,603,575, forward strand.
CCATTACCGGCCATCCTTATGAACTGTGACAACCAAACGGTTATCATGAAAGTGAACAGTGCTAAGGATAACGCGAAGTCATCAAGACACGTCAAAAGACGCTTGAAGTCTGTCAGGAAAATGAGAAACTCCGGAGTAATAACTGTTAGTTATATTCAAACAGACAAAAACCTGGCAGATCCCTTTACGAAGGGACTATCACGTAATGTGATAGATAGTGCATCGAGGGAGATGGGGTTGAGACCCGTGAGCGTTACACCATAGTGGTAACCCAACCTATGTGATCGGAGATCCCGTGAATTAGGACCTGGGAAGAACAAGCTAGTGGTTTAACAGAGGAGAGTTATTTTATAACCCTCTCCGTGGGAAGATGCATAACTCTCACATTCTGTAAGGCAGGTTGGCAATATGCCTTAATGTGTTTCTGTTGGCTATTCGTAGCAAAGGTGCTATCCTACAGAGCGACCTTGAAAGAACACACCTATATGAGTCCGACTGTTAAACGTCGCAGTCTATGAGATTTGGGTGATCTCTAGTAAGCTCATGAAGAGACCAGGGAGTATGACGCATATGCTCCACCCGCGGGGTAGGCTACTGGCAGCCACGTACTGGTTATGACTTTGAGTGAAGTCTATTGGCACCAAACTTGCAATTCAAGGTTCGTCCATTGTTCAAGTTGCTGGTAGATGTAGCTTGAAGCTCTAGGCGGAAGTTCAACTTAACAGTCTCTGCTGAAACACTGGTATATAAACAAGAAACGAGGTTTGGCAAAATCTCTAAATGGGAATTTGAGATCTGGTGGGGGATTGTTAGAATTTGGGCCCATTTGGGCAGCCCAATAAGCAATTCTGAAAATCTCAAATTGGCCCATGTGCATGGCAGAATTTTGGAGGTGCAATGTGGTGCTAAAGTTTAGTCCCACATTGCTAGTTGGAGGAGACAAACACCACCTTATAAGGTGGAGTGTTGTACACTTGGTGTGCTAGTTGAGAACAGAAGGCTCTCTCGCGCACTCCTCCTCCTCCTCCGCCGCCGTCCGTCCGTCTCGTCACGACACGCCGCGGGTTGCGGGAATGAGCGAGCCGAGCCGATGCCTATATTTTTGCTGTTCAGGAAAATCGAGTCGCTAGCGTACGCGTACAGCTTAGCCAGTTCGGGTCGCTCCCGGATCGTGGGCTGCTGCACCGACTCGAACGTGTGCGACGTGGCGGCCCACGTTGTACCCGTTAGGGTTTCCCGAACCGCACTATATATTGCCGTGCACTGCGTGCGCCGTCACACACACCGAACCAATCTAGGTTTTGCCAATCTCGTGCCTTGCGCCGCCACCGTAGTCTACTCCATCCCGTGCGCCGGCGTGCACCGGCAAACGGAAGCACTTGTCCTTGTGATCCTGTACGGGAGAGGGCGAATAAGGTTTTTGGGAAGCGCCCCGCGCGACTGCTTTCAAGTTCTTCATCACGGCTCGACTTCCTGGACGATCTCCGGATCCGCGGGCGACTCGTCTCCAACGTCGTCTTCTTCGAGCTGCTACCGTCGCCGCTCAAGCTGCTGCCGTCGCTGCTCCAACGACTACTTCATCTATAATTGTTCGGTACGTTCGTCACGTTCCGATGGCTGTGTTCGTAGATGTCTTGCTGCTGTTCATGTTAATTAATACGTCTAGTATTTTCGAGATTAACATGTTAGTAGCTCTTGCGTTCATGCTTTATATTCTGGAATTAATCATGGAAATTATGCCTAATATTCCATCAGAAATTTCATCAAACACGTAGCAAGCACACAACAACCAACGAAACGACTACATACAGTACTTTGCTAGATTAGGGGCAGGAAATTCGACGGCCGACTTTGGGAAAGAGGAGCTGCAGGCCTGCAGATCGGAACGACATGTGGAGTCGGTGTACAATGAATCCAAGCCACCGTCGCCGGTGAGAGGAGTAACGCGTCGGGCCTCGGGGGTGAGGGGCTCGCGGAACAGGGGATCAACATTGCAAGGAAGGCTATGCCATCGCCGGTGAGATGAGCATGGAGAGGGGCGTCGACGGAGAGATCTTGTCGCTGGTACGGGGGGAGACCGCCGCCTGGACGCCGGTGGGAGGCCGATGGAGAAGTTGCATGGTGTACTGGGGTGTAGAGTTTCCGTGAATTGGGGACGCGGGATTTGTGTTCTGAGCGAACGGGGAAGTTGCCGGCAGAGTGCACGCAGACGCTAGAGATGGCAGAGTTTTCGTCCGCCAGTTGAAATTGCTAAACGTACTCTTTGCAGGGTTGGTTTATATCTTAACGGTTAGATCTAGTGGGCTTGATCGTCGTGGTAATTGGCCCGTATCGCTCTGTGTACGTTTGCTGGGTGCGCTTAGAGCAGGGCCGGCCCTGATATGTATGGGGCCCGGTGCAAGAGAAAAAAATAGGGCCCTCGCCATGTGCACACTAATAGTTATAGAGCTTTTTTATATCTAAATTCTCTCTAGATTCCAGAATTTCAGTAATCACGTTACAAACACTGTTCTCTCGTCGCTTTTTATAACATACACTTTCAGATAACATTAGCATACAAGCACAAACATACACGCTGCAGAATTAGGACATGAAATTAAAAGTTGAAACAAAAGCACCTCGGATGAAACTTGATGTTGCTCGCTCACTGCGGCCGGCTTGCCCTTGGATATAGTTCCTTGCAGCCAAGTGCCATCGCTTGGTATAGGGAATAAAGACGAAGAATGAATCAAGTCGAATCAGATGAACCAAAATAGACTAACCAAAGGGGGATGTATAGGAGGGGATTCTACCAACTTTTGCGGATAATGGAGGGATTCAACAAATCAAGATCTCCACCTCCATTAATTTCATCAAAACGGGTAGAAATCTTAGGGAGAGTGGCGGCCCATCTTCGGCGTCGTCAGCGTCGGCGTGTATTAGGTAATGGGGAAGAACGAGGAGGCTAAAGAAGACGATGCGACAAGGGAGGCGACCTGGACTGGAATTGTTGCACATCGCTCGGTGATTTTTTTTCGTTAGCTATGGCTGTGTATGTTGTGCGTGCCTAAGCTGGGCTGAGGCCGAAGTCAAAAAAAGCTGGGCTGAGGCCCTGTTGTGACTCGGTTTACTCTAAGCCAATTGGCCTGCTTGTACGTACCTGAGTAAGGGGCCCTAGCAGCGTGGGGCCCTGTGCCACCGCACAGGCCGCACCTGCTCAGGGCCGGCACTGGCTTAGAGAAGAAAATGTTCTCTCTTTTAATAGTAGTAGAGATTTCCATGTGAGTACATCATCGTATTCATACTGACTTTGATTTGGCAAAATTTACATGAGGATCCGTCTTCTACCATAGCAAGTAGATATCACTAGGATAGTGCTAGAATTAGTAGCCCAACCAGATATTTCTCGAGTGGATCCGCTCCAATCTGTCGTATTTAGTTTCGTCTTCCACTTTTAGTTAAACTTTGTCATTTTCCATGCTTGATATTGATGTATTGTCATGCCTTGATGGCCATCTATAGCACAAATGTGTCTATTTGTGCAATTAATATCATTATCTTGTGATGTCAAAGTATATGGCCACGTATTTTGGGGTGACATGCGCTGCGATGCCCCCTCCCTGCAGTTGCGCGGGGGAGGGTTGCTACACTGTACAAGCTCTTGTGCCACATGTCGTTAAACCTTTTGTTAATGTCGGTCTTTTCTCGGTTTCTTCTCCATCATCAAGTACTTCTCATATTTGTTCAGATTTCATCATAAATACGTATCTTATTGCATGGAAATAAATAACCAAGAATTTTTTCAATCTTTGCAATTAATAACAATTACTTAGAGATTAAAAAAAAATCAAATATAATATTTGAATTGTCCGATTTAAATGGGAATAAACATGAGTAGACCAACTAATCACTCTCATGCTCAATATTTGTCAGTGTGAGCACTTCTCATTCTCGAGGCATGGCATTGTACTATGTAGGAAGTTGGTTGAGATCTAGGTCGTTGGTGGCGGCGGCGGTCTCGTTACCCTTTTTGGGTGGGCTCCAAGGACGACCGCACCGGCTGCAAGGTTGTCAGTGTACATGAAAACATCATGGGATGGGTGGTGGCTTCCAGTGCTTACATCTCCCTCCGGGTTGCCCTCATGGTGGGGAGAAAGGCCACCAATAAAGGCAATGAGGTGGCATTACTCGCCGCGGGGGACTTGATCAAGGCTGAGGTAGAGATATGGACTCGAGGCTAGGGTGCAGCCAAGTAAGCAGGTGGTCTCGGTAGGAGAGCGATATTGTAGCGTTCCAGCTGAGTCGGCGATGAAATCCACATATCTAAAATGTAATCCATGCCGAGGAGTGGCGGTGTTGACACCGCGGATGATCTTGATAGACGTTTTCGAGGATCTTGTAGACCTAAACGCGTTGGGTCCCATGATGGGTGCCAACTTTCGAGGTATTAAACCGATAATAGAGAGGAGGGGTGATGCATCTAGAGGATCCCGATGATAAGACAAAGGACACATAAGTTTACAGGTTCAAGCCTCGAAAATAGGCATCCGGTAAGACCCTACTCCTATTTATGTTTGTTTGTACTCCTTGTGCTCACACTTGGGAGGGGGTCTGCAGATTGCTACAGTGGTGGTATATGATGAGGGTTGAACACTAGAGATTCTGATACGACTCTGTAGGTCTCCTTCCCCCCTATACAAAGTTTGTGGATCTTTGTGTTGGGTCACCCTCGAGGCGTCATTGCTTGTTGTTGATGCAACCTCTACTATGGTTGGTAAGTTGGTGCTTGTCCCGGGTGAAGTCGAAGTTGTTAGATCAAGATCAATGGGTGATGACGATGACGATGTTGGACATCACCAATGATATAGTCTTGCATTTTTTTTGCGTTGTGATCGATCATGTTTGGTTTCCCATGGTAGGGTGTCATGTCCCATGACAAGTGGGAAGGGTGTTGTGATCTTGATTTTCGTCTAGTTTTACTTTTTTTAATTAATTTAAAAGGAAAATCTTTGCCTTGTCTTTCCTTTAAAAAATAATACTCCCATGACAAAATAGAGAATGGCTCACTAGCTTAGCAAAGGTTATGCGCAACCTGGTTCGAATTTCTGCTACAAGCAAGAATAGTACAGGAGGCAAACCATGTATGCAATTTAATTTTGAACCTTCATGTCTTCGATCATGTGTGCTGTGCCAAGAAGTCAAGACGCTCAACATCACTCATCACTCTTGGTAATTTTTTAGCACACGAGGACGAAGGTTTTTTCATTTCATTTAATTCAAAGTTTCATTTGTCGACTTAGGATTAGATTGGCGAGTGAATGCAAGTTTGTGGAGTACTTTTTTTTCAAAGAATAAATAATCTTTTCCGGGAGTGGAATAACCATGACAGTGCCATTGCTTGTTCAGGAGCGCGTGCACACAAATACACAATCCGCACGATCGATGACGTGACGGAAGACATAGCCTTCAATTCTGCACGAATGAAACGCATGTGAAATGTTTCTGAAAGTTTGGAGCTGGCGCCTCAATCCAAACACTCAATCCGTATCATTATCTTCATGACATCCAACATTGAATTCAACACGTGGAGTTCAAACATTTTCTATGGACAAACCATTCAAATATAACTCAATGCAAATATTAGTCTATAGGGATTGTCATAAATTAAAACATGGGGCACCATACACTTTCACATGGTTCTTAGATTGCTCTACCGCAAGCGGCCATGTCCCCGACGGTATTGCTGCCACCGACTCCATGAGGTCGCCGATGAGCAGCAGTGAATATGAAGGAATGGGTTGCAATTTTGTTTCTGCAAAGAACGAGGATTTGTTTGTAATTTAACTTTTATGGGGTTCCCCATGAAACTGTGTACTCATCGCCTCTAAATTTAATACAGTTTCCATGCCTTTCAGGCCTTTCTCTGTTAAATGATTAGTAAATCGCAACCTAGACGTGAATAATCCACAAGTATGTACCAAAGAACTTGACTCAACTTTACAACTAACAAGACAAGACAAAAAAAACTTTCAACATGTTAAGTAAATTCAAGACCAAATTATCACAATGTACAATTTATATTACTCACAACATTTCTTTGCCGATTCTCCCTCAGTTAGAATCAAATAGCATTGATCAGTCCGTCCTTCTCTAGCCTCTATGACATCAATGGTATTTATAATGTTTCTACTCAATGTACTAGGTCCTAATCCCCTCAAGATTCTAGTGATTCAAAGTTTGAAGCGGTATGATGGTAGCAAATAAACTTGCATTCAGTATTACATATTCATAACAAAAAGCCATACGTTTGTCGACAAAATCAGTGGAGAACTATAATTTACAGTCTATCACAATTTGAGTGAGAAGACAATCATACTCTAAAGCTAAGTTAGGTGTGTCTCACGGATGATTAAATTGATGAAAATGCAAACATCGTCGATTTCTTCTCATATTTATACTAGACTTATATAGTTATATAATTTTTTTATCATACTCAAGTATTAGCAAGTATATAAATTTTGTATTTAGTTGCATTGTTAACCCCACAACAATATTGCTATAACATTAATTATTATGATCTTATATAGTACTTTTGTGTAAAGCTAAATTGTAGTTTTTCAAATATAAGTTACATTAAGTATTTTGATTTCCATGACACTTATCCTTAACAAAATATTGAAACACCTTAATGCGTAAAACATAAAAAAGGATGACATCTCACACTTCCTTGAATTGATATTTGATAATTGAAAGGATATATAGTGTATACTTAAAGTAATGCGTGTGTTCTTATCTGATTTTTCATTCTAAAATATTTTGGTAGAGCTTTCCAAAGCATACAATGTAAAAATATCTTAATAGTGGTTAGTACAATATGATTAGGTCAATTGTGTCCGAGAGATTAATACTGGAGTCATTAATAAGCTAATTTGATGATTCATTCTTTTTAGAATTGCATCGCGCATAGTAATCATCAACGAACATAAAAATAATATGGATTCGACTACTTTCGAATACATAAATTTGATTATGGCATATGACCGCCGCATTGTGTTTTATATCATAGCTCGGTTTATGCAAGTGCTTCTCCGATTTTCTCAATACATAATTGTGCACAATATTAAACATGAAAATATTTCTAACATATCTTTTAGTATAACCCAAGGGCGTCCATTGGAGATAGACTACCAGCCAAACTAAACATGCCACGACCGATCAGATTTGTTTTCTATGTGGTACACGCTAATTGTCAGATGGTGTGGAATTTCTTCCGTCGACTATATATCATTTTAGTCAAACGTCATTTAGACGCGGTAGACTATAATAATATAGAGCTACTACTCTCTCCGTTACAAAATATAAGACTTTCTAAACTTTCTGACTTTGTCCTGATTCGTATGTATGTAGACATGTTTTAGTATGTTGATTCACTCATTTAGTAATGAATCAGAACAAACTCAGAAAGGCTAGAAATTCTTATATTTAGGAACAGAGGGAAGTGTTCTGGAGAATCGTGCATGATGGAGTTCCCGCAGATTAATTGGATGACTAATTACGTATGTCTGAGTCTAGCGCAATCAAAGCCACCTATCTTTACTATTAAATAGGAGTTGGTCGTTCGTGTAACCGAGCGAACCATCTCTCCCTCGCTGACATGTCTCGCCTGTCCCTCGCTCCGTGGTCTGCCGAACCCCTCCTTCCACGATCAGCCAGATGGGCCTAGAAACAAAGCCCATCAAACGTAGCGATATTTTTGTCCGTGACTCGCGTGCCTTTCCTTCTGGTTCGTACCTCGTTCCGTCCCACGCAAGGGCGGCTCGACACGAAACCCTCCCAGCTCCGCTCTGGCCGGCGCATGGCCACAAGGGAAGAAACCACACAACCGATTGGTCGAGAAGAAGATGCAGCGCAAGGACGGACTACTCGCCGGCAAGCGCACGACGACGTCGCTGGTGCCTGAGTATTCTGTTGCCTTGCCGTTCATGGAGGCGGCGGCCGATGCAGTCGTGTAGGAGAGGAACATGCAGGGCTATTCGAGGGTTGCGCCGGCCTCGCCCCCTGCGACCTCGGCCACTACGACCTCGTCGGCAGGTATGACCTTCCGTATTGGATCTCGATGTGAGATTGATAATGAGGGTAGGCGCACGGGTTAGCTTTGCGTGTCCTTTTCAGATGTGCTTATCCACATGATTTGCAGCAATGGTACCCTTTTCTGCCATCCGTGCATTGTAGCTGGCGTTGGGAGCACTCATCTCTTTAGGCTGCTGGTTCTGCTCACGTTTGTTCTCTGATTTCAAGATAGAATACAATTTTTTGAAGTACAACAAAAGAAATAACCTACTGTATTACTGATTCATGTAGCGAAGCAGTATTCAGTTTTTCCCCGAAAATGTTTTGACGACAGCAGATTTTGCATTAGTACATCTAGATAAACACTATGAAATAATAAGTGGTATATAATGTGTTTGACGTGAGATCAAAATCCATAGAAGATTAGTATCAATGAATTTATGTGAAGAAATATAATTAATGAGTATATAATTTATTTTATTTTGAAAAAACTATGCTGCGGGTAGTTTCACTACCATTGGATATTATACAATTTTATTTGCTTAGTGGTTTGATTTTGTTCTGGCCTCCAGTTGCCAAGGCTTTGTCCACACTAGACATTTGCATTACCGTGTGCCTCCGCAAGGCATTGGCGGGCATGATTTCTCCAAGACTCCAAGTGTAATCAGCTTGTCCCTTACTTTCAGATATCGTCATGAAGTTATCGTACAAGTTCCAAACATGATTAACTGATGGAAGAACAGAAAAAACTCGACGTTGCTCATGATCTTCGAGAGGGAAATCACCGAATATTCATTAGTGCAAGGCTACTGGTTTGCATAAACAACATCTACGTCTGATGATTGTAGGAGGTCATTGAAAAATATGGAGTTTTCCTTTTCTGCTACGAGATTATATTTTGCAAATTCATGACTGTGGTGATACCACATCAAACAAATGGTGAGCTTTACGAATTTTCATAAGGTTTTATCAGATTGGTTGTTGCACTGAACTGTGACTGTTGTTTAATCATGTTTTATTGTTTTGGTAGATTTGCAGAGGGGCTGTTCCAACCTAAACATGACAATCAACATGCGAAGTGGGTGGAGGCAAAAGTCAACTTGGTATGGCAATTGATCAGATGGCACAAACTAAGCACGGTAATGGAGGTCGATCACCGGTCAATTGCAGTTTCATTTGTGAGTGCAGCCTTTTAGAGTGTTTCATACCTCCTTAATGGATTAGTAACATCGTTGCCTGGTTTCTTGAAAGTTTCGTAGATCCTTGATGGATTAGCAGCGTTGATGCCTGATTTTCTTGAAAGAAAAATGTGTAACTGCAGTCCATGACAATGAAGTAGCCTTGAAAGGTGAATAGCTATGTGCTTGCATGCTTCTATATTGTTTCTTGCTTTTGCATGCATCGGCTTCTATATTTGGTTGGGGGAAAGTCACATTCCTTCTCGTATGCAGTTCTTGACCCTACTTTTTTACTGCATAGAACACAACTGAATTGTCATTTTTCACAAATCTCTCTTACACTATCTATATTAGGGTGATGCACTAGAAGAGTAGGAGAGATGGGAAGGTAGGGAAGAGACAGATTGTGTTCTTACGGGGATAAGTCCAAAGGAGACAATACTTGCACTTGGGATCTTGGTGCTCTGAAACTAGCATCATACACCCCGTAGCAACGCACGGGCATTCAACTAGTAGGTATTGCAAGGCAGTAGTGGCAGTGTTTGGAGAGACATATCTGATAGCATCAAATGCAGCAAACATAACTTGTCTCTTCGCCAAGCAAGAGGATTTTAGGGATGCTTGAGAGCATCGATTGCATGCATTGGAATCTGAAGAACTGCTCATTCACTTGGCAGGGGATGTATAGGTTAGGACATCAAGGAGCGTGCAGTGTGATACCTGAGGCCGTGGCATATTATGATCTTTGGATTTGGCATGCATTTTCGGCATGGCCGGTGTTCACAATGTTATTAATGTGCCCCACCGCTCTTTCTCAAACTTTCTCAAGGCCAAGCTCCGGAGTGTAAGTATGTGATCAATGGCCATGAGTATGACAAGGGGTACTACCTTACAGATGTCATCTATCCAAATTGGTCAACATTTGTGAAGACTATTCGTAACCCTGTTGATGATGGAAATAGCCATTTTGCAAAGAAGTAAGAGTCAGTCCGAAAAGATGTGGAGCGAGCATTTGGTGTGCTCCAGGCAAGGTTTGCCGTTGTCCAGTACCCTTGTCTATCTTGGTCGCTAAATCAAATATGTGAGATCATAAATGCTTGTGTTATCATGCACACCATGATTATCGAGAGTGTGCGAGATACGAGAAGGTCATTGATCAACATGGCGTTTGATTACCAGGGCCCATGGCCAAGCCACAGCCGGGCGTGCCGGCCGAGTTTTCTGATTTTCTTGCCATGCTTTGACAAATTCGTGATGAAACAACGCACAAGCAACTACAAAATGATCTCGTGGCGCACTTGTGGGTGGTCAAAACAACCAACATAGTTCAAGCAGGGCTGGTTTGATTTCCATGTGTTATTTTGAGTAACTTGAAGAATTTAAATTTCAATTGCTGTAATAAACTATACATTTGCTGTGTTTTATTGAACTTTGCAACTTTTTTTTTTTAGAATTTAGATAGAATGATTAAAAGTTGATTGAGTCAGACGTTTGGGGGCGCCGCTGGGGGCAGCACCTTCATTGTGACAGACACATGTCTGGCATCCCCAAAGAGGACACAATTAGGGGTGTCAGACACAAATTCGTAGGTGAAGGAATCAGCCTTAGGCACAATGACGTGGGTGTCAGACACAACTACTCCCCATTGACGGCTCCCTCTCCAGATGCTCTTAGGCGTGGGTGAAGGAATCAGCCTTTTTTTTGATCTAACGCACCCTCATCCGTAGGTTAATAGTACTCCCTAGATACATCCACTTTTTGTCAAACTTGAGACACTTATTTTTGGACGGAGGGAGTAGTTGGTTGTTGTTACTTTAATATTCAGGTAGTAGAACAAGCACATACAAATGTAAACAATGGTGAGAAGAATGGATATTCATTTTTCCTGAATGACTATAAAATTGAAGGCTCAAATACATTCACTATAATTCTATCTCTGCTTCTTTGGCCAGTTCCCCGGTTTGAAGAAACAAATTCACTGAAAGACATTTGTCATTTTCTTAGTGTTTGAATGAATAATCTTTTGGTAAGAGCGACCGTTACACAAAACTGCGTTGCCACTGCTTGTTCCCGCGAGGTCGTACACGAGCAGGACGGAGCGAAACTGGAGAATTCGCAAAAAAGAGAAGGAAACGCAGAAACACCGCGCTCTCACAGCACAGCCCGAAAAGCGATCTGGCGCCTCCCGAAACGAAACTGGAGACCCATATCCCGCCAACCTACTACGCAGAGTCTTCAGCCACGTCATCGATCCGCGGCACCATCCCACGGATCGCCATCTCATTCATCCATTCCGTCCGCATCGAACGGCAGGCACCAGCCTCCACCCACCTATCGCCCCCTATTTAAACCCATCCCCACCTTCCCCCAAACCACCACCACCACCGCTCCACCAAATCCACTCGCCCGCAGCAGCAGCTCGAAGCAAAGGCAGTTCGTCAGCCATGTCAGGCCGCGGCAAGGGAGACAAGGGGCTGGGCAAGGGTGGCGCCAAGCGCCACCGGAAGGTGCTGCGCGACAACATCCAGGGCATCACCAAGCCGGCCATCCGTCGCCTCGCCCGCCGTGGCGGCGTCAAGCGCATCTCCGGGCTCATCTACGAGGAGACCCGCGGCGTGCTCAAGATCTTCCTCGAGAACGTCATCCGCGACGCCGTCACCTACACCGAGCACGCCCGCCGCAAGACCGTCACCGCCATGGACGTCGTCTACGCCCTCAAGCGCCAGGGACGCACCCTCTACGGCTTCGGCGGCTAGATGCCTTGTTCTTCGTCCGTTCTCAACCTGCTGGAGATTCCTCGCCGTCGACAACCGTTTCCCTTTCTGAATGTTACTAGTTCAGTAGCTGTAGTCGGAACATTGTTGTTCGTAGTTCAGAGTTCACCATGTGTCCTTGCTAGTTTGTAGCTCCGTATGAGCCCAGATCTGGAATCGAATATATTATCTTCCCGTGCAATGATTCGTGTCCAATCTTCGAAGATTTGCATTTGCATCGCAATCTGAATTTGTAACCGTGTTTCTGAATCTGAATGTGTTGTTCAGCCTCCCAATCAAATTTTTTTTTGGCTAGAAGCTGGGCTCAAATAGAAGAGGCCCATCGAGCTCTAAAAGTATCCAAGCCCACGGGCCCAACACGCAACCGCATATCGTTCCGTCTCCGGCACGCAGTCGTCGTCTCCGACGAACTCGGTACGACGCCCACCCAAACCAAACCGCAACGCAAAGCATTTGTGACGCACCTACCCAACCAAAAAATTCCTCTCCGCATCTTCCTCTCCTCGCTTTCTGCATCATCCCTTCCACCCCGCAAAAATTCCTTCGGCTTTCACCACGCGAATCTCCTCTGAATCCTGTTCGCTCGATTGCTCCGTGAATCCGTTGACCCGATTTTCCTCTCCGTGGTTTTGGCCTTTTCGCCGTCGATTCTCCTCTCCTCGCCGTCTCTGGTTTAAATCGAGTCGCGCGGTAGGGTGGTTTGATCCGGTGGCTAGGGTTTGAGCTCGGGGACGATGGGGAGCCACGGCGCTGGGCCGGCCGCTGGATCCGACGCCACGGGCGCCGAGGTATGTGACGTCACCCGCCTGGTTTTGATTCCTGCTAAGCTGGTTGGTTTGATTCAGAAATTATGGGCGGCTGGATTGATTCCTGCCAAGCTGCGTGTATTTGCCTGCTTCTGTTTGTTTGTTTGTTCTGGGTCCGGTGTAGCTGGGAGCAACCCATTCGTAAGTTATGGTAATCGCTGCAGTTGTAGGAGATTTAGCTTTGCTATGATATGCTGTGGGAATTAGTGTTGTATGTGCGTAAGATATACCTGAGCTAAGTCGATAATGTGGTTAGGAAAGCGTAATTTTAGCTGATTGAGTAATTCATGCAAGGTTGTCTTGTTTCAATTTCGTGCAAGTTTTCTCTATAAGAGGTGGTGGTAATACTCAATAGGCCTTTCTGTAGTATAGTGTGTACAAGCAGATTATTCTAGTGTTGACAAATCTCACCAATGTTGCAATACATACCCAAAACATTTTCTAACCCCCTTTGTGTATTTGGTCTTTGTAATTTAGTCATTGTGCATATTAGAATCTATCTGAACGACGAGGATTCCTTTGCTAATGTCAGGTCAGCGGCATGGGCCAGACAAACCAACCTGCTTATCTGCCTTCAGCTTCTGGGGATCATCCGTGGTCCTCTTCAACTGGGGCAGCAGCAGCTTCATGGAACTATCCAGCGGACAGTCAGAAGCAAGATGCAGTGTACTATGACCCACAAAGAGATGTATCAGTTCCAGGATATAATCATAACGTGACAAGCAGTGCGGCTCCTCCTGTTCAGTCAACTATGAGCTTGGCAAATGCAAGTCATTCTCATGTGCCTTACTCAAGTTCACTTCAACAGGGCTACAATCCTGCAGAATATGCAAATTATTACTATAATAACTACCCACAGCCACAAGCTACCAACAATGGTTCTGCACAGCAAGCAGGAGCAAATCAACATTCAGGTGCAGCTTACCAGCCTCTTACTTCATTTCAGCATTCTGGGTCTTACGTTGATCCTACAAGTAACACATATTACAATGCTGGTGGTCACCAGACTGCGCCAGGATATGCAACCAGCAACTATTATTATCAGAACGGCTCACAGAATGATGGAAGCTCAGGAAATAATTATGCTCAGTCATACCAGAACTACCCAACCTCTGATACTAATGCAGTCCAAAGTTCAAGTACAGTGCCTGCCAATTCTTTCTCATATCAGCCACAATACAACCAGTGGCCATACTATTACAATCCCTCTGCGCCAAGTCCTGCTGTCAATCCAGTTTCTGGGAGCAGTAACATAGATAACAGAGTTGTTAACACCACTTCTGGTTACTCTTATCCTAGCATCGAGCCACCTCCACCGGGTACTACATCATGGAATAGTAATTCAGGTGCTTCTGTTGCACCTCCTGTGCAGGTATGTTGCTTCCTCTCACTGCAAATTGTTTGTTCCTGTGCATAGCTTTTTCCATTGGACTCTGGACAATTATGTCTCATAAGTTTTAGTCTGTGTAGCCATGATGGTTATTGTGAACAATAGTTTTTCACAGCTAGTCTGTCTAGCCATATTTGTTATTCTAGAATCTAGACAATGATTCTCATAAGTTTAGTTTGTCTCGCTATGTTCCCTATTCTGGAAAAAAATAAAATGGCTGCAGCATTTGTAGTGGGACTTCAGCAATGCCCCTTCAATGTTGGAATAAAATGCCGCTTCCTTCTTAGGGGTTTGTTGCTCATAAGTCTTTAGGGGCCTTTTGCGTGCTATTTTTCTACCCCCTTGAAGTGCAAGTTAATAAATCTAGCATGAAATGTGCATTGTAGCATATTATCCACAATTTTATCATGGGAAGAGAATCACATTTCACCTAAGTTATACTACTGTGCAGGCTCCAAGCGTTCAAGAACCTCAAAATCAATATGTCCAACGTGTACAAGGAACTCCAGCGTTGCAAAACCAGTATGCTTATCCAGCACCAAGTTTTCCAGTGTCTCAAAACTATTACACAAACCAGGCACCAGCATACCCACAGAACAATATGAATGTGAATCAAGTACCTGTGAACAACCATGGTGATCAACAGAAGAGTGTAGGTTCAAAAGGTTTAAGTCAAATATTTCCACATTCAACCATGTTTCTGATGAATCTTAAGCCAATTTTGCAGGGTTCTTTGAAAACATATTCTTTTAGTGAAAACAAAATACAGATTCCAACGATTCCTCGAATTGCTCCAGGTTTCTCTATGGTAATACCAAAGAGTGAGAAGGATTTGGCAAAGAAACCTGCCTATGTTAGTGTTTCTGTGCCGAAGAACGATGCCAAAGCAGTTCAACATTGTCCAGATGCTGTAAATTTCTCATCTGCTTTTAATCATTGTTGTTAGCACCTGAAATATGCTTTTTTAATGACGGTTATAAGTTATTGGCATATGAAGGCTGAAAGTACATCTTAATCAATTAGTTCCAGTTGTCGTAATTACATTTGTTCACTGCCATGGAAGTGCATTTGTTCATAATTTCTAAAACTTGGATAACAAAAGAATGATGTAAATCCTATGTTTACAATTCCAGAATCGGGGTATATGTAGTATATTGTGGTATTTGCATATTCACCATCCATTTTTCTTGTCATCTTTAGAGATCCATCCCTTTTTCGCTCCGTAATTATGGTACGAGGAATCTCAGCCGTTGTAAGAATGAGGCCCAGAAAGCTGCCTGCCAAAGTATAATACAACAGGTGAAATTTCTTTTTGTTGGCTTTTGTTAGTTGCCACCATTTGTAAAAAATGCCATCATCTGTTGGTGTCAGTCATATGGATGGGTTAGCTTATCTACCTTCATGCCTGTGAAAAAACGATGTCCTACTCAAGATGATGCTATAAAATTAGGAGCTTATTTTTCCTATGTGGCAACAAAAAATAGTTTTAGTTTGCTAAACACATCCAATAACTTGCATTTAAATGCCACAAAACAATAACAGAGTTGATGTGTATCCACTATATGTTGTGATATATGGATAATTATACCTGATTTTATCTGAAATTGAAGTCGCTTCAGTTTTTGGGCATCCGATAGGAGCCCCCGTTTCATTTAAATTTGTTCCTTTCTTGATTCTTTTGTTTTGCTATATTGTTTGATAGTTTATTTATTTTTCGATCATTTTGGTTGTATTAGTTTTTTTCTTTCTTGTGTTTATTTTCAGATCACAAGCAAAGCTCTTAGCGATGGAACCCTTCTTACGACGAACTGGGACACTGAACCGCTGTTTCCTTTGCCAGAGAATCTTTTGACCATGACTGAAACAAGGTCAGTGCTTCTCTTATACCCTCACCTCCTGCCAAAAAACAAACAGACAGAATCTGCAAGGTGACAATGCAGTGTTGTTGAGACATACATACATAAGCTAATGCAATTTGTGGTCTGTCACTTTGGATTTTTATTACAATGCAGTGTATTGAATACCTCTATAATGATTGCATTTTTTCTCGAGAAATGATTGCATTTTTCAGATGACGCTATTTCAACATATTTGTATCTTGGACTGACACTCTAAAAAAGTGCCACAAACTAAGCAAATATCAGAATATGTCAATTATCAGATATAATGATCACCAGATGAGCTTCAACACTTATTATAAATTTCTAACACCGTTAATGCTAGCAATAATTATAGAATGGAGCGGTACCCCACATGATTAATATATTGGCTGCATAATTTAGTTGCTTGGGAAACAGTGATCCATCTAATTTGATGCCACATACATCCATTAGGTTCATCATTTACGTGTTGTAAACTTGTACTTAGGGTTCCTTCACTGTACTCGAGAAAATTAGGCCTTCTTGATGTTTCTGTGTTTTGCAGAATCGTAGAATTCTGATAACTGTTAATGTTGTACTGTTTTTTGTCCTGTACAGCAGTGCAAACAATTCAAGTCCCTTGTCAAAATCTACCCCTAGAAAACGCCTGAAAAGCAGGTGGGAGCCTGTGCCGGAGGAAAAGGTTACTGATAAGGTGGAGCCACTAGCAAAAACATTGATGAATGGTAATGCCCACAATAATTGGGAAGCCAAAAATAGAACGGTGAGAACTGGCATGTTGCTGTTAAAATCTTGTCTTCAAGCAGTCAACATACAGGATGTACTTCTTTTTTAACAATAGGATTAGGATGGACTCATGCACTGTTAGCATATTGATATATGCAATAATACATGCTTATATTTGTTTGCTTTAGTAAGCTCTCTCTGAAGTATTTAACTTGTTATGCAGGGTAACAATTGGAATGTTGGGAAGTTTGTCCAGTCTGCACATACACCCTTAAACAAAATCACCCAGAGGCCTTCCAAGAAGCAAAGGATGGGTAGTTACTCAAGTGTGGTACAAAATGGAAACACTTCAAGTGATAGTGATAAGGAGCAGGATTTGACCAAATATTACGCCAGTGCATCTCAATTAGCAAATTCACCGGAGGAAAAGAAACGCAGGGAGCATAGATCTAAGCGCTTTGAGAAGAGTAAGGATTCATCATCAAAAACAAGGAATTCTGCAGTGAATAAAGATGCCATGGCTTATGCACATACAAGAAGACATATTTCAGCACTTGCTACTAGAAGTTCTGAGAATGGCAGCAGCTTGGCTGTGGAGGATCTGGATTGGGATGCACTGACAGTCAAGGGAACATGTCAGGAAATTGAGAAGCGATACCTACGCCTCACATCAGCACCTGATCCTTCCACGGTAATAGCATCCTCCAATTGTCCTTGACTTTTAAGTTGAAAGACATTGATATCACTTTCTAGCTGGTAGATTCTTCCTACTGT
The DNA here is from genome assembly GCA_947311845.1 of Poa pratensis. Taxonomy (NCBI): domain Eukaryota; kingdom Viridiplantae; phylum Streptophyta; class Magnoliopsida; order Poales; family Poaceae; genus Poa; species Poa pratensis. The sequence goes on from CAMZMU010000037.1 coordinate 22,621,152, forward strand.
TTGGCTGCCTATTCTGTGAAATTCTGAATACGCTCTTTGCAGGTAAGACCAGAACCTGTCTTAGAGAAGGCGCTTTCCATGGTTGAAGCATCTCAAAAGAATTATCTTTTCAAGTGTGACCAACTGAAATCTATTCGTCAAGATCTTACGGTTCAGAGAATCCAGAATGAACTGACTGTGAAGGTAGTCTTAATTCTTGAGCATCCAGTTGTGTGGAACTGTGGATCGCATTGTACCAGTAATTTGAGAAATGCACGTCTATGTGTCTATTTAGTTGCTAGACAAGATACCATACTTGATATATTAGTTATACTACTCCTGCAGTCTACCAAAAAAAAAAAGCTGTTAATGTTGTGCGTTAGGAAATAAGTTCAGCAATGCACACTGTTTTGTAACCTTCAGGTTTCTTATTTCAGGTTTACGAAACTCATGCGCGTTTAGCATTGCAAGCTGGCGATCTACCTGAATTTAACCAGGTATGCTTTTCTCGTCTCTGATCTAAATCTCTTGAAATATCAAATAATTGTACACATGTTTTGTTCGCTAGCCATTGCATTTTCGCATCGTGATAAATGAAAGTTGCAAGAAGGGTTTTGTCTTCCTATTAGTACCAATCAGAAGTTTGGTTACACTTTCTAGTTATCAGGTTGTCTAGTGATTGCTTTACTATATAAAAATAAGATCCCTTTTGTGGTAATGCTAGTGGTTCAGGAATATTGATTGGCAATGGAACTTGTTGCTGTGGTTTTATAACGTTCATATTTGTAATTCAACTTCTGCATGAGTGTCATAATTCAAACTATTTCTGCTTGCAACTTTTTTTTCAGTGCCAGTCACAACTGAAGAGGCTATATAGAGAGGGAAACAAGGGTTGTTATTTTGAATTCTCTGCGTATAATTTGCTCTGCGTTATGCTACACTCTAATAACAAACGGGATCTGCTGTCATCAATGGCAAGGTATAATTTTGTAAGCAGTTAGCATGGAAATCTATTTTAGTTCCTAAGTGGACTACATTTGATATATTTGTTGTTTTCAGCTTATCGAAAGAAGCCAAACAAGATGGAGCTGTCAAGCATGCCCTCTCAGTACATTCTGCTGTTTCATCTGGCAATTATGTTATATTTTTCAAATTATACAAGCAAGGCCCCAACTTGAACTCTTGCCTCATGGGTAAAGGACAATTTTACAACTTTCCATGTCAATTCAATGCACCTCTCTTTCTGTTAGAGGTTTTGATGTATGTTGCTCTTCTCTTTGACAGATCTATATGTGGAGAAGATGCGTTTCGAGGCTATTAAATGCGTCTCTAGATCTTATCGTCCGACTGTACCAGTGGGGTATGTTGCACGAATTTTGGGATTCTTACTTGATGGGGATGACCGATCGGAAGAATGTGAAATGTGGTTAAAAGCACATGGTGCTATTCTTTCAGGAGATAACAGTGGGGAATTGCAGATAGATACGAAGGTAATGATCTCTTTCCCTCTCTTTTCATCTCTTCCTCTCTTTCTCTCTGGACAATGTAATACACATCAGTATGAATGCAAACAGTTTTTTCGTGGCTTATTTGGTAGTTAAATCTCGTTCAGTGTTTCATGCCTGTGCCCAGTTGGATGGGTTATGGTTTTTGAATGGTAGTCCCAGGTGGGAAGGTTTAGTTGAAATTCTTCACCAAGGCGGCAAGGCCCACGTGCTGCTTGAGTTACCTCAATGCTTATTTTTCACAGCTGCAACCGAAGATCTGTTTTATTTCGGCTATGCAAACTTGGACCATTGTCTTGTCGAAGTGCACAGAGATTAACAAACTGATTACAGAACATGAGAACAAAGTACTTCATAGTGTTATGCTAAAATGTGCTATTTAACCTGTCAATATGGAATAATATATATGCTCTAGCAAATGGAAACTATTGGAGTTGATCCATTCTGATGTTCTAATCCGGCAATAAATTGCATTGCACTGCACTGCTTCACAGGCTTCTGCTGGTACGCTTTACATGGCGGAGCCAGAGAATGCGGTTGCACATGGTGATGCATCACTTGCAGTCAACGACTTCTTTGCGCGGACATCGTAAAAGTTGTGATGGCGGTATACACTCGTCGGCCTGCTGTTGCCTATGGATGTATTGCACATCTTCAGATAAAAAGGATGCTGTTATGTGCAATGGGAAGCTCAAGAATGCATATGGGGCTAGGAGGTTGGAGCAAGGATAGGATGCCCGGCTGGACTATGGTCTGCGCACTCCATGGCTGCAGTTCCACTCCAGTGAGCTGCCGGAACACAAATTCGGAGCATTACCCAACATTAGCTGGGGCTACCCGTGGACAGACACAGTATCTGCCAGGCCTCTCTCGTGAGGGAAATGTTAGAAACCACATTTTATCTGTACAAGTTTGAGAGTGACTGTAATACATGTATTTGTATCAAGCAATTTATACACTAGATGGTAGGGGAAAAAGTTACAGAGACAAGAAAAGTTCAGAAATTTATTTGTAACTAGTTAGTGGGCACGTGCAACGCACGTCGCAGTTAATTTATGCGAAATTATTTGAATGCACGTGAGTATAAAGTAGAGTATATATTGTTGCAAAAATATTACAATTCAAGCATGAGCCAAAAACGATAATCACATTCAAATTCTAAAGACTTCCTATTTAACATGACACCATAAAGGCTTTCGCGACGTTTCTCTGCTCCCCCTCTGCTCCGCGTTTTGAGAGTCGTCTTCCTCCATCTTTCTTCCTCGCCGGCTCGCTCCCCGCTCTCCTCCGATGGCGTCGCCGCTCGGTGTAGACGAGGATGCGCAGCTAGGCTTGTAGATACTAGCTTTAGGTTGTTGTTTTGTTGTTTCTTGCCCTTCGTGGAGCTTGGCGCTATGCCGTTCCTCCCTCCCCGAAGGCCTAAAGCTCGTGTGCCATGGCGCGGCGCCGAGCTAGTCGTGGTGGTTCCTCCGGTCATGCCTCCATGGTGGGGGATGAGTGGTGGTGGCGGATCTGCGACGGCCTTCTTCAATAAGCGTCGGGATGGCCAGATCTGGATCCAGCGAAGTGGTGCATCGGCGATCTCTCTGGCTGGCTGTGGAGGCCAGAGGAAGAGATGGAGCGGTGCGCATGGAGTTCAATCCGATCTTGCCATCGGGGAGTGGCTGTGGGAGTGCACGGGCCACTCCTTGCAGTGTGCGGAGTTCTTGTTGCTGCGGTTTGTGCTCTGGAGGTCAGAGACTGTGACCGGAGTCGATGATGCTTCGCCGTCCTCTGCAATAATGTCCGATAAACTCTGCAGATTCAATGGCCAAGGTATGAGTTCGGATTCCTCTCTTGTTTCTCGCCGTGGTGGCGAGACAGATGGTGAATTCTGTTCTCCTGCTGTCTGGCTATTGGCTCTGCGCCAGGGGTGCTCGGAAGAAGCTCTTGGGAGGTCATCCATGGCAGCACGCAGTTGGCTGTCATCTCAGTCGGTCGAACGGCAACCCCTCCGTCCCTTCTTCGTCAGCGACGGCTTTTTCCGGCAGGCGATGCAAGGTGGCTCTGGTGTAGTTGGCTCCCGGCGTCTCGTCCCAAGTGGTTCGTCCCTGGCGGCGAGGCGTTTGACTGCGCCATCCTCGACAGCTCGGTGGAGAAGGAGCTGGACCTGATCGCTTTTCCTTTTTATTCTGAGGTCCCTAGTGCAAAAAGTTTGGCCTATGTTGTAATTTACTTTTCTCTGTTGGGCTTATTTGTAAAATGTAATCCACCACTGAGCAATGGAAGCTTCTAGGCCCTCTTGGGCCTACCCCTGTTCAAAAAAAAAAAAAAAAAAATTAACATGACACCCTTCCGACATAGATAAATATATGAAAAACCCTTCAAACTTCTGTATTCCATCTGGGTATTTGTTTCTTTTTTTTTTTGAGAACACAGTACAACACAGACGCTCACAAATACGCACATACACTCACCCCTATGAACGCACGCACGCACACCCTACCCCTATGAGCACCTCTGAAGGACTGAGCCGGCAGATCTTGAGGTTGACGAAGTCACCACAGGCGCCTCGCTGTTGACGGGCACGTCACCTACCACTGAAAGAATAGCGCCGGATAATCCTGGAATAAATCCAGGTAAATGCAAACGCCCATGCCAAGTCTAGGACTTGAACCTGGGTGGGCTGGTTCCACCACAGGGAACCCAACCATCAGAGCCAAGCTCCGTTTGCCATCTGGGTATTTGTTTCATTCAAATTCCTCCAGTAAACTAATTGTATTGAAATATATATGGCTTGTGAAAGATGAACAGATGATTCTTATATGAGCTCGTGTCTATCAATTCCTAACGCATCACCTTCCTGATATTGACTTGGTACCTATTAGCATTTTCCTATTCCTATGCTTAATCAATCCAAATCAGTACGTACATGTTTTGACATCTATAATCATGTAATATTGATCTTCTCACCAATTTAGAAAAAAAGCATTTACCCATCTTATTGAAAGATGCACCGATATCTACATCACACATCGAAATTATCAAATGAGGTAATGACAATCTGTTTTCTGGGTACAGATAAGGATAAATGTATGAAAACATAGAAAAAAAAATTCTGCTTTTCCTATTTATTGAAAAAATACTTTTTTATTTAGAAATACTTAGAGAGGGGATGAAGAAGCACAAAGTGTACATCTTTTTGGGATTGCTCTATTGTGATTGAACCGTGTAAAGCACAAGAAGCAGGTCCCACGTGTCATTGAAATGTGTGAGGGAATATGAAAAAAGAGACGTGGGTGCTATCTATGGGCCACTCCGATCTGGTATAGAGAAAAGAATTAGACATTGGCCTTCTTCTTAGCAACGCACGGAAGGGAGGAAAGGGGATCGATATCCTGATTTATCTCAGCGCCTCCACGAGCTGAGCGGATGCTCTGATCCAAGCTCGTCGCAAATCAAAACGGCACCGCGGCCTCCCCTCTGCCTGAGTGCACCACCCTGGTCTCCCTTCTACCAGGCGCGCCGGCTAGGTCTTTCTTGCTCCGCCCCGCCGTCGGCCAGCTTCCCCACGCGCAGGGATCCCTGCCACCCTAATCCTTTGTGCCGCCGGCCCGGCGACCCGTGCAATTGGCTGGCCGCCCCCTGCCTGTCCAAACCCCATCATCCCCGCATGGAGTCCTGCCGCCCCACTCCTCTACTCCAGGCATCAGCAACCGTCGGTACAGACGGCCTACCGTGGTCGCCGCTGGAGGCTGCCCTGCCTCGAGCAAAATTTCTGTCGGTCAAATCTGTGTGCTCTGTCGTGGCCTAGCGCATGCGCTGACCGTCCTGTACGTGGCCGTGCACGGGGCGGCTGCCTCGCCGGAGAGCAAGAAGCAACACGGCCAAGGACAACCGGGAGCGACGGCGCCGCATCTCGTCCCCGCGCACCGACGACGATGAGGCGAGGAAGAATCCATGGTGGCGTCCCGCTCGAGAAAGTAACAGTTTATTTTGCTAGCGGTGGCAATGCCCGTAATTATCACCAAACTGAAAAGGTGTGTTGATTGTCAAACATTGGAGCAATCTGGACTGTTGATCTAATATTAAACGGTTGTGATTTAATGTATCCCGAACATGTTTGCTCTTTTAATAGTAGTATAGATACAGACATCACTTGAAATCTATGGAAACTGTCCTCTGTGAGTCACTTTGTGAATGGAACCGATAAAATGCGGATGAAGTTTCGTGCATGTAAGCTCCTATCCTTTGAGGGATTAAACAAAGTGAATTTTTGGGAAAATCCGATCTTCTTTTCGAAAATTCGATCTACCTGACCCACGAATATGCACGGTTGTTCGAAGAGGCCCATAACACCACGCCCAGTCGTGTAACGAACTTTTCCCTTCCTATCGGCCCAGAAGTGATGATGCTCACGAACCACGATCACGGAACGGATCCATCGTCAGTTTCCACCCCGTCCCGAAAACGGAAAAATTGGTTTCTAGTTTGCCCCCCTGCCGTGCCGTGGCGATGGAGTCCGTCTCGGCGAAATCCGCCGCCGCCAAACCCCAATCACTATCCCCTGCTCCTCCGATGGCGCAGGCTCACCCCGACCAGTCCCCGAAGGCGATGACGACGGCGGAGCTAGAGGCGGCCATCGCCGCGCTCCCGGCCAAGAAGGCTGCCCTGCGCGAGGCCTTCGACCTCCTCGCCGCCTGCTCCCCCTTCCCGCTCCCCTTCATCTGGGACGATCTGGACGCCCACATCTCGTCCATACAGTCCTCCATCTCCCTGCGCCACCGCCAGCTGCGGGTCCTAGAGGCGGCCCGCCCCGCCCCCGTCTCCACCGGCGACGACGAGAAGCGCACAAATCAAGGAGACGGGGAGACCAGCGAGGAGGAAGAAGAGGAGGAGGAGGAGGAAGAAGAAGCAGAAGAGGAAGAGCAGGAGACTGAGGAGGCCGAAGAGGGGGATGAGGAAGTAGTGGAGGAGGTGGTGGTGGAAGAAGAGGAGGAGGAGGAGGAAGAAGTGGAAGTGGAGGTTGAAGAAGAGGATGAGGTAGATGCCAACAATGTGGCAAACAAGGATCAGAATTCTGACGAGGAGATGCTGGAGGCTCAAGAAGACGAGGTGAAAGAGCATAAGGAATTAGTAGCCACTGAGGAGGCTGATGACAAGGAGCAGAAGGTCCACAAGGTAGAGAAGGGTGAACAGGAGCAGGACAGTGAGATGGACAAGGAGGAGACCGGGAAGCCAAGAAGGTTTTGTTGAAAGGAGCTCTTCAAGATGATAATAAGTATCTCGTAAAGGCGTTCGCTACCATGAACACCCAAAGTCTGGTGAACCTCCTGTTCAAGACTACTATTGCGCGGCGAGAGTACCGTACCGCTGTGCGCCACGCCAAAGACGCTGCTGCTCTTATCCTTGACGTTGTCAGGAGATTTCTGCCCCACAAAATGACCAAGATCAATCAGGTCTGGGAAAATTGTGTTATGCTTATCCGCTGTGTGCCTTTGGTGGAACTCAAGCTTTCTGCGCACACGACAGGGCAGGCCAAGCAGCTTGCAAAGGACTGGAAGAAGATAATGGATAAGGGGGAGAGTTGTGGGGATCTTGGCAACCTGTCCTCATGGGCCTTCCTTTACTTCCTCAGTTCTTACAACATCGTATCGGAGTTTGATGTTGGTGAGATTATACGTATCTTTGGCACTGTCCCATGCAAATATCTGAGGAAGAACTGCTTCAATCTCTGCAACGGTCTTGGTCTCGGCAGTAGGATCAGTGGTACGAATAATTCTTTGTCAATTCTCATTCATAATGTGTTGTGCACTTCAGCTCAATATATGCTACTATGCTAGGTGAGCAGGTCCATACAATTTGTTGACAGTGAACATTCACACTGTGTATAATTCTGCCGGATCTTAAGATAAATTATAAATAGAGAATCTTTCAATGCATCATATATATGTAGGCTATCCCTCGTCATGGCAACGTTTAACAAACCCCCAATCAGATAAGCCTTTTCCATGTCTACTGTGCTTTACTTTCATGATTTTTGTTAGGTCTGTGCAACCCAGTGACTGTTTGTAGTAAACTAAGATTGGTAGCAAAGCATTTCTCAGTTTGCTTATCACAAGAATATCACCATTTGGCCTGATTAATAATATCCATTTTACATAGCACCCAGGAAATACTGTATACAGCAATGCTGTACTTACATGGTACTTACTATCTATATTAAAAACGTTATGCAGATCTTTGATGAATATGAGTAACAAAGACTAGTTGAATAAGTTGTGATCTCTGCTTGTCATCGACAATTAAACCCAAATTTATGAAGTAGTTTTTGCACTAGTACCACTTAATAGAACATTACTGGAGTACATTGAAAAGTAAAACTATAGCACGTAGGAAAGTTTCCATGTGTGTGCCTATTCTGTTAGAATAATCTTGATTAGGTTAGTGTTTAATTAGGCAAGTTTCCATGCATGTGCGACCTTTGGTTTGCTTGCATGGAAACATCCCGTTAGTAAGTGTCCGAGTGCATTTAGGTTTGCACGTGAGTCTAGCTAGGTTGAGCCGAGTATGACCGTCGTACAGTCGTAGTATAGTCCGAGTAGGACAGTCGTAGTAGAGTCCCAGTAGGACTTTGTCTTTGGAATCATTTGTGTACAAGTAGGTTCTCTAGATCATGGCGGGTTGTCCGGTCGTGTATTTATTCACAACAGGTCATAGTCTTTGTAACACATTGAGTCGAGTAGATAGAAATAAAGAGAGAAACAAGGCAGCCACTTGCCTTTGTACAAAAGATTTTGGTACGTCGTGTGTTCGTCTATTTTGATTTTATCGATACATGTGTGAAATCAAACATATTACACTTTGGTACAAGGGTACATGTTATGACCTAGTTTGAATGTTCAATGGAAAATAACGATCAAGTTCTATAACTGAGCTAAAGATACAGAAAGAGAATTGGATGATAGATCTCACTGCTTTTGCATTCAATTTGCGTGTATTGCTGCATAGTACCTGCTTGATCACTCAACTGCTCACCATCTTAACACTGTTCTGCAGTGCCTGTACACCTATATGGACCGTAGTAGCCTTTATCCTGCACCAGTTTGTTTCAGAAGAACAGTTCATTTGTACAACTACTATCTCATTTGTGTGCAAGATCTGTTGTTGATGTTTTCCATGTCCTCATCTTTGTGTAGACTTAATCGATTATTTGATTGGAAATGGACAAGAGTTGAGCGCCATACAAATGACACAGGTTTTTAAATTGGTGGACAAATATCCACCTCTTTCTCTTCTGGAGGGATATGTTGAAAAGGCAAAACGACTGCTTTGGAGTTACTTAGCAAGAATGTATCGGACAAGCCTCTGGTATGCATTAGTACAGGAAAACAATTACATTGATATCTGTTTATACTAGCCAACGCCGTAAGAGAATTGATAGAGCTTCATAGTTGATTTGTTGGTACAGAAAATTGTCATTACCACATAGTTTAGACATGTGAATAGTACAGCAAGTCAGACTTTTGAAAGCAACCTTTTCTTTATGCACAATATCTTTCTTCACCAGCTTCATTTTTTATGTTAATGATGTTGCATCTACCTGTGAACAGAATCCGGCCAAAACAAAGGAGATTGATAATCTATGGGTTGCACATACTATGATTAAACAGCAACATGCTGATTGTAGCAAATCGAGTACTATCTTGGAAGAAATTAACAACTTGTTAGCTGAGTATAAAAAGAGCCGTACTTTAGCAAATGCCTCTACTGCCTCGACATTAAATTCACGGCAGCAGCAGAAGGAAGAGCTGAAAGGCCAGAAGCGCAAAAAGGAGCAGCAGCAACATGAGGGACAAGATAGGCAAGTGCAGGGGAAACAAAGAAAGCTGAAAGGGAACCAGGAACAGCCACAAGAGAGTAAGGACCAACAGAGGCATGGGAATAAGGGGAATGCACAAGCGAAAAAGCAGAAACAGCAGCAACAACAAATTGAGCCCCAGAAAACGCTGCATCAGCACTTGAACCAGCCAAGGCCATGCGTTACCAAGCTAGCAACAACAGTTGGTCCTTCCCCCAGATTTGTACCACCTGCGGTTACAACTGTGGCACAGATTAGTCCTATTGGGCATCAACCTTTTGCTGTGATGCCTGGAGCTTCTCAACCACGTTTTCCGGGGATTCAAGGTGGACCACTTGCAGCCAATAGTGTACCTCCTCAATATAATCCTTTCCAGCAAAATCATTTATACCCCCATCCGTCGTTCTACCGCAGATAACACTTGCTGCAGTAGGTTCTTGTGTAAACTAGGAGTAGCAAAGAATTACCTGCCATATCCCTATTGATGTTATACACTTCTGTTAATGAACCTAACAACCGTGAGTACAAGAGCATGTATGTGTTGCAAATTGCGATACAATAGGGGTGGCTTACTGCAGTAGGTTCCTCTAATTTTTTACGTTGAATGTGTAGTGTGCCACATCCACTGATCCACATGCATACATACTACAAAAGCATGGGAGAGCCAAAGGAAGGTTCTAGCCAAATGGCTCTCAGCTTTCATGGCTTTTGCCGTCCATAACCGTGCACTGAAAGTGTACTTCTCATGGATGTAGGATGTGTAACAGTCATTGTTATTGATATTTCTTTGATGCAAATGTTGTATCCTCACATTGCCGGGCATTGCAAAGATACCATCGCCGCATCGAACATTGAGAAGCCGAAGGCAGCAAGTAGAGAGGAACTTGACACTTACCATTTGCACAGTTTGTAGGGGAGAATTGGAAGAGGAATCATGTATGCCATGTTGATATTACTTGCTTCATTTGGTTGGTGTGAAATCATATTCCGCAACTCTAGTTTACACAAAGCCCGACATAATTTTTATAACGGCCCGTAAATTTCCTCAATGCATCGGCTTTTAGCACGTCATTTTAGCTAGTGGTGTATTTTCACTATATTGTCTCTCAAGGGTTGTATCTAAGTTAGATTGTACTTACTAATCTTAGGCTCATACTTACATGTGATTAGGGGAGTTTTTTTGTGCCTATATTCGCGCATAAGGCTTGATACAATGGGGAGTATCATACATTAGTGTCATGTATATGACACTAGTATATGATACTAGTTTGATAATGGTTAATAACATATGTGTGTGGTATAATATAATACTGTATTTATTAGTTTGTAAACTCATCTTGCCTTAAAATGCTTTATGTGACATTAGATACAACTATTATTTCTCATCATTAATTGCAGAGACACGATAACAAGATATGATACTACCTACTTGTCCTTTTTTCAACACGCCAAAGTTTTGCCTACAATAATGTGCTAACACAAACATTGGTGAAGGCCTAAGGCAGGTCCTAATACTCAGATATAAGCAATGTTAAATAGAAAATATGCTGTCTGGCACTGTAATTAAATACAAGCGAAAGATGCTTAGAGCATCTCTACCTGGTGCCCTATATTAGCACCCCGTGCCCTAAAAATCGCTTTTTAGGGCACCAAAGGACAAAAATGAGCCTCCAACAGATGCCCTATCACGTGCCCTAAAATAAGGCTGCCCTAATATTGATCCTCTCTGCCCCAACTATGGGGCAGAGAGGGCCCCGCGCGGCAGCTGGCGTATCCTATCCGATTCAGCGTCCGCGCGCGTCCACTGCCATCCTGAACCCCCTTCTGCCCCCGCGACCACCACGCCCCCGATTCGGCCACCCCCGGCGACCTCCGCGCTATGTACGGCAACAATGGTGCCCTCCCCGACGTCCCCACCCCTCTCGCGACCAATTCCGGCCGATCCTGAACCCAGTCCGCCGACGTCGCCGCCGCGGAGAACCCTAGGGTTCCGCCCCCTCCGCTGATAGGTCTTCGCCGCCCCCCGCCCCGTCTCCGGCGCCTCAGCTCCGGCCACGGAGACCGTCCCGGTGGTGAAACCGCCCGTCGCACGCAAGAAGGCGTCCACCACGGTCGGTTCCGGCAAGAGGGCATCGACGGCCGCCGCCACGACATCGAAGAAGCAAAAGGCCGCCGTCGGTCGCGGCTCCAAGCCGAAAGACGTCGCCGACGCCGCTGTGATGCCTACGCCACCTCCTCCGCCGCCCGAGGATCTCCCCTTCGTGGCATCGCCGACCCGCACTCTGGCCGCATCCAACGTGCTCGATGATTTGTCCGTGGGGTAAAAACTTCTCCTTTGCTTGCTCTTTATTTCTATGCAATGTTGCTCCTTGTTGATTGTTCAATTTTGCATCGTTGACTCGATGATGATACAGAGTTCTTCAATGTTATGAATGGTGAAACTCATTCACATGTTGGCTCTCAAGATACTCCATCTCAAGAGTATGAGCAAGTTGATGATGATGGTCTTGACAATGACGATGAGGGGTTCGTGCCTAGGGGAAGAGCAAAAAACTACACCACATCGGAGGACAAGTTGATTTGCCAAGCTTACAAGCGGGTCGGTCTTGATGCGACCGTGGGTGTGGAGCAACCAAAGGAATCATATTGGTTGCAGATGTGGGAGTACTTTGTTGCTCGCAACAAGAGTGGCATCGACCGGAACATGGTTCCATTCGCCATCGATGGAATGTCATCAACGCCGATTGCCAAAAGTGGGTGGCTTCTTTGGCGAATGTGGAGCGCTTGAACCCAAGTGGCACCAGTAGTGAGGACCGAGTAAGTTTTTGAACTCCATTCTTGTTTGTTGCTTCATTTGGCACCATTCTTGATCATTGCATTTGTTCTTACCCACTGCACGTCATTTGTAGAACTCCATTGCCCAAAATATGTTCAAGGAGAGGATCAAGAAGGGACCCAAGGGAACCACCAAGGAAAAGAAAGGCAAAACTTTCACTTTGCACCATTGCTATGCGGAGCTTGGGAATGACGAGAAATGGAAGAGTCGTGATACTCTTCAAGTTCCCATTGCCAAAAGGAAGTCTTCGGGAAATTCCACCATTATTCATGATGAGGAGGCATCAAGTGATGATGGAAAGAGAAGCCCCACTCCCAATTCCACCACCGCGTCCAAGATGCCCGATGGAAGGAAGTATGCCAAGGAGAAGGCAAAAAAGAAGCCCGTTGATGATGACATCAAGGGGTCATTGGATGCAATGATGAAGCATCAAATAGAGATGAATGCGGAGAGAAAAATCATGAAGATGAAGGAGGTGGAGGAGCTCAAGGTGTCGCCCGAGAGGCAGGCCGTGTGACGTGGGCGTACCCTTCGGGTGTCCCACCTTGAGCATACCTGGTGCACGACTGGACTGTGGCCCACCGGTGGCCCAAGAGAAGCCTACATAGACAACTTACTATGGAGGCACATCACAAGGAATACGTACCAAGTCAAGCGTAGTCCAAGGCGGTTTAGACTTCCCTTACTTGTAAACCTAGTCGGTAGCGAACTCTCGAGACCCAGCCTCCTATATAAAGGCTGGGAGGGCAGCCGACCTAAGACAAGCTATTCATCCACACACCAAACCCTAGCGAGATCGCATCTCGCCGGATCGCCATTGTAACACCTTGTACACCTCGAGATCAATACCAGACAAACATGAATTAGGATATTACCCTTCGGTGGTAGTCTGAATCTAGGTAAATTCTTACTTGTCAGCCGACGATTTCACCAGCGCTACCACCTTTCTCCCCCTCACGAAACCCTAGGTACCCCAAGCTTACGCCGTCGAGGAGGACCAAACCTCAAAAGGGCAGCAGCTAATGGCAATAACATAATGTACCACGAACTGGAAGGTCCTAAACCTTTGGTATAGGTAACTGCCGTTAGTTGGTAACCACTGGTCTAATTGCCGGCACCCAACCTACGTTTACTGGCTCCATATACATATATTTAGTGAGGTGTCGCTAGCTCCTGATCTCATTCTGGTAACCAGCATACTATTCTGCCCACTGTTCTTTTGAAGACTTTATCCATTGTTCCGATCTTCTGGATTCGGAGATGTACCTAGTTTCCAGTTAGGAATGAATCATTCAGCTCGCCGGCCGACGACATGTCGTGTCGTGTCGAGATCCTTCCTTCCATGCTATGTCCCCTCAACTTTTCTACGTTTTCATGGTTGTTTTTAGTTGTTAGGTGTTTGGATCACTGGGGGCAAAAACAAAGAAAAGCTGGACAGTGATGCGTTACCAAAAAGGTTGTCCTATACTCTACACATGCGCAAATGCAGCCAGAAATGTGCTTTGCTTCATTGTTTCATACCACTCCACAACCAGAGTATGTGACCATGGTCCCATGATGATTATGAAAGAATGCCCAACCACAAGAAAATTCAGAAATTCAGTTTTGCAAATAGCACATTCAGAAGATGCTTTAGAGCAGTGAAGAGATGATGGGGCTTCAATTACCAATTAGGGGCAAATCATACGAGTAGGACATCACATCGAGTGCTGTAACAGACTAACAGAAGGATCAGCAAAGGTCAAAAGTGCAAGAACGAAATGACTGATTACCATACAGAAATGCACCAATTTTCAAACTGTGCTAGAAATAGTTCTTAACTGTCTATGAACTTCAATTCAGTCAAGAACCTCTTTGTACGTGCAGTATCCAGTCAAGTATCCCGCGTCTAATCAGCAAAATTTGAAACTACACTTGAAGAGGAACAGGTAAATCTTACATCCCTGCAGTACATACAAGATGGTGTGCTATACCTGACATTTGTATAAATACAAGAGAATGAAGTGATGGGACTTCGATTACCAATCAGGAGCAAATCATATGAGTAGGACATCACATCAAGTGGTGTAACAGACTAACAGAAGGATCAGCGAAGGTCAAAAGTGACAGAACGAAATGACTGATTACCACACAGTAATATACCAATTTTCAAACTGTGCCAGAACAATAGCTCTTGCTCAATCTATGCACTTCAACTAAAGCAAGAACTCTTTGTACGTACAGTATCCAGTTCAGTATCCGGCGTCTAATCAGCAAAATTTGAAACTACACTTGAAGAGGAACAAGTAAATCTTACATCCCTGCACTGCAGTACATACAAGATGGTGTGCTATACCTGCCATTTGTATAAATAGCATGCTACATTTTACAGAGAGGGAAGATCAAGTAAACAGGGTGCCAAGAGATCAATCTGTCCAGGGCATTGTTGCAAAGAAGAATTACAACTCGAATTCCTCTTCCCGGAGCACCATCTCTGCAGCTTCTTCCTCATCGTCGTCGAGAGAGAAGTACTGGTTTCTCTCGGCTGGCCTGAATGTATAGAACATGAAGATGTAGAACGCCACTGAGGCCACCTCCTCAGAGAAGATGCTCACCCACCGGTACTGGTAGCTGGCAATGGTGCTGAGCGCATACACTACGATCCTAGTGAAGTACAAGTACCCGATCACCACCATGTAGAACTGCCGGAACAGAGTGAGCTTGGATAGGTTCCGTGCCGCCTTGCCGTCGGTCTTGGACGTCTCCCGGAGAGACCGCATGGACCATACAACGGGGAAGAGCACGGCGCAGCAGCAGGCGACGTCGACGAGCATCAAGATCTGGTTCCATGTGACCCACCCCTGCCAGAAGGGCCCGGTCTCCCCAATGACGGCGGCGGCAATGTTGGCGATGACCTGCAGCGGGATGACCACCATGAGCACCTTCTTCTCCCGGTCCTGCAGGAATGGCCTGAGGAAGGACCAGCCGGTGCCGACGAGCACGATGACCGCGAAGAGGATGACGCCCTTGATGAGCTGGAAGAGGTAGAAGGCGACGTCCCAGCCGTGCGGCGTGCCGGTGACGCGGACGTAGTGCTGGTCCTCGGCGGCGGAGAGGCAGTAGAGCAGGCGCGCGACGAGGAGCGCGGTCATGAGGTGGTGGATTTGGTTGGCGGAGGCGCGGTGGCGGTCGGAGAGGAGGGTGAGGTAGACCCATGCGGCGAGGAAGGCGGCGTAGCAGAAGGCGGAGACGCCGTAGATGGCCGGGACGGGCGCCTGGCCGACGGGGAGGTAGTCCTTGGAGCCGTCGGGCCCGGCGTTGTACATCTCGGTGCGGACGGTCATGGAGACGAGCGACTCGGGCGCGCAGTTGGCGAAGAAGAGGGTGTACTCGTCGGGGTGGGTGACGGGGAAGGACTTGTTGTAGTGGCCGCCCTTCATGTCGTGGAAGGTGAAGAGGGTCTTGACGTAGGGGCTGGAGAGGACGCAGCCGGAGAGGTCGGGCTCGTCGGCGCCGCTGGGGTCCTCCGGCTCGGCGGGCTTCTTCTCCGCCCGGTCCCGCGACTCGGAGACGGCTTGCAGGAGGGATCGTCGGCGAGGAGGAAGAAGCCGATCTGCTTGGGGTCCGCCGCGCGAAGGAGGAGGAGACGGCGGCGCCGGAGAGGATGATCCGGACCGCGCCTGTCTTGGAGAAGCCGAACTTCTCGAAGAGGATAGTGTGGCGCGGATCCTCGTGGAAGGACTCGGACCGGATCTCCGCGGCGGCGGGCAGGGCGAGGGAGCCCGCGACGGCGAGGAGCAGCAGGATGCGAGCTCCGGCGGTGGCCATGGCGAGATCTGGCATCCGTCGAAATGCGTGGGAGTGTGTCGGCGTGCGCGTGGGTGGAGCAGAGCTCACGACCTTCTTATGTGGCGGGAGGGTGGGGGTCGGATGCGCGTGGAGATTGGTGAGACTGTGAGAGTTTGGTAGGAAGGTTGACTTGCGCAATCGTAGAAGGCGGTGTGATGGGAACGCTTTGCTAATTTTGTACACTTCGGTCACAATGGAAGGACTCGATAGCCCCCTCCTGACTCCTGTTTTTCTCGAGAAAATTGCAGAAATCACCGACCACTATTATCGCCGTTGTAATTTTTTTTTCAGTAACAAGTAAAAAAAATGTTTTTCAGTAACACGTGCAAAGAGAATACGCATGTTTTACATAAACTTTGGATTTTAATAATTGCGGAAGGCTGTGTGCATCTCTTTGATGCAGAGCCGGGAATCCGCACCCCCTTATCTAAAAAAATAAATACAGAAGGAGAACACCACATTTATGAAGATCCACAAGAAACACAAATTAAAGTGATCAAAAGACCAGAGTGAAAGCTAGCAATCTCAGAAAACCCCCACCGTTTCCCACCTAGTTGCTCGGCCATGATGGCGTCAAGCACACTCGGTTTCCAGATGTCTAATCTATGAAAGCCGTTGTTGCTTCTCTCAAGCCAAACTGAGCGCATGATGAGCAGCACGAGCGATCTGATTTTTGTTGACGCCACCGCCATCCACCAACCCCTCCAGCTCGTTCGTAGCCGAAGGAGAGAGATATCTGAAAAGCCTAGGCTGTAGGCTTTCCCCTATCCGTGAGACCTCTGACAATATCCCGCACCCAAGAGTTCAACTGTAGCTCTTGCTCCACCTTACGACGCTTTTTGATTTTGGGATCCATAAAATTTATGAGGTCCGGCGCCAACATGGCTTGTTCCCAATCCACTTGTTAGTCCAAAAGAGGCACCTCTTGCCATCGGCAATGAATATTTTTACCAAGGCATCAAACATGGAACGACAGTTATTCGAACTGGATAGATCATGGGCGGACCATGTTTTGTGCTATCCACCTGGCACGGCCAAAGCCATTTCATACGCAACGCCTCATTTAACATATGGAGCCCTCCCCCCCCCCCCCCCCCCCCCCCCACACACACACACAGGCCTAGTGGGAAGACAAACCTGCGACCATGCAATGGGACAACATCCACCCTTGGCTTAGGCCTTTCCACACCAAAGGAATCCACGGCAAACTTTTTCGAAAGCTTCAATCACGGAAGCAAGGATTTCTAATGCCATCAAGTAGATAGACATAGCCGTGAGAGAGGATTTGATTATTACGGATCTTCCCGGCTCGGCAAGGAGAGAGCCCAACCAAGTCAGAATATGACGAACAAGCTTGTCCACATAATGTCGGAGATGATGCATGGGGATTCGGGTAGGAGCAAGCGGTAACCCGAGGTAAGTGCAAGGAAAGGGGACAAAAACACAAGGTAATAAACTCTACACTACTTCCCTAGCCGAGCCATCACAATCGGATCAGCGTAGCCGAGCTCTTGCCAAAGTTCACTCGCATCCCCAAAGAGTTCAAATAGACCCAAAGCCAAACGAACTTCCGAATCCAGAGGATGAACCAATAAGGAATAAAGCCACGTCATCGGCAAACAACTTGAGACGAAATTTGACATAAAAATGTTAAATGTAGATATCTACTAAGTTAAATACTGTGATTATTATTCGTATAGCCAAAATACTTGCCAGAAAATTTCATTTATATTATAGAAATGTTTATATTATGCTAGGTGAGATCACAGGGTGAGGAGCAGTGTAGATCAAACCAGAATGATGGTGATAAGCATATATGTGTGATTGCAATGCATTTAATGCATGCATAGGACATTTGAATTCAAGTAAACTTGTGAACAATTACACTGTGAAACAAATTAAAAAGTAAGAATACAAGTGAATAATACCACAAGTAAATTATAAATTTTATGTCTGAGTGTTGGATATTTGATAATAGGCAACTCGCCGATTCTAATTTTTTTAACCTTATTTGTACCAAACTGAAGTTTTCTTTACAAAATAAAGGGCTCCCAGGCACCCGGGTTTACACCTCAGGAATATTTTTGTAGAAGCTCAAGGACGGGGGAAATCGATTGGAGCATTTCTTCACTGTAGCAAATGGAGGCTTCTTCTTCTCTGTAGTGTTCTCCCCAATACCTGGTACTCCTGCCGCCGCCATGGCCGTGATCTAAGTGACCACCAAGCACCAGCTGAGCAGGGAGGGCATGGAAGATTAGGTGATCGTCCCATCTCAAGGAGGAGCAGAAGTAGCAGGAGTATACCTGGCCATGGGAAGCCCGGCCCGCCCGGCCCGAAATTCCAGGGCCTGGGCCGCCATGGGCTTGTCCATGGGCGGGCCTGGGCCTCAGATTTTGGCCCGAATGTCGCATGGGTCTGGGCCTAGGCTTTGCATATTGATGTTTTAAGGAAGAAGCCTGGCCTGAGACCCGAAAGCCCGATGGGATTTTGCACTCATGGGAGGGTCTGGGCCTAAAATATAGGCCCGAAGGTCGGATGGGCCTGGGCCTAGGATTTTGCCCGTGGGTTTTTTAGGCCCGGCCCGAAGCCCGGCCCGGCCCATGCCCAGGTATGAGCAGGAGATAAAGAGACCAAGCACATCTCATCCAGATTTGGAGTTTGACACCTGAAGCAACTAGGTACATAGTTCTCTGAATAAAACTTGGATCTTGCTTGTATATGTGTGGTCTGATGTGTTGGGGAGTGAGAGAGCAGATTTGCTGGGGAAGTGTAACTATCTATCTCAGTTGTATTTTATCAGTTCGTATTCAAGTATCTTGGTTCGTGCTCCTCTCAGATTTGCACGGGGAATATAACACACACAGTTTTCAGATTTTAATGTCATCGGCAACATAGGACACTGGGGTAGTGTCATGTTCGTGTGACAATCTGGGAGAGAGGTTGTGAATTAATAGGGAGAAATGTTTGGTTTCATGTATTGCATATGTAACGACACCTTCCTATCATGCCAATAGGGAGAAGGTTCAGAAACTTGTCCATGCCATCTGGTGCATGTCTTATTCATCTATTAGTGCAGGCTTTTTAAAAAATGCATGGTTAATTAGACATGCCCATTCCCGTGAGGAATTTTTGTACCAAGTATATTAGCTGATTGAATTTCTAATTGTTGCCTCTGCAAAGCTGCCACTGTTCATCTATGAAAACAAATGAAACATTTGCTCCTGTGAGTTTAAAACTACTATATTGCTGTCCTATAATAATGCCATGCATGTTTTTTTTTAATTTAGGTGTAGGTAAGTGCTAAATTGAATCATAAGATCATCTCTGACTTTGCAAACTGCAAGTACCATAAACTGAAAACGGCTTGTTCTGCTTAGAAGCGCATTGTGTTCTTGTGTAAATAAGACAAGATGAGAAATGGAAAGATTCCATTACTTTAGGATCAGTAATCATCATACACCGAAGAGTTATCTTCAGAAGTAGCACGTGTACTTCAGTATCACGAAAACTTGTTTAACCTGACAATTATCTTTTAGAGAAGCCTATGTACTGCAGCCTATCTTGAGGTTCCAGTAGATGAACTAGACCCAGAAAACCATCAGGTTACACCGAAGAGAGATAATTTAGCTCGGCTGATGGTTGAGATTTGGTTATTATATTCCTGTTTTAATGTGCTAGTAGTGATGCCTAAAGATTTAAACTCACTTTTACGATATTGAGCTTAAATGAGCCCATTCAGGTAATTAAAATGGACAGCTAGTGATTTCCCTATGCTGGTTCAGATTTAGAACCTTGTATAATGACCAATTATACCACAAGTGCCGCAGTACATTTAGAACCAGCTGCACAAAACCGGAAATGTGTCAACTTTCTAAAGAAATTAGGTGTCTACCATAGTAAATTGACGTGGTTGTTAATACTAGAATTCAAACAAATCTCTAGAAAATACAAGATGAATTGAACCCTTAGGTGAAAAACTGAAATCCTCTTATAAAATTTCTTTTAGTAGAAACTAGGTGTTCACTCTTAGTACTAATATTATTATGTAAGTCAAGCTTGAAATAATATCGATTTCCTTAGTGCCAACAACAGCGATTAATGGATGAGGATGATACATGCGTACTTTTTTTTGGAGCCTAATGCAGGGGACTTCACCATTAAAAAAAGAGTTAATGTCTGGCAACACCCAGCCACTGAAAAACAGCATCTCAAAATGCGGTCACAAAAAGTACACTGGCTGAATCACTAGCGAGTTGCTGTAATAAAATACTAACAGAACACCTATTTGTCCTGGGTGCTTTGGAGCCCAAATATCCGTAGGTTTTGGTCCATCGAACCTACAGCGATGTAATTAGCGTCGGCTCCAAACTTCATAGAAGTTACTTTCCCTGTTCCTGATAGATCCGGCAGTGTCTTGATAACATTCCAATCAATAAAATCGCTGGCTACTTTGTAAACCCTTATATCTGAACCACCAATAGCAAGATAGCTTCCACTAGAATCAAATTCCACAGCATTTGTGGTGTGTCTGAGTTATAGGGAGACAAGGTCCCGAAATTTCTGTATTTCCGAAGATCCCAAAGCTTGACACCATCTAGAGCAGCAGTCGCTAGGAGGTAACCATTTTCAGAGAATGACATAGCAGTGACTGGTCCGACGTGCCCACCAATGTTTGTGACCTTTGACTGAGTCTTCACATCCCAAATTTTGACAACAGAATTAGTAGTTCCTATGCCAAGCATAAGACCGTCTGGATGGAATGCTGCAGATGTATATCCCTCTTGTCCAGAATCCTCACCAACCTGTGTCAGGCAAGATCCTGTTGAAATATCACAGAAGCGCCATGAGTTATCCCTGGAAGCAGTCACAAAGTACTGCTGAGACGCATGGACTGTAACAGCTTCAACCTCAGCAGTATGATCTTTTATGTATGGATACATCTATAGTTTTGATCCTTGCCCCTCGCCAAATGCGAACAGTCTTATCTGCTGATCCGGTTATGAAGACTTCATACCGATTAACAAA
This sequence comes from Poa pratensis, assembly GCA_947311845.1. NCBI lineage: Eukaryota > Viridiplantae > Streptophyta > Magnoliopsida > Poales > Poaceae > Poa > Poa pratensis. The sequence goes on from CAMZMU010000037.1 coordinate 22,642,165, forward strand.
TTTCAAACTGGTTATCTTCTTTGAGTGACCAGTAAGCGTGCACAGAATCTGACCCGACGACCGATCAAAGAGGACTGTGTTTGCATCAATACCCCAGCTGCAACAATGTCCTTGGAAGGATGTATGTCCATAGATAAGATGCCTGGTGTGTTCATCATGTTAAGTGGATGGCTGGAGATCTGAGTATATCTCTCGAGTGCATCAACCGGTGCCAGAGTTGGTGCAACCTGTCTTTCCTTGCGTTTTGCTGAGAGCGTGGTATGCCACTCTTCAAGTTCATCAATCATGACAGAGTTGATACCATGACAAACCTTCCTGTGAGGACCAATTCCATGATCACTTGCAGCTTTGCCGGCTTGTTCAGCTTCATATGCCTTCTTGGCCCGCCTGAGCAAACGGTCCAACCCTTGAGCCGCCTCAAGCCTAGTTTTGCGGGCAGAGTACATTTCCTTATAGACTTCCAAGCAGGTAGTCTTCACGATTTTATCTTCATATCGAGGTGCATCCGCCTTCAACCTCCTCAACTGATGTTTTGTGAACAGCTGTCGGGCAGCTGGAATTTCTTTTTCAGGGTAACATACCATCTTGAACGCGGTCGCAAGCCTCAGTAAATCCCAGCCACGGGTGTCAATGCGAGATATCTTCTTAAGGTAGTCAGCAGCAAAGCGCAAGATGTTATCATATTTGTTCACACAACGGTCACACTCATACACGACGCTCGCTATCTCAATGATACGTCTAGTAACCATCATGTTCGGATCGAATTCAAACTTATGGAAATTCAGGAGAAACACCATCCCTTCACTCACCGGGAAGCGATCCTCGTTAGCCAGCTCTGAATTCTCCGCCGGCACTAAACGTGGCATCTGAATCATCAAGCCCCACATCAACTCCTTGACGGGAGTAGTACCGTACACGCAGGGTATTCCCAAGCGATCCTGAATGACATTCTTGTAGTCCTCCTTTTCAACAGCTAGTGTTTGCCCATTGACAACATGTTTCCGGATCATCGTAGCAAGCTCTGGACTGACGGTGCTGACATTAATGGCGCGGGCCTTGTCCTCGAAAATTTGAAAGGCTTTCAGCCAAACGCTTGCATAGATTCGCACGCCGACGAAGTCTGCCCAGACGTGCTTCCAGGCATCTGGTTCAGTGAGCTTGACCGCATCATAGCCGAAGATTGCGAAGCCAGATGGCGTCTCAAATAGCACCGAAATCACCCCACAGTTCCCAAACACGGCAGCTGCACTCCCCTCCGCAGGAATCACCTCCTCCTCATCGTCATCATCCGTCTCCGACTCCCACTCCATATCATCCATGCCGCTCGCCATCTACTGCAAGATCCAGATGTAGAATTCGAGAGGATACGTGCGTACTAATACTAGTAACTACCCTCATCTTCCAAAGAAAGTTTTTATAGGGCATCTTCCAAAGAAAGTAGGAGTAGTATTGTAATATAGTACGCCGTACTACTTTCTTTGAATTTTTTTGGGGTAACTGGGCCGCTCGGGAGTAGATTATCTAGGCCACGCTACTGGGCTCACAGTCGGGCGCTATGTGTGCCCAGGGCCCCAGGCCTTGCTGTGTTAACACTAATTGCAGATTACAATTTGCTTTTGCTGAAATTCTCAAAAAACGAAATTGCTTTTGCTGAAAAAAAGATGCTGTGTTTTTTGGAAAGCAATAAGAAAATAAATAAGCAGAATTAGCACACGTTTTGTTTTTTCGATAAAGAGCACAGGTTTTGTTGTCACACTGACATGCGTGTGTCCTCATAATTTCAGTACTCCGATGCCGATGGATCCAATGAAGCTGAAGTGCATGATGCATTGGCGGTCTCATGATTCCTTCTCTATTCACCGACATCGGGTATCAGAAATGTCCAGGCGTTCAGCCGGTGGAGTTAGTTGCATAAAGACCGACACAAAGTCTGCCCGCTCCGAATATTGGTAGAACATCGACCATGTTGAGCAGTAAACAGCACTGGACGTATCCTCTACCCGACCAAATTTATGGACGGTGCGCTAGACTGAATGGTCCACAGAGGCCACTCGAGCAAATCTAACCTCCTACAGAAATCTGTTCTCCATTCTTTATGATTTTCAGCACGACCTTGCTGCCCGAGATAGTATTCATTTAGAAGTAGCCAGACAGCTGGGGATTTAGGGTTTTTTTTGGTAAGAAATGAAGATTTTAGCTGGGCAAGTCGTGGTAAATTTTTTGGAGGTTGTACAAACATAGCTCGTGAGCATCCACAATTATCCGTAATTTTTTTGAAATATTTAGACTTGACTTTTTTAAAACGGTAGCACCCAAAAGAGTTGGAGCACTAGATATCTTGATATTTTTAAAAAATAATATTTTTTAAACATTTATTCGAAAACTAGCACACGTTTTCAAAAAAAAATTGAAGACTAGGGCGCTGTCGTCATGGGCGAAGACGAAAGCACAACTTCCGTTAGTGGCGGTGACGAAAGAGCTGGTTTTGTCATGGGCGGTGAACGAAAGCATACTTTCGTCATGGCCCATGACGAAAGGAGCCCAAACAGTACCCTTCCCCTTTACGTGTTTTTTTTTCTTCTGTTCAGTTCTTTGATTAAAACAAAAATTGCTCAACCGTGTCACGATTCGATATAAAATATACTCCCTCCATTTCTTGATGTAAGGTGTATAGTTTTTTCAGAAAAATTCTAAAATGTATGGTATAATGAGATGTATGGACAAATTTAACTATCCACAAATGAATCCTGATTTATAGGGTGTATTGTTTTTAATATGTGTCTATTTGGAACTAATATCTCCCAATTTTTCCAAAAGAAAATGAGTACACCATATGCCAAATACCCACAACTTAATGTTCGTGCAGAAAACCGATTAGGAACTATTTTGTTTCGACGAACATATACATATTTTATGTAGCATCTATAGAAAAATACATGTATTAGAGAGAAAATATGTATATGTCTGTCAAAACATAAAAGTTGTGGGGAAGGGTGAGATCCATCTACTCGTGAAACTAAAATTCAAATGGTCGACTGAGTGCGACGAATTTGACAAAATACGTCAATTTTGTTTGTGAATTTGATCCAAAATTAGGAAGTTAGAGTCGACTAAACTCGAAACCGATCACGAGAATGGAACCTACCCGTCGATGCGCATATATTTCATATATATTATCTCAAATCGTGACACGGTTGAGCAACTTTATTCAGCTGGTAGCGGCTCCTTTCGTCATAGGCCACGACGAACTGGTTTCGTCATGGTAGTGATGAAACCAAACCGTGCTTTCATCATGGGCCGTGATGAAACCACTGATTCATCACTGATTTGGTCTTCGCCCATGACGACAGCGCGCTATTCTTCATTTTTTTTGAAAACACGTGCTAATTTTCGAATAAATATTTAAAAAAAATATTATTCTTCTCGCTGCTCACCAGCCTGCCCGCTCTCCGCGCAGGAAGGCTCTGGTATGCCGCCCCTTTCACACATGGCCAAGGCTGCGCGGCGCGGCGGTCCCCTTTGCCAAACGTTGTTTGGACCTCATGCACAGAGTCATCGATCGTTCCATGGACAGCCGAGGACGCACGAGAATCACAAAAGAAGTGAGACCCGGTGGGTGGGCGGCGGTCGTGTCCGTGGCCACACCACACCGCCGTATCCTACAACTTCTGGAAACACGCTTGCTTCACGGCGCCGCACGCACACAGCAGCCGCCAAGACCTTACTTGGCCTGGGGATGTGCCGAAACCACGGTGGTGTGTGCAACGAGCCTACTAGACAAAGTGAACGTATTTTCACATCATCTAAATTTTTCTCGACGCGCAAATGAAGAAAATTAAAGGGAAGATAGTTACTTAATTGATCACCAGCCGCATGAGATGGAAGCGAACAGAAAGTAAAAAAACGGAAGGGGAGACTCCCCGCCACCACCGTCCACCGTCTTCCGGCGGCGGCGTGGTGAAGGGAGGACGGGAGAGGGGCTGGCGGCGGTGTAGTAGGGTACCCCCATGTCGCCTCAGCGAAGGACGCGGGGGTCGGGCTACAAGATTTGTTTTCGGCCTGTTGAAATGGACATAGCCTAGGGTGCTCTCTGAAATGTCAGAAGGGAGTTCCACGAATCTCAATGTTGAATTGGACTAGTAGGATAAGCCGGAGACGTCTATACGTATGTATGCGCAATTGGTTTTTTGGAGGGCGGCATCGTGTGATGGAGAGGGATTGCGAGGGGAAGAGGGAAGGAGGAGCGCATGGCTCTATGCCCGCTTTCGGTCGCAAGGCCATGTGTGTAGTACAAAAAGGCAGTACAATTTTTTTTTGAAACGAGGCAAAAGACTTTTCCTTTTCATTAATAGAGAAGACGTTTTTAGAGGTTTTTAAGTTTTAATGCCTAGGACATGCCCTAGGACTAGCACAAAAGCATACTCTCCCTGTATTACATTGCCCAAATGTTTTGCCCCGGCCATCACCCAAAGCTCGGCCTCCTCTTTTATCTTGGCAATGATGACATTTGAGGGGGTGGCATTGTGACGAAGACCCTAGTTAGCATTCCTTTCATTCCAAATTGTCCAAGAGATGAGCACAGTCAAAGAGGCCAAAGCCTTGCGTATCTTCAAAAGTAAGCTTATCCCCATCAATGCTTCATACTAGCCTCATTTGCCCATTGGGTAGAAGAAATATTGTTGAGTCCATACCAATTTAAGAGTGCCCTCCATATCCGTGAACCAAACCGACATCTGTAGAGGAGGTGGGTCGCGACGTCGGGAGCAAAGGCTGCCGGGGAGGAGGCGGTGGGGTGGGTGGCAGCGCCGCCGTTGGGGGCTGCGGGCACCAGAGCAGCGCGTCACAGGAGCGTGGGTGGCGTCATTCTTTCGCCCGATCCAGAAACAATAGAATTACCGGTACAAACTACTCAATGTTTCTTAATAAGATATAAGACGTAAGAAATATTTGGTAAAGCCTCAACTTCTGTTATTGATCATCGTTGACTCAATATACCACTACTAGGAAACTGCCTTTCTATAGACAGACATTTTGTGGCGCACCATTAAACCATGCGCCACAAAAAAAGATTCTGTGGCGCACCTAAGCTGGTGCGCCACAGAAAGTAGGCATTCTGTGGCGCATGGAGGTCTTTTTGTGGCGCACCTGATCGCCTTTTCAGTTTTGAAAAAACTCAAAGAAAATGATAAAACCTTCAAAAAATAAAATCCTTCGAGATGTGGTTAGCTTTTTGTGTCTAGTTCGTATAGAAATTTTGAAATATGAATTTTGACCTTTTTTGCAAAATCCAGAAAAAAACGTAAAACGGCCATAACTTTTGCATACGACGTCGAAAAAATACGCTTAATATACCAAAAAATCGTGAGAAAAAATGGAGCTCGATTTCACCCGGGTTTACCTGGTGAACTTTTCTCAGATCCTCCAAATTTCAAAAGAAAAAAAAAGTTATTTCAAAATAAAGATTTTTTTCTACAAAATAAAAAAAATAAAAAAATTCAAATTTTTTTGGATTTGTTGAGTGTTTGGATTTTTTAAAGTTTTCTGAACTTTTTGAATTTTTTGTGATTTTTGAATTTTTTTGGATTTTTTGAACTTCCTGTTGAAACTTTTGAAGTTTTTTATTTTTTTGAATTTTAAGAACACATATATACACATATCACACATAAACTAAACACACATATATACACATACACAAGGGTTAAGAGGGTTGACATGATACCATTATCAATTAGAACTTGAGTAGCATGAGGGTAGTTGAATTGAGTAGAACTTAAAAGTTAAGCGTGCTTGGGTTGGAGCAATTTGAGGATGGGTGACCTATTGGGAAGTCCTCATTTGAGATATGCTTGGAGTGTTAAAAATGTTCAAAAAATTCAAATATATAGAGTTTTCCAAATTATTTCAATTTCTGAATTTTTCTTTTTTTTTTAATTTTTTTGAATTTATTTTGAATTTTTTAGCAATCCAGATCTAGATCTGGCCGCCCTTTTTTTGAAATTCAAAAAAAATTCTGTGGCGCACCTCATGCGCCACAGAATTCTGCTTTCTGTGGCGCATGGACCTTGGTGCGCCACAGAATGTTGGGATTTCTGTGGCGCATCTGGGGTGCGCCACAGAATTCACATTTTTGTGGCGAGAATTCTGTGGCGCACCCACCATGCACCACAAAAAGGTGTTTTTGGTGCGCCACAAAAAGGGGTTTTCCTAGTAGGGTACTACTAAGCCATATTATTTGATACATCACACATCCTATGACAGATGCTACATGTTTTTATTCAACATTCTTTTTTGCAAACGCACAACACTATAGGTGGTCTTATGTTGTAAAATTCGCACCCCCCATCTGTAAAGCCGTCCTTGTGACAGGCCTCAACACATGGATCTGAATTGCATGGATAATCACGATAGCTCGTGCTCTTTACTTTGCAGGTCTTGGCTTCCAATCCTAAAAAACAATCACGATAATATGGTGTATGAAAAAAGATCAGGTCCTGCAATGATCCACAAAAGCAAAATAGACAGATGTGTACTGAGGTACGAAGTTCATATATGAGTGGCAAACGTATGGATAATGAATTAAGGAACTGCCTTGTTCTTCATATGAAATTTGCAGACGTCACTTACCAGGAACAAAGAGAAGTGGCGTGAGCAGTAGCATGCATAGCAAGATTGGCACCTTGACGACTCCATGTCTTCGAGAATAAACAGTCACAAAGGCTAGTAAGCGAGCGTACAATAAATGAACATCAAAATAGGCTACGCCATATCTTATGGCCTCGGAAGATGAGACAAAAAAAGAAGTCAAAGATATGATTATGATACAATATCTACAAGATATGTCTACTGCAATTACGATATTTTATCTCAAATATATGGCTCAATATGCATGAAATCTGATTTGAAGGAAGATCTCAACCACCAAATTTATAGAGTATAATAATGTAGACATTTAACTCTACCTATTAAAGTTTTTCGTATGTGCATATGGATATATATAGGGGTCCGTCTAACGCTCAGCTGACTAAGCTGACATCAGTGATGCGTGGGCGCGGTAGTTATCAACAGACGGTCATCAAAATTAGGCCAAGCGATCCGCTCTTTTTTCGGTTTATTTGTTTGTCACATGAGCGTGGGTGGCGTCATTCTGTCGCCCGATCCAAAAACAATTGAATTACCAGTACAAACTACTCAACCTTTCTTAATAAGATATAAGAAGTAAGAAATATTTGGAAAAACCTCAACTTCTGTTATTGATCATCATCGGCTCAATATACTACGGAGCCATATTATTTGATACATCACACATCTTATGACAGTTGCTACATGTTTTTATTCAACATTCTTTTTTGCAAAAACACAACACTACATGTGGTCTTATGATGTAAAAGTCGCACCCCCCATCTGCAAAGCCGTCCTTGTGACAGGCCTCAACACATCGATCGGGGATTGCATGGATACCCGCGATAGCTTGTGTTCTTTTCTTTGTAGGTCTTGGCTTCCGATCCTACAAAACAATCACGATAATATGGTGTATGAAAAAATATCAGGTCCTGCAATGATCCACAAAAGCAAAATAGATAGATGTGTACTGGAGTACGAAGTTCATATATGAGTGGCAAACGTATGGATATGAATTGAGAAAGTGCCTTGTTCTTCATATGAAATTTGCATACATCGCTTACCAGGAACAAAGAGAAGTGGCGTGAGCAGTAGCATGCATAGCAAGATTGGCACCTTGACGACTCCCATGTCTTCGAGAATAAACAGTCACAAAGGCTAGTAAGCGAGCGTACAATAGATGCACATCAAAATAGGCTACACCATATCTTATAGCCTCGGAAGATGAAACAAAAAAAGAAGTCAAATGTATGATTGTGATACAATATCTACAAGATATGTCTGCTACAATTACGATATTTATCTCAAAGATATGACTCAGTATGCATGAAATCTGATTTGAAGGAAGATCTGAAGCACCAAATTTATAGAGTATAATAATGTAGACATTTAACTCTACATATCAAAGTTTTCATATGTGCATATGGATATATATATAGGGGTCTGTTTAATGCTTAGCCGACTGACGAGGGGTACACTCATCAATTCCCATGGTTAAGGACCTAGGGTTGAGATTATGAGGAGAGAATGTGGTAGTACTGTTAGTTTCGTCGGCTGACAAGCAGAGGCAAAGATTTACCCAAGTTCAGCCCCTCGGGTGGAGGTAAAGACCCTACTTCCTGCTTGTCTGGTATTGATTGTGTGAGATTATGCGATTACAGAGGAGCTCTGGCGAGGTATCGATCTCGCTAGAGCTTTTGGTGGTTCGAGTATGGCTTGGCTTAGATCGGCATCCCTCCCAGCCCTTAAATAGGCTGGGTCTCGGGAGTTTGTAACCGACCTAGTTTACACATAAGGAAAGTATAAACCGACTATGCCTATGTCTAATCTTGGAGGGTATTCCATCTTCTTTGCGCCTCCTGTCTTGGGCTTCGAGCAGGCTCTTCGTGATTGGGCCTCAGTCGTTACGTGCACCTGGTACCCTCATGGTAGGGTACCCGAGATGTATACCCATGTCAGTAGCCCCCGAGTACTTGTCTGACTCGAAGAATCGGGCATGGACTCTTTCGTAAGTGCATGTCATATGCTTTGTATTATAATTGGAATTCCTGTATGAATAGCACATGTTGGCTATGTCGAGTATCTCATCGACTGTGGTTTTTGTTTATGATCAAGGGATAATAGCTTAGCAGGCCCAGTACACTCGACGGATCGGGACTGATTAACTACACATTCGGGTAAAACCTTACTAGCTTTCAATCAAACTCGAGTCCCCGGACTCGAATCTGGAACAAACTGGTCAGATTCGACTAGGCCGCGGAGGTCTTACTGAGTCGATCTGCAGTATAGATTTGAATTTTACCCAACGCGTCCGTCAGGATTTTTCATCATGTCTGCTGACACGGAAAGTATAAGGATTGACGTTGCTGGAACGGTCCTTAGCCCAGCTCGAAAGTTCGGCGGGTCTTGCCTTTGCACTATGCGTGCAGCATCCAAGGTATTTGCGGCGGACGCAACTTGGGAATGTTTCGAGTATGATTTTGTATATGAACTGAGCCGACGATTTTGTCGACTAACACTTTATCATTATTCTATCGGGTGCGCGGCAGCGCTCCCGATGGGAGTAGCCCCGAGATTGTGCTTTATTGCTTGCAATGGAGGATAATCTCAAATCCTTTTTATCCTATACACTCTTAGTCGAAGAAATTTTTGATATGCTCCCGATGGGAGTAACATGTCTTTGGTCGAAGAGACAGTCGAGTGACCATACACCCGAAAACAATCGAGTGATTGATATGCATTGGGCGAACCCGAAATCTTTTCTGAAGAAACCTCTTGCAGTGACGTCAGGGATGACGTTTTATGGCGACTGCGCTACCTGACACGCGGTGGCGTGCGCTATGCTGAGATGGATGGGACGTGACACGTATGTGCGCCCATTTTGCAGCACTTGACCAAACGACGATGCCGTTTGGACTAGATTTGACCGTTCTGACGCGGTTTTTACGGGGCCGTGATGATGGTTCCTCGTTTTTCGTGCGTAGTGGGCGGAGTGCCGGCGACGGTTGCCCTCCGTGGCTGCCACGTGTACGGCTGGATATGCAGCTCTGTCCACGATCTCGTATCAACGATGCGGATTCATTGTGCTGAGGTTAAAAGGGTATGGCAGCGTAAATAATCTTTTTACTTGCCATCTGTGCACCGCCGCCGTTGCTTCTTCTTCCTCCTCTGCGCTACGCATCTCCTCCCTCTTGCGAACCACCACCTCCATGGCGCCCAAGAGAAAAGCTGCGCTTGCCGCCGCCACCGCGGTGGCTGGTGGGAGTGCGAGCACCGCCGCCGCCAAGGGTGCCGCGGACGTGACCTTGGACAAGAAGACCGGCGACTGGACGCGGTCCACCATGAAGCTGTCCAGGCTGGAGGGCTATCGGCGGGATGGATGGATCCCCTCCGCCGAGCTGCTGACGACGCGCCTCCCCGGAGACGAGGTAAGCCCTCAACCCAAGGATGGCGAGCGCGTATGCTTTCACGATTTCGTGAATAGGGGATTCTCATTCCCTATTCACGATTTTGTGCGGGCTCTGATGTACGCGTACAAGGTGCAACTGCACGATTTTACGCCCAACTCCATTATGCACATTGCTGTATTCTTTGTGCTATGTGAGTGTTTCTTGGGTGTGCACCCACATTGGGGTCTTTGGAAGAAGATCTTTACTGTGAGGGAGAACGCCGGCAAGAAGGGCGTTTATGCTGTTGGCGGCTTCAACATTCAGAGCCGCAAAGAAGTCACATATTTCGACATTAAACAAGTCGAATCTGCGCAAGGTTGGAGGCAGAAGTGGTTCTACTTCACCACCAACCAAGAGGGACTGCCGCCCTTTGATCCCCACGCACCTCTGGTGAAGACACGGGCTTGGCTGCATCAGACCACAGCGGCTGGAAGAGGCTGAGGTGAAGCCTTTGATGGCCAAGATTGCCAAGCTTATGAAGACTGTGGGCCACGAAGTGAGCGGCCTACATTTGATTTCAACCTTCATCAAGAGGGGTGTGCAGCCACTGCGAGTGCGAGCGCACCACATGTGGGCATTTCAGGGTCCACAGGACCCGACACGTTTGGTGCCTGGCCAAACTCTACCAGCACCTGATGATGTGGAGAAGCGGGTCCGATCGATCACCAAGCTGACGGCGAACGATAGCTGCCCACTCGATTGTCCTGTCGATGCCTTCGACAGTGAGCACCTTTTACCCAAGGTATTCACTGTTTTTCCTTTATGCACCTAGCATTGGAGATATGATTTTTGTCGAGTGATAGCTCATGGCTTGATTATGTACAGGGTTATGTTCCCCTCCAGTGCTTGCCCCCACTACCCGAAGATGGGGATACCTCGGAGACAGAGGTTTTGCTGGCTGATCACAAAGCCGACGACGTCTCACTCGCCTCCGCGCACACCCCTACAAGAGGAGGCAGAGGACTCCGAGCAAGAGGAGGAGGATGAGGTTCCACTCCTGAAGCGCCGTCGTGCAGATGATACGAAATCGACTGCAGAAAGCTCGCCTCCGCGTGCCACTCGAGGCGAGGATTCTGATTCTTCTGCGACTGACTCAGGGGAGCCTAAGGGGAAGTCCCCTTCGCATGCAGCTTCACCGGCTAGGTCGCCGTCATTCAAGGCGTGTATAGACTATAACACGCTGATTCTCTCGGATGACGACGAACCCCAGTAAGTTTGTGCTGTAACATTATGTGTCATAGGTGATGCTTTATGCGACTAATTCCGATATGTGCAGGCTGGTCGAGGACGACGCACCCAAGGTTGATCTGCCACCGCCTGCACCTGAGGGGACGCCCGTTTCTTCTTCGGGTGAAGCGATTCGCTCAGAGGCCCAACAGACCTCCCCGGCAGCTCCTCGACCCGAGCCTCAGGAGAACATGCCTTCCTCATCGGGTGAAACGCTTCCTGCACGTTATAACCACGTAAGTGCGATATGCTCTGTTGTATTTGTGTTTCGATCCACAGCTGAAGCCATGTATGCACTGATTCCCTGAGTTTTTATGCTGTATAGCCATTCATCCGTACTCTCCTTGAGTCGGGTGACACATATTTGCAAGTGGAGCAGGAACGCGATCAACTGCGAGCCAGAGTGGAGCAGTTGGACCGTAAGAATTTTCTCCTCTCCTTTTATGCCCTTTCTGTTTTGTGATGTTCTGTTTTCTTGCTAAAAGGTAGCTTGTGCCCGTCGCAGGTGAGAAGGCAACGTCTGCCACCCGTGTGCAAGAGCTTGAGAAGAAACTCGAAGATTCTCGAAAAAGGCTCGAGGAGGCGGAGGCACGCGAGACGCTGCAAACTCATCGGCTTCGCGCGCTGTCCCAAGTGCTGGGAGGTAATATGTTTGAGAGAATATTCTCGAGTTTGATCTGACCATCAGTAGTATAACTTATGCTTTTTCCAACAGAAACTGTTGGTGCCGAGCCTGCCATGGACGAGGGCTCATTCGAGGATGCGGCGAGCGCCTTTGACAAAATATGTGCCCGCACTCGAGAGGCTTTTCGCCGGTCCAAGAGTGCACTGACTTCCATATATCAGACCGTGCTGCCCACAAATTCACCACCCAAGACAGTGGAGGACTTGGCTGACATGTTTGCACCGGGGACAACCACCTTGGCGAACTTCGCCCGAGCCCAAATGGTAGGTGGATCCGAGACCACCCTCATTCTGTTAAGGGGCAACGGTGTTGCGGGTGATTTTGCGACAGCCCTGGCTGGTTTCCGAAGAGCTCTGGTGGGAAAACCAGCCATTACGGACGCTATGAAGATGGAAGCTGGAACACTGTCGAAGAAGATGGTGACCATGCTTGAGAAGCGTGCCGCGGCTGTGTCGAGCGTGCCGGTCGTGCTGCTAGGGCTAGGTCTGAGTCAGTGTCAGACGTAGCATAGTCGAATTTTTATGTCTTGTTATGCTTTTGTTTGTAAAGAACTTGAATGCCGCCCAGGGCTTTTGTTTATTATGAATTGCATCTTTTGCTCTGCTTCATGCTATCGTCATGAATATCTTTTTGGAAAACAGCCCCCGAGCCTGCTTGGCCGGGGTTTGTGCAAGTATGATGTGAAACTTACTCGAAGTATATTTTGTGTAGTCTGAAGGTCGTGCTGCAGCTACTGGTTCATCTGCCAGCAGCTCCAAACCCAAGCACACTCGAAGCGTGAATGACCAGAAGCTGATTGAATATCTCACGGAGAAATTCACAACTATGGAGGCAGAGTTGAAGGAGACCAAGGCTTCCCTTGCTGATCTCCAGTCGAGACCCTCACCCTCTACAGAGCGAGAGTTGTTCTTGCTGGCGGAATTGGACAAGGTGAATCTGCAGCTCGAGTGTAAGTTCACCCGATACACACTTCTTCTTTTGCTTCGGGAAGGCTCGAATATACAGCTGATTATGCTATGAATGCGCAGGTGCCTGCTTTGATAAGCAAAGGAGGAGGTCCGAATACGCGAGCGACTGGACGATCAGGCCAATAGACCAGAATTTACCCATCACCCCTTCTGGTCAGATAGGGGTAGGAGTCAGACACTTGTGACTCTTTATGATCGCGCCTGGCGTGTGGCTGTTGTGCTGGAGAGCTGTAGGCAAGCCTTCTCCAGGATACACCACACGTTGTTCCCCCTAAATGAACAACCGGAGGGTTTGTCGGCCTTGCTAGGAAAATTTCGCAAGGGCAAGGCCATCAAGAAGTTTGTGCGAGAGCAACTCATCAGTGGAGCAAATGTGGCACTCGCCTTTGTTCGGACACATCACCCGAACCTTGATCTGAAGAAGATTGCCCTGTGACCAGCACCTGTACCTGGCGGTGGTCCTGTGCCTATGGAGGAACATTACAAGGAGACCCTCGTGGATGCCCTTGTATTGGTTCATCATGTATTAAAGGAGGAGGAAAAATGGGCTCCACCCAAAGATGAGCCTGTAGATTAAGGTTTTATGTACAGGGGTCAGCCCCCGAGTGTAATTTTGCCACTTGTGCATATTTTGTTTATGTGTATGCGCGCAGCCCCCGAGTGTATCGAGTGGGTTTTATGAAATATACTGAGTATGGAATCTAAATTGCACAGCCCCCGAGTAATCGAGTGAGGTTGTGAATTTTTTGCGATATTTGAAGCTGCAACTCCTGATTTGAGCAACTTTTTATTTATGTATGATTTTTATGGCCCAGCCCCCGAGTACTCGAGTGCGGCTGGGGTATTATGTTTGAAGGAGCAAAAACTCATGCTTTGAGACAGCGCAGCCCCGAGTATTCGGGTGAGGCTAAGTGTGTGCGAATAAGTTATGCGAGTAGTAAGCAGGAGAAATATGAGGAATCATTGATTATATTCCATTTTTGAATATTAGGCTGCAGGCCGCCTCATTAAAAACCTTCCAGTCCCCGCAGGTACCCTGGTAAGGAAAAGAGCACGTCTGAAACCTGCAGGCATCCGACATATGTGCCTATTACATTGTGCGACTGAACAATCTAAGCATTGAAACGGCACAACTGCGCAACGTTCCAAGGATTATGTGAGAGTTCGCCTGTCTTCGCGTGCTTCAGTCTGTATGCTCCACCGCCAATGACCTCGGTGATGATGAAGGGTCCCTCCCATGGCGAAGCAAGTTTGTGCACCTTCTTTTGCTTCAGTCGAAGCACCAGGTCACCAACCTCGAAGGACCTGGTACGCAGTCGACGGCTGTGATAGTTGCGTAGATCTTGCTGACAAACAACTGTGCGTGCCAGCGCCGTGTTGCGTGCTTCTTCGAACAAGTCGACTGCATCTTCGAGTGCTTCATGTGCATCTTCCTCGTTGTATGCTTCGACTCTTGGTGCGTTGAACCTTACATCTGATGGCAGGATTGCCTCTGCACCGTATACCATAAAAATAGGGTGAACTATGTTGAAGCGTTAGGAGTTGTGCGTAGGCTCCATAGTACAGATGGAAGTTCTTCGACCCAAGCACCCGCGGCCCTTTTGAGTGGCACCAGGAGGCGTTTCTTGATTCCGCTCGTCACAAGTCCATTGGCTTTTTTGACTTGCCATTGGACTGCGGGTGTGCCACGGATGCATAGTTGAGCGCGATATCTTGCTCTTTACAGAAAATTCGGAACTCTTCAGCCGTGAAGTTTGTACCGTTATCAGTGATGATACTGCTTGGTACGCCGAAGCGGTATATGATGGATTTATGAAATTGACTGCTGTAGTGGCAGTCGAACTTGTGATAGGGACTGCTTCGATCCACTTGGTGAACTTGTCGACTGCCACCAGAAGGTGAGTATGTCCTCCATGGGAGGATTTCTTGAGTGGCCCGACCATATCGAGCCCCCATTGGGCGAAGGGTGATACGTCTCCAACGTATCCATAATTTCTGCTGTTCCATGCTTATATTATACCATTTGCTACATGTTTTATATACACTTCGTATCACTTTTATGCATTTTCTGGGACTAACCTATTAACAAGATGCCACAGTGCCAGTTCCCTGTTTTCTGCTGTTTTTGGTTTCAGAAAGTTACTTCTGGAAATATTCTCGGAATTGCACGAAACAAAAGGCCAGGTCCCTATTTTTCCAGCACCATCACGGAGTCCGAAGGAGAGACGAAGATGTGCCAGGAGGTGGCCAAACCACACCTAGGCGCGGCTGGGCCCACAGCCACGCCTGCAGGTGGTTTGGGCCCCTCGGGGGTCCGCCGACATCGCCCCTTCGCCTATTTATTCCCCGAGACGCGAAAACCCTAAAACACCGAGCCTTTCATCCAGAACATATTCGCCGCCGCCGCCGTCGTCAACCCTAACTCGGGGGGTTTCTGAAGCTCTTCCCGGCACCCTGCCGGAGAGGGGAATCATCACCGGAGGGCTCTACATCGCCATGCCCGCCTCCGGAGTGATGCGTGAGTAGTTCATCCTTGGACTATGGGTCCATAGCAGTAGCTAGATGGTTGTCTTCTCCACTTGTGCCATCATGTTTAGATCTTGTGAGCTGCCTATCATGATCAAGATCATCTTATTGTAATGCTACATGTTGTGTTTGCTGGGATCTGACTTATATTGATACCTATGTGGAGCTGAATATTATATTATCATGTCTATGTCATTTATGATCTTGCATGCTCTCCGTTACTTGTTGAAGCCTTGGCCACGTGAATACTTGTAACTCCAAGAGGGGGTATTTATGCATGATAGTTGGGTTCAACCTCTATTTAACCTGGGATAGTGACAGCAAGTTCTAAGCTTGTAGATGTGTTGTTGCCACTAGGGGTAAAACAGCAATGCTTTATTCAAGAATGAATGTATTGTTTACATTACGCACATTACTTAATGCAATTGTCTGTTGCTTGCAACTTAATACTGGAAGGGGTACGGATGTTAACCGGAAAGTGGACTATTTAGGCATAGATGCATGCTGGATAGCGGTCTATGTACTTTGTCGTAATGCCCAAATGAATCTCATAGTAGACACCACAACTCACACATGCATGTTATATGCACTTATCAATTGTCAATTGCCCAGCTGTAATTTGTTTACCCAGCATGTTAGTTATCTTATTGGAGAGACACCACTAGTGAACTGTGGACCCCGGTCCATTCTTTTACATCTGAAATACAATCTACTACAATCATTATTCTCTACTGTTTTATGCAAACAAACATCATCTTCCATTCGATACGTTTAACCCTTTGTTTTCAGCAAGCGGTGAGATTGACAACCTCACTGTTAAGTTGGGGCAAAGTAATTTGGTTGTGTTGTGCAGGTTCCACGTTGGCACCGGAATCCCTGGTGTTGCGCCGCACTACACTCCTCCACCAACACCTTCGAAGCAAACCTCGTTTTCCTACTGGTCCGATTAAACTTTGGTTTCATACTGAGGGAAAACTTACTGCTGCACTCATCATACCTTCCTCTTGGGGTTCCCAACTGACGTGTGACGTACAAGCATTGTTTCTGGCACTACTAACCTAGAGCCACCAAAGGGCCAGGCCAATGGTATTGTCTTCAACGCCGATGCGGGTGCGTGCGGCTTTGTGGCGAATTTTTGACAGCCGATGCACCTTTTGACTATGTCCTCCACGTCTTTGAGTGCTGTGGGCCAGTAGAATCCTGCGCGAAAGGCTTTGGCTACGAGTGATCGACTGCTGGCATGATGCCCGCAGGTACCTGCATGAATATCACGAAGGATGGCTTGGCCATCTTCAAATGCTATGCAACGTTGGAACATACCTGATACGCTGCGCTTGTATAGTTCGCCGTTGATGACGGTGTATGCTTTAGATCGTCGAGTCACACGTCGTGACACTGTTATGTCTTCAGGTACCTCGCCGCGGAGTATGTATGCGAGGAAAGGTTGAGTCCAAGTTGGCTCGATGAGGAGCACCTCGACTGGCGGGTCCTCTGTGCTAGGTGCTTTGCTCTTGGCTGCTGCAGCTGATGTAGGAGATGTTCGTTTTTTTCTTGATGGACCTGTGCTCGATGCGCTCGAAGAAGACACCAGGTGGAACTGGTGCTTTGGTCGCTCCAATGTTGGCTAGCTTATCTGCTTCTTCATTGCTCTCACGCCCTATGTGCCGCAACTCGCAGCCTTCGAAGCTGCCCTCCATGAGGTTGTACAGGTCACGGTAGGCGATCATGTTATCTGCGATTGCGTCGCAGGCCTTCATTGTTTGCTGCACCACAAGATTCGAGTCACCGTAGATCATCAGTCGAGTGCATCCGAGGGCTTTGGCCATCCTCATGCCGTGGATCAGGGCCTCGTACTCTGCTTCGTTATTGGATGGGAACTCGAATCCCATCTGCAGGATATAGCGAGCTTGTCGCCTTTTGGTGATATGAGGATGACACCGCGCCTGCGCCTTCGTTTTTCTTCGAGCCGTCAAAGTACATAGTCCATGAGTTGGACACATCTGGCGCTCCTGGAGCTGAGCTTCGATCCACTCGGTGTGGAAGTCAGGTAAGACTTGTGCTTTGATGGCCTTCGGGTAATCATACTTGATATCTCGCGGTGCTAGCTCGATGAGCCATTTTGCGACTCGCCCAGTTGCGTTGGGGTTTGTGAGGATGTCCCCGATCCCTGAGGTGCTGATTACAGTGATCGGGTGCTCGGAGAAGTAATGCGTCAGCTTCCTTGAGGACATGAACACGGCGTAGGCCAGCTTTTGATAGTGCGGGTACCGCTGCTTTGATATGGAGAGCACTTCACTCAAGTAATAGACTGGACGTTGTATGCTTTGGGCGTGTCCCTCCTCCCTGCGTTCGACTACCAGTACGGTGCTCACCACCCTGTTAGTTGCGGAGACATATAGGTAAGTGGCTCGCGTTCCCTTGGTGCGACGAGGATTGGAGGGCTTGTGAGGACTCGCTTGAGGTCCGTGAAGGCTGCTTCGGCTTCTTGCGTCCACTCGAATTTGTCTGCTTTCTTCATCAGTCGATAGAACGGGAGTGCTTTTTCCCAGCTTGCTGATGAATCGACTGAGTGCTGCTACTCGACCCGCCAACTTTTGCACGTCATGGAGCTTTGAAGGCCTTTGCATCGTCAAGATGGCCTGTATTTTCTCCGGGTCTGCCTCGATTCCTCGAGCTGAGACTAGATACCCGAGGAGTTGCCCGGCTGGCACGCCGAACGTGCACTTCTTCGGGTTGAGCTTGATGTGGAAGCGTTTGAGGTTTGCGAACGTCTCTCGCAAGTCATCGAGTAGTGTGTTTTCCTCCTTGTTGTGATGACGATGTCATCTACATAGACCTGGACGTTTCGCCCAATTTGCTTCTTGAGGCATCTTGCATCATGCGCTGGTAGGTTGCGCCTGCGTTCTTGAGCCCGAAAGGCATTGTTGTGTAGCAGTAGACCCCGAGTGGGGTTATGAACGCCGTTTTCTCTTCATCCTCTTCCTTCATCCTTATCTGGTGGTAACCCGAGTAAGCATCCAGGAAGGACAAGCGAGCGCACCCGGCGGTGGAGTCGACGATCTGGTCGATTCGAGGTAGTGGAAAGTGATCCTTTGGACAACATTTATTGAGTGCTGTAAAATCTACGCACATCCGAAGGATATCTGTGTGCTTCTTCTCTACGAGTACGGGGTTGGCCACCCATTGTGATTTCTTGATTCTCTGATGAAACCTGCTGCGAGTAGCCTGTCGACTTCGGCTTCGACTGCGGTTCTTTTTGGGCCGGATATGCGGCGCATTGTTTGCTTGACTGGTTTAGCATCTGGAAATAATTGGAGAGAGTGCTCGGCGAATTCCCTGGGAATACCTGGCATGTCGGCTGGACACCATGCAAATATATCCCAGTTCTCACGGAGGAATTCGACGAGCGCGCTTTCCTATGCGATAGGCAGACTCGACGAGACATTGACTGTCTTGGTCGGGTCAGTCGGGTGCACCTGATGCGATCTTGTGTCATTGGTGGCATTGAATGCTCTGTCGACTGCCACCTTTTTGTGTTCTGGCATAAGTGTTCGATCGTTGGAGACCGCTAGATCAGCGAGTGTTGCTTCCATGCCAAACATCTCAGAGATTTTGCTGAATTCTCGGTCGCAAGAGTCAGACTTTTGGAAGTTCCCTTGACTGTGATTACTCCTTTTGGTCCAGGCATCTTCAGCTGGAGGTATGCATAGTGTGGCACCGCCATGAATCGAGCGAACGTCGGGCGTCCAAGTATAGCATGGTATTGTGACTTCCAGTCGACAACTTCGAACTCAATCGACTCTGTCCTGAAGTGGTTCTTGTCCCCGAACGTTACGTCGAGTTGTATGGTGCCTTCTGGGCTTATTGCTTTGCCTGGGACGATACCGTGAAAGGTATTTGAAGATCTTGGCAGGTTTTCGACTGACCTGTTCATTTTGCGGAGCGTATCTGCGAAGATGATGTTTATGCCGCTGCCACCATCCATGAAGACCTTGGACATGGCGTAGCCTCCAATTTGTGCGTCGAGTACCAGAGCAGAGTGCCCTGGACGAACAACCGATGGAGGGTGGTCCTCTCTGCTGAAGCTTATTGCGGTTTCAGAACCCTTCAAGAATTCAGTTACAGCGGAGGTGACATGACCGCCATGTTTACTTGTCGAGTGCGAAGTTTTTGCTCCCTGTTGGAAGGGCGACCTTTCTGTATCATGTACATCTGCCCTTGGGGCGGAGGGTACTGTGGTTCGTCCACCCGAGGTACGGGCTGTATGGCACCCGCGAGATTTCCGCCTGCGGCAGGCTGTGGTGGTGGAGGTGGTGCCATCAGAACAGGCA
The DNA here is from genome assembly GCA_947311845.1 of Poa pratensis. Classification (NCBI taxonomy): domain Eukaryota; kingdom Viridiplantae; phylum Streptophyta; class Magnoliopsida; order Poales; family Poaceae; genus Poa; species Poa pratensis. The sequence goes on from CAMZMU010000037.1 coordinate 22,661,969, forward strand.
CATTGTTTGGCTGAGGCACGGGTGCAGGTGCGTGTGGCTGCTGCCTTTCTGAGATTTACGTAATCAGTCGCCATTTGGTCGAACTCCCTGCAGTTTCTCATCGAGTGATTGGAGCGCAGTTTTCCGTCTTCCCCCTTGTACAGGTGGAATCTGCAATCAGCATCCATCTTTTCTTCGAATGATCGCTCGGATTGTGCTCCGGTCGTGACTTGCGCCAGTCTTTCCTCTTGTAGCTATCACTGCGTTGGCCGCGGTCTCGACTGTCCCGGCGATCATCTCGACTGTCCCGTCGATCATCTCGACTGTCCGTCGATCTTCTGACCGTCGGTCGCTTCTGTCTTGGTCGTTGCGGGGTGTGGAGAACCCAGCCGCCATGAATTCGGGTCTGTCATCGTCGTAGTGACGTTTTGAACGCTTGCGCCTTCGGTCGTCTCTGTATGAGTCTCTGCGGCTTCGACTGCCGCTTTCATGATTGTCACGGGGTGAGGACCCGCGTGTGGTGCGCGCCATGTCTTCTCCGTCTGCCCACTCAGTCGCGATCATCAAGAGGTTAGCCACAGAGGTTGGCTTTTTGCGACCAAGTGCTTCTTTGAAGTCCCGCCTGGCGAGGCCCATTATGAAAGCATCCATGGCCATATCTTCTGAAATTACTCCGACTGAGTTGCGTATCTCAGTCCATCGTCTGATGTATGACCTCAACGTTTCGTCTGACGTTGAACGCAGCTCGCAGCTCCTCGAACGTTTTTGGGCGCTCACATAGAGGCTCGAAGTTTTTGATGAAGTCAGTGCGGAAGTGATCCCACGAGTCGTATGTTGATGGAGGTAGCCTTGAGCCAGTCGCGGGCTGTGCCTTCGAGCATGAGTCGTATGTATTGCATGGCTGTGTGTTTGTGCCTCGCTGGCACGCGACAGCCAGCCTGTAGTCTTCCAGCCACCCGAAGGTTCCTGTCGACCCGTGTACTTGGGCTGTTCAGATGTGAGTTTGAACCCTTTGGGCATCCGTGTCTCGCGGACGCGTCGAGTGAAGCACAGAGCTCCATGTGGCTCAGGCTCTCGATCAGAGTATGAGTCGCTACTGTAAGATCTGCGTGATCTGCTCCTGGACCTGCGCCTACGCGAGCCGCTTCTTTCCTTCGAGTGGTGGCGGCGACCACTGTGATTGTGCTCTTCACGACGCGTGTCAACTAGGGCACGGTCTCGACTCCCCCTGGAGTTTTTGGATTTGGCGTATGGCCTTCGCGCTAAGGCGAGTGATTTGATCTGTTGGCGATGTAGTTTTGCATTGGGGTCATCAGCTGGAGGCTTGATTGCCTCTAGGTATGCTGCAGCGGTAAAGAGAGCACCCGCAGCTGTTTTGGGTACTGGCACTCCCTCCTCGTCGTATGTCATGAAAGAGTTGCCTAAGTTGCGGGTGAGTGCCGCCCTCTCGTCCGGCGAGAGGTGTGACAGCCTTGATCTGGGTCTTGTGTCTGCTCGCCCGGTGGAGCTCAGGGAGAGCTGTCTTCTGCGCACACTCGACAAGCTAGCCTGCTTTTTGCGTTCTTCGAGTGTTGCTCTTATCTGTTCAGTCGAAGTGATTCCTGCCAGTTGAAGTACTGGAAGGTCAGCATCTCCTCCGTGTTGCGTCTGCTGGCATCATTGTGCACTCCTTGATAACTTTATCTGCTTTTGCTGCCATCTCAGCAGTAATTGTGAGATTTGTGACTCCGTCCGGCATAGTAACCGTGCACGGGAACTCTGTAGGCCTGCGACTGGCCGCAGCATCAGATGATTCTGGCGAAGGCAACGTAGACCTGCTGGGGTATCACCCGAGGGTATGTGTATGTGTCTTCGAGTCCCATCATGGACTCGACGTCGTCATCAAGGCTCATGTCGGAGTCGATATGCCCATCGAGTGGTCCGTCTGGACGGATCTCGCTCGATGCCTTCATCGCCTATGCTCATCTCGGCGTCGGCGAAGTTGTTATGAATCTCGAAGTCGAGGTTGTTGTTGGTGCAGATCTCGGAGTCGACGTAGTTGTCGATATGAGTTTCTCGTCGAAGTCGCTGAGGGAGATCCCGCAGTCGAAACTATCCTCGAGTGGGAGATCGAGCTCGGGATCGTTTGTGCGGTATGCTGATTCGGCCTCCTCGCCCTGGAGTTCTTCAATGAGCTCGTTGATCTCTCGTGTGGACATGGTTGTTGCAGACGAGCAAGCTTGGAGGATCGAAGATGGTATGGACGCAGTTGATGGATCCGCAGTCGAAGGAGCCGCAACCGATGGAGCCTCGGGTGCGGAAGTCGCGAGTTGGCGTGGATCCGTCAAGTCCTGCACACCAAGCTTGTTGACGAAAAAATTGAACGAACCAACGGTTAAACCCAAACCTGACTCGAGATCGGAGAAGGCCTCCTGGAATTCTGGCGAGTGTGGCTCGAAATCCATCAGAGGATCTGATGTGCTTTTTGCAGGTGAAGCTGGCGTGCTGCCGTTTGTCGAGTGAGTCGGCGAGTTGCCGTGTGCCGCCCGAGCCGGCGAGTTGCCGTTTGTAGACCCGATCGGCGAGTCGCCGTTTTCCGATGGAAACGAAGAAACCGTGAGTCCAGCACTATTCTTTCCACAGACGGCGCCAATTGACGAGGGGTACACTCATCAATTCTCATGGTTAAGGACCTAGGGTTGAGATTATGGGGAGAGAACGTGGTAGTACTGTTAATTTTGTCGGCTGACAAGCAGAGGCAAAGATTTACCCAGGTTCAGTCCCCTCGGGTGGAGTTAAAGACTCTACTTCCTGCTTGTCTGGTATTGATTGTGTGAGATTATGCGATTATAGGGGAGCTCTGGCGAGGTATCGATCTCGCTAGAGCTTTTGGTGGTTCGAGTATGGCTTGGCTTAGATCGGCACCCCTCCCAGCCCTTAAATAGGCTGGGTCTCGGGAGTTTGTAACCGACCTAGTTTACACGTAAGGAAAGTATAAACCGACTATGCCTATGTCTAATCTTGGAGGGTACTCCATCTTCTTTGGGCCTCCTGTCTTGGGCTTCGAGCAGGCTCTTCGTGATTGGTCCTCAGTCGTTACGTGCACCAGGTACCCTCATGGTAGGGTACCCGAGATGTATACCCATGTCACCGACTAAGCTGACATCAGCGACGCGTGGACGTGGTAGTTATTAACAGACGGTCATCAAAATTAGGCCGAGCGACCCGCTCTTTTTCGGTTTGTTTGTTTCGCACCAGTTCCGTCCGGAGATAGACGCATGCATGCACACCCGGCCGGCTAGCCCTATGCTACCTGAGGAGAGACACATCAGGTACTCCCTCCGTGCATGAATATAAGACATTTTAGCTATCCAACATGTTATCTACATGCATACTAATATGAGTGCACATACACATTAAAATATGTCTACATACATCTACATATAAGTAAATGTGGACAAATGCTAAAACATGTTATATTAAAAAACGGAGGGAGTACATTGGATACACAAACATACCTAGGCACAAGCACGTCAATTAGTACCCATAGAGTAAAAGTGGCTAAGATTCGAGATGCAATATACATAAAATATATGTGGGTCGATGATTAGGTTCCATTCCATTTATGTGATTGGTTTCGAGTTTCGTTGACTGAATTTTTAATTTTGGATCAAAGTTCGAACAATTTTTAGACAATTTTTTGTAAAATTCGTCGTAGACCGCTTGAAATTTTCTTTGACTAGTACATCGATCTAACTGTTTCCCACAACTTTCGTGGTGTAACTTTTTCGTTCCCTCGGATATATACGTATAAATGTTGAATTGTATGTATATATTTGTGTGTTCACTCCGCTGCAAGCGACCTCTTCCATGGCACGCCGTCGTGCCACTCCGTTTTCCCGCTCCGCCGTATGTGTTCATGGTGTGTTTGTTGTACGTGTAACGTGTTCACCGCAAACTTCACCGGAGTAGGCGCGACCTCCACCGCCAACAAGATACGCTTTTGTTGTAAGTGTATCAAGGTTCAAACATGAAACATTCAAGTGTTTTCTCTCTATTACTTGCGAAAACGCCTCTAGAACAAAATCACACAAACAAACGAATGTTTAGAAACATTTTTAAACCACATCGTGGAACATCCACTACCACCGTATCCTATAGCTTATGGAAACACGTTTGCTTCACGGCACCGCTCGCACGCACACAGCAGCCGCCAAGACCCGAGGGCGAAGTTTACTTCGGCCGGGGGATGTCCCGATCGAAAACGAAGGTGCACGCGCGTGAGTACGAGTCTATGCGAGATGGTGCCGGAATGGGAGGAAAGCAACGGCACCCTCCTGGATAGCTCCTGAACTGTGCGGTCCGTGGAGACCGAGCGGAGCATATTCGTCGCTGGCTCCGGATAACCGCGTTCATCTCTCGAGCATATGAAGAAAACCAATTAATTATAACAGACACAGAAAACAGTAGTACCTAGCATGAAATAGAACAAGAAAGATATGTTTGCAATGCCTAAATGGATTTTGTTCAAGAATCCAACTTGGAAGCTATCTGACAAAAATACAACAAGTACTACATGATTAGACATACCAGAGTGTACACATAATCTATTTCTTCTACAGCTGCACCAAGAGAGTCAGTAAAAATATGCAGCAATTAAAATGCCTATAAGCAGAGTTAAATATATGTAGCATGTGAAGAAATAGAACATGCCACTGCGCCCGCTACATCTACTGATCTACATGACGAAGCTAATTCTTTAAGCTGACATGTTAGGTGAATTGAAAAGAGTAAGTTCTTTTTGTGTGTGGAAGAAAGAACTGGCGGCACCAGACCCAGTTTATGCTCCACTACTCGATACGTTCACCAGCTGTCACCGGTTGCTCTTATACTGCACATAACAAGAAAAAAAATCTCAATAATACAGTACAAGGGACCATGGTGCTTTTCAACTCAAGAGATGGTTAAATAGACAGAAAAAATTTGGTCTAAAATCCTTAGGACCGAGCCTGAGTTAGAAGGTTAAAAAATGGCTGTAAAAAGCTTAGGTGAAAGGCTAAAACACTATTGCGACTGCTAAGACATTTTGCGCAATTTGAAGTTAACTTCCTGGCATAGCAGTACCATTACTTGCAACACCGGAGATGATTAATTGGTAACAGAAAATGGAGACATACCACTTCATTTTACTGAACATAAACAGGGTGTTGGGAATGTAACATTTCATAGCCGCCGCACCTTTGCAAGGGCATGGTTCAAATTACCCTTTACCAGGGACGGAGCTAGCATGTGACCTTGAGGGGGGCTAGCTGGATAGACTTGGTGTGACAAACTTGTTGAGGGGGCAGATTTAAGTAAATCGCTAAGAAATAAGAGCTCTAATGCCTAGTGTTCTTCACAAAATCTAAAGCATGAGGGTGGCCTAGCCCCCCCTCGTCCCCCTCTGTCTCCGTCCCTGCCCCTTACGAAAACAGTGACATATATCTCAGTTTGCATTACAATTTTAGAGTCCATTAGCAGCAATCTACTTTAGGTGAAATTTGTTAGGATTGCTTGTTATTCGGGACCTCAATTCAGCTCGGTCTATAATGCAGTGGCGCCTTGCCGATAGAAAAGAACTTTCCATATCTATGATCTGTATTAGCATGTCCTAGATATATTTGGAACGCTAGGATGCTTAATCCATCTGACAATATAATTATCGAAAAGAAGATTTTATGATTGATAACCAAGGACAGAATAATTTAGTTAGGTGACACCGAACCACACATCATGTGCTAAAAACGGTGGCTTTATTAGGGCAACAGCGTACTGCTCTGCTTCATTAAACTATGCTTCCATGCATCATAGTTTGAGATTCCCAAAAAGGGTGCATGTCAAATTATCTTATGCGAAATGTACGGATTAGCAGCACAAGAGCCATTGGTAGTTAACCTTTAAGAATTAGTCGAAGGTCTGAATGCATAGCAGATCCTTTCTGCAGCAAGGGGAAACTTGATCCCTATTGAGTAGACATGTTGTTGAAATACAAAATGGCCAGCTGAAGCATGTATAGTTCAATTAACATATATGATCAGAGGATTACTTTGCAGCTTAAATAGGAAATCAATCCCTGTTAATTTTCTCATGGTCAATTCAAGGAAATTACATATATTTCTGAAATGTCAAATGTTCAGCTAAAGCCTCATCAGTTCATGTAAGGCATGAACATAAGGTACTATTTGATAGAAATAGCTAGCCATTATATTTATTGCATGCCATATTTTCATTTTTTGCCTTGAGAGTTATTGTTTCATGCTAATAAACTACATCAACAAGCTGAGACCAACACACAGTAGAAAAATATCAGCCGAACGAATGACAACTCAAGAAGGCCCATGACTTACAAAGTTGCAAAGAAAAGAAAGCTTTCAGGGGATGTTTTGCTCCAGCGCCTGCGCGACTCTACGTTGCCCCCCTCCAGAACCTACCGTCTTCACCTGCGCACTCGAATTTAAACACGGATCGATTGATTAATCAAACACACAGAGCAAGCGGCGGCAGCACGGACACGGAGGAGGTATCGAGCAGTGGAGAAGACTAACGATGCGACTGAAGGAGCTCCAACGATGCGACTGTAGGAGGAAGAAGACGTCCTGCGTGCGGCCTCCGGTCTGGCTGGTGGAGGAGAAAGATGGACGTAACGGTGGCGTGTCCGCGCGGCGGACGGCGGCGTCGGCAACGGTTCTGCGCTCGAAATTATCCCGGCCGGATTCGGGAGAGCTGACGGGAGGCGAGAGGAAGACAATATCTCTGAGGGCTCGTAACTTTTTGTACAGGTCGAGGTGGTACTCCACGATCTGCAGTTGCCACACATGGAGCTGACCGGTGGTTGCCATGGATTGGCACGCACGGGCTGACCGGTGGTTGACATGCAAGTGGAGGCGGCACAAGGGGGGATTGGGAGGCGGCGGGGTTTTGTTATCACACTGACATGCATGTGTGCTCATAATTTAAGTAGTAGCAAGTCTGATGGATCCAATGAAACTGAAGTGCGTGATACATTGGCGGGCCTTGAGGAGGGCGATTTGGCGCCCGAGCACCAATGCTCCCGTAATCTGGACCGTGGAAATCGTTTTGAGATTGTGTACGTATCGTTGTCCGCATGTGCGGGGAAGAGTAAAAAAGTGAATCGCATTAACTGCTGCCCCCACTTGCGACTTTTCTTCTGCAGGGCATGGAAGTCTGGAACTCTCGCCTCCTGCCGGCGATCTCCGGCTTGATGCTCTCCGTGACCTCCAGCGCCGTGGGGCCGCGGTGACCGAGACCTGGGCGGCGCCGTCCCCACGCCGCGTCATCGTGGCCGCCAGGACCTCCACCCCACGCCGGTCGAACGCCTCCAGCACGCGCGTCAGCGCACCCGGCCGCGCCACCGGCAGTGGCAGCAGCATGGCGAAGCAGACCGCCTCCCGGGACGCCACCTCAATGGCCGGACGACGGCGCGTGTCGCGTTGCAGCGCCCTGTACGCCTCCAGCACGCCCTGCCGTGTCCGCCAGCACCTTCAGGTGGGCCACGGCCGCGTCAGAGCAGGGGTCATATGTTAACGGTGATGTCAGCCGTGGTCAGAGCAAGGGGGCGCCGCGACGGGCAGTGCGGCGCTGGGCGCGTCGGCCAAGGCTGCGCCGGCGCCGGCTGCAGCCGTGGCGAGGAGCATCTGGCGGAGGCCGCGCGCGTACTCCAGGAGACGGTCGATGGAGGGGATGGTCTCCCTGACCTCGTCCTGCGCCTAGAAGTCGCGCATCCAGGCATGGAAGAGCGGGAACGCCTCGGCGTCCACCAGCTGCACGCCGGTGACCTCCTCGAAGACGGTCAGCCAGTAGGAGCCGCACCCCGAGGACGACGTCGAGGATGCCGACCTCGTCGCCGCCGAAGAACCGCCGGCGAGGAACTGTTCCAGTGGTGGACGCCCTCCGGCCATGGGAGAGTCTTGGACAGGGGGAGACGCGCACGGAAGCAGTCGAGGCCACGATTCCGGTACCTTCGTGGTTCAGGGACGCGCACGGCTCGAACCCCGCCAGGAACCAGAGCAAGAAGCAGAGCAAAGGGCCCCTCCTCCGGCAATTCCCCATGCCCGAAGTGGCTCCGCAAGAACACGGACGACTCCAAAGAAAGAAGCACCGAAGCCCGCCGCGCTGGTGGCGTTCCTCCAAGAACCGGCACCAAGATCCGTAATTGCTAATTCCGATCTTTCCTCCACGTTCGAGCGACTCGGGGGCTGACTGGGGCCGGAAAACGCGGAGCGGATTAAGCAAGGAGAGAAAGGGAGGGAAAACCAGCGGAACAGCCGCCAGGAAAGAATCAAGACCTCCGCGAAGAAACAAGGGACCGAATCCCGCGAGAGGGAGAGCCTAGTCTCGGGGGATCCGAAGAAAAGTAGTAGCACGGAGTAGCTTTCAGCGCTGACGAGCGGGAGACGAAGGGGGAAGGTGGAGGCGATGCGGTGTGGATGGTGGTGGCGGTGACGGTGGGATGCGTAATCCGTCGACGTAGTAGTGGTGGTGGCGTGGAAGCGCACGCGGAGGAGAGGAGAGGATGAATGGAACCGTTCAAACGGACTGAGAGCGAAATAATGGCGGCGTCGTTCCTTCTGCTTTCGGGCAGCGCCGTGAGAAGCGGCTCGGCGGGGGAGACGGCGTGCGCATGCGCTCGTCACCATGGACTGGAGGTTGGAGGAGGAGGACGGCGAGGCGCTGCAGGAGTTTGCCGGCTTGCCGGTCGCGTCGATGGCGGCTTCGGCCTCAACGTCCTCCATCACCATCTGTACTAGACGAGATCGATGATGGGACAGGTTTTACCAGGGTAGAAAAATCTGAAACTTGCAGGGGACACGAATCTCGATTGGAATGTATGAGCAGGATATCCGGTGCATGTGTGCTCGGGCACCAAAATGCATTTTCGGGCGGGCCCTATGATTCCTTGTGCATCAGGCGTTCATTCAGCCGGTGGAGCTATAGTTACATAAATACCGACGCAACGCAAGGTCTGAATACCGACCATGCATGTTGAGTAGACAGCACTGGACTTGATTGATCTTCTACCCGGCCAAATTGATGGCCCGTGCGCTGGGCGGATGAAGAAGATGGAAGTGGACCGAATGCTGCTTGCCAGGTCTTTGATAATTGATACGACGGATCACCGCTTCTCCGCTCCATAGAGGAGTTATTTTTTCTGGAAATCCCGTTCTTTGTTATTATTGTTTAGCGTTTTCAGGATTACCTTGTTGCCCGATAAGGCTCTGTTTGTTTCTAGAGTTTTTGTGGGGATTGGTGGGGATAATTCTCTAGTGTATTGGGTGAAACCCCAAACTTCACCCAATCCCGGGATCAATCCACTAGGTAGGGGTAGTGTATTGAATCCCCTAGTGGATTGAGAAAAAATGAACTAGAGTTTAGGGATTTGTGAGGAAAGGTGTGGATAAAACCTGTCCAATACACTAGAAACAAACGATGTTTTGAAGTTTGGGGTTTCATCCAATCCACTAGAGGATTATCCCCACCAATCCCCACAAAAACTCTAGAAACAAACAGAGCCTAAAGGATTCCTTTAGCCTGGATGGGGATTTAAGTTTTTTGTGAAGAAATGGAGATTTTGTTTTACCTGTGCAGGGGCCTGAGAACGCCGTTCATCAGCCTGCCTACTCTCCGCCCAGTGCCCGCACGGAGGCTCTCGTTCGTATGCCGCGCCCGTGGCCAAGTCACCACACCGTAGGACGACCACCGTCCACCGCCGTATCCTATAGCTTCTGGAAACGCAATCCAAGTCACCGAAATAAGAGAAAAAGAATCACCGAAACGCGTTTGCTTCACGGCACCGGGCACCGCACGCAGCAGCCACCAAGACCGGGGGATGTGCCGAAAATGGGAGAAAACTCATGAAAACGACGGTGCACGCACGCACGGACGAGTCTACGCGAGATTGCAAGATGATGCCGGAATGGGAGGAAAGCGACGGCTCCCGGATAGCTACTCAACTGTGCGGTCTGTGGTGGCCGAGCCAGCGGAGCATATTCGGCACCGGCTCCGGATAACCGCATTCGTCGAGTGGCAACGCGACTGTTTGCCCCCGCGTCTCTGGGAGTCTGGGTGGTGTGTGCAACGAGCAAGAGTGAACTTTTTCCATTAACCGGTGCAATTAATATGTTAGATTAGATCCCCTAATTTTTTTAAAGATTAGATCATTAGATAGATGCTGCTAGACAACAGGAAAAGACAACGCTATCAGACATCTTTATTATCTACTACCAAAAGTTTGTTTAATTTGCAACTCACAACCTTACTCTCCCAACCATTTAAAACGCCCATCCCTCTTTTTTACAGGGAGCGTATTAATATCACACATATCGATTGCACCCATCAAAGACATACCCAAAAGTTTTATTAAAAAAGGTCTTTCCTTCTGCTCTGTCTCCATTGCTGTGGCGTTGTCTTCGACGCCATGGTGGTGTAGATAGGATTTGTCCAGAAGTACATGCAGACGGTTGTATATGTTGGTGACAATTGGAAGATTGTGCACCTTGTGATGGGTTCGTGGTTGGAGACTAACTGTTCTGGTTCCCTACTCTGACGTCGTCGTGCTGGGGTGTCAGTTCTGAATTTCGATGGCGTGTCCGGGATCGTGCTGCCTCGGTCTGATTCTTTCAACGAAAATGGTTTGTCCTATGGCCAACTACTTTGGAGGTCCGCAAAACTGTTGATCAGCGATGGAGCCATATCGAGTTCGGGTGAAGAGGTGATTTGTCTCTCTTCTCTTTGGTTGCTGCTACGGTGGTGCCAAAAGAGAGAGATAGGCGTTGCTTTGTCACATATGTTTACCCTATCTTTCCAGTTCTCTAAGATCGGTGTTTACGTGCCTTATAACTTGATCTATATTTTATAAATGAGACACATATTACATAAAAAAGACACTATATTAAGGCATTTATAGGACACCATTTATTACTTATGAGCTCCCCTGATCATGTCCTTTCTAGGTAGAATTTCCCATATATTTTCTCCTCGGCGTTTTGTATGTTCTCTTCCGATACAACTTATGTGGTCGAAGAAATAATTTTGGTCCTAATGCTTTACATCCAAAGAAAATGAAATGTTGAAGTAGCGACAAGTACCCTATTTACCATAATAAATTAATCAACTTAAGCTTTTGTGACATGCTAAACACCATGACACCAGAAAACTCTCACACCATGTTATCATCCAACAATCTATTAATATGGGAAAATTGGTTCAGTAGCACTAGAAGATTCGGACTTTGTAAAGATACCATCGAAAGTTTGGGCTTGAGAAAATAACACCGAAGGGTTGCTCGGTCATCGACTTATACCATCACCGTGAACGCTACGTGAAACTGGGTCAAATCTGAGTGAAACCAGCAGTCCTCAAAATTAACCCAACCTTTTCTCACGTGAACACGCAACAGAGCGAGTGAGCGACGAGCTGATCGATGACCATCTGCGCAGACGGTGGCCCTCTCGGCGGTGGCGGCACGCGTCCTCAACTTATGGGAGCGAGACACCGTCTCTCCTGCCCTCCCCTCCATGGTGCGCCTTCCCTCCGCCCTTTCTTCTCTCGCTCACTCTTCTTGTTTTGCTTTTTCCTCTTGGCATAAACCCTATCCTATTGGGGATTCTATATTGCTGAGACGATTGAGCGGGGATGGATGTTGTTGAAGTTTCACATGCGTAATCTCCCCTAATCCTCTTGTATTCTTCGAATTTGTGTGAATTTTCCTGGAATTTGTTTCTGAACACCATGACCACCTACAAAAAAAAAAATGAAAAAACAAATACTTGTGTGGTTGGCCGGTAGCAACTGCGGAGCTATGTTGAAGTTGAGGGAGGGGGCACCTGCCCCCCTCCCCCCACATTGCAAATTAATTTTGTAATCAGTAGTTAGTAGTTTGAAGATTGGAAGAATCAGAATGCTTGCCCTAGCTACAACTTACATACCTTGGGGAAGAAATATTTAGTTGTTCAGTTGATTTGGCAGGATGACAAGATAAAACCGAAAGCTTGGGTCAGCCAATGAAGAGGAGATTAAGAAGTTCTATGAAAAGTAACGCGGCTTAACATTAGGAAATCATAAGCTTAAGTGTGCATTTCATTAGCAGTCTTATTGTAAAATAAAATGTCATCCTAAGAAATGTTCGCATTTTGTGTTTGGCATAGGAACAAGATGGCTAGATACTATCAAACTGCATCTGTCTTTTGTGACGTGCTAAACACCATAACACCAGAAAACTCTCACTCTCAGGTTGTACGTTCAACAATCTACTATTATTTACTTTTCATAAGAGAGTAGTTTTTTCTCAAAAAAAAAATCCCATGCACTTTTAGTTTTTATCTCAACAATCGGACGCTGCCAAACATGCAGGTTTCTACCATACACGCAAAATCTTATGGGCTTTGTAAACCTTAGCTTTGCACATGCATTTGTATCATATTCTAGTGTTGTTACTATTCCTGTATTTACTGATTTACAGATTATGCGTACTAAAATGGTCAAAGAGAGAGTCGGGTTTGAACATGTGAACAATCTGACCAGAAACTAAACTTTGCAACTAGTTGCGGCCGCACCACATTCCGCATGTCGCACTTCTAAGTTTTAAAAAATGTGAAATAAATCATGGGTATTGGTTATGTTGTTTGTCATGCATCCAAAAGAATTCACCTATAAATTTGACAATAGGAGTGAGAGTGATGCGAAAGATTTATCTACTCTCTCATTGAGAAACACAAGTGATGCGAGATACAGCTGCATAGTAGTCAGTTTAGTTTGACGCGATCGGTGACGGCATGTTAATCCGTGGGCCATCCATCACCCTGTTCTACTGACAACGCGGTCCCAGATACAGAGGTGTCCCACATGTCAGCGCACAGGTCGCACCGGCGGTGGCGTGGCGGACCGGGACGGCCCACGTGCGCTGCTCGTGCGACGGCGGGCTCACTTATAAATGCTGTCCTCAACGGCCACCTATCCCCTCCTTTCCCCAGTTCCGACCTCCCACGGCGACCCGCGACGGCGACTTGCAGCCCCGGTTAGACTTTGCTTCTCGGCGGACCACCTCGTCGGAGAGAAGCGGGGAGCGGCTAACTCCCATCGCGCGCGCGCGTGGCTTCGCGGTGAGTCCTGGCTCTCTCCCTCTCCCGTTTAGATGATATGGATCCAGTTCGATTTCGCATTGCTCTGTTCCCCTGTTTCTCTGGGAAAGTCCGCGCTCCGCTTTCGCTGTTTCTGGCGTAGTTTCCTGGAGTTTTCTGGAGGAGGCGACTGTTCTGGGTTTGGAAAACTCGGGAGGTTCGTGGGGTTTGCTTCTGTTGGGAATTTTCGCTGCCACAGGATGCTGCTGCTGTGTCGCCCGAATCGACGATATGTGTTGGAATTAGCCCGTGGGTTTTTCGATCCACGTACTCCAGCATTTTCTGTTTTTTGTTTTGTATAAGCAGCTGTAGCATTTTCTGCACGAATGTTTTCTCGAGTTAGCTCAGGACTCAGGAGGAGTAGTTTTTACTATTACAGTAATCAGTACTTTTATCTGCCACGGAAATGTTGGAGCGGTAGATCTCAGAGCACCTCGAGCTCAAATGGAATATATCGACGAGAAGTCGAGAACAAAATAAAACAGTAAAAAGGCCCGACAAGCTTTCCCTTTTGCGATAACCTGCGAGAACAACCCAGGAAACTCTCTGGAAAATACCCCCACCCCCGTTCCCGTTCCCCACCGTCTCCGCCGTCTCTGTTCCACCGAAGCACGGGCGCGCCACCTCGGAATTATCGCCCACGTCCTCAACCGCGCTACTGACCTTGACCTTGCGTGGAGCGGATATCTACCCGGGCTTCGGCTTGATTTTGTTCTGGCCGTTGACGAACCCTAAGTTCCTTGTATAATAGTTCCGTGAGTTCTGTTCTGGTGTTTTCCTTGGTCGAATTTAATTACCTCCAATCCATCTACTCTCCTGCGGATGTGCTTGCCGCCGCGGGGGAGCACAAATCATTTGCTCTACTTACGTTCAGTCAATTAATTGCAGAATTGATGAAGCGGTTGGCCGAATCGAGGTTCGGATTGCTGAGCGTTTGATGCGATCGACCGAGGACTCCTGCAGCGATGGACGTGGTCGGAATGGTGGGGCGCGGCGTGGGCCGCGTGCTCTCGCAGGGCATGTACTCCGTCGCCACGCCATTCCACCCTTTCGGCGGCGCGGTCGACATCATCGTCGTCGAGCAGCGCGACGGCTCGTACCGCAGCACGCCCTGGTATGTCCGATTCGGCAAGTTCCAGGGCGTTCTCAAGGGTGCTGAGAAGCTCGTCACCATCACCGTCAATGGCGTGGACGCCAACTTCCACATGCTGCTTGACAACTCTGGCCAGGCCTACTTCATGCGGGAGCTCGTGCCTGGCAGCGAAGAAGACGCTGGAACCAGCGCAGTAGATGCTATCAGTGAGCCTGAAACCCCTCTGCGTAGTAAGAGTGACGGTGAGCTTTATATTGGTACCAATGACCAGTTGGGCAACGAGGAGTTGAACGAGGAGGATCAGGAGGAACAAACTGGAGATGAGTTTGATTCATATGCTTATAGCAAGTTGGAGGAAGCAGTAGATTTGGCAGAACAAGCTGATGGCCGCACTTCTGAGATGCTTCTGGTTAGTGTCAACGGGTGTGTTCTAACTGCTCCCATTTCTTCGACTGAGGAGAGTATGGAGGATGTGCAACTAAGAGAACCGCAGTTCCATTTGGGACCTGGGGAGAGCTCAAGTGGGGACTTCAGCCGCAGTGGTGAGGTGTGGGAAGCTGGCATTTTGGATGATTTATACATATCGCAGGAAAAAGTTAAGTTTGATTCTGAACATCCATCAGAGGCTTTGGAGAAGTTTCGGGAGGTGTCAATTGCGAAGGATGAGTCACTTGATATCTCAGTTAATGAATCTGAAACTCTCCATGTGTCAGTTAGTGACGGTGAGGCTTGTGTTGCATCAACCCATGAAGCTGCGGTTCAGGTTGTAACTCAGTCAGGAAACAATGGTCTGAATATTCAACCGTTGAACAACTTGGAAGATGATGCTCATGACGTTTCAGGGAACAAAGATGAGGTTCGTGATGTCTTGGAGAACAACGATGGGGCTTGTCAACCCTTGATCAATGAAGATGAGGCTTGCGATATCCCACTGGTTCAGAATGATGAGGCCTGCAAGTCCCCATCTAAGGTAGGCAAGGTTTGTGATGGCAGCAATCAGAATATCAAGGATGCATTTCAGGGTGTACCACGGTCAGCTAACAATGATCTGAATTATCAACCGTTGAAAGTGGAAGACGCTGCTAATGATATTTCAGAGAACAACGACAAGGGCTATCAATCCTTGCCAAATAAAGATGAGGCCCTTGATGTCTTGGAGAACAATGATGAGGGTTATCAACCCGTAACCAATGAAGATGAGGCTCGTGATATCCCGTTGGTTCAGAATGACGAGACATGCAATTCCCCAACCAAGGCAAGCAAGGTTTGTGATGGCAGCAATCAGAATAATGAGGCTAGTTTTAGTAGATATGATACTTTTAGAAGTTGCTTGGATTTGACATCACAAGATGACGGAGAATCAGGAACTGAACCCTTTTCTCCTGAATTTGACCACCAGAGGGATTCTGAACTTAGTCTGAGTAACCATTCTGATATTGACATAGATCTGGGGGAAGATGGAAGTGAAACTGCGCACTGTGATCAATCCGATCCATTAAAGCATCTAGAGGAAGTGGATGTTTCAGAAATTACTCAAGATGATAATATAACACAAAGCGAAGACTGCTCTCCCCATTATGGCAAGGCATCTGACTTGTCTTCTGAAGGATGTTCTCATGACAGGAGCAAAGACACCACCCCTTCTAAAATTGGAACTTTAAAATCTGATCGATTACGGTTGTCCCCAAGAAGCAGTGACAAAGACAAACTAGGAAGCATTCCAGAGAACCCAACTGCTGAAGAGGAACTAAATAAAGAAGAGCACCCTCAGTTAGGTTTGGGTAAGCACATGTCACGTTAGCAATTTTCTTCTCATTTTTACAAGTCAAAATTTTATAGTTTTGCTTTGCTTTGTACTGGCAGGGTTTGAGATTTCTCTCTGTGGGCACATGCTACGGCCAGGTATGGGCCGCTCATCTGCTGATGAAGTCTTCCAACAGCATCTTGTCCCTGAGGAGGATTTTAAGCTGTCTGGACCGTCAATAATAAAAAATGCAAACCTTATTGTCAAAGTTGGTGGTAACTATTTTACATGGAGTAAAGTTTCTCATGTTGTTCTTGGGAAGGCTGTATTTGGTCCAGACTTCCACGTAGAACCCATTGATGCTATTCCAGTTGAACTCCAGGAGACACCCCGTTCGGGAGAAGAATCTCTTGGGATGTCTCCCTCAAGCCGGAGATGGAGGCTTTGGCCCATTCCATTTAGGATATCAAGATCTCTTCAACGTAGCAATAGTGATTCTTCTGAGGATATTTTTCTTGACACGGAGACAGTCTTGAGTCCAATGGATGAGCAAGCCCCAGAGAATAGTAAAAATCAGTCACCAAGAAAGCAATTTGTGCGGACTTTAATTCCCACTAACGAGCAGGTGGCATCTTTAAATCTGAAGGAGGGACAAAACATTATAACCTTTAGCTTCTGCACAAGAGTTTTTGGGAAGCAACAGGTTTATGCCTCTCTTTTTCTTAATTATTTCCTCTTTTTTATTTTCGGTATCTGCATATTGATACTTATTCTTTTGCTAGGTTGAAGCACATTTATATGTGTGGAAATGGAATGCAAAAATTGTCATATCGGACGTGGATGGAACCATCACAAGGTAAAAGTTTGTAGTTCGCTTTCATATAGTTTTTGTAGCTTAGTACTGTTCAATTTATTATGCCAGCCGCTCATCTGTTTGATTGTTTCACTAATGTCAGTTAAATTATAAATTTATGGCAAACTAGCATAACTCTCCAGACATTTTTTTACTAATGTATATACAGTACTTGTATTATATGCACACTTCGTCAAGTTGAAATTAATATTGATTGAAAGAAGAGATCTGCATTATACTAGATTCAAACAATTCGTGTTCACAACTGAAATTTGCAGTACTGTATTTGAATTGTCGTTCCAACGGATCTAAGAATATTGGAAAACAAACAAACTGCTGATTTAAGCTCTGGATCTTTGGATTGTATGAATCAATAAATTGTTTTGGTTCTAGATTTACATGCAACTGTAGGTGCAAACTTACGTGCTTGTCTAAGATGATCCTTTTCTATTAACGCTGGAAGTCATTTCTTATAACCTCGAGGCACTGTGCTTTATGTATAGTAGATAATACACTAGAATGGTGGCTAGACTTCTTATTAGAACCTTTAGGTCGTGGGTGGCACTCTTAGCACCTTCAGTTGAGGTGATTCAAATCACCCATATAGTCTGGTCTATGTGAATACTAGACCAATAATTGGTCAAATTATACAGCGTGCTAACAGTGTGCGTTATTTGTTCATTCCTCTTGTATCATTCTCCCCACACTAATCACTGGGAAACATCCGTGACTGTATTAATGATTTATAAATAACTCGGGTATAAAATTACATGGTTAGGTTTACCTCTTTTATTCTGGGTAGAAGGTGCCATGCTATTTTCTTTTGACAACTAAAGACTTTGATCCACTGATTCTTTCGTAAGTTGGATTATCACAGATAGTTTGTTAGCATACAATTTCTTGGGCATGTGTTCCAGCAAATATTATTTTTAGTTCAACTGAACTAGATATATTGCCCTGGCTAACTGAGTCTCTCCTCTCTGTCCGATGAACATTGCGACTTACTGCATTATTTTTCTTTGCAGTGTAAAGCTTCTATATATGATTTGGTTTGCTGTATATTATATCACAACAGCTGAATCTAAGTGGTTAATGTTACATTCAGGTCTGATGTCCTGGGCCAGGTCATGCCTTTAGTTGGACGAGATTGGAGTCAGTCTGGTGTTGCTCGACTCTTTTCTGCAATAAAGGTGTGATAAACAATTTTGAGTTTTTATTTTCACGTTTCATTATTTTTTACGACATTGTACCCAGCTTTGCGCACACACGTTTCTGATTGGCCTTTTATTTCCTAACTAGGAAAACGGTTATCAACTAATATTCCTCAGTGCTAGAGCCATTGTCCAGGCATATCTGACAAAAAGCTTCCTCTTCAATCTAAAACAGGTACATATAATAGTTGTCATTTGTTGTTTCCTTCTGTCCCTCTTTTCAACTTGTGGTGATCTGATCATATATGCAGTATAACTGCATGGATTATCTAATATATGTATATTTCTATATTGTTAGTGTGTCTATCAAGGTGGTGGTTATGTACTGAACCAAATACACCCTTTACAATTTTGCAGGATGGGAAAGTACTGCCTAATGGACCTGTTGTGATTTCACCTGATGGTTTGTTCCCGTCACTCTACCGAGAAGGTAATATCATCTATTAACCATTGGTTGAATACATGTTTTCTTAATTATGATTAATATGCCATTTGGATTTACGTACGGGATGATCTGTAGTTCATCCTCTGATCAGTTGCAGTTAATTACATTTCTTTTGTTTATTCTTACTGAAATATATTTATTTTTTGCACGTTTTAATGTTTCCTCTGTTTTACTCAGTTATTCGAAGAGCACCACATGAGTTCAAGATTGCTTGTCTGGCGGTAATTATCGAAATCAGCTTCCTGAGTTTCTTGTTCAGCCTGCATTATTTGAAGTATGAAATATGTTGATTTATTTATTAAAATATGAACCCTGATTATAAAATAGCTGATTTATCAATACTTCGGATGTGGATTTCTCGTGTATCACAAGGTCATCTATTGCCCTACACCTGTTTAATTCTTCCATGGCATCATACCCTTCTAATACATGAATGAACAATAAGCTCGCATGATTAACTAAGGGTTTTCATGGGATTGGCTGGGAAACAGTTTTAGGCATCATAAGTCCACAGGTTTTTGACATCTCATGTTATTTTTGTTTGGCAGGACATTAAAGCACTTTTTCCTTCGGACTACAATCCATTTTATGCTGGATTTGGCAACAGAGACACAGACGAGCTTAGTTACAGAAAGATGGGAATTCCCAAAGGCAAGATTTTTATCATCAATCCGAAGGTATGTCAATTACACTAAGCCAAAGTCAGTAATGTTGTGCTTGTGTAGCTGTGTCGTAACTGTTCTTGTTGGCATGCAGGGTGAAGTGGCCATAAACAGTTCTGTTGATGTGAAGTCTTATACCTCCTTGCATACCCTTGTCAATGACATGTTCCCTCCAACAACTCTGGTTGAGCAGGTTAGTTGTCACTCTGAACTGCTATAGTATTTTGCAGTGGTTCCAGACATAGTGGACCAGTGTTATATAGTACTAGGGAACATATAGCAGATACCAAACACTTAACAAAAAAGTTCACATATGGTTGGTCAGAAACTTTTCATTCCATTTTGGTTACCTCACGAAAGGAAAATTATTTTAATCATAACTCTTGTAATCACCACGGATCATTTGAACTTGCTAGACAGAATTTAGTGATCCTTGCTGCAGTCAGCTACAAAAAGTGATGAATTTCTTTTAAAAAAATCTGCATGTTCGTAAGGCCATTTCCCGCACATTGTAAACTGCCACAGAGATAAATTCCTGTATATATGCAAATTACGCTCATAATATTAGCTACGCTGAGGCAGAGGCACGTTTATCTTTTTTTTCTTCTTCACTATCCCGAACTCAAACATTCATCTTCCTGTACAATGTATCCACACCTATGGACACTCTTCTGAGAGCATATAGTGACAGGGTTTCCACTTGCTCATGCTGACTTTACATTCATGTGATTTTCTGTTTGTTCTGATTCATCAATGATAATGCGGTGCAGGAAGACTACAATTCCTGGAATTACTGGAAGGTGCCACTGCCAGACGTTGATTTGTAGTGTAAGCTAGATACAGCACCAGACACACAAGTAGAGTCTGCGACAGCATGACAGGCAAGTTCGTGTACACTAATTCTCAATCGCCACAGCAGAGTCCTCAGTTCTGTCCGACCTGTAAAGCACATCTCGAGGGTTCAGATATACTGTTTTGATCACCGTTGCGGAAGCTCCAGTTTTCCTTGCTCCGACCGACGCAGCTCCATCACGATCATTCATCTTTTAGGTAGTGATCTGATCATGACTGATTGCTGCTGCGTCTAGAGGCCAAGACTCGCATATCGGTTCAGAACAAGGTAGTCCGATCTTGTTAATATGTTATCATCTCCTAGCCTGGGTTGCTTTCCTTGTTTCCATAGCTGTAGCTTATCTGTCAATTAGATTACTCCTGGTACAGGGAAGCAACTGGGAACAGAGACCGTCGAACTGTATGTTGTATATGGAATAGAAATACGAGACTGCATTTCTTGCCTCATTTTGGCTTCTTCTGCCGTAAGCGTCGGGTGTTGATGGCATTTGGGTCTCTGGATGCAGCGGATATGACCCCTTGAAAAGTGTGAATGTGAACTGACTGTTTTTTTTTGGGGGCCTGGTTTCGCGTTCTGCAGCGGCAAAACGCTCTCGAATATTTCCAGGAAAACAAATGCCGAGAGAATTTGGCAAGCAGGGACCAATCCTGCACCAAGCTTTCCCTGGTGATCAAGGTTCAAGGAGGGCCCAGAGTTGCCGGAGGAAACATAAAACTTCACTCTACTGCTTCCAATCGCGGAGGAGACAAAGGAGCAGCGCCTCGTGCTCTGAGCTCACCACCTTCCTTTCCACTCCTTTACGGGTGAGAAGCTAACGTTTTTTTGGCAACACGCAAGGGCAGGCAAGTCACATCTGTCATTTTTGTCCAACTCTACGCAACGCAATGTGCCACCGTGCCACGGCAGCATGCTGCATGCACGAAAAAACATCACGCAGGCAGTAAAAAAACCAGTATAATTTGTAATAGATGGCAGTTTGGCAAACTTTCATCCACTAGTGACACCTGAGAAAACCTTCTCCCTCTCCTAAAACGCCAGTTAAAAGTGTCATTTTTTACAACCCAAACTTGGTTGAAACGACAATTATTTGAAGTGATCGGCATTGGCGTTTTGGCATTCTCCGAGACTCTGAGATTCTTGTCAGGCAGAATACGCCATTCACATTGGCGATTTTGGCACTCTCAGAGAATTTGAGATTCAGATATGACTTTCGCGTTGGCGTTTTTCGTAATTTCAGAAACTCCAAGATTTAGACACGCTATTCGAGATTGCTTATTTCAAATGACCTAGTTATTTTTTTTGTCTAAGTTTGGATTGTCAAAACCGTCACCCTAATAGGCAGGGGGCAGATTTCAGTTTTCTGATGGATCATTAGTGACTGAAAATTTCTTAAAGGGCCATTTAGGAAAAAATTATACAAAATTCACGGAGTACTTCAGGCCACAAATGTACCGTGCAAGGAACGCAGCACAAGGCGTGCGGGTGTGACCAAAATCGAACCAGCTATACATGCTCAGGTCGCACGCTTGTAAAAAAAGATACCGGTGACACTGATGATAATTAAAGGTGGGGTGGAATTCTTCCGCGCATCGTTAATTAGAGTGAGCTAACCAAAGGTGCGACCTTTAGCCCAGATGCTTTGCTTAGCTTAATCCCACATCGGGAGCACGAATCTTCCACGTCCCGACCACGCGAGCCCCTTTCAGCCACCCTAAACCCCGGAGGTTCGGCCGTTGACCGCAGACCTAGCCTGCGTTTTACATTCCCTAATGCAACTAGCTGAATCACTGCTACTACCTTCTCGCAAAAAAAAAAAAAAGAATCACTGCTACTACCATCAAGTAAGCATGCATCTTTATTCCGTAGTATTCATTTTGTTTCTCCTCGAATTGGGACTTTGGGGAGACGACGATGTTAGCCTTATGATATCTTTCGTTAAGTAATTCTTGGTGCTTTGTCATAGTGCTCTAGCTCTAGATGGAGATGGAGTACAAGAGGGCGGAGAATAAATTTGGAGGGTGGGCCCCAATGTCAAGGCTTTTCCCTTTCCTTGGAAGAAAATTGAGACATTCGTGCAGGTAGGATAACTTAATATTTATACGAAAAATCACTTTGACTCCCTAGATCTAGTAATCACTTAATTTTATTTTTTAAAAACTTACCTTTACAAGTTTGAAAAATTATTAAAAAATTGCATGTAGTCAATAGTCCTACAAGTATGCAAAATCACAATGTGAATTATTTGTATTATGGGCTACATGAAAATGACAGAGACTTGTATATTTTGGAGTTTTGAAAGTGTGTAGACTCGGAACTACACATTTATCATTTTTATGTAGCTCTAAATATTAACTATTTCAAAATAAGATTTACACGTCTGTGTGATACATCATTAGCAACATGTAGGAATTTTGTTTCAGAATTTTAAAGCTTGTAATTATGACTTTGATTTTTTTCTAAATAGCAAGAGAATCAAAGCTCGGGAGCTAGAAATTTTCATTCAGATTCATACATACGCATATGCACTGTACTTTTGCTATAATGACGGTAGCCGTAGGGGTAGGCGTAGGAGTAAGTTTCCTCCTCTGCAAAGATGTCACAGTTCGCGTAAGCCGAACAAGGAAGAATTGAAGCTGCTGCTGGCAGTGATGGCAGTTACTACTACGTCAGTAGGTCACCTTCGCACGCTCGCTTCACGGATCATCGGCCCAATCCCCGAAGCATCCATCCATCGCTTCCAGATCACGCATCGACGCAGGCATGCAAAAGCAGTTGCTATGAGCAGCAGCAGTGAAGCAGTCGGCCCATGCCGTCCCTGTCTGAGACGATCCTTCTTTTGACTGTGCCTCTGAATCAGACGGCCACGTCCTGGGGAGAGCCCACTGCACTCTGCACGCCACCGATGAACAGCGAACACCCTCCTGATCTTCAACTTCTCCAGCAGGTTTGTTGACATGGAGATCGATCGAGACGCCATAAACAAATGCCCACCGGCAACTACAACAACAGCTACTCCCGTGCGTTGTTTTTGGGTTAATCTGGGGCGTGGGCTCCTCGAATTCGAATTCGAAAGTTTTGGCTGGAGAGCTGCCAAGGATTTTGAGCGGACTCAGGTTTGATTCAGTTGCCCGAGGCCGGAGTGGAGATCCTGCATATCGAGCCGTACTGTCCATATGCTACAACTCGGCCACTGCACTGGTGGGAGCTGGTGTTACGCGCTCCTCCTTATTGCCAATGACTAACCTCGCCTTGTAATTTGCACCGGTTAACCATGCCATAATCATCACCCAGAATATAGTATTGACACTAACAGTAGGTGTAGTACTAATTTTTTGTTTTTGTCAAATCAAATGGCACAATGTAGTAGCTAGATAGATTTAGACAGATAGCCACGGCGCATGTAAAGAAGAGAAGCGTGGAGCAGAGACGGGCGCGGAAGGCAAAGGCAAAAGGAAAACAACACACAATCCCTGATGGAGTAATCAGTAGTTCGATCGCGAAAGCCGATTTCCGCTCGAGGGGGCAGCGAGACACGAATAAAGCCAGAGATGGAGCAGCAATGCGTGCTACTCTGAGCAAGCACCCGAGCACAAGATGCAAACAAGTGTCGGATCATGCGGACAGCAATGGTAGTGTACTTAGTTACGTAGGGCCCCTGGTGTGTGTCTCGACAAAGCAAAGCGCACGCACTGGCTGGGCCGTTTGTATAAGAGCACTTCGCCGTGGATGACACTGCCATTTCTGCTCCCGAACCGTCTCCAAGCAGAGCAAGCAGAGTGAGACAGAAGCTAGCAACAGCAAAGAACGATGGCGAGCAGGAGAGAGGAGGAGGTGGTGCGGCGTGATCAGATTCACTGCAACGGGCTGGAGGAGGAGTACATCGACATGGACCTCAGCTCAGCGGCTGCGGGGGCGAGGGAGTTCGAGTTCCACCACATGTCGGCGCCGCTGGACGGGCGGCGTGGGGAGCCGCCGATGCCGCTGGCGTCGCCGGCGGACGAGCTCTTCTACAAGGGGAAGCTGCTGCCGCTGCACCTGCCGCCGCGCGTCCAGATGGTCGAGGACCTGCTGCTGGACCACCGCGCTTCGGCCGGCGCCAGGGGGAGGGGGCGGCACCTCGCCGTCAGCACGGCCCCGGCGACGCCGTGCGAGCGGTCCCGCGGCGTGTCGCCTGCGAACTGGTGCTTCGTCAGCGGGGAGCTCAACGTCGAGGAGTTCTTCCGGGAGTACGCGCCTGGCCTCGCCTACGCCGACGACAACGCCTCCGCGGCGGCGGCGGGCGGCGAGAGGAGGCCGTGGTCCAGGGGGCTCCGGTTCGTGACGCGGCAGCTCAACCTCGGCCGGCAGCTCAAGGCCTCCAAGGCTTACCTCAAGACCATGTTCGTCACGACGAAACCAGCGGGAAACGCCGACGACAACAAGAACGTTCTTGGCGCAAAGGATCTCTCCTCCCACTCCCAGTCCCATGGCGGCCACCTCCGGGCATGGAGGAAGAACCCGTTCGGGCAGACCAGAAGCAACAGGTGCATCGCCGAGCAGAGCGACGGCGGGACCCGTGCCGGCGCGCACCGGAGGTCCTTCTCCAGCGCCATCGTCCGGTACTCGGCGTCCAACAAGACGTCCCCCGCGCCGGCGCCGTCGTCGTGCTCGTCGACGTCTTCCAAGTCCTCCACGTCCACGTCCACCTCCTCGTCGGTCCGGACCTCGAGCGACTCCGACGGCGCGGCCGCGCCGGCGCTGAGGAGGAGCAGCAGCGCGGGCTCGGAGGCGGAGAACCCCATCCAGGGTCTCATCGCCTACTGCAAGAAGTCGCAGCAGCTGGCCTCGGTGAGGAAGAGCGCCAGCGACACCGGGTTCCGGTTCCTGTCGTCGTCGGCGGCGTCCAAGGTCGCCGCGGAATCGGAGGGCCTGGACGAGCTCATCGAGATTTGCAGAGGATGATCGATCGATGCTGTGATGAGTGTTGAATGTACAATGATATATGCAATGCATTCCCAAGTTTTGTGGTACTGAAACTTGTGTCACTACTATGGTGTTGCTCGAACCTCGAATGAACATAATCTGAACTTTTCAGCAGGATTGTTTTCGGTGTATCATTGGATTATGCTACTCGGTAGATTAATCGCAGTCAAGTAATAAACTGGTCAAACAAGTAAGAAACTCTAGAAATTGACGAAGATGTAGGACACCAGTCTGACACTTAAATTGCTTTGTAAGTTATATGATAACCACATCTGGTTAGTGCTAGTGCTAGACAAGATGCATATGCTGTAGCATAAAAATAAGAGAAGTAACAAGATCACGAAGTCAAGCACCTATTTAATCAAAAGATCATAGTACTTTTTGCGGTGTCGGCAAATCTTAGGAGACTCGATTTTCAGAACCTGGATAAATATGAACTTGGTTTTGATACAAACTTATCCCTATATCTCTTGGAATTGGTTGGAGATCGGTCGATTGTAATTCACGATTTCCTCTTGTCATCCACAGTTAATTGATATTTTTTCGAGAAATATTTTTTTATCGGCAATTGCACTTTTAATAAACACCGATTGAAATATTTAAAAATGCAACTACCTTTTTTATAATGTGCAATGGGGGTATTTTTGTGGAGAATGATTTTTTCACACAACTAAAATACGTTTGATAATTTATTTATTTATTCCAAAATTTATTTGACCGGTTGCACTTGAAATATACACTTGATGCATATCATCAAAAATCAAAGTGTTCAACTTTTTTTGCAATGTGAAAATGATTTTGTAACTAAATATATTTTTATAATTTTCTTTGCATTTTATTTTTCCAAATTTTGTTCTACTAAAACTATGGGTTTTAATATGCCAATGATTTTTTTATTCACCGAATTTACCTTTTGGGTTTCACTAGAAATTAAAAAAAAACCGTCGATTGGAATTTAGAAATATTCCTGGAGATTGTGGATTAGTTAGACCCTACATTCTTTTATAGAAACTATGATCATTTCTGACCAATGCGAAAATCACAAAATTAATTGTTGCCTTCATAAAATGATTTTTTTAAACATATAACAGTGCTATATTTTGTTATGTATATTTAACATGAAGAAATTTCTACTCAGTTCCCGTGTGCAAGATTTTTTTTTATAGAAATTTTAGAAATACTTCCTTTGTCCCCAAATATAATACGTTTTGGCTAGCCATTTTGGCCATCCAAAACCTCAAATATTATGGGGCAGAGGGACTACATTTTTTTCTGAGTTTTTTTTGAACAATTTTTTTCTGAGCTTTAAATGTGGGTTTATATATCTACCTAGGTTACATTTAGCATTTCCCGCGTATATATCAGTCGGTCCTTAGTTCCCATCGCATTCTCGCATTTCTTCAGAACACCGTTAATTCGCTTTAGCACCAAGGCAAGAAGATACGACACACCAAAGCAAAGATCTCGCGCTTTTCACAGAATCATTGAAGGTACGATCAAAGATATCAAGACATGGATATATGATCATCATCATGCAGCCTGACAAGAGCCAAGTAAATAAACCTGCTTTCATATGATCATAGGCAGAGCCAAGTAAATGAACCTACTTTCTCTCTCTCAGTTAGATTTCATATGATTAGTTAATCTGGATCCAAGCAACGAATCGATCAAATACACTTTCAGTCAATTCATGTACCATACCATGCATGTGCACGAAAGCGAAAATACACCGCAAGAGCAGGGTATCTCGTTTCAAGGAGACACCAAGTTCCAGTGGCCGACACACACACGAACAAAACTTGCAACCTAGAAAGGGCTTCACATTCCACTACACCCTCAGATCAGTGTATGAAGTATTATAGTAGTTGCCAATGCTAATATCATGCTCATCTTTAAAGCTAAGCACCATGAAGGAAACAAATTAAACTTTGGACACTATTGGTTGAGAGGCAAATTTAATTTGAAAAAAGAAGAGAGATGAGAACTGACAAAGCATTGTTGGGGGAGACAATGGAGGGAGGCACGCAAAGCTTTCTGTTCCCATCAATGGCTGTCTCATGCATGTCTGAGTGAGTCGCCATTGGATCGGATCTGCTGGTACGCATCGGCATGGCACACACAGGGAAACATGCTGCGTAAACAAGGGTTAGGGTGTGCTGATTGATACGGCCGGCTCCATGCATCGGAACTTGGAAGTGGATTAGTACCTTTCGACATGCTTAAGTATTTCGGAGAGGGCCATTTGTGTTTCATGTACATACTTTGAGAGGCAACATATATACATGAGGAATGTGAGCAACTGCTCAACAATTTGCCTTTTGAAGTTAACAATTGCTCAATGTAGTAGAAGGATAATGAAATGAAAGAAAACCTGTTCGCTGGTGGGCCAAAGTTCTTGGGTACTTAAACCAGTTCAGCTAATGAACTAACGGGTTTGAATTTCAAAAAAAAAAAAAAAAACTAACGGGTTTGCAACTTTGCATACCATTGGTAGATGCTGACATAGTTCTAAAAAAGAATACAAGTAGTTGAATGGCACAAGTGTAGTGCAGAAAACAAGGACCCTATTCCATATTTTACTCGTGCTTAGGGTCATGAACTGAAAGCTGCAATGCAACAGACAAGCTAGATCAGCTAGCCCGCCACATCACACAACCGCCGGATTTTCGCCAAGTCCTTTCTCCAAGCTAGACGGCAATCAGGAACATATATATATTCTCTCCCCTTGGCTTAAGCACCACATGATGGTGAAACCGCACCAGAATAATTCGATAAAATAGAGAACCAGCAGCACATCAGGCCGCTAATGATCTCGCATAAACAGAACGTACTGCTAATCTGCTTTGTCACCATCTAGCTGCCTTAAATCGGATCGGCAGGATTCCACTCGGTGATAGAAAACAACTCCATTAATGCCGTCGCTTTAATCGTGGAGATCTCGTAAAGAAATTGGCAAGAAAACCTGATTCTTCTACTGAAGAAGCGCATGCCATATCGCCATCACCCAAAAAACAAAAGAGATTTAAAAGCCAAAGGCAGGCGTGTTGGTCGAGCCATCAAGCTGACGTTGCATTACTTTGTCATAAGTACCGTATTCCCGGCATCCCTGTAGGAACCCACAATTAGCCAAAGTATTCGTTGTTTATTTTGCAAATGCGTTCTGTCGTCCACCGTTTCAGGTTTGCGAGCTGCGACTTTTTGTGCCTTTTTCGTTCTCTGGCTTGCAACAATCAGCTCTCTTCTCCCTCTCTGCATTTTTTTCACTGGCCTCGATGAATGAGAAATGAAAGCGGTACTGGCCTGCCCTGGGTGACAGTAACCTTCACCTAGAGTCCTAGAGCTAGATCCTATCGGGATTCAGGGTCATGGGTAGTGGCATTCACCTAGAGCTACGTAGTACGTACTATCGGGATTCAGGGTCGTGGGCTTGGTGATGGCCGGTTGAGCTTCAGGTTTGCGAGCACTCGGTAGCACAGAGCTAGGCGAATGTTCAGAGCATCTCTAGAGAAGTGTTCTAACCCGTTTATTTGAAGTTTTGGTTGAAAAATACGCACCAAATAGATCCCGTAAAACGGGGCAAACCGAAAGTATTTTCTAACTCCCGGGATATTATGATATTGGTACCCATAGAACCAGTTTTGAAGTCAATTTTTTGGTGAAATGCTCCCATCGGCGCTGGCGTCGACGACTCCCGAGCTCGATTACACGACGAGGAGACTCGATTCCGGCGTTAATCTTCGATTTCCGGCGAGGAGACTTGATTCTGACCGATTTACTACGATATCGTGGCATGTTCGAGTATCTCCATGGGAGTACCTCCATGCCCAAACTCACCCATGGGAGCACCTTTATGGGAGGAGGCGGGTCGAGACGGGGGAGGCCAGCGCTAGCAGAGCTAGGCGAGGACCCAAGCCGGATGGGCGTGGCTGTGCTCGCAGCCCCATGGAAGCACCTCCATGGCCAATCTCCCCAATGGAAGTACCTCCACGTGAGGAGGCTGGTCGAGGCGGGGAGACCAGCACTAGAAGGGCCAGGCGAGGGCTCGAGCCGGGCGGGGACGACGGATGGGAGCCGGAGCGCTTCGTCTGACATTGCTTAGTACTCCCTCCATCCCAAAATATAAGACGTACTTTCATTTCGCTGGTCAACAACGTAAAACTTTGAACATGATTTGTACTTATAATATGTGCACAAAAATAGTATAATGATATATAAAATGAAAGAATTTTGTGAGACGAATCCAGCGGTACCATTTTTAAATTCTCAATCCAAATATATATATTATTTTTTTGGAAACGTTTATGACAGTAGGAAAGGCTCCTACTGCCTATATATAAAAGCACCCAACCAATGGGTCAAGTAATATTTACACGGGAGAGTAATTACATGAACAGGGGAGGGGGAAAGCACCTAATTAAAGTTCGCTTACAAGAGATGTAATAAAGGGATGAGAGTCCTCCTTGGTTCTATGCACCAACAGGGAGAAGTCAGTCTTGAATCTAGCCTTCCAAGAGGCTAGTTCAGGTCGGATGCCGTTGAAGCACAGATCATTCCTCTCCTTCCAAATAGCCCATGCAGCGGTTATGAGTCACTTTCGTTTTCGTTTTCGTTGATCCGCCGATGTTGGCGTTGTTTTCTCTTATTCTCTCTCTTTCTTTCCTTTTGGGCTGGTCTGTGCTGTTTTGCACCAACAGTGTACTCTTGGTTGTATCGGGTGGTTGCTATATTTATATAGCGGGGCGAAAGCTTATTTCTTCAAATAGCCCATGCAGTGATAGCGAAGACATCCATGCTCATAGGTTTTCTCTAGATATTTTTGCCAAAGGAAACAACATGTAGTCTGTGAGCGTGTCCAGGAGTGTAGAGGGGCATTCCCACTGCATCCCAACACTCTCTACTAAATGAACAGTCAAAGAGCAGGGCACATTTGGCGATGAAAGTCATTCCCAATATTATAATGTCTCCTTTTCAGCATGTTCTTGGTGTTCAGTCTGTCGGACAGTAATAACCAGTAGAAAATTTTGATTTTAGGAACACACTTGGCCTCCCAAAGCCAGCCAAAAGCTGCATGCGGTTGAATATCTCTGAAACAGAAATGGTAAAAGCATTTGGAAGTATAATTCTGAGACCCAGACGTATGACCATTGATCAGAATTTTCAGTGTCAATCACAATTGCAGCAACTGCATTCTGAAGCTCCCTAACTTCTTGCATAGCTTGAGGAGACAAAGGCAGGAAGAAATTCTGGGCAAGAGGAGGAGCAGAGAGAAACTTCTGAGCAAAGACATCCTCATCAGTGGCAAAGGAGAAATCCCTTGGGTATACATCTGATGCTACACCATCCCCCCAGGGATCCTTCCACATGAGAAATGAGTTACCAGACACAATGGTGCAAGCTGTTATTCCTCTGAAGGTGGGCATAAGTTTAATAATATCCTTCCACCAGAACGAGCCACAGGGCTCGCAAGCATGGGGAACCTTGTCTATGTAGTATGAGTTCCAGATCATTTGCACCCAAGCAGTATCCACCTTGTTATAGAATTTATGAAGATACTTTAGAAGTAGAGCTTCATTCTGTACCTTGAGGTTTAGCATTAAAATAGCGCGCCTTATATTTTAAAACCGTCTTATATTTTAAAACGAAGGGAGTACGTACGTTGGAAAAGATGAAGAAAAAAATATCTTATGACGTGGTGTTACGAGATCTGTTCTGCGTGGAGCTTCACAATACCCTAAAATCGTTTTTTGGGTATCTGCTAGAGATACTCTTATGCTCAGAGGTGACTGATTAGGTGTCCCGTGTGCATTGATGAGGTACGTGAGCGTGACAGCCTAACGTAACAACCTATAGAACGATTTAGACTGAACGTGCATATATTTGATCGGCGGACTCGAACTGACAGACTCGAACTGACAGCATATAGCAGAACAAGGCTTATCAATTCAGAACCAGCACGACCATGAGGCTTGAGCCAGCCCCGCGTCACCCAGTACGACACAGCACAACGTGGACCTGGGTTTTAGCTGCATTCATTAGGTTGTGTTCGGTGGTGTTTGGTGGGTTGTATGTGTTGGGCCCGGCTAAGATGAGATTTTGTTTGGCGAAGCTAGGCGGCGCGAGAAGAACCGGGAGAAGGCGGCGCGAGGAGCACCGGCTCTGGACGAGCTCGGCGGGCTGGCGGCTCAGCCGCTCGAGATGGAGGTGAGACGAGGTCGGTGTGGCCGGTGTGGTCGTTGCCAGTTCTCGAGATGGAGGTCGGGGCGACGATATGCGATCTAGGTCGCTAGAGATCAACTCGGGGAGGAGAGGCTTCCGAGCTCCATGGATGAAGACGAGCTGGTTCGGGGCGGTGCCGGGTTGAAGAGGCGACGCTCGGGTGGGCCCACACGTGTGAATTTTTCCGGATGAACTCAGCCAGGCTGAGGTACGAAGCTCGATTTCAGCTTCTCTCTTCCGCATGACTGAGAGGCGTTTCCGGGGCAAGGTGGGCATGGCCCAAACGCATGACACAGGCTACCAAATAGTGAAAAAAAATGTATGGGGAGAGAATATCTAAGGTGGGGCAGTCTACCAAACACGCCCTGTATCTCGCTCTTAGTGAGTTGGCGCATTGCCTCGCTCCCACAAATCTCCGACATGGGCTGGCGACATTTAGGCTGTTTTTTCGTTTTCGTTTTCATTTTTCTTCTTCTATTCATTTTTTCTGTTTCTTTTTCTTTTTGTTTTCCTTTTTTATTTCATTTCTTTCCTTTTTGTTTATTTTTTCTGTTTCTATTTTTCTTTTCGCTTCTTTTGACAAATGTTTATTTCTGAAAATGGTTCATATTTGAAAAAAATTGAAAATGGTTTAGATATTTAAAATATTTGAAAATGTTCATTTTCGAAAATGATTTAGATTTTTGAAAAAAATCATTTTTTTAATGTTTCAGAATTGAATAAAATCATTTTTTTAATGTTTGAGTTTTTTGAAAATGTAGATATTTTTTTTAAAAAATCATTTTTAAAAAATTGTTCTGATTTTAAAATGATCATTTTTCCAAATTTTTAAAATTTTCATTTTAAAAAATGGTTCCGATTTTAAAAAATTATTATTTTCAAAATGTGCAAAATTTAAAAATGTTCATTTTTAAAAATGGTTCTGGTTTTAGAAGTTTATCATTTTAAAATGGTTCAAATTTTAAAATATTTGGATTAGAAAAACCAGACATTATCGAGGAAAAGAGAAAAATAAATAAATAATTGAAAAAGAATCTTAGATGGTCATGGGTCAGACTAAACTGGCCCAAAAGAGGAGCGTTGGCTATACGCGGGCGAGCAGGACGCTAGCTCATGCTAAGAGCGAGGCATAGAGGCTCCCGGCAAATCCTAACTGATGCTCATTGCGTCGGTTTGGCCCCAAAACGCGCATTTCTCAGTATACGGGGCGTTGCACATGAAGCCACTATTGGGCCGACAGGTTTTTTCTGGTTTCGGGAAGATTCCAGAATGTTCCGACTCGGTTTTTATGATTTACTAGTTTTTCTGGTTTCTTGTCGTTTTATATGTTTTCGGTTGTTTTTTGTATTTTTTATATTTTCAAATTCATATTTTTTTTTTAAATGTCCATTTTTTAAAATGGTCCAGATTTTGAAAAATGCTTATTTTTTAAATGGTTCAGATTTTTTTAAAAATTCCCTTTTAAAAATGGTTCAGATTTTGAAAGATCTTTATTTTAAAAGGTCCAGTTTAAAAAATCAGAATTAATAAAGGTTAAAATTTGAAAAATGTTCAAAATTCAAAAAATGTTCAGATTTTAAAAATGGTCAAAATTCAAAAATGGTTCAGATTTTAAAAATGTTCAAAATGTGAGAACATTTTTTATTTCACAAATTTCTCTGAAAATATTAACAGAAAAAAGAAAACAAAAAAATCCCAATGGGCTCGTCCCATGACGTTCGCGCTGCTGCCGTCACTCGTCGAAGTGATGCTTAACGCGTTGTACAGGAGCTTCCGAAGCTTCCGTTTAGCAGCGGGGTGGAGCTGGCGCGCGCAGAGCGTGTTTGGGGCGACTGAGAGGTTATCAGCGTGTAGACCGGAAAACCCACCGGTGACCGAGAGTGTATCATCACGCTTCGAGCCCACGAGCCGAACACCCAGGTTCCCTTCTGGCTAGGCCGGAGATTCTCTATGTGCTCGGTTTGTGTCAGATATTTTTATGTTTACAAAACAAATTGATCATGACCGAAGTTTCAGACCTTGGTTTGTACGGTGGCAATGTTTTGGCATGCTATTTTCTTTTTTTTTCAGTGCAAGGCGACGTTCTCATTGATAGCGATATGTCCGTGGTGAATTTGTCAATCTCTAGATATGTACTAATAGGGGTAGGTTTTGCGTGTTCATAGAGGTGGGGTAGGTTTTGCGTGTTCATAGAGGTGAGTGTATACGCGTGTATGTGACCTTGTGTTTCTAAAAACAACTCTGAGATCCTTTTTTCCAAAATTTGTCAAACATGGGCGACCAATGCCTTGATCAAAATCTTCGCTAGTCAACAATTTAGTGGGATGATTTAGGATAAACCCAAACACACTCTAAAGTCTTAACTAGTCAGCATTTTTGGTAGTATTAGATCAGCATCAGCCTTCGATGGCTTACATAAAGATCAACTCCGACAACTTCGATGGCTTACATCATGATCAACTCGACCAAACACTTGTCGACGGAGATCTCCCATTAGTGGACCTTGGATGACTATGAATAACGCCTTCTCGCCTTCTTCGACAACCTTCTCCATGTCCTCGTGTACGACTCAAGAGGGAGAGGGGGGCACCATGACCATGAGTCATCATCCTTCCTACGAGGTATTCGGTGCGGAGCAAAACAACGACGAAGTCAACGCCAATGGCGCTGGTGGAAACTTGGAAGTTGCCACAACGGTTGCGGCTTCAACAACCCTTGCGTCCTAAGTCCTAACCAAAGAGACCCCCGTCGGTCACATGACGGAAGATCATATCAGGCAGTCCGCCGAGCAACTCAGACACGAACAACTTGAGCAAGAAAAAAATAGAGTCATCAACGCGCACCGAGTTATAATAGAGGGCATGTAGCATGAAGGAAGATGTGTCGCGCATCGACACCCGCGTTCTTGCCTGCGTTCTTGCCAACACAAGCAAGAACCTCATGGATTGTGCGCGCCGACTGTCCCAGGTACAAGAATTGGAAGCTCCTCAGGACTTGGCTAGATGAAGCGACCCCTCACACGGAGAAGCAGTCCTCAACTCAATCTCCTCGCATTGAGGAGATGCTCAAATATTCATATTTGGGGTGAAATTCGTCAAAATTCACGCGCAACCCTTATCGTTCTTCCTTCAACCACCATTAGGCCGGGATAAAAATGGTACGGATTATTTCCGACTGATCGACCGGAGGCTCACGGAAGGCAAATACATATTCGGTCGGATATTTGCCGGATACTATCACGGATATGGATAGTAATTCATGGATACAGAAAAGGATGTGGTTTTACTAATATCCGTCTGTATCCAAGGATATACCATATTTCGCGGTTATATCCGATAAATACCCGGTGCAATATCCGACAACTAATACCTCGAATCCTCGAACCTCAGGTGACCGAGCGTTGAGCTAGATGAAACTTATGTACTTACACAATTCCATAAAAATCTTGTCAAGGCACTACCATATTTGTGAATCACAATGGTCGGAGGCACACTTAAATCATTCAAGTCAAAATTACACTAGTAGGAATATGCTTATGGCCACCACACTACCGCTGGCGGACGGGCCTGGGCGTCCGCCAGCGCTATTACCGCTGGCGCACGGTTTACAGCGCCCGCCAGTGGTACTAGCGTTACCGCTGGCGGACGGCCTTGCTTGCACGTCAGCGGTAGTGTCACGCAGAACCGAGCAGGCGGGGCTAACTACCGCTGGCGGACGTCCCCGCTAGGGCCCAGAAAGCAGGAAATTACCGCTGGCGGGCACTGTAGGCCGTCCGCCAGGGGTATCTGAAGTACCGCTGGCAGGCATGGTAGGTCGTCCGCTAGTGGTAAGTTGGCAAAAAGTCATTTTTGACACTTAGAAAAAGAAAAATGATATTTATAAAAATAATTTGAAAACTCCCTTCGGAACCATCGCTTCCTATACAAAGATACACCTATTTGTTGAATATGAGAACTTTATCACAAACTATGTTGTGGGAATTGACACAACTTGGTCATTTGGCTTGAAACTTATAGATGTTTATACACGATAGACCTTTTTGTGAACATTGTTTTCGAATAAATTGTCAAAAATTAAGTTTATCATTTTTAATAGCAACTAGTACACCTAAAAGAACTCCATGCAAGAGCATATCTTTTTTTAGGGTTATTTCACTTTATTTAATTTTTGCGAAAAACAGTCGAAATGGCCAACACGACTATATATCGAAAGAGGTCAAATTCTATAAAACTTTTGATGTTTATGTGATATAACCACTAGTTGTGTACCTTCAAATAATTTTTTAAAAAAAATTCAGACCAACCTATCAAACACTTGTAGTTAAAATTTGGATTAATTTTGGAAAATAAGCATAAACTCATTTAACTAGGCAAAATAAGATAGAAATTAAGAAAATTCATAATACTTGGG
The DNA here is from genome assembly GCA_947311845.1 of Poa pratensis. NCBI lineage: Eukaryota > Viridiplantae > Streptophyta > Magnoliopsida > Poales > Poaceae > Poa > Poa pratensis. The sequence continues at coordinate 22,697,551 of CAMZMU010000037.1, forward strand.
GATTATCCATTAAATGTGGACTAATATTTGTGAGAGCTAGATGAGTACCATTTTGCACCGTATTTTATGTACTTGGTTCACAAAAAAAGTCATTTTTGACACTTAGATTATAAAAATAATTTGAAAAATCCCTTCAGAACCATCGCTTCCTATACAAAGATACACCTATTTGTTGAATATGAGAACTTTATCACAAACTATGTTGTGGGAATTGACACAACTTGGTCATTTGGCTTGAAACTTATAGATGTTTATACACGATAGACCTTTTTGTGAACATTGTTTTCAAATAAATTGTCAAAAATTAAGTTTATCATTTTTAATAGCAACTAGTACACCTAAAAGGACTCCATGCAAGAGCATATCTTTTTTTGAGGGTTATTTCGCTTTATTTAATTTTTGCGAAAAATAGTCGAAATGGCCAACACGACTATATATCAAAAGAGGTCAAATTCTATAAAACTTTTGATGTTTATGTGATATAACCACTAGTTGTGTACCTTCAAATAATTTAAAAAAAATTCAGACCAACCTATCATACACTTGTTGTTAAAATTTGTATTAATTTTGGAAAATAAGCATAAACTCATTTAACTAGGCAAAATAAGATAGAAATTAAGAAAATTCATAATACTTGGGGATTATCCATCAAATGTGGACTAATATTTGTGAGAGTTAGATGAGTACCATTTTGCACCGTATTTTATGTACTTGGTTCACAAAAAAAGTCATTTTTGACACTTAGATTATAAAAATAATTTGAAAAATCCCTTCAGAACCATCGTTTCCTATACAAAGATACACCTATTTGTTGAATATGAGAACTTTATCACAAACTATGTTATGGGAATTGACACAACTTGATCATTTGGCTTGAAACTTATAGATGTTTATACACGATAGACCTTTTTGTGAACATTGTTGTTGAATAAATTGTCAAAAATCAACTTTATCAGTTTTAATAGCAACTAGTACACCTAAAAGGACTCCATGCAAGAGCTTGTCTTTTTGAGGGTTATTTCACTTTATTTAATTTTTGTGAAAAATGGTCGAAATGTCCAACACGACTATTCATCGAAAGAGGTCAAATTCTATAAAACTTTTGATGTTTCTGTGATATAACCACTAGTAGTGTACATTCAAATGATTTAAAAAAAATCAGACCAACCTATTAAACACTTCTATGTTCAAATTTGGATTAATTATGAAAAATCAGCATAAACTCATTTAACTAAGCGAAATAAGATATAAATTAAGAAAATTCCTAATACTTGGGGATTATCCATCAAATGTGGACTAATATTTGTGAGAGTTAGATGAGTACCATTTTGCACCGTATTTTATGTACTTGGTTCACAAAAAAGTCATTTTTGACACTTACAAAAAGAAAAATGATATTTATAAAAATAATTTGAAAACTCCCTTCAGATCCATCGCTTCCTATACAAAGATACACCTATTTGTTGAATATGAGAACTTTATCACAAACTATGTTGTGGGAATTGACACAACTTGGTCATTTGGCTTGAAACTTATAGATGTTTATACACGATAGACCTTTTTGTGAACATTGTTTTTGAATAAATTGTCAAAAATCAAGTTTATCATTTTTAATAACAACTAGTATACCTAAAAGGACTTCATGCAAGATCATATCTTTTTTTAGGTTTATTTCACTTTATTTATTTTTCCCGAAAAACGGTCGAAATGGCCAACACGACTATTCATCGAAAGATGTCAAATTCTATAAAACTTTTGATGTTTCTGTGATATAATCACTAGTTGGGTACCTTCAAATGATTTTAAAAAAAAATTCAGACCAAACTATCAAACACTTGTAGTTCAAATTTGGATTAATTTTGAAAAATCAGCATAAACTCATTTAACTAGGTGAAATAAGATAGGAATTAAGTAAATTCCTAATACTTGGGGATTATCCATCAAATGTGGACTAATATTTGTGAGAGTTAGATGAGTACCATTTTGCACCGTATTTTATGTACTTGGTTCACAAAAAAAGTCATTTTTGACACTTAGCAAAAGAAAAATGATTTTTATAAAAATAATTTGAAAACTCCCTTCGGAACCATCGCTTCCTATACAAAAATACATCTATTTGTTGAATATGAGAACTTTATCAGAAACTATGTTGTGGGATGATACGTCTCAAACGTATCTATAATTTCTGATGTTCCATGTTGATATTATACCAATTGTTACATGTTTTATATACACTTCATAGCATTTTTATGCATTTTCTGGGACTAACCTATTAACAAGATGCCACAGTGCCAGTTCCTGTTTTCTGCTGTTTTTGTATTCCAGAAAAGCTAGTCTGGAAATATTCTCGGAATTGGACGAAACTTGGACAGAACCTCCTATTTTTCCAACACGAAGACGGAGTCCAGAGGAGACACGGAGGGAGCCACGTGGCGCCCACACCATGGGGCCGCGCGGCCCCCCCTGCCACGCCGTGGGGTGGTGTGGGGCCCTCGTGGCTCCGCAGCCGCCGCCCTTTCGCCTATTTATTCCTCCCGACGCGAAAACCCTAATACCCGAGCCATTATCCACGAAAAGTTCCAGAGACGCCGCCGCCGTCAACCCTAGCTCGGGAGGGTTCAGAAGCTCTTCCCGGCACCCTGCCGGAGAGGGGAATCATCACCGGAGGGCTCTACATCACCATGCCTGCCTCCGGAGTGATGCGTGAGTAGTTCATCCTTGGACTACGGGTCCATGGCAGTAGCTAGATGGTTGTCTCTCCACTTTATGCTATCATGTTTAGATCTTGTGAGCTGCCTATCATGATCAAGATCATCTTATTGTAATGCTACATGTTGTGTTTGCTGGGATCCGATGAATATTGAATACTATGTCAAGTTGATTATCAATCTATCTTATATGTTATTTATGATCTTGCATGCTTTCCGTTACTAGTAGATGCTTTGGCCAAGTAGATGCTTGTAACTCCAAGAGTGAGTATTTATGCTAGATAGTGGGTTCATGCCTCCGGTAATCTGGGAGAGTGACAATAACTTCTAAGATTGTGGATGTGCTGTTGCCACTAGGGATAAAATAACCGATGCTTAGCTTAAGGGTGCGCCGTTAGGTCTAATGCATTTGTTTACATTACGCACATTACTTAATGCAATTATCCGTTGCTTGCAACTTAATACCAACGGGGAACTCGGTATGACAACCTGGCGGTGGATTATTAGTCATAGACTGTTGGATAACGGTCTATGTATTTTGTCGTAATGCCCACATGAATATCATAGTAATCATCATGTCATATATATGCATTGTCATGCGCTCAATATTTTGTCAATTGCCCAGCTGTAATTTGTTCACCCAGCATGTTAGTTATCTTTTATGGAGAGACACCACTAGTGAACTGTGGACCCCGGTCCATTCTTTTACACTGATAATACAACCAACTGCAAACATGTTCCTTTTCATTCTCTGCAATTTACTACTGTTTTCCACACCATACGTTTAATCCTTTGTTTTCAGCAAGCCGGTGAGATTGACAACCTCACTGTTTCGTTGGGGCAAAGTAGTTTGATTGTGTTGTGTGCAGATTCCACGTTGGTGATCGAGTAACGCGCCACCAACAACCTTCAGAAGTGATTTCTTGCTCCTACTGGTTCGATTAAACCTTGGTTTCATACTGAGGGAAACTGCTGCTACACTGCTTCATACCTTCCTCTTGGGGTCTCCCAACGAACGTGTGATCCACGCAATCAAGCTCTTTTTCTGGCGCCGTTGCCGGGGAGCAAGAGGATTTCTGCAAGGGGAGTTTCACGCTTCCAATCTCTTTACTTTGTTATTGTCTTGCTTAGTTTATTTTTATTTAGTCTTGTTTGCTTTATTTATCAAAAACACAAAAAAATTAGTTACTTTTATTTTCAAGTTGTTATCTTTCTGTTTTGTTTTAATTTTGCTAAAATGAGTACCCCTGAGAACACTAAGTTGTGTGATTTCACTAGCACGAACAACAATGATTTCATTAGTACACCTATTGCTCCACCTGCTTCTAACGCAGAATTCTATGAAATTAAACCTGCACTTTTAAATCTTGTTATGAAAGAGCAATTCTCTGGTGTTAGTACTGATGATGCTGCTGCTCACCTTAATAATTTTGTTGAACTTTGTGAGATGCAAAAGTATAAGGATGTAGATGGTGATATTATTAAACTGAAACTTTTTCCTTTCTCTTTGAGAGGACGTGCTAAAGAATGGTTGCTATCTTTGACTAGAAATAGTATTGATTCATGGACTAAATGCAAAATGCTTTCATAGGAAAATATTATCCTCCTGCTAAGATTATATCTTTGAGAAGTAGCATTATGAATTTCAAACAATTTGATAATGAGCATGTTGCTCAAGCTTGGGAGAGAATGAAATCATTGGTAAAGAATTGTCCCACCCATGGACTGACTGCTTGGATGATCATCCAAACCTTTTATGCAGGACTAAATTTTTCTTCAAGAAACCTATTGGATTCGGCCTCTGGAGGTACCTTTATGTCCATCACTTTGGGTGCTGCAACAAAGCTTCTTGATGATATGATGATAAATTATTCTGAATGGCACACCGAAAGAGCTCCACAAGGTAAGAAGGTAAATTCTGTTGAAGAAACCTTCCTTGAGTGATAAGATTGATACTATTATGTCTATGCTTACAAATGGAAAATGCATGTTGATCCAAATAATGTTCCTTTAGCTTCTTTGGTTGCTCAAGAAGAGCATGTTGATGTGAACTTCATTAAAAATAATAACTTCAACAACAATGCTTATAGGAATAATTTTGGTAATAACAATTATAAGCCCTATCCTTTTAATAGTGGCAATGGTTATGTTAATTCTTATGGTAATTCCTACAACAATAATAAGAGTGTACCCTCTGATCTTGAAGTCATGCTTAAGGATTTTATTAGTACACAAACTGCTTTCAATAAATCTGTTGAGGAAAAGTTTGGGAAAATTGATGTTCTTGCCTCTAAAGTTGATAGTCTTGCTCTTGATGTTGATTTGTTAAAAATTAAAACTATGCCTCATGATGTTAAAGAGAGCAAAACTCTCAATGCTATACAAGTTAAAATTGATAATAATGTGAGGATGTTAGCTGATTTACATGCTAGGTGGGCAAGAGAGGATGAAATTGCTAAAAAGAATAGTATTGCTAGAGTTTATACTATTACTACTACTGAAAATGCTGTAAACTCAAGTGTTAACAAACCTCCTACTATCAATGGTAAAGTAATTGGTGTTGGCAATGTCTCTACTTCTGTTGCAAAACGTTTAAAATTGCCTGAAAACACTGAAACTGTTCCTGATAAAAGTGCTGAAATTTTTCGAGATGTGGGAGACAATGGTCCCATTACTTTTGATAATAATGATTTTGATTTTGATGGTTGCAATATTTCTGAAGTAATTAAGTTCTTGCAAAAGCTAGCTAGAAGTCCTAATGCTAGTGCTATAAACATGGCTTTTACTAAACATATTACTAATGCTCTCATGCAAGTTAGGGAAGAGAAATTAAAACATGAAGCTTCTATCCCTAGGAAGTTAGAAGATGGTTGGGAGCCCATCATTAAAATGAAGGTGAATGATTTTGATTGCAATGCTTTATGTGATCTTGGTGCTAGTATTTCTGTTATGCCTAAGAAACTCTATGATATGCTTGATTTAGCACCTTTGGAACACTGTTATTTGGATGTTCACCTTGCTGATAATACTATAAAGAAACCTTTGGGGAGAGTTGATGATGTTTTTATAATGGTTAACAATAACCTTGTCCCCGTTGATTTTGTTGTTTTGGATATTGAATGCAATGCTTCTTGTCCTATTGTTTTGGGAAGACCTTTTCTTAGAACTGTTGGTGCTATTATTGATATGAGAGAGGGGAATATTAAATATCAATTCCCACTCAAGAAAGGTATGGAACACTTCCCTAGAAAGAAGATGAAGTTACCTTTTGATTCTATTGTTAGAGCAAATTATTCTGTTGATGCTTCATCACTTGGAAACACTTGATTCTTACTTTCTGCGCCTAGCTGAAAGGCGTTAAAGAAAAGCGCTTATGGGAGACAACCCATTATTTTATTTCTGCAATTTTTCTTTTTTTTTGAGTCAAGGAGTTGTTTACTTCTGTAACAATTCCTTTGTATCTTTATTTTATCGCATTGTTGTGCCAAGTATTGCCTCTAATAGGAAGATGATGCTAGATTTGGATTTCTGCGCAGGAACAGATTTCTGCTGTTCACCGTTTTAATTCTGTAAAATCACAGAAAAATTATTTAAATCTGAAATTTTTGTGCGTGATCCTCAGATATGTACGCATCTTTCGTTAGTTTAAAGTTTTTCGATCTGAGCAACGTAAGTGCCTCGAAAAAATTCGTCTTTGCGGACTGTTCTGTTTAGACAGATTCTGTCTTTTATTTTTCGCATTCTCTCTTTTACTAGTGTTGAGTGGAATTCTTTTTTAGGGTGAAGAGCTTCACATAACATCAGTGGCAGTAGCTAATGTTAAAAGTAACGGTCATGTTTGTGTCCTTATAGAACATGTGAGTTTTTGATTGTGCACTAACCCTCTAATGAGAATTACTTTGAGTTTGGTGTGGCGGAAGTTTTCAAGGGTCAAGAGAGAAGGATGATATAATGTGATCAAGAAGAGTGAAGAGCTTAAGCTTGGGGATGCTCCCATGGATCACCCCAGCATATTTCAAGAAGACTCAAGCGTCTAAGCTTGGGGATGCCCAAGGCATCCCCTTCTTCATCAGCAACTTATCAGGTCATCTCTAGTGAAACTATATTTTAATTCTTTCACATCATATGTGCTTTACTTGGAGCGTCTGTGTGCTTTTATTTTCAGTATTTTATTTTTCGTATGGTCAACTTGATTGGACCCCAGCATTCTTGATTGGGAGAGAGACACGCTCCGCTTTTTCATATGAATACTCCTATTCTTCACTTATACTTGTTGAGTATTCTTGTCTAGCTATTGCTATGCTTTTAGCTCCTGTTTTTCATGCATCTCTTATTCAGAGCTGTTAGTTCTTTTAAAGAAAGTACTCTCTTGCTTCACTTATAATTGTTTGGAGAGTTTATGTTGAAATAAATTGATTGGTGTTTGGTTGGAACAGAAAATGTTGCATGTGGTAGATGGTATAATGGAAAAAGCTTACATATTCTTGTAGATCGCTGTATTGGATAATTTGATACTTGTCAATTGTTTTGAGTTATTAAGTAGTTCATGATTAAGCTTTTGTATCATGTAGTTAAAACCTATTAATGAAGAACTACCGTAAAGCTCGTTGAAATTTGGTTTGCATGTTTGGTATCTCTAAGGTCTAGATATTTTCTAGTAAAAGGGTTTGGTTAACAAGGAAGATAGTGTAGAGTCTTATAATGCTTGCAATATGTTTTCATATAAGCCTTGCTGTGTCGGTTGATATCCTGTGTTTGCTTCAAATAACCTTGCTAGCCTAAACTCTGTACTGAGAGGGAATGCTTCTCGTGCATCCAAAACCTTGAGCCAAATCCATGCCATCTGTGTCCACCATAACTACCTATATGTGGTATTTGCTTGCCATTCCAAGTAAATTTTTCATGTGCTACCTTTAAACTATTCAAACTTTATTACTCCTATTTTGTGTCAATGTTTACCAAGCTCATGAGGACAGGGTGGATGTCTTTATGTCAACTGTCAAACAGACTTTACCACCGGACTAGCGGCATATACATCCGCTTATGCATTAATTTTGCAAAAAGAGCTGGCAAATGGGGTGCCCAGTCCCAATTAATTACAACTTTAACCGCTTAATTCTCTTCACATTTTTGCCCTGATTTATCAGTCAAGCAATGACAAACAGTGAAATATCTGCATGTGTAAACAAAAGAGAAAGAGGGATGATCTGCCTTGCTGGTAGAAATAACGTCCTTCATGGGAGCCGCTCTTAAAAGTCTGGTTGGCAGGGGTCATATTGTACTTTCCATTTTCTGATTCGTTGACAATTAACAAACACCTCTCAAAACTTATTTTTACGCTCTATATGATTTCAAAAACTTTAAAAGCTCTAGCACATGATTTAATCCCTGCTTCCCTCCGCGAAGGGCCTTTCTTTTACTTTTATGTTGAGTCAGTTTACCTACTTATTTCTATCTTAGAAGCAAACACTAGTGTCAACTTTGGTGCAACAATTTTTATATGCTCATATATTGCACTTATTATATGCTTTGTGTTGACAAATATCCATGAGATATATATGTTGAAAGTTGAAAGCAATTGCTGAAACTTAAATCTTCCTTTGTGTTGGTTGAACACATTTTGCTTAGAATCTATTGCTTTTTGAGTTAACTCTTATGCAAAACTCCTTGATGCTTGTCTCGAAAGTACTATTCATGAAAAGTTTTTGCTTATATGATTCAGTTGTTTGCTCATTATCTACTTGGTAGCAAACCATAGACCAATTACCTGGATCAGTTCATTCATAACATGTGCTGTAACACCCCAAAAATTCAAACCTAATTTTTAGCGGTGTTTTCTGACACCTGAAAAACTTTTCTATTTTCCTAAATGTTTCCTCAAATATTTTGGGGATGATTTGACTTTGGAATTGCTCTCTCAAAATTTCCCGGTGATCCATGAACCTCTCCAATGCCGTGGTAATTTTGTGGCTTAAGTTTTCTCTCGAAAACCCTAGCCCCGGCTATTAAACCTTTTAAACCCTTTTCCTCTACCTACAAAAGGGAAGTCCATTTTCATAGCTAGATAAATTCCACTAAAAATACCAGAGGACTCCCACATCCATATAAAGACATTCCATGCAAAAATACTGCATACTCCAATGCAATATTTCCAAGTTGGACATTATTCTCCAAAATGCCATTTCTGATCCAGAAATTATCTAGACACCTTACACTCATCCAAAAATTATGCCATTTTGGGAAGGTGCATGATTTCACCTCCTGAACATTTCACTCCATTGTCCCAACCTCATTTGAGCAATATTTGAGGTACTTCCTTTGTAATGCCCTTTTCATGCCTTTTTGCAATTTCCAAAGGAACCCCTATTTCTATGTTTCCAAAAATTCTATGAAAATTAGGGAGTGATCCCTAGGAAGTATGTAACCCATTTATGCAAAAATATTTGGTACCTTGCTAGGAAAATGTTGGACTTTTTCCCTGTGCAAGTTTCTGCCCTAAAACCCATTTGTGTTAAAAAACACACCAAATGATTTTTTTAGTGGGAAGTAAGCTCCTAGATACAAGCACTAGGAGAACCTGCACCTCTGGACCAAGCCTTGATCAAACCAAAAATGGTTTGCCCCTCCAAACATCAGATTTCAAAATAGTCCAGTACTGTTTTCAAAAATTGTAGTCGCACCAACTTGCAAATTTGCAAAAACTTTGTTCTGCAAAGTTGTTGGAAATTCCTTTTGGCGCAAGGTGACGCGGTTAGTTTCTCCTCTAGAGCCATAGGGTGAGAGCACCATCTTGATGCCGATGTCGGCATGGCCTCTGGCATGATCACCACCGGCATTGGCAAGTCAGACGGCGCCGCCGCACTGCTCCTCCGACCCTCCTCGCTGTTCCTTGGTTCCGCCGCACCCGAGCCATGATCGCACCCCCTCCTGCTCCCGGCTCACACCAGAGACGCCCTTATCCTCTCCCATTAAAGCTCGGCCGGAGTTAGGCGCCGCCCACCGCGTGTCAGCACCGTCCTCGCCGCTGCCCACGAACTCGAGAACAACGTGCGGGTTTCCAAGCCGTTCCTGCTCCTGGAGATCAGCTCGAAGCTCGCCCTTATCCCTCCCCTGTAGCCGAGGCGTAAGCCGTGACCTCACTGCGCCATTGATGGCCGTAGCGGCCACGCACCCACCTCCCCTCCCTCTGGACTATATAAGGAGCCCCAGACCCTCCCTTATCGATGCACTGCACCCTCCCCCTCCCCCTGGAACCCCGCCGCCCCTCTAGTTTTGAAATGGCAGAGCTCTGCTCTGAAATCAGCCGGGGTCACCGCCGTTGGTCCGTCGACCATGGCGAGCCCGAGGCTGAGCCATTCTTCGATTAAACCCTCGAGGATGTTCTCCTTGATCCCCTCCACCTCCCGGTCCAATCCGTTTGGATTTTGGTGGGCCGTAGCCTCGTATCCGTCCTCGACCGCCGGCGGCGAGCTTGCGGGATATGCACCGCGGTGTCGCCTCCCTTGCTTCTCCATGGCCGTAGCCTCCACCCTCCGACGCGGCGTGGCGGGGCGCTCCTCCCCATGCCCTTGGCGGCCGGCGACGCCCACCGGAGAGGCGGCGGCCGCAGGTGGCCATGCTCGCCTGCGCCGTGTCGGGCTCCTTCCCGCTCATCCGCGACGCAAAGAAGAAGAAGGCCAGCTGGCCTCCAGCGTGGCAGGAGGGAGACGCCGACAGGTGGGCCCGGCCTGGCCCAAGACGCCACGGTGGATAAGTGAAGACGCACCTAGCGTTTTGCGTTTTCCAGAGTAGAATATGGCTTTCTGAGATTGCGCAGCAGGCCGTCCTCGGCCCAGCAAGGCCCAACCGCGGAAAGCAGCGGCCCGGGCAGTTTTTTTCGGCAGATTGTTTTTCTTTTCTTCCGGTGAGTAAATTCAAACGCCTGTAGATTTTGAACCATAGCTCCGTTTTAGCCGATTCAAATTCCTAAATTCATAGTTTTGAGAGACCTAACCAGCGGTACTAGTCTTGCTGTATTTGGAGCAACTTATTTTCACTGCCTTTATTTAATGCATCGTTGGTCGTTTCGTGGTTTAGGCGTTCTCCGGGATTCCGACCCCCGGCAAGTCCGAGACTTTCCGAACCATTTCAAGACCACCTCCAGAGGCAAGCTAACCCCTTGCTATGAGCCGTCCCGCAATGCTTGTGTGTTTATCTGCTTAATACCATGCCGGGTGTTTATGTCTGTCTACTGTTATATTGTTTTGTCTGTCTACTAATATTGCTGCATGTCTGTTTGTTGTCCGTATTGTATATGAACCTTGTATTGCTGCATATATCACGTTGCCTTTTGAATTGTCGCATTACTTTATAATTGCTTATATGCACATCACTCCCGTTCCCGAGACAATGGCCAGAGGAACCGCCTCAGTCAAAGGAATGGGGAAAATATTACAACTGTGCGTCTCGCACCTGCGGGGCTTTGTTTGCTTTTTCCTCTTCGCCGAGGTGAGGAGCGGACGAATGTTGTCTTATGATCCTCGGAGTTGGGGGCATTTGCCAAAAGAGTTATTTGCTTCTTGTCCCTCCGTCAAACGTGGTTGGCGTAAGCCACCTAGACTGCGGTGCTTGGGAGCTGACTTTCCATTTGGTTCTTTTGCCGTGATTGCTGACACCATGTCGAGGTAATCCTCGAGTGGAATGGATACTTTCTTTCTTATGATTGCTTTTCGGTTCATTTTGGAGACTATATGCCCAAATCCCCACTTCCTGGTCAATGGTCGGACGGTAACGCCGCCAAAGACTTGCGCGTGGAGGAACGGATGCGTAGCAGACTCCGCTAACCAACTAGTTGATCTGTGGTGGCGCTTATTGGCGGAATCGCCGCGATAGTCACCCGGTCGACGCAAACCAACTAAACTATTGCTTGAAATATATTCTTGCTAATGTTTTGTTGTTTGATGATATATGATCTTGATATCGTGATTATTGTGCTGGACTAATCCTCTGTTTTGGAACTTGTGATTGATGAAACTTGATTAAATGAAATACCCCTCCAAACAACGATAGGGTCAGTCCACGGTGCCACTAATCTGAACATCGAAAGCACTGCCACTGCCGCTCACATGGGCGGGCCTTGACCTACGTAATCCTATCGAGCCTCCTTTGATGCCACCCTTTTGGCAAGTCTAGTCGGTACCATAGTTGGTCGGGCTAGTCTTGCGAAGGTTCCGGAGCTAGGCGTTGCCCATAGTTGGGAGCGTGCCGGATTCACTTCTGCATAAGGCATAGAGTTATGTCGGTGGCTATACAGGGAGTGTCTTGGTAGCGTGAACGGTCAGGTGAGTGTATCTTGCTGAGTTCGCCTTAAGGATGATATCCTAAAGTACCGGCTCAGTGTGGTGCACTTAGGTGAGTGGTAATTGCAACCTCTCGAGAGTGTCAAATCTGGATGTCTAGCCTCGTTCCTGGGATATGGAACAACAGTTCAATGTCGGTCACACTATGTGTCCTCGTCGTGTGAGGAGGTTAAACCTAAGGCTTGTTTGAAAGAAAGATGAACAACCTGATTTCACTAAATGAACAATAAGATGATGCAGGGAATGTTACTTGTGAGGTGAATGGAATGGCGGTGTGATGCGTTGGAAGCCTATAGTTAGACCTGAGCCAACATCAATCGTGCATGCCAGAGTGGAAAGTTGAGGCTAGAGGGCCGAACAGTGATCGCAGGTGCTGTGTGTATTATTTGGTACCAACTGGTACACTCGTTTACTCATCACAGGTAAATTCTTCGTATGATTGCCGGTGCACGATCCAACCCCACCTGGCTTGGACTCTGCACTGGCGATACCCCATTGTTTGCTTATGCCATGTTTTGCTTGTGATGCCATGCTACTCTTATGACATGTACCTAGAGTAGACTCTTGCCATGTTGTAGATTTTATTCAAATGTTTATCTTGCTGCATGATTGTTGGATTGTTTGTAGTAAGTGGCGATACTTGCTGAGTGCATAATAATGTACTCACGGGCCTTGTGATTGTGGCCATATTTTGGCGAGGATTCATCTTCTACCTTAGCAAGGATTTGGAGCCAGAGCGTGCTAGGATCAGTAGCCCAGCCAGATGCCTGTGGAGTGGAGCCGCTCCAAGCCGTAGCCTCTCATATGTCTTTCGCTGTCAGTTAAAACTCTGTATCGTGCCATGCTGGGATTGATATTTCGTCATTCCTTGATAGCCCTGTAAACCATTTGTAGCACTGATGTGCCTGATTGTGTAATGATTTCCATATGTTACACTGTTGTGACGTGCGGCCAGTTATCTTGGGATGGCGCACGGGACGACTGCCTCTCTGGTGATATGTGCCAGGGAGGGGTGTCACATGTGCTTTACAGTATTATTTGATCAATATTATGATTGTAGCATGTCACCTCAGAAATTATTTTGTTTTTATCGTTTTACCTACTCGAGGACGAGTAGAACTAAGCTTGGGGATGCTTGATACGTCTCAAACGTATCTATAATTTCTGATGTTCCATGTTGATATTATACCAATTGTTACATGTTTTATATACACTTCATAGCATTTTTATGCATTTTCTTGGACTAACCTATTAACAAGATGGCACAGTGCCAGTTCCTGTTTTCAGCTGTTTTTGTATTCTAGAAAAGCTAGTCTGGAAATATTCTCGGAATTGGACGAAACTTGGACAAAACCTCCTATTTTTCCAACACGAAGACGGAGTCCAGAGGAGACACGGAGGGAAGCCACGTGGCGCCCACACCATGGGGCCGCGCGGGCCCCCCTGCCGCGCCGTGGGGTGGTGTGGGGCCCTCGTGGCTCCACAGCCGCCGCCCTTTTGCCTATTTATTCCTCCCGACGCGAAAATCCTAGATACCCAAGCCATTATCCACGAAAAGTTCCAGAGACGCCGCCGCCGTCAACCCTAGCTCGGGAGGGTTCAGAAGCTCTTTCCGGCACCCTGCCGGAGAGGGGAATCATCACCGGAGGGCTCTACATCACCATGCCTGCCTCCGGAGTGATGCGTGAGTAGTTCATCCTTGGACTACGGGCCATGGCAGTAGCTAGATGGTTGTCTCTCCACTTTATGCTATCATGTTTAGATTTTGTGAGCTGCCTATCATGATCAAGATCATCTTATTGTAATACTACATGTTGTGTTTGCTGGGATCCGATGAATATTGAATACTATGTCAAGTTGATTATCAATCTATCTTATATGTTATTTATGATCTTGCATGCTTTCCGTTACTAGTAGATGCTTTGGCCAAGTAGATGCTTGTAACTCCAAGAGTGAGTATTTATGCTAGATAGTGGGTTCATGCCTCCGGTAATCTGGGAGAGTGACAATAACTTCTAAGGTTGTGGATATGCTGTTGCCACTAGCGATAAAATAACCGATGCTTAGCTTAAGGGTACGCCGTTAGGTCTAATGCATTTGTTTACTTTACGCACATTATTTAATGCAATTATCCGTTGCTTGCAACTTAATACCAACGGGGAACTCGGTATGATAACCTGGCGGTGGATTATTAGTCATATACTTTGTTGGATAACGGTCTATGTATTTTGTCGTAATGCCCACATGAATATCATAGTAATCATCATATCATATATATGCATTGTTATGCGCTCAATATTTTGTCAATTGCCTAGCTGTAATTTGTTCACCCAGCATGTTAGTTATCTGTCATGGAGAGACACCACTAGTGAACTATGGACCCCGGTCCATTCTTTTACACTGATAATACAACCAACTGCAAACACTGTTCCTTTTCATTCTCTGCAATTTACTACTGTTTTCCACACCATACGTTTAATCCTTTGTTTTCAGCAAGCCGGTGAGATTGACAATCTCACTATTTTGTTGGGGCAAAGTAGTTTGATTGTGTTGTGTGCAGATTCCACGTTGGTGATCGAGTAACGGCGCCACCAACAACCTTCAGAAGTGATTTCTTGCTCCTACTGGTCGATTAAACCTTGGTTTCATACTGAGGAAAACTGCTGCTACACTGCTTCATACCTTCCTCTTGGGGTCTCCCAGCGAACGTGTGATCCACGCAATCATGGGAATTGACACAACTTGGTCATTTGGCTTTAAACTTATAGATGTTTATACACGATAGATCTTTTTGTGAACATTGTTTTTGAAAATATTGTCAAAAATCAAGTTTATTATTTTCAATAGCAACTAGTACACCTAAAAGGACTCCATGCAAGAGCATATCTTTTTTTGAGGGTTATTTCACTTTATTTAATTTTTTCTGAAAAACAGTCGAAATGGCCAACACAATTATTTATCGAAAGAGGTCAAATTCTATAAATCTTTTGATGTTTCTGTGATATAACCACTAGTAGTAGACCTTCAAATGATTTAAAAATAATAATTCAGACCAAACTATCAAACACTTGTAGTTTAAATTTGGATTAATTTTGGAAATTCAGCATAGACTCATTTAACTAGGCGAAATAAGGTAAAAATTAAGAAAATTCCTAATACTTGGGGATTATCCATCAAATGTGGACTAATATTTGTGAGAGTTAGATGAGTACCATTTTGCACCGTATTTTATGTACTTGGTTCACAAACAAAGTCATTTTTGATACTTAGAAAAAGAAAAATGATATTTATAAAAATAATTTGAAAACTCCCTTCGGAACCATCGCTTCCTATACAAAGATACATCTATTTGTTGAATATGAGAACTTTATCACAAACTATGTTGTGGGAATTGACACAACTTGGTCATTTGGCTTGAAACTTATAGATGTTTATACATGATAGACCTTTTTGTGAACATTGTTTTTGAATAAATTGTCAAAATTAAGTTTATCATTTTTAATATCAACTAGTACACCTAAATGGACTCCATGCAAGAGCATATCTTTTTTAGGGGTTATTTCACTTTATTTATTTTTTTACGAAAAAGGTCGAAATGGCCAACACGACTATTCTTCGAAAGAGGTCAAATTCTATAAAACTTTTGATGTTTCTGGGATATAACCACTAGTTGTGTACCTTCAAATGATTTTAAAAAAATCAGACCAAACTATCAAACACTTATAGTTCAAATTTGGATTAATTTTGTAAAATCAGCATAAACTCATTTAACTAGGCGAAATAAGATAGAAATTAAGAAAATTCCTAATACTTGGGGATTATCCATCAAATGTGTACTACTCCTTGGGATATTTAGATGGGTGCCATTTTGCAACATATTTTTTGTACTTGGTTCACAAAAAAGTCATTTTTTACACTTAGAAAAAGGAAAATGATATTTATAAAAATAATTTGTAAAATCCGTTCGGAAAATATAAAGGAAATGTGGACTACTCCTTTTGAAATACACACATGTGTTTGAAATGTGTTTTGAAATACAGAAAAGATAAAGAAACACATTTTTTTTAAAGGACCTTACCGCTGGCGGACACTGATGGCCCTTCATGTAGTTACCTGCGTAAAAAGTAAATGGGTTAGGTTGAGACTCCAAGTGTAGAGTGTGTAGTAAGTGGAAGACGTGTTTTCCCCACGAGGGGTGACTCGAGGGTTTAATATCGAACTCTCGGGGAATCAATAGTGAAGATTTATCTTTCCTATCCTTTTTTTTGGTTACCTACAAAACAAAGTAAATGTTTTGGTCCTCAACCTCACCTAGTGGTTGTCAAGCACAAGGTGTGAGAATGATATCAAGATAATATGCAATGCAAACAAGAAATAAATATGCAATGGTGGTAAATAAATATGCAAGGATGGTGGTAACAATGATAAATGATATTTTTGGGTTTTATATGATGAATGCAAGATGTAAAAGAGTTTTTGTATTTTCGGATTTTTAAATGGCAGAAAATGGAAAAGTGGTAAAAGTTGTTGGAAATGTGTTTCTTGTGATTAAAAATGGACCGGGGTTCATGGTTTCACAAATGCACTCTCTTTTTAATAAAGTGGTAGACAATGGAACACTAGAGTTGACATATGAGATTGCAACACAACAGTTTAATGACAAGTTATAATTATATGGGCATCACGTCCTAACATAGAGACCTTTTGGTTATTAGTCTCTCTTATACTCCACCAAGATGCGAACTAAATCATAACACCTCAGTAATTAAGATAAATCAGAGCATAGCAATAAGTATCATGACATGAAGTTAAAATAAGAACATGCTAGATCTAGTCATGGAGTAGTGGCAATGGTCACACCCACATCTCCGGTAGCATGGTATTTCTTTTTATCCCTAGTGAGGCAACAAAGTAAGGTAGAGATACCCAAGTGGATCGCAGAATTTCTCTCACGTTCACTACACTAGCCACCCCCGTTACTCCAACTAATGCACACGTTCCCCCTCACACGCTCTCATAAACATGCTTGATCATGACAAGTAAATAAGAATGGGGTACATAATATGCATCTACTTTCATAACTGAAACAAAACCATTGCAATCTCAAACATATATTAACTCATAAAAAGATCCACCACAAAGGTATTACATAGATGACCGTAATCATGTTCAGCATCTCATACGGTACTAATTAGTGAAGCTCAAGAGAGAGAGATACATAAGTTACTTCCACAAACCCATAGTCCAGGGGTGGACTACTCGCTCTTCATCATGGAGACGGTAAATTTCCAAGTCATTTGGACGTCGTTTGGGTCCCTGAAACATAAGTTAAGAGAGAGAGATACATAAGTTACTCCCACGCTTTGTTCCTTCCAAAAACTGATGCTCGTAAATTTCTAAGTCATTTGGACGTCGTTTGGGTCCCTGAAACATTAAAATATGGAAAATAGGGTTTTCTGCCTGCGCAGGGTTAATTCCATAAAATTAGGAAACATATCAAATATTCCCAAAAATCATTATAAAACATTGATATAACCCTTATATGATGCAAATATGATTGGAATATAAGTAATATAGTGCAAAGTTCATGTATGCATTTTACATGCATCAACATCCCCAAGCTTAACCAATACTCGTCCTCGAGGATGAAGGTGATAAAACTAACATGGACTTTGCATTTTAATACTAACAATGGATATCAAAGATGATTACTATTGCTACAAAGAGTCAAATGATTCATTCTTAAAAAGAGTAGCAATATGCAAGATAGTTTATGAAGTGATATCAAGTATTCAATGCAAGGATGTTCAATGATAATTCACAAAGTGTAACATAAGAGAAGGTACTATGGACCACATGTATGCATAATGAAAAGAAAGAATATCCTATAATGGTCACAGAGTATTTGATGAAAATCTGAATATAAAAGGTGGACACTTTGGAAAGATATATATATATGAGTAGAGGTAAAGCATGAATAAATTTCATCTAACTTCTGAACTTCTCTACTTAAGTTAATGATTGTAATGTGGTAATCCTTGGTGTCAAGCTCTCATTCCCCTATCATAGCATCTTGAATGATTAAGTTTAAAGTGAAATCAAATATGAGTAGTGTGCTTGACAAAGTACAGGTTGAAAGTCTCATGCCCCTTGAATACAAGTACCTACTCCATGTGTTATTCATCTTGGGAAACAAAGCAAGTTCAAGTTAAATATCATTGTAAGTAATAATAGTATCATTAAGAGCGTCAACTGGGGTACCTCGTGTCCCAGGATATGGAACAAGCCCATATCAAAATGACAAGACAAACAAACACAATGAACAATCTCAACACCCTTTTTATTTACCATTAGATAGCTTTTTATTGTAAGGTGTATCACAGAAGGTTCACCATAGCATGTAAGTAAATTTCCACCATGAATGATGCATGGCTTAGATTAGCGGCCCAGGCGTCTCTCTAACCATTTATACAAACTCATTTAAACCTACTTCATTTCCACATTTATTTCACCCATGGTAAGCATCCATAAACAAAAGTACATGATATCAACTAAATGAAATGAAGTGCATGCTGAAAGCTTGCCATGTGACAGCACATATGAGCTAACTCTCAACCAAAGACATTTTTCAAGCCCACAACATCATAATTTTAATCACAATGGGTCATATTTTATTTATGCAATAAAAGTAAAGTGTGCATCAAGTTCGAGAGAGCTATATAACCAAATTTTCCCATAACAATCAACAACATAAGCATTCTCATTCAGAGGTATAGATAACGCAAATATCATGATAAACATACTCGGAATAGCATAAAGCTAATAGGTAGATATGGTGGACTCACTGGAAAAACTTTGGTTGAAGGTGTTGGAAACAAGTTTTTGCTTGTTGGAATTTTTGGGACAAGCTCATGAATCATGCAATTATAT
Organism: Poa pratensis; assembly: GCA_947311845.1. Taxonomy (NCBI): domain Eukaryota; kingdom Viridiplantae; phylum Streptophyta; class Magnoliopsida; order Poales; family Poaceae; genus Poa; species Poa pratensis. The sequence continues at coordinate 22,716,527 of CAMZMU010000037.1, forward strand.
GTATCTTTTAAAATCAACTCAAACATCCCTTTTCCCAATCTAATAATAGCATCCAACATAATTAAACCCAAATTTTCAGTAGCTTTCTCATATATAAATGATAGTGTGGTGGTCTCACAAAATAAAAATCAAACCAAAACAAACAAAAAGACGCTCCAAGTTCATGCGATAAAGTGTTTTGATCGAAAAACAGAAATTAGACGTGTGCAAACCGAGAGTGTGTAGGTCCAGTGGGGTTGTCTTCACATCCCCAAGCTTATGGTCTTCACCATCCTTGTATAGCTCTCGGTGCATCTCCTCTAATCCCTGTGAAAAAACTTCAAAACACCGTTTCTCCCATTTCTTTTCTGTGGGGCACATTAGTAGTGATAAACAAATAGATTTCTTGCTGCATATAATCCTTGAACAAAAATCCATATGAATGTCCAGAAAATGTATAATGTTGTATGCCTACTCATAAACTCAATTGGATCAAAAAGGTTCAAGTTAAAAGTTCTAAGCATGCATCAAACAAAATGGGACATAATCTGTCCAGAAAAACAGCAGCAGCTAAACGTATTTTTCTACCCTATTTAACTTTGTCGGAAAATTCCGAAACAATTCATGCATACAGAGGATGAGAAGTTGCAATTACAGTTCAAATATGAGCTCATTTGGAGTTACAGAATAAGAATTAAAAACCATACTGTGCACAGATTCGTCCAGGAATAAAATCTCCGAACGCTATAATCAACTTCTTCAAACCAAAATGAGTAAAACTTGGCACTTTATTAAAAATTCTAGAAACAAAACTAAAAACTAAGTCTCTTGTTACAGCAAGAGGACACAAAGAAAATCACAAATAAAAACAACCGGGTTGCCTCCCGTAAAGCACTTTCTTTATAGCCATATAGCTAGGCTTACTTACTTGATAGTTATAGAGGACGAAACTCATGAGGAAGCTTGAACTTTGATGTGTCCCTCTTCCTTGGTAAGTGTTCATGCATAATACCAGGATCCCATGGTTTTCTCAAACCAATCAAAACAATAGTCAAGTTGAACCCTAGTTGAGAGAAAAACAAAACACAAAAGTAATAACAACGAAGTCTAACTTTCTTTCTATGCATTGGCATTTTGTATATGAATGAATCACCATAAATAGAAGTTTCCCAATGCATATTAACAATATTTACTTGCAGCATATAATTATTAGTAACATAAAGAGGGTTCTTATCACCTCCTCTTTCATAATAGTTTCAAGTAGTAGAAATAAATTCAACCATATAACCACAAGAATCATTCAACTTAAATAATTTAGGCACATAAAGAGGATTATTAAATTTATTATGGAATTCATTAGCATGCTTCCCTCTTTCAAAATAATTAATAAGATCAATATCAAGTTTGCTATCATGATTGCAACAAACATCTGGAACTAAAGATAGTTGCAAATCACATAAGGATTTCTCAACATAAGCAAATTTCTCCTCTATGGTGTAAGTAGGAGAGTTCAAGAACAAAGTAGGACTCTCATGAGTAAGAGTACCATCACAAACAGCAAGTATATCATTTTTATCCTCACATAATTTAGTAACAACTAAACATGGAGGTTTATCAATAAGCATAGGACCATCATCTAAACCATTATCATATAGCATATTTAAGCAATACTCCTCATTATCATCAATAAGTTCACTAGTAGCATTAATAGAAAGTAAAGGAGCATTTTTAGTTTCATCATAATAGCATGGGTTATCATATAGGACCATAGCATTTTCAGTTTCACACTCATCATAACATGGATTCTCATAAATAACAAAAGATTTTTGAGTTTGAGTGTTACTATCATTTGTTGATGGTGAAGTTGGGAGATCCAACTCTTCCCCAAGCTTAGGTTGGAATATATCATTTTCAATCTCCTCTTCACATTCTTCCTCTTCCAAGCTTATGTTTTCATCATTCTCTTCCTCCAAAATATTAGTACTTTCCATGGAAGCAAGAATTCTTTCTTTAACATAAACATTGTCACTAAATTCGTTTTTGCAAAGTTGGAGAATAATAGAAATTTATCCTTTCATTACACGAGCTTCATGACTAGCTGTAAGAAATTTATCAATAAGAGAGTCTATCTCAAGGGCTCCAACATAAGCAATATATTTCTCAACTTGTTCTATATCAGGGCATGAAAATTTATCTTCACGATAACAGGAAATTATAGGATCACTATTATACTTGCATTGATAGTGGGAATGTTTAACAACTCTTCTATTGCAACAAGTTATACCATGTAACTCACAGAACTGAATAGCCATTCCGTGAAGAGCTTCAAGCAGTTTACACATTCTTTTTCCTTCTTCGGTCGATTCATATTCAAAGTAGGCCTCCATAGTTTTAACATAACCATTAGGTATAGAGATTCCAGAAAGTTTCTCCATACTTTAACACACATATTAAAAACAACACTAATTTTTTTGGATTTTATGTTTTTAGATCAAAACTGAAAATAAAATGATACTAAACAATGCAAACCGAAATAACAAATGCAACACAAAATGCAAAACTGAAAATAAAAATGCAAACCGAAATATAAATATGATATGCAAGACAATAACAAAACAAAATAAAATGCTTTGAAGGTAAAGATGGATAAGATGATGCTCACGTAGGTGCAACCTCCCAAGCTTAGGTGTTAGCACAAGTTGGTGATGAAGTTGACTTTGTGAGATATCCTTGGATAAACCCGGCGCCAGAAAATAGAGCTAGTGCAGGGAACCCTTGAATAAACCTTTTAGCAATGATTCCCCGGCAACGGCGCCAGAAAACAGTCTTGATGGCCTTTCACGTAGTTACCTGCGTGAAAAGTAAATGGGTTAGGTTGAGACTCCAAGTGCAGAGTGTGTAGTAAGTGGAAGACGTGTTTTCCCCACGAGGGGTGACTCGAGGGTTTAATATCGAACTCTCGGGGAATCAGTAGTGAAGATTTATCTTTCCTATCCTTCTTTTGGTTACTTACAAAACAAAGTAAATGTTTTGGTCCTCAACCTCACCTAGTGGTTGTCAACCACAAGGTGTGAGAATGATATCAAGATAATATGCAATGCAAACAAGAAATAAATATGTAATGGTGGTAAATAAATATGCAAGGATGGTGGTACCAATGATAAATGATATTTTTGGGTTTTATATGATGAATGCAAGATGTAAAAGTGTTTTTGTATTTTCAGATTTTTAAATGGCACAAAATGGAAAAGTGGTAAAAGTTGTTGGAAAGGTGTTTCTTATGATTAAAAATGGACCGGGTTCATGGTTTCACAAATGCACTCTCTCTTTAATAAAGTGGTAGACAATAGAACACTAGAGTTGACATATGAGATTGCAACACAACAGTTTAATGACAAGTTATAATTATATGGGCATAACGTCCTAACATTGAGAACTTTTGGTTATTAGTCTCTCTTATACTCCACAAAGATGCGAACTAAATCATAACACCTCAGTAATTAAGATAAATCAGAGCATAGCAATAAGTATCAGGACATGAAGTTAAAATAAGAACATGCTAGATCTAGTCATGGAGTAGTGGCAATGGTCACACCCACATCTCCGGTAGCATGGTATTTCTTTTTATCCCTAGTGAGGCAACAAAGTAAGGTAGAGATACCCAAGTGGATCGCAGAATTTCTCTCACGTTCACTGCACTAGCCACCCCCCGTTACTCCAACTAATGCACATGTTCCCCCTCACACGCTCTCATAAACATGCTTGATCATGACAAGTAAATAAGAATGGGGTACATAATATGCATCTACTTTCATAACTGAAACAAAACCATTGCAATCTCAAACATATATTAACTCATAAAAAGATCCACCACAAAGTTATTACATAGATGACCGTAATCATGTTCAGCAGCTCATACGGTACTAATTAGTGAAGCTCAAGACAGAGAGATACATAAGTTACTTCCACAAACCCATAGTCCAGGGTTGGACTACTCCCTCTTCATCATGGAGACGGTGGAGAAGTCGTTGGAGAAGATGGAGACCACGCCGGCAGCGCCCCGTCGGAGTTTTCCCCCTCCAATCTGCAACTCCAGGTCTCTGTTTCGGTATTTCTGTGTTTCTGCGGCGCTCCTTCCAGAGAACGTCGGGGGACTATTTTTATAGGCGGTTTTAGGTCAGAACGGAGTCGGTGGAGGAAAGATCGACGACAACGGAGCTCAGAGGCCCAAAAGGAGGGGTCCCACGCGGCCAGGTACATGGGCCGCGTGGGCCCACTCAACTTGGCCCTCGGGCCTCCGCTTGTTTGCTTCCTTCGCTACCACACTTTGTTCCTTTAAAAAACTGATACTCGTAAATTTTCAGGTCATTTGGACGTCGTTTGGGTCCCTGAAACATTAAAATATGGAAAATAGGGTTTTCTGCCTGCGCAGGGTTAATTCCATAAAAATAGGAAACATATCAAATATTCCCAAAAATCATTATAAAACATTGATATAACCCTTATATGATGCAAATATGATTGGAATATAAGTAATATAGTGCAAAGTTCATGTATGCATTTTACATGCATCAGACACCACTCCTTGTCCGCCAGCGGTAATGTGACCCCTAATTAACCCTAAATGCCCAAATCTAGCCCGCTCTCCCCAGACCCCGCCACCACTTCTCCATCTCGCTCGACACCGCACCCTCTCCCCACCGTCTCTCCCCACCGCACCGGTCTCCCCACCCGCCGCCCCACCCGCCGCGTCGCCCCCGACCGCGCTGGCCACCCCCATCCGCTGCCCCACCCGCCGCGTCGCCCCCGACCGCGCGGCCTCCCCACCCGCTGCGTCGCCCCCGACCGCGCCGCCCCGACCACGTCGCCTCGACCGCGTCGGCCACCCCGACGGCACCCGACCGCGCCGGCCACCCTGACCGCGCCGGCCTCCCCACCCGCGCCCCCGACCACGTCGAGGTACGCTGCCTCCGCTCCGCCATCTTCCCGTCTCGATCTGCTCGGATCTGTACATGCTCCATGCGACAGGTTCATGTCAATTTCATGTCAATGCTGCTAGCTAGACTCATGCTTTTGGTATATGGTTCTAGTATTTGATTCTGATAAGAACAAAATTATTACACTAGATAAAGCTAGCATAGATAATAGAATATATTTATGTAGAGATTATGTATAGATCAACTTGTTAATGACATGTAGAGATTTTTTCTATGGTCTAAACAAGGTCTAGCTTTTAGTTTCCTTATATGTTGTTGTTTCGTTTCAAGCATGGATAATAGAATATATTTATGTACAATTTGTCGATGAATTTATGGTGGTGGTTGTGATGAATTTGTCGGAACGTGATCGACATATGTCGATGAATTTGTGATATGAAATGTTGGCAGGTACCCGAGAGGCCCTTGAGATTGCCGGAATGTTGATTAATTTCCATTCCGTCTAATTCGGGTACTTCATATGTCTTATTTTTAGCAAAGGTCATGCCAAAATTTTCCGTGAATTTTGTTATGACTTTGGCTAAAAATAGGACATATTTTCTATGAATTTGAAAAAGTATAATGTATAAATAGTGGACTGTGCTTGTTAGGTTGTTTGAATGGATCGTGGTGTCTTTTTATGTTATTTTACATCATGGTGTCTTTTTAATATATGCAACGTTCAACTTCTCGTATTAGGTTGTTTGAATGGATCGTGTATGCGCCAAGTGTGGCGACAAGAGGCTTAGTGAATGCCGGCAGGTGGTTCAACACCCTCAGTTTACCATTCCAAAGGGTCCCTCCAAGTTATTCTATATAGAGCTACCACAAAGCTTCTTATCTAAGACGGTATATATCTTATCGAACATTGTGCCTAGTTTAGTTGTTATTAATTCATCCGAACTATAAAAGTGACTAATTTAGTTTTAAATTTTGCTCAGCGCATCCCCTGCCTCGCAAGGCGTGAAGTCCTAAAGCATGTCAATATATGCATAGACGAGGAGACCACATGTGTGGTCGAGCTAACCATGTACTCAACTGGACATGTCTACAACGTTCCTATCAGAAATGATGGAGATAGTACCTTTTTCGAGGGCCCTCACTGGAGAGAAATGGCAGAGGCGGAAGGGTTTCAAGGTGGCCATGGAGAGCAAATTTGGCTCTGTTTTGATGCGGTTTATAAGTTCACGGTGAGGGGTACACCACCGGTGAACCGACGCCCCAGAACTAAATGACAACGGTGCGTTGCCTGACTATTTAATTAACTTGCATGCCTATCTCTAGTTTCAAAGTCGTTGAACTTGTGTGACATGTGTGAACTCCTTTTTACCGTCTTTTGATATGCCGATGATTAAACTGTTGTGACACCGTGTGATTCAGGGGTGGCGTCAGTGAGACTTGTGATATGCACGAATACACATTTTCTGCATCCCACTAGATCTCACTAACGCCATCCCTGAATTTGTGTGTCCTGTCTAAGTATGAGGCATGCTTTTCAGTTGACCCTACTTCATTTCTAGAATGCCGATGATTAAAATGATGTGGCGCACTACATGATATCCTGATAGTTTGTGGAACCTTGTATCATGCACACATATAAGTTGTGTGCCTCCTACTTGGTTCCACAAAGCTATCAGGATTGCTAGTGTGTTTCCAATAATATTCTAAGTATGAGGCATAAAATTTTTTGAATCTTGTTTTGTCTTTGTGTCGTGGTGGGATCACGGCAGATGCCATGGGTATGGCTTAGTTGGGGCCGAACGGTCGTTGGGGGAATCCGGGGAGGGTTTATGCACTCAAGACGTGCACAAGCAAGAACATGCAAGAAACCACAAGAACATGAACAAGAAACCAAGAAAGCCAAGAACACAAAAGACACCACGATGTACCCAGGTTCGGGGCCTTCGTGAGGAAGTAAAACCCCTACTCCTGCCTTGCCTCTCTCAATATATCAGTGTGTTCTCAGGTACAAGGTGCTCCTCGAGCTGTATGATGCTCCAAGTGAGAGCTCGATAGAAGATGAAACTACGAAGGGGGAAATGAGCTAGGGTTTTGCCGTCCTCCTCCCTGGAGGTAGAGATGCCGCATATATACACAGGCCGAAGTACATTTTTACCCCTGCCTACAACTGACAATGGCATGGCCAAAAGGTAGAAGACAAGCCTCTGCCTCCTGCCAGCTCAACGGCCGGACTGTCAGGCCAGCCAGGCCTAGCTTTCCTCTTCGGTCATACTTCAGTAGCCTGCCGAGGTCTAGCCTGTAGACCTTTCCCGAAATAGCCGAGTCAGCTCCTAGGCCCCCGAGCTTCCGGGAAACCCGTGGACGGACCTCGCCGTCCTCTGAAGCCTCGGGCTACGAGCTCTGCGGCCCGTGACCTCTCTGACATGCCTCGATCCTTGCTGCCAACCTCGGATAACACTCCTGATCTATACCTCGGTAGAGAATATCTTATTCCTGTGGTAGCTAGCTGACTGCCCCGAGGTTGATACCTCGGAGGATATACCTCGGAAAGTATACCTCGGACGTACACCTTACGTCGGATGACGCCTCCTGCGTCCTTGCTCAATCGTTCCCTCGGACAGCTTACTGCCTTAACCTTACATGTCTTTACCTCATCATTACCCTACCCGGGGGTAACCCCCCGACAGTAGTCCCCGAAGCTGATGTGGTCTGCAGCCTCGGATGAAAGGCCGCATCAGGTTCAACCCGAAACCACATGCGCTACGATGTTTTGCAGGTACCGAACCAATACCCGAGAAATCCATCGGTCTGTTCCTCGGGCCATACTGCTTTTCCGAAGTATCCGCCGAGATCTCGGACGTCAACCCCTCGATTTCTGCATCCTTACTGACTTCGGTCAGAGAACACTGTTCACGTGTCCCATCCGTCACTTCCTGGTCCACGATAGTCAAAGCACTCGAGTGCTTTCCACCACGCGGCCCACGTCAGCGGAGGTTTCCCGCTTGCGCCGCTTCGCGCTCCAGTAACCGCGCCGCACGACGGTTTGCCTCCTGCAACCGATCCTGTGGCCTGCTCGCCCACCGCTATCTTCGTGCCACGTGGGCCATTGTGCACAAACGATCCCACTCGCCGCTCCGATAACCGCGCGGTAGTGCGCAGTTACCGCCCGCGGTTATAAATACGGGCCCAGGGCAGTGCTTCCCTCTTCTTCCTCATTCACTCGCCGTCTCGCCTCCATCGCAACCAGCGCCGCCGCTTCCGTTGAGAAGAAACGCGTTCCCGCCGCCGCCGACGAGCAGCTCCTTCGTCGCCGCTGCGACCGCGTCACCGGCGCCGCCCTTCAGCACCTCGTTTTCACGGTATGTACTCCCTTTCTTGATACCCTAGGCATTGCTCTAGGTTTCTTCCTCTTCGCGCTTTGGTTCTTCATATGTTCTTGAATAAAATTCTATTTACCTCCTCCGGTAGATCTTACTCGCATACTTTTGGGTAGAAATGAGTTTCATACCTCGGACAGACGTTCGCCTAGCATATATGCCTCTATGTACATTAGATAGCCGTCCAACTCCTCCTGAGTTAGCCAGATATAGCCTTAGATTCCAGATTTACTTTTTCCTTTGCTAAACTTCTGTGCATTCTCTGCAGATTGATTCTGCCGAGATGTCTCCTCCTGAGACTTCGGAACAAACCGAGGTTCCAGACCTCGAACTGGAGGTCGGAGAACGAGCCGGCTGGGAAGGTTCGGATGTAACTCCGGACGAAATCCAGTGGCTCAGGGCGACTCGGCGGATTCCCGCCGGGGTAGAGTGTCGCCTGCCAGAGGGCGAACTCGAGCCTCAAGTCAAGCAAGGGGAACGGGTGGTCTTCGTCGCGCACTTCCAGCGCGGCTTCGGACTGCCCGTTAGTGATTTCTTCCGGAGCTTCCTCGACAAGTTCGGACTCCAGGTTCATCACCTCCCCGCCAACGCCATCACCACTCTCTCCTGCATCGTTTCCTTCTCTGAGGGATACCTCGGCCTCAAAGCCACGGTAGACCTCTTTTCTCGCTACTTCCAACTCAAGCGGCAAGTGATCCCGGATCCAAAGAACAAGGATCTGCCCAAGCAATTAACCGCCTGCGGAGCTGCCACCATAGCTCCTCGCCGAAACTCCATCTTCCCACGTATCACTACTCCGGACACCGTTCGCAAGTGGCTCCGGACGTGGTTTTACGTGAAGAACTCCGGCGAAGAGGACCTCCTCAACCTGCCGGCGTTTAACCTCAGCCCTCCTACAGAACAGCTCAACTGGGACTACACTCCCCCTCACACCGGCGAACTCAAGTCCATCCATGGGTATATTGCGAAATGGCAGGACCCGGAGGACCCCGGAAACGACGGGAAAGTCCTGACGGCTGACGACCTGGCCTGCACATTCGTGAAGCGCAGGGTCTCCCCTCTCCAGGCGAGGTCTCACAAGATCTGCCACATGAGCGGTCTTTATGACCCCACCCGCCATACGCACGTTGCACTGGACAACGCCGCGGTAGCTCGGCGAGTCCGAGCTATCACCAAGTCCAAGATCTCTGACGCTTGGACATGGGGAAGGGAACCCCACTACCGGACCAAGCCAGCGAAACAGGTACGCTATTCCGACGTTTTTTCGTACTCCTTTACCACCGAGGTCTTGCTACCGACGTTCATCTTGACAATTTTCTTCCTAACTCCTTTTCATATGTCTGCCATACAGCTGTTCGCCCGCCAGACCGCCGAGGATGGAGTCCATCCTGCGGACCACTTCGGCAAGGATCTCCCTGTCGAGGACCCACCATCCAACGTGGACCCTGACGACGAGGATTATATGCCCATTGCCTCGGCCCGCATCACCACCGCGGGTAAGCCTCAAGCACAAGCTTCAGTTCAAGAGATTTCGGATGACGAGGAGGGGTTCCTCGTCATGGAACCAATAAACGCGGTACCTCTCTCCTGCCTTCCTCACCTTCCGAACTTTACTCCAGCAACCAGCCGGAAACGCGCTGGTGCCGCAACTTCGGCCGCCGAACCATCCGCCACTGGAGCCTCCGGACCCACTGAGGCTCCGGTCAAGAGACGCCGGCTGAAGAAGTCCGGACTTCCTCCTCATGCCCGGGGGGCAAGAGGTTTCCTACCTCGGATGGGTAATGCTTTGCTTCTATAGCCAACAATGTTTGTTGCTTAAACATATTATCTCGGTATTAACACTTGACCATCTTCTTTTCGTTGCAGTGCCCCATAGACGTGGATCAGGAGGTATCCTCCATGACTGCACCCGTTGGTGCCTCTGAAGCCACGACCCCCGACGAACTCTCGCCCCGGATCTCCTCCACCGAGGTCTGGCCCGGCCTTGGGGAAATCTGCCCCCACCCGAGGTCAGACTTCTCCGCGTCCTCAAACGGATGCGGGGACCAATCGCGCCAGAACTCCGGCTACCGCCTTGCCGGAGCCTCGACTCTCCCCCCGCAGCCAGACTGCCCGCAACCAACAGCAGCAACAGCAGAAGCATCAGCAGAAGCAACAGCCCAAGCAGCCCCAAAAACCAGTTCGCCAGACTACCTTGCCGTTGGAGAAGGGCAAGGAGAAAGAGAAAGAGACGGTGAAGTCTAAGGTCACCCCCAAACCAACATCTGGGTCTGGCACCCTGACTATCTCTTCTCCTTCAAGGATGCAACCGAGGTCTCCTCCCCCGGTGACACGCCGAATTCCTCCATTCGCCGCACCCGTTGATGAGACTGCCCCTCCGGCCGAAGAATATGCTCGGAGGGCATCTCTTATATTGGATAACCGGCCTGCTTCAAGCTCCGAGGCTGCTTTGGCCTTGGAGGCCTCGGTTAGGGGCATCGAGCAGGGCGGACCGTGGGGATTTCCTCCTCTGCGCACTGACAGTGACCAGAGCCTCGGCTCCTTGGAACACTACAATGCAGACTGGAATTCTGCAGACGAGGTCTCCTCGGCCTCCCTAGCTGCTCCGGTGGCTGAGCATCCTGCGGGAAACAGCGCCTGCGGCCGAAGCGTATATGATCTACAAACTGCTGCCCTGCGTGCTGCTCAAAACATCGACGTAAGTCCTATTCTCTTTACTTTCATGCAGTATCTCATCTAATATCCACCATTCCCAGTCCCCGAGATTCGAGGTAAACTATTGACGCTCCGCCGGAGTTAAAATTGTTTGGCTTGAATCTCAACTTTCCATTTTCATCCGACGTATCCAAACCATTTTATCTTACTTTAGCATGCACCTCGGGTACGAGTCCCCGAGACTCCTGTCGAGGCATACCCCGGCAACATTTTCCCAATGATTTGACTCCGAGTCCCCGAGACTCTTGTCGAGGTATAGCCTTTCTAACCGAGCTATGTTTTTCTTCCTTGCAGAATACTATGAACGTCCGCACGGATATCTTTCATACCCTCTTGTTTGACCACAAGAAACTCCACGACGAGCACAAGGCCGTCCTTGCAGAAAAGAACTCTTTGGAGAAGCTACAACAAGAGAAAGCCGAAGTAGCTCGTCTGGTAAAGGAGCTCAAGCGCATCACTGAGCTGCGGACGTCTGAAAAAGAGCAGCTGCAGGCGGAAAAGGCCAGTGTTGTCGAAACAGAGAAGAAACTTCGGGAGGATGCCGCCAAGGATCAGAGAAGCGCTCCAGTTAGCCGAGCCCGCGCCACCTCGGCCACCGAGGCTTATGAAGCCCTTCAAGCTTCGGTTAACCAGCTCCTCCCGACGCTGCAACATCAACCAAGAAATGGACGTAAGCTTCTTGCCCCCCTTAGCTTGCTTTGTCCTCAACATACTGGCTCTTTGCCGAACTTTCTTTCATTATTAACAGGCTATCCTTCTGCAGAGCACTTCACCTACACCCAAGTCTCGGCCCGCAATATCACTGCTCGGCACAGGGAGAGGCGTAACGAGACGAACCCCGTCTGGACCGTTGAGGACCACATCGTGGCCATCAAGGCTCGGATCCATCCCTTGAAAACCATTGGGTCGAACTTCTCGATGCAGGTGTGTCTGCTTTCCGAGCCTTATGGCCTCTTGCCGACGCTCCCAAATCTACGCCCGAGCTCGCCGCCAGCTTCGTGAACCGAAAAAGACTCCGAGAGTGGCGCTCATCTTCAGCTCGCGCTGGAGCTGATGCCGCTCTCAAATTCATCATGACTTGGTGCGAGAAGATCGACCTCGAAAGATGACACTCTTCGCGAGGCTCGCCCTGGTCCCGACCCAATCTCATCGCGCCGCGAAAAGATGGCTGCCTTCTTGCTGGATATGCCAACACAAGAACTTGAGCGAAGGAGACACCTACTCCGACGCCGAGGATTACGAGCCAGAAGACGAGGAATACGAAACAGAATCCGACGTCGAGGCCGAGCAAGGTGACGCGGTGAAACCCGCGAAGCAGAAACCGAGGCTTCTCCACAACCTGGTGCCGAGGTTACTGCCGACGTTGCCAGCACTTCCCAGGCTACCTCGGCTCCGGACGAAATCCCTGCTACATCGGCTGCTGCCGACGTAATTCCTGATGCCTCGACCTGAACTTATGCTTGGCCAAAAAACTTCATTAAATCCCCGGTATGCCGGGACGCAGATGTAATCAAACTTAAGTAGTTCCTTTGCTACCTCTATTACTATCATGCTCATTCGAACCATGCTTTTCTAAGCTTTATGTCGAATCCTTTTGAATGATTGCTCGAGTTTACTTTCGTGTTTACTATATTTGGCATTCTTTGCTCTTGTCTGCCATTCTGGCGTTCGACAGTCGAGTCACAAGATTGTTGTTCATAGCATACAGTACTTGGTAAATTCCGAGGTATGTTTCAAAGTCATCCGACATAAAAAAGAAGTAAAAACAGGGGTTAGTAAACGACATATGCCGAACTGTCTTTTTGGACCGAGTCCCCGAGTTCATTTTCATGTTTCCCATGTTCTTTCGTCTTTGCTCTTGACTGCCATGCTGGCGTTCGTCAGTCGAGTCACAAGATTAGTTACATAGCATACAGTACTTGAAGTTTGAGACGAGGTTCAAAATAGTTCGGCATACGAACGAAGAAAGAGTACAAACAAAAAGAAACATGCAATCATAAGAGCGAGGCAGTCCCCGAGCTCACTCTCGAGGTGCCGAAGTTTTTATTTAAAGATCAGCCGAGGTACATACATTACTTCCTTCAACAGTAGAAGGGTCGGAGTAGAGCTACATTCCATGGACGCTGAAGCTCCATCGGGTCTGTCCAGCCCATCTCCCCTTGGCTCCTGTGCATCTATAAGATAGTACGAATCATTGTGCAAAGCTCGGCTCACAATGTATGGTCCCTCCCATGGAGGTGACAACTTGTGCCGACCTTTGCTGCGCTGAACAAGCCTCAGCACTAGATCTCCTTCATTAAACTTTCGGGGTTTTACATGCCGCTTTGATAGCGTCGGAGACCCTGCTGATATATTGCTGACCGAGATAAGGCCAATTCTCTTGCTTCCTCGAGCAGATCTACTGCATCTTCCCGAGCTTCTTTAGCCTCGGCTTCTGTGTACATTGCCACTCTGGGCGCATCATATTCAATGTCGGTTGGCAGCATTGCCTCGGCCCCATAGACCATGAAAAATGGCGTATAGCCAGTTGATCTGTTCGGTGTGGTCCTTAGACCCCACAGAACTGCTGGTATCTCATCGATCCAACACCCCGGTGTTTTCAACAGTGGTTCTACCAACCGAGCTTTGATTCCGGCCAATACCAATGCATTTGACCTCTCTACTTGCCCATTAGCCTGTGGGTGAGCCACCGAGGCTACATCAAGTCGAATTCCCTTACTCATGCAGAACCGAGCAAACTCTCCGACAGCAAAGTTCGTGCCGTTGTCTGTAATGATACTATGAGGATATCCATATCTCAGGATTATTTCCTTCAAAAAGGTCACCGCCGTATGACCATCCACTTTTCGGATTGGCTTCACCTCGATCCACTTAGTGAATTTGTCCACCATCACCAGTATGTGAGTCATATTGCCTCGGGCTGGCTTGAATTCTCCCACCATGTCCAGACACCAAACTGCAAAGGGCCACGTGATAGGAATGGTCTTGAGCGCCGAAGCTGGCATGTGCTGCTGCTTGGCGAACCTTTGGCACCCTTCACATTTCCGAACTATATCTTCTGCATCGGCATTGGCGGTGGGCCAATAGAACCCGTGCCGGAACACCTTGGCCACCAGAGCTCTTGTGCTGCAATGATGTCCACATTCTCCTTGGTGGATTTCTAAAAGCATCTCCTTGCCTTCAGCTGGTTCGACACACCTCTGCAACACCTCGGTCACACTTCTCTTGTATAGCTCCTTGTTGATGATGGTGTATCCCTTAGCTCTCCTCTGGATTCTCCTTGCCTCGGTTGTATCACTTGGCAAACTTCCATCGGCTATGAAGTTCATGATCTGCTCCGCCCATTCCGGCACTGGATGCAGAGGAAAAAGCCTCTCATCTATCTCCATTGGTTCGGTCGCCATGATCTCCTTCATGATTTCCTCCACCATTGCTCGGCCAGTCCCCGAGTGTTGGTGCGAAGTCCCCGGGTCAGACCCGAAGTTCCCATCATCTATCTCCATAGGAAAAGCTCCATCAGTCCTCGGATACTGCGAAGCAGTCCCCGAGTCCGGCCAAACGCATCCGACGTCTACCTCCATAGGAATAGGCTCAGACTCCGAACTTGGCGGTAAGAAAATTGACTCGGAGTCAGGCGAGGGCTTGATTGAAGGAGTTCTCAAATGGTTCAGCGCTATCCCCGGTGGCACCGGTTCTTTGGATGAACCGAGCTTGGACAATACGTCGGCGGCTTCATTCTCCCCCCGAGGTATGTGCTTGTACTCACATCCTTCGAAGAACCCAGACACCTTTTGCACATGAAACCGATACAACTCCATGTTCGCATCCAATGCATCCCAAGTGCCGGTGGATTGATGCACCACCAAAGCTGAATCGCCGAAGCATTCTATACGCCGGACACCTATCTCCTTTGCCACCTTGAGCCCATGGATCAGGGCCTCATACTCCGCCACGTTGTTCGACGCCGAGAAATGGATTTGCAGCACATACTTCAACTGGTCTTGCTTCGGCGAGGTTAGGACTACCGGCACCTAATCCGACCTTGGTCTTGGACCCATCAAAGTGCATCTTCCAATAATTATAGTCCGGCAAGGGCGGCTCATATTGCATCTCGGCCCAATCGCATAAAAAGTCCGGCAGCGCCTGCGACTTGATTGCATCTCGCCTTTCATAATGCGGAGTGTATGGAGATACCTCGATCGCCCATTTGGCAACTCGCCCAGTTGCGTCCTTGCATCCGATGATCTCCGAGATTGGAGCATCACATACCACCGTCATGGGATGCTCTTGGAAGTAATGCTTCAGTTTCTTAACCGCCAGGTATACTCCGTACGTCATCTTCTGGTAGTGGGGGTAGTTTTGCTTCGACGTGGATATCACCTCGCTCAGGTAGTAGATTGGTCTCTGCACCGATTTGCCTCCTTCGTCTCGCTCCACCACCACTGCAACACTTACGACCCGGTTTGTAGCCGCAATGTATATCAACATCGGTTCATTCTGCAAAGGGGATGCCAACACCGGAGCAGTGGACAACATCTTCTTCAGCTCATTGAACGCCGCGTCCGCCTGCGGGGTCCAAGTGAAACTGGTACTTTTCTTCATAAGTTGATACAATGGTAAGGCTTTTTCTCCTAGCCGACTTACAAACCGACTTAAAGATGCAAGGCATCCCGTGAACTTCTGCACATCTTTTAAACAGTTCGGCAACTTCATTCTTTCGATAGCTCGGATCTTAGCCGGGTTAACTTCTATACCTCGGCTCGATACGAGGAAACCGAGCAATTTTCCAGCCGGGACACCAAAGGTGCACTTGTCCGGGTTAAGTTTCAACCGATACTTTCTTAAATTTGCAAATGTCTCTTCGAGGTCTTCGATGAGAGTATGCTTCTTTTTAGTTTTGATAACAATGTCATCGACATACACTTGCACATTCTTGCCCATTTGAGAATGTAAGCACTTCTGCATACACCTTTGATAAGTTGCCCCGGCATTTCTCAAACCGAAACACATGACACGATAGCAATACGCCCCGTACGGGGTAATAAAGGCAGTCTTTATTTGATCATCAGTGTTCAGTGGGATCTGGTGAAAACCAGAATATGCATCAATAAAAGACAACAGCTCACATCCAGCCGTAGAATCGATCACTTGATCAATCCGAGGTAAAGGAAAGGGATCCTTCGGGCACGCCTTGTTCAGGTTGGTGAAGTCAATGCACATGCGCCACACCTTGACTACCGCCGGTTCGTCCTTCTTTTTCTCCACGAGGACTGGATTAGATATCCAGTCCGGATGCAGCACTTCCATGATGAAGCCTGCAGCCAGTAACTTCGCCAGTTCTTCGAGTACCACCTTTCTTCGGTCATCTGAGAGCCGCCGCGTCGGTTGACGCACTGGTTTCACCTCTGGCCGAACAAACAAAGAGTGCTCTGCCAACTCCCTCGGAACACCTGGCAGGTCTTTAGCCGACCATGCAAAAATGTCCCGATTCTCACGGAGGAAGTGACAGAGCGCGCTTTCCTATTTCTCGTCCATGCCAGTACCAATGATGGCGAAACGCTCCGGGTTCTCCGAGTCCAGCGGGATTTTCTTGGTCTCCTTGGGCACCTCGAATGAAGCGCTCATGTCCGGAGTAATTAGTCCGGACATGCCGAGCTGAGTAGACTGCGCCATTGCCACCACCTTCTGAAGTTGCTTCTTCTCCGCCGCGATCACCAAGGACTCGGCTAAACTGGATCCCGCCGAGGCACATTGCATAGCCTTCTTGTAGTCACCAGAAATGGTTATTATTCCCTTGGGCCCCGGCATTTTCATCTTTAGGTAAGCCACATGAGTGGAGATCATGAACTTGGCCAAGGCTGGCCTTCCCAGCAAGGCATGGTAAGGGCTCTGCAAGTCCACAACCTCGAACTCAAGACTTTCAACTCGGCTGTTATCTCGGGTACCAAAACCCACGTCGACCCAAATCTTTCCCATAGGTGCACAAGAGACCCCGGGCACAATACCGTGAAATGTACAGCTGCTAGGCTGCAACTGGTTCGGTGAGTATCCCAGCTTGACCATTGTGTCTCGGTACATGATATTTATGGCACTCCCATTGTCCACCAAGACTCGGGTGAATCTCACATTGTTGGTCGGCCCACAAAACGTCGGATCCACCACCAGTGCATAGTTTCCAGGGCTCGGCATGATCCGAGGTGTATCTTGCCTGCTCCAAGTGATCTCTTGCTCGGACCAGTTCATGTATTTCACCACCGCCGGAGTTACTGCATTCACCTCCTTGGCACGCCTCAGCATACTCTTCTTATCAGTTGACTCAGTCACAAACACCACGTAGCTCTGATGTACTTCCCTATAATCATTACCGGGGTTCTCATACCTCTGATTCTCAAAGGACCACGTTTGGCTTTGGCCGGCACCACCGTTGTTGTTGTTGCCCTGGGCACTCACTGCATTCACCGGTTTCGCCTGCACCGTCTTCTGGTTTTGGGCCGCATGCACCGGGGTTGAATTTGCTCCGGTTAAGCTCTGATTCTGCGCCGCTATGGTCGGCTTATGCTGCTGCTGCGCGTTCGGATATTGAGGTCTACGCCATTGGTTCGGTGGCCCACTCCGGTTTGCCCCAGCTTTCGCCCCTTCTGCAGCGGTTCGGTGATGAAAACTACACTGCAGAGTGGTATGGTTGGGTGTTTGCCATTCCTGCCATGATAGATACATGGTCCATTCACCAATGACTCGTAAGTCACAGGTGGTCCGGCCTCCTGCCACTGCTTCGCACCACCTCCCTGATTCTGGTTCTGGTTCGGAGTCCACGCCTGACCCTCAGTCTTCGGTTTCTGGGCGCCTCCAGGTCCGGACTGACTTGGGTTTACAGCATTGACTTGGAAATCTGGTTCTCTCCTCTTCTGCCCGAACTCTTGACGGTTATCAAACCTCGGTCCGTTGTTGCGGTTGTTCATCGGATTCCTCCTGTTCCGGGCATTCCCATCCAGCAGAGGCTGCATCGGATCGCCAAGGGCATAGGAATCAGCTATCCGAATCGTCTCGGCCAGAGTCTTTGGCATATCTCTCTGGAGCCTCTGCCACAACATGCTACCATACCGACATCCATCAGCAAACCACGCTATAGCCTGTGCTTCGATAACTCCCTCACAGGAGTTCCGAACATTGCTCCACCGAGTCAAGAATTCTCGGTCAGTCTCATTGTCCTCCTGCTTGCACGCCTGCAAAAGCTGAGGTCGGTTTGGCCTCCTGTAAGTGCTGGCGAAGTTGCTATTGAATGCCTCCTCTAAATCCAGCCAGCAATCGATGCTATTCTCCGGCAGATTGTTCAGCCAGATCCGAGCAGGACCTTCCAACATGTGCGGGAGATACCGGACCGCCCATCGGCGATTGCCCCCCGCAATGTATACTGCTGAAACATAATCAGCTAGCCAATCTTGCGGCTTGGTGCTCCCATTGTACGGCCTGGTACTCCGACCCAACTGAAACTGAGACACTGGTGGAGGTGGTTCCTTCATGATCCGAGGTCCAAAACACGCCGGACCAGGAGGGCCTTCCTCCTCCAACTCTCGGACATGTAAATCCGATCTAGCTTGTAGCGCGCATCACCTGTAGGCAACGTCCGAGCTCCGATACGCTCTCCCAATGCACCATCCACTCTATAGAATCCAGCCCGCTCCATGGCTGAATTTCCATCATCATATCGGTCGCCACCTCGACCGACGTTCTTCGGCTGCGGAACATACTCCGGCTCTTGCTGATACTGCTCCTGCGGCCGGGGTTGCTGCTGATGCCTCGGGGGCTGAGGTGGTTTACCTCGGCCAGCCGACGCTGCTTGCCCACCGTTCTGATTTCCCTGAGCTGAACGGCCTTAGCTCGGCTTGCATCACCTGGGCCGGGGTCTCCATTGGCTCGGCTAGCGTTGCCGACCTTTTGCTTCCCAGCTAACACCGGATCGTACACTTGCAGCTGCATCTCCTTGTTCCGACCTGAAGTGACACTCCGGGCACGATCGGCTCCTCCGACGTGTGGAGACGAGGCTTGCCCCTTGGACCCCTGGCTAACTGGCCTAATCGAATGGACCGCCTGCGAACCGCCAAGCCCGGCCTTGCGGAGGGCTTCATTTTGCTTGCTGGCCACATGCACTAACTCATTGAGCCGCTTCTGCTGCTCACGCCATGCATCTCCGGTCAACTCCGATAGCCCGGCCCTTACTGCTTCGGCTGCTCTAAGGTTCTTAGCGGTGAACTATACACCGGCCTACCTCTAGTTTTTGAATTGATGCCATATAGTTTTAATTATGTTACTTTTAATTATTGCAAACATGTTCCAATTCATTCTTGTTTATAGTTTTGTATTCTCTAGAATGCCGATGATTAAAATAATGTGTCGCACTACATGATATCCTGATAGTTTGTGGAACCTTGTATCATGCACACCTATAAGTTGTGTGCCTCCTACTTGGTTTCACACCTATGAGGCATAATTTTTTTTGTATTCTCTAGAATACCGATGATTAAAATGTTGTGACACAATGTGATCCAGGGGCAGGGTTAGCGAGCCTTGTGATATGCACGAGTACACACATCTCCTGCATCCTACTTGGCTCGCTGGTTCCGTCCCTGAAGCCTGTGTGTCACTTGTAAGTATGAGGCATCATTCTTGTTTATAGTTTTGTATTCTATAGAATGACGATGATTAAAATATTGTGACACAGTGTGATCCAGGGGCGGGGCTAGCGAGCCTTGTGATATGTGATACGTCCAAAACGTATCTATATTTTTTGATTGTTTCATGTTAATATTATGACTTTTGCACTTGTTTTTATATCAAGTTTATGATTTATTTGTACTAACCTATTAATAGTTGCAAAAGTTCACAAAGTTCTTGTTTTACACTTTGATGTGTAGGAATTATCAAGAATAAATGAGAAAACCTTGTTGGATTCGAATTGGGACTTTCCTGAAATCTGTCTGAAAACTCTTTTTGAAGATTATCACGTACCGGAGAGAAGACGACGTCAAACGAAAACAGTCTAGTCGCGAAAGTTGCAGCGAATTTTGTCCTAATGGATCTGGACATAAAATTTGGCCCAATCCGAGTCCGGACGGCCGAGATAAGCCGATTTACCGAAACCCTAAAAGGTGATGACCGAAATCCGAGAAGCTATATAAAGGGAGGAAACCTAACTCGTGGAGAAGACATCATACCCACGAATTTCCAGCCACCAAAGCCACGTTTTTGCCTCCCCCATGGACCTCATCTCCATGGGGGAGGGCTCCCAAGAAGCCATGAAGGAATGGGGCTAAGGGGCGGCATTCCCCCATGATGCCGGTGGCGAGGGAGGAGCTCCCCGCGCCACCGCCGGCGCCGCCGCCGCCCTGCGCCTCTCGTTGTCCCCTTCACCGTCTTCACCTCCATCTCCATCACCAACTCCTCCTTGTATACAGTGGTTCATCCTCCCACACACCTCTGTACCGTCCTATATAAACATGGTGTTTGATGCTATAAGTTATTATCATGTGATCTATGTCATGTTTGCGTAGTTTATTTGTTCTTAGATTGAATGGTTGAATGTATTTGGTTCATTAGAGTTGTATGTTGATATGGTACTGTCCTTTGGTGTCCATTATATTTGTGCGCGCATGGATCAACACCCTAGAGTTAGTAGTATGTGCAAAGGAAGGGGTGTAGGCCTGCCGGAGTGACAGAAACCTGAGGACTCGAACCGGTTAGTTGCACGTATGGGAGTAAGAGGACCATGAACTTAAGGCTATGGTTGGGGAAATCTTAATGCATTGTTAGTATTTACGGATGTTTGCTAACAATACAATCATATAGTACTTGTAATCCCAAGTAGTGGAGTGCATGTATATTTAGCCTCTCCCACATAGAAAACTGCATCGAAGACAATGAACCCGATATCTTCACTAATTAATCTTGGACAAAGTCATCACAATTACCACCACTTTTCCACACTCATGGTACTGTTAGTTTATTGTTACTTAATGTACTTTATTGTTGCAGCACTAACATTTACTTTCTTATATTTATTATCTCGCAAAGCTATCTCTCATACCGTATTGTTACTCTAATATTATTTCCAAGGTAAAGTAAACGTTTAGTTTGCGTAGAGTTGTATCAGTGATTGATAGAACTTGAGAGAATACTTATCCTACCTTTAGCTCCTCGTTGGGTTCGACACTCTTACTTATCGAAAAGGCTACACGCGATCCCCTATACTTGTGGGTTATCAATATGCACGAGTAGACACATCTCGTGCATCCTACTTGGGTCGCTTGCTCCGTCCCTGAAGTCTGTGTGTGTCACTTCAAAGTATGAGGCATCATTGTCTTCTTTCTTGTGTACACACATCTTTTTCCTTACAATTCGTATTTTTCTATGTCTAATACTTTTATCTGTGTCTTGTGTACACAGAGATGAAGAAGTGGTACCTGCTTGCGGAAGAGAGAAATAACCGGATGAAGTCCAACTTCATCGTGATCCCCTTCTTGCTCATCGTCATTGTCATTTTCTTGTATGTGATTGTGGTTTAGATGACCGTATTTGCTTTGGAAAACTTTCATGTATGACTCTATCGAGATGTATTCCTGTATGACAACTTTTGGTCACTTGTCTATTATGGTTTGTAATGCATGTTATATGTGGAATTGTCTATATTTATGTTGTTTTGGTCGACTGTAACTGAATATACTATATTTATACCGGATATACTGCTGGAATACAATTTTCTAGAAAAAAATAATACCACGAAATTATACCGCTGGCGGACACGGAGGCTTACCGCTGGCGGACGCAGCCAAACCAGCGCGCAACTACCGCTGGCGGGCCTGCTCACTTACCGCTGGCAGACGTCGTGCCCGCCAGCGCTGTCGCATCTATCGCTGGCGTGCGCAGGTGCTGCCCGCCAGCGGTAACAACTACCGCTGGCGTATGCATCGCTGGCGGACGGCTGTTCGCCAGCGGTAGCGCAAAAGCGTCCGCCAGCGGTAGGCGTTTTCCTACTAGTGTTAAGTAGCGACATGGAAATGGAAAACGGAGTTATTAAAACATTCTTTGTCTTAGAATTACACAATACATAAAAATTAATTTGGGGTTAGTTGTTTCATAATATTTGCTATATTTCTGTCATATTTTCAAAGCGACATGGACAAATGTTTATCCGCAACCGAACCGTATGCATCCCGTATTCGATTCATTTTCGTAACAGGCAAGATCCGATTCCGTATTCGTATCC
Organism: Poa pratensis; assembly: GCA_947311845.1. Taxonomy (NCBI): domain Eukaryota; kingdom Viridiplantae; phylum Streptophyta; class Magnoliopsida; order Poales; family Poaceae; genus Poa; species Poa pratensis. Next base: position 22,738,795 of record CAMZMU010000037.1, read on the forward strand.
GCACACTATCCGTTCCGACTTCGTATCCGAAAATAATATGGTTACGGACATGATTTCACTACTATTTTACCGTATCTGCTCCATTTTCATCCCTAACCACCATTGGCTAACGACAAGATGCCAATACCAGGAACAATTAACCAGGCACGCGCGCGTGCTGCTGGGGTAGGCTGCTGCTATGCCACAGGGTGAAATATATTGCCTCCGACGTATGGCCGAGACGTCACCGCTACACGCCAGCAAAACAATCTACCTAGGCCTTGGCCGGACTCTGGCGTGTCCTCAGGTTTCTTGTCTGGTTGCCGCGGCGCACGCCGATCGATCTCCCTAGGAGCTACGCGCACTGCAGCTTCGACGATCGATCGGCTACCTGTGATCCACAGCTCTGAGATGGATACCACGGATAGGATCGGATAGATGACGAGAATTTGAGATCGGTCGAGAATTTGACGTCGTACGGCGCATGCATGGATCGTGTCAAGTAGGTGAAAAGTCCATTCATTCCCCTCGATCCCGCTCTTACCACGAGTACATATCGTGGTTAAGGTTATAGTTTTGTAGCCATATCATGGTTAAGGTTATTTTATTGCAGCCATATCATGGTTAGGGTTAATCGATCGTTCCCTGGTCGAGCCATATACTCCCTCAATTGCAAATTATAAAATGTTTTAGATATTTAATATAAACTACTCTCTCCGTTCGAAATTTGTTGACTTAGATTTGTGTATATTTAGACATGTTTTAGTATGTAGATACATCTATACCTAGTCAAATCTGTGCCAACTAATTAGAATGCCGACTAAAATGAGTGAATCTATATGTACATCTTATACTTTAGAATGGAGGTAGTATACGAATTAATTGTGAATCGAATATTTGTAGAACCGGCCAATTAAGGTGCCCATCGAAACTAAAAAGGATGATGAAGAGCTAACCACTTCCCCTCTCGTTCTCAGCTCTCGAACAGTAGTTGAGGGTCGACTCCCGCATATCGCCGCCGCCCCTCTCCTTCCTCTGCTCCGGCGGGCATGCTGGCCGGTATGAAGATGGAGTAGGTGGTCGTGCGCTCCTTGTACATAGTAGATTTAGGTTTCTAGCTAGTTTGCTTTGGCGTCATGCCTGTTTGTGGCTTTATGCCGTAGTCGTTGAGAGTGGATCGCCGGATCTTGGCGGCCAAATCCGGCGCGCTGGAGCCTTCTTCGTCCTAGCTGCAATTCGTTGGTGGCAGACGGAGTTGCAGGCGAAGTTGATGGAGGCTCGTATCTCTCCCAATAAGGTACGCGCAGGAAGCTTGGAGCTGGGGCCTTCCGGCCGGCCCTGGATTTCGGCTGTTCTTCGTCCTCTTGTTCTTGAGCTCCAGAGGTTGGAGCCCACGGGGAGGATAAGATCTCGCGGCTTCCATAAGACCGAACCCCTGGATTTCTGCTGTTTCTTCTTCGATTCGTCTCCTCTGCTCGGTGGCAAGCTTGCAGAGTTCGATGGCGGTTCTGCTCGTTTTGCTCGGCGGCGGGATTCCAGGTTTGGTGGAGCTTCTGGATTTGGTGTGTCCTTCTCTCTTTGCTGCAGAGGTAGCGGGAAGGAGAGGAGATGGATTCGATCTGTTGCTCCACGGGGAAATCTTCAGGCTGCTAATCACGGAGTTCCTCAACGGCGGCGATCTTGCGCTGCTGTTATTTCTGGCCAGAGTGGCTCCTCCGTGCCGTGGTGCTTCTTGCTCCATGGTGTATTCAACCTCCAGGCCGGCGTGCCACTGTGGAGGCCCTTCTTCAACTCTGCGGCGGCGCTCAACGTCGCTCCGTCTCCAAGTGGTGCCGTCCCCGGCGACGGTGTAGACGGCCGTTGTGTCGAGCTACTCTTCTGCCTCGGTGGAGAAGGACCCTTTTGCGTTGCTGAATTTTTAGTTGAGGTCCTTTTTGTAAAGTCTAAGGACTTGGGTGTAATTTTCTTCTACTTTGAGGTCCTTGTTGTAATTTGTATTCCCACCGACTAAATGCAGTCTGGACCCTACGGGGTCCTTCCCCTTGTTCAAAAAAAAAAAAGGTGCCCATCTTTCTAGCATTGGTCAGTACATACGTACGGTACGACGGTAGTACGTGCTGCATTGTTCCTGCATGTCACAGGCCAATTATTTGGCTGCCCTCCCCGCATGCAATTTAGGAAGCCAATCAATTTGTGCCATGTCACGCGTGAGCGGCTACGCTCTTTCGGAAAGTGTGGATTACCCTATCCGGCCTAGCCTCTTTGGTGAAGGTAGGATACTCTTCTCAGCCTCTCTCGGTTTTGCCTATCCTAAAGTGCTGGTACGTCCCAGCACGCCCGAGTTTGAACTTCCGTGCTCGCACGCTCTGCGTACACACAATCACCTCTATCAAAAATAGCGCTGACGGATTCTTCCCGTTACGGCCACTCATATGCATGCATCCTTGGACGTTACTCCTTTTAACAAGATCATTTCTGGACTTTATCCACAGAACGTTTATGGTCAACCTCGGTGCATGCATTTAAAGCTTTTGTATCTGGTGCAATTAACACGGTCGACCCCGATCGATAGACGAGGACATGCATGCATGCCACTTCATATCCACGCGTACGTTGTTGCACACTTCTCGTACTACATCCTTCAAAAGTCATTGATCCATCAAGCAGGGAACTTGCCTTCTTAGTCGCGTTTTTTTCTTTAATTTTGGGTATTCATATTTTTTTTTCTTGGTTATTTGGATCCACCACCCACGTACACTCCATAGATCCCGGATCTGTTCCTGCGCCGCGGTTGGCTACATTTTGGTTAGGTGGGCCACCACGCGATCTTATAGGACTTGATCTTTGGTCACTGAGCAGTGGGCCATGTTATCAACATGCGGGAGATTGTTTTGGTATGCTCCAGGACATACCTAGTTCGGTTCTTCTGTGGCTTCGGTATCTGTGGTGTTTGTTGTGGTGTGTGCAACCATGCGTGCAAAGATCTCTATGCGATAGTAAATGCTCGAAAATGGTACAGTGGAGTATTGCCTAGAACAATCCTACAATAATTAAGATCTAATCACTAATTATTATAGAATTTTTTTCATAGTTAAAAGATTTCTCTCTCGAGAATTCAGACTTGCTAAAAAGAATCAAACACCCATCTTTGACAAATTTTGAGTGACCTAGCTAGGTCCACTCCTCTCATAAAGACCATGCATTGTTTCACTCATCATTTACCGGTTTCAGTGCATCGTTGTAGCGTGGCAAATGTGTTTTCTAGGCGCGGTACTGGGTTCTTCTTTGTGCACTTCCCGCGAGAGTTTCGTGTGTTTTTCAAAATTACTAGGTTACACTGAATCTGGCTTGCTCAATAGAAGGTGTGGGGTCATCTTAATGCGATAATGAATTCCTTAGGCGGTGCAGGGTAGGTTTTCCTTTCTGGTATGCTTTTCTATGGCGTGTGTGTAGTGTTTCAGGTGGTCGCCAGTGTCTTTGCTTCTACTTGTGGGAGGGGCCGATGCCGCATCTAGCTTTGTATGTGGTGGTCGCATGTGTTGTGTTGTTGCCTAAGTGTTGGCGTTGAGGTCCATGTCTTGTGGTGTGCATGTGTGGCTTGGGGGCTTTGATGCCTTCATGTTTTGTTGTATTTGTGTGCTTTGGCATACGGTGTGTCTATTGTTGATACTTATATTATCTTGCTGGCTCATTGGTTCTGCCCCAATTTAGTAGAGGTGTGTTTGTGGTATATGGTGTTCGGACAATGTTTTCTTAATTTCGTGATGAAATTTTGGAGCTCGTGTGGGTTGCTAGGAAAGAGGTGGTCCCGGTAATTACACAAAAAGCACTAGGTGTATATATAAGATCAATTCGGAAATTCAAATTGGCTCCCGAGCTGACTTGCTCCTCGCTGGAAAAAAATCGGAAAAATAGTAAAAAAAAATCAAACAATTCTAAATAAAATCGATGAGTAGCATATACAACTTTTCTACATCCGTTCCAAGTTTCGTGCTTAAATGACATTCGTAGTGCTCTGCAAAAAAAAAAAAAAAATCAGTGGCCAAACTAAGATTTCAATTTTTTTATCACTATTTTTTTACACGGAGCTCTACGAATGTCATTTTATCACAAAACTTGGCACACATATAGAAAACTTGTATATGTTCATCACTTATTTTCAGATTGTTTTCGAAATGTTTTACTATTTTTGTTGATTTTTTTAATCAACCAGAAGCAGGTGAGCTCGGGAGCCGAAAGGCGTCCCTCCAATATTTTGATCAAACTTAGGTATATGCACCTAATGAGTACTATATATATTTGTTCTAAAATGGATGATGGTGTTCTCAAAAGTGTGCAATGAAAACTTATTTATCTACAATAATTTACTTAATTTAAATATGTAATATATAATTGCACAATTAGATTGGTCATGCAAAATTATACTCCCCCCGTCCAAAAATATAAGTCACGCTATTTTTTTTGTTGGTCTTTGATGCGCGACTTTTATCACTAACATATACTTAATTATATGGGTTGAGAATGTATAGATGATATTGTTGGATTTATCTTGCGAATTCTTTCATTCCATATATCTTTATACTAGTACATAATATTAGTACAAATCATAGTCAAAGTTGTAACTCGTTGAACAACGAAAATCAAGTGCCCCTTATATTTTGGGACGGAGCTAGGGATATATTATAATTTGGAACAGAAGGGGCATGACCACATCTTTTCAAAATGGCCTCCTTCTCCCTTGTAAATATGTATAGGGCTTGCCAGAGTGTTAGAAACGATAAAACACACATCGGTCCTTGTGGCCCAAACCTGAAATTCACACGATTTTGAGGGGAACAAAGGAAGAAAGAGACGCACACTCATGGTCGTTTCTACCCTGTCCACTTACCGCACAAGTGCAGGGCACTCGATGTCAGGTAAAGAAGGATCATGGGCAGCAAGACGCCAGAAAGAAAACGGTGAAACCGCTAGGCAGTCGAGCTATAGAGTATAGCCGCCCGAGCCGCTTGGATCGCCATTCGCCCACATTCTGCAGCCACAGAAAAGCAGGCGAGAGCGAGGCGCGGGCCCGGAAAAATCTGCCCGTCCACCTCTCCGCCAATCGGGTGGCGGCGCCCACGTGCCAACGCTTCCACGTCCCCCTCCCCCGCCTCCACTATTTCTATCCCATCGCCTGCCTTCGTTGCGCACAAAGCGACTCCTCATCCTCGGCTATCTTCTTCTTCACGGCCCATTTCAACCATGGGCGACTCCTCATCCTCAGCTTCCTACATCAGAATGGTATGTTTCTAGTATTTCAGTTTTGATGTAATAAGCTTGCTCGCTAGTACGCCCTAGAAATGATCGATGGATTTTGATTAAAAATGCTTGTGCTGCCGTTAAATGATTTCAGGTGCACCACCTGATAGAGAAGTGCATTTGCTTCAACCTGAACAAGGAGGAGTGCATGGAGGCCCTAGAGAAGCATGCCCGCATCAACCCTGTCGTCACTTCCACGGGTATATATCATATATGCCTAGCTTGAATTAGCTACCTACTGCATGAAGCACATATATGTATGCTGGCTTAGATCTGCATGATGTAGCTAGCTTCAGCTCATACTGAATTCATTCTTTGCAAATTTGTTAATTGAATATGTCATGCACGATCCTACATATGCTGATACATGCTAGCTCTTAGATTATAGATTCAAAGCTAGCTAGGGTACTGCTTATGTATGTCATTTCATGTGAATATATATAAAGATAGATATGGGAGCATCAACTTGATCTCATGCATTGACAGTGTGGAAGGAGCTTGAGAAGGAGAACAAGGAGTTCTTCGAGAAGTACAAGAAGGACTGCGAGGAGCGGAACATCGAGGCGGAGACAATGGAGCGGATCCAGAAGATGCTCTCCGACGCAGCTGCCTCCAAGAGCTCCGATGAAGACGAGGGCTAATTAGCTAGAAGGCTTGTTACCCCGAGCTGATCATGCACATCACCTCTAGCTAATTAATTGTATCATCATGTCTTCCGTTAATTTGGATCCATACTTAGGGGATCGAAGGTATTGCACCTAGCTCATAGCACACTTGCATGCTATAGGTGGTAGCATAATTACACCAGCTACCTATAGCATAAAACCATGCATGTGGCGCGACAAGAAGTGTCTTTGTACATATCTATGCATGGAATATTCAAGAGGACCTACGTACGGCCCGGGTCTACAAGTGCTAGCTCTAATCTTATCACTGCCGATCCTTTCGTGACCACGTGACAGCGATGACGTGTTCACTCCGATCATAACCATGAGGTGCACAAATAGTAGGGTACCCTCCCCGTCATTCAGAAAAGATAACAAGCATACATGGTTGATTCATCTCTTAATTATGGCTATCTTTTCATCGTGGATTGTTATTTATTTTTAGATTTTCATAGTGGATTGCTGTTGTAGAAGAGTATGTGTTAAAAGTTGTCTTTACAATTACAATAAGAACCAACACTAAAAAGGGAGAGTGTACACACAAATATTTGGGCCGACTCTTCATGAATGGTCAGATTTATTTGCTCTCTCCTACAACAGCATTCATCCTATATGTGTGACAAGAGAAAGAGTTAGCTGTCGTAAAAAGCGTACATGCCCCTAATCATAGGTTTCTCTACTTCATATATACCTTATTAATGTACTATAAATATCTAATTACAAGTTTCTATAATTCTCGACTTCATTATTCATAGATACTAAGTATTAATTCTCTACCTACTTAAAAGAAATAAAAACACAAAATCTCACATTAACAAAAAGAAAGGTGAAAAACTCAAACTACAACTTGGATATGTATGCCTTGATTTCATATGATTGTGTATATTGTGTACCTTTTCTTTAAGAAAATTACATATATGATCCCTGAACTATTGTCAAAGACTAAGTTTGGTCCCCCAACTCCAAGACAAGACATTCTTGTTCTCTAGGTGTCAACTTATCCAGATTTAGTTCTCTACCCCGCTTTAAGTGGTTGACATGGCAAAGAATTTGTACATATGTTAGTTTTTGGAAATAAATAAAAATATGGGCTAAATCAAAAAACATGGAACTTATTTTTCTAAAAAGGCTCTAAGAATAATAAAATTCAATAAAATAACGTAAGGCCAAAAGGTTTTGATTTATTTAAAAAAGTTCATTTCTTTTTTCTACATATTCCCTATTTTTCCAGCAACTCTCTCGTTAAATCAATAAATTAATAGTTTTCTAAAAATATTTTTAAAATTATTAAGCATTATTGGGTATTTATGTTCCACATTTTCCATAAATTTACTAGATATTTTACAATGAAACTTAAAAGATCTTTTGTTCTTGACTCGTCCCCTGTTTTCCCTATTTTGTGGCGAGTCCACTGTCACATGTGCAAAAAATCATCACCATGTCACCAGTTAGCGCAACTCTCAAAGCATTTGATGGACTAAAAAAATGACGTGTCGGAGTTCAGGGGTACTTAAACATTGACGGTAGTTGAGGGATTAGTTGCTTTTGAAGCTATGTAAATGTTTATATCTGATATACACAAATGTTCCATGGGTAGAACACTGTGCATGGCTCCAATTAAGATTTTATCTTCACGTCTCTATCATCAAAATAGACATGTGGCCATATGGATAGAATAGTGTGCATGGATTCAAAATAACTTTTCCTCTTTACGTCTCCCTCATCAAAAGAGGAAAAGAAAAGTCTTCATGTATTACTAGATATGCACATTATTTTTTTACGGTATTCAATATATAGATCTTTTTCTTCTTTTCATATGTTCCCCGATATAAAGATCAGTTGACATCATAAAAGTACACAAGAGTGTACAATCACTCATTCAAGATACAAAATTGAATTTGGAAAATCTAGAAAAGAATTTCAAAGCGATTGCGTCTTTATTTCTAAAATAAGCTCGCTTATCCAAGATACAAAATCATATTTGCAGAATCCTAAACAAATAGAAGGAAATATAGTCATTGTGTTTAAAATTATTGCCAAAATGCACAAAATGCAAATACACGGTTATAGTGCTAATACATATAAATGTATGCCTTATTGAATTTGTATAATTTAGTCATATTTTTAGAGGGAGCACATGATTGTTTCAAAATGGGTCGTAATATGTTGACTTTTATCTACTAAGACAATATTTTGATATGTTTCTTTAACACCCATATCCAAAATTTGTGTTCTGATATTGACCATTGTACACTACTAGGAATGAACTCTTAATATAATGCTGATAAATCAATACGAGATTAGACCAGAATTTGGCATAATATTGTTGAAAAAACAATATTTAATTACAAATAGAATATCAGTGAGCAATCAACACATGTTTGAAAGAGGACACATGTATTAAGTAAAAAAAGCATACACGAATTCTCACCAAGGGAATCTTTGGTTCAACGGAGTTCATGTAAATATTCAATGAGTCCAATCTCATAGAAAAGTTACTTTGTTCTTATGATCCTGACATGCATATCTCTTTTTTAGGGAAGCTCACTTTTTTTAGCAGTGCGACCAAAATAACTTCTATTTCTGCACATTGTGTTATCAATTCCTAGATTGAACATATATGACCACCAACTCTTATGATTTTATATTTCACTGGGTTTGAAATCCTGCAAACCAAAACGACTTTAAGCATCCCTAACTTGCAAATAATGTTATGAAGAACATACATGTAAGTTACTCCCTCAGGTCGAGTTTATTAGGATGAGAGGCTAATTCTATAGGCCCAATGGACTTTTCACTGGCAAGCGTAATGGTATGATTTTCCCTTGATCCTTTCCACTCCTCGAATATTATGAGTCCGACTATACGTACGACAGAAACCGTCTGATCCACGTCTAACGCGTCCAGCTGAACCCGTCTGATTTTTCATCAAAGTGCAGCGCTCCATCGGATTTCCCTTTGTAGAAGGATCAGATTTGAAATTATTTTTTAGATTTTCTAAATTCAGTATTGCCAACATAAATTGCATGATTGTTTCATTGAGAATTTAACACTTTCAACTCTATAAACACGGAATATCTCAAAAACACCTGAGACTTAATAAGCTCACTCAGATCGAGGAAGTACTCCCTCGGTCCCTCCGATTCAAAATAAGTGTCGCGATTTTCAACTGGGTTAGTTGAAAACTGTGACACTTATTATGAATTACAGGTCTTCTTAAACTTGCTAGGCCCATGGAAGCGTACATGATTGGCAAAGAATGTCGATAGATACCTCTGCCGACTGCCGTCTTTCTTGTGACGATCCAGTGTGATCGGTTTTTGTCCATATGGGCGCCTGGCATGAGCTGAGCTGGACGTCTACGGTCGTATATACACCTCAGAGTATCGAGGCGTGCACCAATTTGGTTGGCTGACGTGTACGAAGATTCTCGTGAGAGTGACGCCACTGGTCTCGTTCCGGCTACAGTGGTACTAGCCAGTGCGTTAATGGTAACGCAGGCATCAGTAGGGGGTTTACACAGGTCGCACTCGCTCTCGTAACTGATCGGCGTGACTATATGCTTTTCTGGGACCGAGGTATGATCAAAATAGCAAATAATGCACTAGAAATGGGATAGGAGTGAGACACTAAATGTACTGTAAAAGGTAATTTTGACTTGTGCATTATAACCCATGGACTGCTCGACTGTCTGTAGCCAACCACTGAACAACCAAAGCACAGGCAACAACTGAATCTGCTAGAGACAACAGGTTCGGCATCCAGATTTCTGAAACCGTGCTACTTCAGTACTATACCTTCAGCTCAGGCTCTCTGAAGTTCAACGAACAGCGCCTACGATCAAGGCTGACAATACTACGTGTCGTAGGACCGAGCGTGCTCGGGCTGGTGGGTGAACTCGTAGTCGAGGTGGACAAAGGCGCGCTCGATCTCGGGCAGGCTCTCCAGCTTCTCCTGCAGGGCCTCGCCGATGTCGTGCGCTTCTTGCAAGGGCATGTTGCACGGCAGAACAATGTCCACCTCGACAAAGTAGTGGGAGCCGAACGTGTACGCCCGCACGGTGTCGATGTGCCTCACAGCCTTGTGATGGTTCCAGCACAGATAGGTGAGCTTCTGAAGAAATTCCGGTGAGGCTGATTGGCCGACCAGGGAGTGGACGTTTTCTAGCACCGTCATAGACCATGTCCTGATTGTATAGATTGCCAGCTGCAGAGCGGAAAAGAGGTTATCTTTCAAGATATGTATGCTGCAGCTATTCCACAATTCAGAGATATGCAGAACAGGGCATCGTCCATGCCTTGTGCAGCTTAAGTGATAGAGAACTCAATGCTACACATGTTTTTATAGTTCTTCCACACAAGAAAAAGAGAAATGTGTCTTTGTACTTACAATGATAGCACCAACCGGGTCAATCCATCCTTCAAAGTAATTAGCAAGAAGTGCAGCCACGAGCCCAATAATGTTGGTGATAACATCGAAAAAGTGATCCTGTGCATATGCCTTCACAATTTCATTGGTGAATGAGCGACAGTATATTACCAGCAGAAGCTTCACCACTGTCACCGCGAGCATGATATCCACAACCCACATTTCCTGTTCTTTTGTCAAGCGAAATTCACCTCCCTGGAGCACAAACACAATCGAAAATTATGTACTGATTGGCACCAGGATGGATTACAATCATCTCATTTGCTTGAGCCGCTTTTAGATAATTGGGCATTTGGCTAGCTGCCTTTTTTTAACAAGTACTCCTACAAGAGAAATTATTTTGCATTCTAGATATGAGATGAAATGACAAAGAACAAGCATTTTGCAACATAATTTAGCTTACTAATCTGACCAAAGAGAGTAAGCTGAAATTTTACAGCATGTTTTTCATGACAGCTCTAAATACCAAAACTGAATCTTAGTGGTATTTTACAAGATGAGGATTCAGAACACACCATTGCAAGTTCAATATGGATGTTTCACGCATTGAATAATTAATGGAATTACTGCTAAGTTGTGTTATTAGTTCCAGGTGTGTGACTCTATTGTACAAAGCATAAAAAGGATGAACGGCTAAAGCTAATGCTGGTGCCCAACTATGCTTGACAATTAGCTACATGTAGAGATAAAGTGCACAGACACGAAACACGTGAAGAGAAGGACTTACATTAGATATCAATGAGCGTGTGGATTCTAGGATAATTTGAAGACCGAGTGTTGCCATAACAGAAGCAAAAACAAGTATTCCCTACATAACAGATTGTGGTAAGTTGTCAACAAGAGGAACAGGAATATGCGAGCACTTATTGAGTAATTCTCCTCCTGTTGGGTTGCTAATTTACTGTTTTAGTTGGACTAATATCAACTTAAGCACCATTTTGTGAAACTAAAGAGAAGAAATATTCAAGTGTGCAAGAAACTGTATCGATCATTCAAATATCAACTAGATCGTAAAAGTATGAACCAGTGGGCCAAATAAAAACTCACCAAAGGTTGCATGCGCCTTTTACCGATTGGGTACCTGTATGGATTTGGTGTTTGCATTGAAAAGGCAGCAAACCACAAAATAAATCCGGATAACAAGTCAAGTAAAGAATCCAGAGTTGAAGCAATGATAGCCAGGGATCCACTCCTTATTGAGGCATAAACTTTTGCAGCAAAAAGAACCATGTTTGCTATGTTAGATAATCGGATGGCTAATGTCTCACTTCGGGCAATTTTCTCACGTTCCTCCTGCAAGTAGGAGAAAATGAAGGTATAAAGGCATTGCTTCATTTTGACCCAAGTTCCATATAATTTATCTGCAAGGAAGGTTTTCTTCATGTTACAAACCTTGGACATTCCAGGAAGGCAACCACGGTCTGTCAGTGTATCCATTTCACCAAAGCCTTCTAACATCTCCACTTGCTGTTGATAGTATTCAGCCACAACATCTCCAGGGCCTTTAGCTGTAAAAGGAAATAGAAATTGTGGATTATGGTATCAGATTACAACAATAAGGTCCAAATAATGAGGCAATACTCAACTCAAGAGAACTCCACAACAAAAATATATATTTGTAGAGCTGACAAATAAACAGCAATAAACAGCAATATTATCCGCAACTAGTTGCACCCGCAACTAGTTTTCGGATACCCCACTTCCGAGTGTCCAAAAATCGCGAAATAAATCATGGACATGGGTTATGTTGAACCTTCGACACCCACAAAATTTCATCCAAAAATATGAACATATGTGGCCTGTGCAAAAAAGACAAATGAAAGTTTGAATTCAAACTTTCATTTGTCTTTTTTGCAATACCCATCCTCTATCACCCCCAAGTGATACCTTAATTTTCAATGATCAATTTTACAGGCCATGCAGAAGTACACACCAGAATACTAAAAACATTATTATCATTTCAAAGAGAATCATGATGCCACATCCATATAAGTACAAACAACCATACATCATCCCCTAGTTTAGTCTTAATTTACGAGAACGCGTTAATTTAGTGTTCAATCCCAGTCTAGCTAATCTGCGGGCCACAGACTAATTAATAAAACAAAAATTTAGGGGATATGACAACTCGCTAACTGAAGTACTGAACCCTCAAAGCGAACAGTTACACAAGTTCAGATCAAATCAACCAAGCCACAGAGGTATTACTAGCTATCAATAGAGAGAGGGAGCGGGTGTGCAGATAGACAGACGATGCAGACCTAGCACGCCGAGGCAGTCACGGAGGCCGCGCGGCGGCGGCGTCTCCTGCTGCGTCTCCTGGAGTCGGAAGCCGTCGAAGTTGAGCCGCCAGGGGTGGTCCCCTACGCACAACCCGACCCCTTCCTCAACGGAGCGGACGAGGAGTTCCTCGCCCTCTCCCGCCTCCGCCATGCCCACCGCCCTCCCGAACCTTAGCAGTCAAAAAGCTACACACCACTCTCTCGGGTGCACGCAGAGTGTAATTAGAGTAGCAGTTGAGCAACGGCTGCGGCTTGCGAGGAAGAAACAGAGGCTGGCTCCGCCCGCCTCCCGCCGCCGCCACCGCCGTAATACGAGAGGAAAGCCGGCCGGAGTGGGCAGAGCACCCTGGACGGTTGTGATTTTACGCCGGTTTTGATCCGGCGGAGGATGGCGCGCCAGCGAGGCCCAGGAGTCAAGGTGGTGGAGCCTCGGAGTTTGGACAATCTCGTTTCTTTTGAGCTTTGGACTCTGGAATTTGGACAATCTTTCTCATCACGCCGCGCGGGGATCACCGTAACGCGTCACGATTATCGCGGAAGCAGCCAAACTAGAGTAGAGCTACATTCCATACATGCAAACCGTGTCGGCTGTGGTGTCGTGTGTGCATCAGAATCTGATGCTCACTACTCGCAAAAAAAGAATCCGATGCTCACTCGCTTTCCCGCGAGAAAAATATTGTGATCTTTAGACACGCAATCGGTGAGAAACTAACCACTACGAGTAGCCCACGCTAGATGCTGAACCGGTGCTGTGAATTGGCGGAAAAAGAAGGGGAAGAAACTTCGTTCCAACATGGCGAGGGTGATTGACTCTATTCAGTTCTCAGGATGCAGATCCATGAGAACCAAAACATACCAGGAATAAGCAGGTACCCAATGTCACTCGTCTTTGGCCGCTTGCAAAATGGAGAAGGTACTAGTTTACCACTTCAAGACATACAAACCCTTCAGAAATGGTGATGCTACGTCAAGTCATCAATAGGATCGCTTTTTTTAGATAGAGAGTATATATTAATATCGCAGAGATACAAAATACACCTAGACTCTGCAACAACGTAAAAACCAAATGGTGTTATGGATGCACACAACCGAAACAATAAGAAGAAGCTAAAAAACAAAAAGTCCCGCTACGGAGTTACAGTCCTTGCAGCAGCAGCACAACCACCACCAAGACAACACCTGATGTCCAATTTCTCCAAAAGCAACGCTTTCAAGAAGGAAACAGTGCACAAGCGCCGTCGTTACCCGATCGAAGATCCTGGGTTTTCACCCTGGAGATAGTCCCCGCTCACAAAACAATGTCTTCAACAAGGCCATTGCCAAGCACAACCAATTAAGTCCAGACCTTAGATTTTCACCCTGAAAGGTAAGACTTTGAACTTCACCTGTGCTGTCGGCCTCACTTACATACCGCTGCTACGATTCCTGAAACTCCAAGCAAGGTCCTTATCGGTGCAAGGCTCCAATCACCATTACTAGTACTCCAATCTCGGCTTCCATGACATTCTCCGCCTCTGATTTCATCATGGATTTGCCCATGATGGCAACAGAAGCAGAGCTTCGCACCGCTACCTCCGGCACGACCGAATCCCATCCGATCCTGCAATCTCTAGGCATAAACGTCCATGCGAGATCGCCGGCGGAGCCTTCCGGAACCCGACATTCTGGCCAGATCTAAGAGGACCGGCGTCAGGCAAATCTTCGTCTTGACGCGAGAAGCACCCAAGGACCACGGACACCACCTTTATTCGCGAGTCATATCCGTGCAGAACGGTAGAAGAGGAGAGGGCAGCCCAGCACCCAACCACAGATCGTCTCTGGCGTGGCCATGCCACAGCAAGACCCCGCAGCACAGGCCATGGCTGGACCCATCAAACCCAGATCGGGGCCCTAGAGCCCAAGACCTGAGCCCTGCAGGCCCAAACGCACGCCGTGGAAGATGCCACACCAGCGGCGCTCCGTCGCCTCCTCACCACCGCTCCGCCGGAGGCCCTCAGGCGCAGGCCAACACGGTTGTGCCCTGCACGGCACGGGAGCGCCGCCCCGGCCTCACGCGCTCCGAAGACAGGTAGTAGGCGCCCTAGCGTCCACCACGAATCGCGGAGCCTTCCTTCCCCAAGCCGCCATGGCAGATGGGGCGCCGCCGCCGCGGCAAGGGCCGGCGGCAGCAGCTGCGCGGTAGCCCGGCGGCGGTGGTCTGGCGGCGCGGTAGGGTTCGGCCGCCGGTGCCGCCCTAGGGAACGACAATGTTTGTCAGCCAATTGTGTGATCATACCAGCCCTGAAAGTCGCCGATTGTGACCACGTAGCCATCAATACATATCATGTCATCGCACGCTTCCGTAGAGGAAGTATTGTCAGTAACGGCCTTGTCTTATCACAAGAGAAGGGCAAAACCAACTCTCAAGTGGAACGCAAATTGACGAGCATCTCCAACCAGTGCCCATGTTTATGCTCTGACGCCTCCCATAATATGTCCGTTTGAATGTGTGTGACACTATGTTCGGACTGATAGGCGGGTGCCCCAGTGTCAGCCTCCAACGGAGGTTTGGGAGTCATTTCCACTCATTTACTATGGGAATGACGCGCTGCGCCGACGGCCAGCGGCTAAGCCGACGGCTTTTTGTCGGGGCCATCAGCGTAGACCCCGAACAGGCCAGCCAAGCAACGAGACCGTTGGCCCAGTTTAGCCGTCGGCGTAGGACAGGCTGGGCCGACGGCAGCCGTCGGCGTAGCATCCGACATTGCCGTAGGCATAGCTCGCGCAGAAAAACTGATTTGACCTACCTCGCCGTTTTGAGCATAACTTTTGCATTCAAACTCGGATTTTGATGTTCTTTAGCTCATTGCGAAGAGGAGAAAGATATCTACATCACATACACATTGTTCAAGCTATATTCTTCAAAAAAAAATCCATGAGCAAGGACGAAATCAAGAATAAAGGGTGAAGACCGTCGATGAAAGGTATAAACATTCCTCGTCTTCTCCCCACTTATATTGCCTTGTGAGCCACACTTTCTTTACGACCTAAAACACCTATTGAGACTAGTTCATCCTATGATTGATTTAGATTTGCACATTTGATATCTTGTAGAATTCCAAGCAAAAGTCTAAGATTTCGCTGGAAAAAGACCATTGGAGCGCCGGAATCTCTCAAAAATTGCATGTGGCCCTTTATTATGTGTAAAATTGTGGTGGAAGGTCCATAGAAAAAATTTCAATCTTCTGGGTGTAACCTGCTTCGCGTACATGCGGTAGCACTTAGTAAAGCCTAGACCTGTTAGGAGGAAACTCCCGCTAAGGGTGAACCAGAGTGAATCTTGTTGTAAAATGGGACCAATCTTTGTTTTCCATGTAGCTATGGCCTAAAAAACAATAACAAAGATAAAAGTCCATTGGTCAACCCTCATACGGAGAATGCTAGAGGGGTAGATCTACGGGGCTCCGGTCTAGGGTTTCGCTAGAAACGACCACCGGAGCGCCAAATCCCTCAAAAACTAGCATGTGGCCCCTGAATATGTGTACAAGTGTGGTCTAAGGTTCATAGAGGCAATATCTAGTTCCCGATTCCACTGTGCCAAATCTTGGCCCATTCCAACATGGTTTGATCATTTGGTGCCCGGAGTGAATTCCGATTTAGACATATTTGGATTCCTCTCATTTTTGGATTCCTCTCACTTAGTAAAGTCCTATACATGATGAAAAATATGATATGGATTTCATATTTGGATTACTCTCATTTTTCTGATCGATTTAGACATATTATTTGTCGAATTCCGATTTACGGATTTGTAGATATGAATTATTCAATATTAAATGGGAAAAGGCAAAAAAAAAAATTCATTTTATTTTTATTTGAATTCAAGATTATTATTACTTATTCATTTGTGTTCACTTAAATAATTGTTTGATTCAAAAAATAAACAGTATGACATCATGGTCCAAGGGTTAATAAGATTGGTAGGATACTATTGTCAACAAAGTATGAGTTCTTTCTAGTAAGCTCATAGGGAAGGAACGAGTAGAAGTGAGCGATTTAAACTGAAATTAAGCATGCTTAGAGATAAAGATAAATATGTCTCCAGTGCGATTAACCGGTTAAACAATTCAAATATTTTGAAATTTTCAAAGAAAAAATTTGGAAAAAATTTTGGCTTAGGCCTAGGCCGACGGCATGGCTTTTTCTATGCCGACGGCATCGGAGGATGTACCGACGCCGTGTTACGCCGACGCTGCCCTCGGCATAGCCCTATGCCCGTCGGCGCAGCGCGCCATTCTTGTAGTGATTGTGGATTCTATTCTAAAGAGAAAGGACAACAGGGGAGACTACAATAGCTCGAACTCACACTATCTACGAAAAAGGTGCCCCTATCTGGGTTTTTTTTTGCTACTTTATACCGGTTCAGTATTGTTTTGCTATTTGGTCGAGCACATAATTTTCAACAAATAAAAGCACACCAAAATATGCATAAAAAAACTTTAGCCACCAAGTTTGGCCATCAAAATTAAGTTTGACCATAAAGTTCGACAACACAAATACATACAACTATGATCGTAACCACCATTTGGGCGTGCGGGCCAAGATCCGTGCACTATGTTGATTAATCCAAGCATTCGTCGGGTCCATGCTATTTGTGTTGGTGGTCAAGATCAAGGCCTACTCGAGCATCAATGCGACATCAACTTGCTTCGCCTCCACTTTGATTTTGATCCCTTCGATTGCATCATTTTCCTTTTCGGTTGCAACATTTTCAGTCCCTATAAGCTTTTCTGGTTTTAGGGCCAATTGTGGCCATAACATTCTTTGCCATAGCCACCTCAGGAGAGAAACGCGTCGGCTTGGATGTGACGCCGTTGTGGAAGAACTCCTCAACGTCATGCTCCTTGGTAGCCTGCGCATCGTGCTATCTTTGCTCCCGTTTGCGTTTCCCAAATATCGCCGGCTGACTTGACTCTGCGAGCAGTTGGGTGAGGCCCTTCCCGTTGATTTCGAGCTTGTTAGTCGCCATGCGTTTGCACCACCCAACACTTCGAGCTTGTTCACACGCTTGGGGAAGAGGACATAGGAGCATCTTATAACTCTAACGGCCTTATCAGAAAACAAACTCTGAAAGCGGAACAAATTGACAAAACTTCCCCTAAGCTCAAAAGTAAAAAAATATACTCTAGTACTCCCTCCGTTCCAATATATAAGACGTTTTAGTTCTTCAACATGTTATCTACGTGCATACTAAAATGAGTGTGCATAAACACTAAAATATGTCTACATACATCTAAATATATGTGAATGTGGACAAATGGTAAAACATCTTATATTTAGGAACGGAGGGAGTAGTATGCACTGGACTAACTGCAAGACAGTCCGAGAGAGTATAAACTGAACTGATGATCTTGTTTCTTGATAAATAAGAGTTTGGCTTATTTTGAGTGGACAAGCTCGTAGTGTGATTTTGAAGCAAACAGAAAGATCACTTGGGAGAGTGAATCTAAAAAAAAAGATCACTTGCGAGATTTCCTAACTGAAATGCCGCAGACATCCTGGAACTCGGGTCGGATGCGGGGCTGCGTCGCCAGCGGAGGAAGGCCACAAGCGCGTGAGGTGCTGAGGCGGCCATACTTTGGCGACGAGGTGCAGGAGCAAGATTTTCTTGGGCGAGACAGCAGCTGCGTGCGGCAGGTTGAATCGATCTGATCGAGGACCATGCGTCACCACAGACAGACGTAGCCTTGGACGTCTCCTCTCCTCCGCTTCAGTAGGGAGAGGCGACTTTTTCGCCCGCTAGCAGATCCACCTCCTCGCCGGCGCTGCGTCTGATCCCCCGTCCTCCGACGGCCGCTCCGGCGGCGGGAGGGCGGGGGATCTCCGTTCCTCGGCTGTAGATAGGGTAGTTTCTGGGAGCTTTTCCTCCGGCGGCGCCTTGGAGAAGGTTGGGTGGCCGGCGGAGCTTTTGGTGCAGGTTCGCATCTTCTCCGGCGGCGGAGCTCCGTGGAGCTTCGCGGTGGCGGACCAGCTCCGTTCGCTTCCTCGGATCTCAGGATCTGCTGGAAGTGTCTTCCCCCTCCCAGATCTTGCGTGGCGGCGGATCTGGGTTGACAAGATCGATGCTGAAGACGGCGGCGCAAGCGGTGGCGCTGGCGGAGCAGGCTGGAGCTTCTCTGGAGTTCAAGTCTTGAAGACTTCCCGTCCGCTAGGGGGCGGCTTCCCTTCCAAGGTTTCGAGGAAGCTGTGGCGGCGGCGCGTCTTCGACACGGCGGCTTCGACGGTGACATCGACGCAGGAAGATTTGTGTTTCTCTTCTATTTTCGTGTTGATCTTCTCTGTGTTCTTGCTGTAATCGTCTTCTGCTTCTCGCAAAAAAAAAAAAAAAGAGGACCATGCGTGCAAGCGGCGGCGGCGACGGCGTAACAGGCGCGTCAGAGCGCTAGGGCAACCCGACGATTGATGTCCCGCACGGAAGCCAGCAGCGGCAGGGGCCCAGCCCAGGTGGAGCCCATGTGAAGAGCAGGCTGCATGCACAGGCGTTCGGTTCGTGTGTTCGTGCGATCGATAGGATGCTGCAATACGTGAGATTTGTTGGTTGAAAAAAAAAACGTCATGTATCATGGTGCATGCCATCTGGAGATTGAGAAAGAAAAAGGAAATTTGGATCCATGGAAGTTTGTGTCATGTTGGACACGGGGAGGCTATCCAGGGTTGGTTTTTTTTTCTGGTTTTATCTTTATCTGTTACGTACAAGACTATGGGTACTGTACGGGATGGCTGCGGTAGATACAAGACACGGAGTCGCAGGTTTATGGGCAGATGGATCGGATGTGGCAGAGGGGCGACATGCGTATAAGGCTCGTGGAGTCAGGAGCGTGTCGTGCAGTCGAACAAATTCGACTGGGTTGGACTGGATGGTCTGACGGGACAGAAGACGGTGAAGATCGGCGACGACGACGTTGGAGCGTGATGGCTGATGGTGTCCGAATTCTGTGACGTGGCAACACGCGGCGCATGGTTATGCGTGCTTCGACATGTGATGACGCGGGGTTGATTCAAGATGACGTGCATATGGGATCTTAAGATCGCCGGGCCTTGGGTTGGACTGATCATCTACCAAGAAGTCATGTTGAAGGTGGAGCTGGAGTCTCTGTCGGAGGTTCCACTCGGCTGATGGAGGGGCTACGGTGTAAGGATCTGGAGAATCGAAGTCTAGTCAGCGGGAAGGCGAGAAGCACATTGGTCGGACTGGACGTCAGGGTTCGAGAGATACGTGGAACTCGGCATCGGTCGGGTATGACTGATGGTTGTATGCAGTGGGGCCTGAGGTGGTGTGGGTTAGCGACTGTAGATCTTGGCCAAGATTGCGGATGCTCGACGCAGTAATTGCGACGAGGCATGCGGTAAGCACGGGACACGGCGACAGACCAGGGCACAGGCGGTCAGACGTGTGGTCAGACATGTGTGTAAGGGGTGCTGAAGCAGTGTTGACTAGTATCAGGTTCAAGTTGGTGACTGGGTCTATGGAGATTGATGCATCAGGTGATAGACAAGATTCGGACATGGGAAATCTGAGAAAGTGTTGAAAAGTCTGAAATGTCGGAAGCTTAGAGTGTACATGGCCGTATATTCTGTGATGTTCAGTGCACATAGCAAAGTGCGGGTGACTAGATACAGAAGGATGCGGAATGCAGAAGCTGTGGGACATGTAGAAGACTATTCAGAAAAAGATGAGTTAACTGTGAATTTGACTCAGGGTGACAAAAAGGCGACGGTGAAATTACTTCAAGTTGAATGCATTTTTTACGCAGACCAGTAGTCGGTGTGTGATGGTGTTGAACGGGAAGAAGGGACTACAGTTGCAGGTGTTGTCACGTGGAGTCTGGGAGTAGCAGTGAAGCTCATGGAAGACAACCAAGTCCGGAGTACATGGAGGTTTGACGCTTGGACGAACTCAAGGTGGTGGACAATATTCGCCAATGTGGAGTTTGTTGTGTTTTGTGTCAAATATTGTGTACGAATTGGGTTACGTTTGGACTTGGAGTTGTATTAGGTGTGGATAGGTGACGTGGGGTGGCCACGGCAAGTCTCAGGGTCGAGTACCCCAGGTTGATTGAGATGGAGAAAGATGGAAATGCTGGTAGTTACCACGGCTGACAAGCAAGGCGATTTACCCAGGTTCAGGCTCCCGGAGGATAACACCCTACTTGCTGCTTGTCTGAGATTGATTATATGGAGGTGTTACAATGGTGATCCCGGCGAGATGTCGATCTCGCTAGGGTTTTGGTGGTTGAATATGGCGTACCCTAGATCGGCGGCCCTCCCAGCCTTTATATTGGAGGCTGGGTCTTCGGAGTTCGCAATCGATTAGGTTTACAGGTAAGGTAGGTCTTTACCGACATAGGCTTCGCCTTCCTTGGGGCGCACTCTGCCTTCTTTGGGCCCCTTCGTGGGCCTTGAGCGTTGTCTTCTTAAAGGCCGCAGGTTGGGCCCTAGTCCTTGCGTGCACCAGGTATCTTCATGGTGGGGCACCCGATAGGTAGGCCCACGTCCCCGAGTGCTTGGTCGAGTCGAAGAATCGGGTAAGGACTCATCTCCGGGTGCACATCGTCTTTTACCTGTTACAAGGTGTTTTGTCTTGAGTTAGTAATGCATCGACCGCTGGATATGTTCATGTTTTGTTGTCCAGTCGACAGGTTCTAGGGATGATGACATAGCTGGCCTGGTTTCACTCGACGGATCGGGACCAGTTAAATGCACTCGGGCAAAAACCTAGCTAGCCTACTTCAAGCTCGAGTCCCCGGGCTCGAGCCTGGAAAGAGCTGATAAGTTTCGACTCAGGCCGCGGAGGTCTTACAGAGGACATTGTAGTATGATAAATTGGGTACCCAACGCGTCCGTCAGGATTTTCTTCATGCCTGCTGGCACGGAAATTACAGTGTGAACGCAGCGGGTGCGAGTCCTGGCCAGCTCGACTGATCGGCAGGTCTTATCTTTGCACGTTGAGTGCAGCATCCGAGGCTCATATGCGGCAGACGCATCTCGGGTACAGAATGTTTTGCGACTGCTATGGTCGTGGGCTCCGTATAGAGCTGAGTAGCTTTGGTCGATAAAAACTTCGACTGTTTGCTTCGGGACTCGACGGTCTCATGATCTTGTGTTATCGGGGGCGCGACAGCGCTCCCGATGGGAGTAGCCCCCGAGATTAAGCTGAATTGTTTGCAATTGGGGTTAATCTCAATTAACCTCCAGCCGAAAGAAATTTTTGATATGCTCCCGATGGGAGTGAATGAAGTATGTTTTGGGGACTCAACAGATGAATGAGTCCCTTTCAGCCTTTTGGCCTACTGTGAAGGAAGTACGATTTGGGGACACGATAGATGAAGAAGTCCCATTCAGCCTGTTGGCCTACTGTAAAATGCTTAGGTGACAATCTGACGTAGTCGAATGATAAAATGCTTGTTTTGTTTGTCATCACGAGCTTGACTTGAATGGTTCTTCGGCTTGTGAAGATGACGTCATGCATGACGATTTTTGCTTGCGCGCTGCCGCTGATGGGACGCGTCACTGCGGTCCCAGTGTCAGTGTTGACCAAGAAAGACGCCGCTTCAGTTCTGATTTGACCGCATGTGGCAAAAATTTCGGGACGTGATGATTGCTTCCTGTTTTCTCGTGCATAGTGGGCGTCGTGGCCTGCGACGGTTGCTCT
Source organism: Poa pratensis (assembly GCA_947311845.1). Lineage (NCBI taxonomy): Eukaryota > Viridiplantae > Streptophyta > Magnoliopsida > Poales > Poaceae > Poa > Poa pratensis. The sequence continues at coordinate 22,761,138 of CAMZMU010000037.1, forward strand.
CCGTGGCCGCCACGTGTAGGGTTGGATGCAGGCCGTTGCTGCCGACGCCGTTTGGGTGGTTCGGATTTTGCGGTGCCGCAGTATATTTATTTCACCGTGACAGAGGAGATTGATTTCATCCTCATTCTTGCCGTTTCCTTTCCTTGCTCGTCTTCTTCCTCGCGCCTCTCCTCCATTGCCACTGTGCCCAAGCTTCATCCGCGCACCACTGCTAGCCGCTAGCCATGAAGAAAGTGGGCGCGAAGAAGGTGGGGACTACGGCGAGCACCGCCGCCACCGGTGCTGCAGGGATGAAGACCAAGAGGGGAAGCACGGCGGCGAGCGCCGCCGTCGTCGAGGCCCCGGACGTCGACGTGCTGAAGAAGATCCCAGGTGACTGGGTCAGTCCACCATCAAGGAACACCACCTGGATGAGTTCCGGGCAGATGGATTGCTGCCGCCGGCAGATCAGCTGGCGACACGCGCGCCCGGGAAAGAGGTATTTCCACAGCCTCGGGCCAACGAGCGCGTGTGCTTTGCTGATTTCTTGACTCGGGGGTTCTCCTTCCCCCTTCATGATTTTGTGCACGGATTGTTGTACGCGTACGGGGTGCAAATGCACGATCTGACCCCGAACGGCGTCCTCCACATCGCGTGCTTCATTGTCCTTTTCGAGTGCTTCCTGGGAGTGCACCCGCATTGGGCGTTGTGGAAGACGATCTTCAACGTCAAGAGGAATGAGGGTGCCGGTTGCACCTATCCTCTTGGCGGCTTCGGCATCCAGGTGCGCGGCGACACCACCTACTTCGCGCTGAAGCAGGTCGAGTCAGCCCAAGGCTGGCAAAAGAAGTGGTTCTATGTCCGCGTCGACCAGGCAGGCTTCCCGGACTTTGTGGCTGACTTCTTGATTTCTCGGATGAACTTGGCGTGAAGTAATCTGTCGACTTCTTGCCCTATGGCAATGCATTTCGGCTCGGAGAAGCGGCGCATGGATTGTTTGACAGGTTTGGCATCTGGATAGATCTTAAGAGCGTGCTCGGCGAGTTCCCTGGGTACGCCTGGCATGTCCGCTAGACACCAGGCGAAGATTTCCCAGTTCTCACGCAGGAACTCGACGAGCACGCTTTCCTATGCGATAGGCAGGCTTGATGATACGAGCACTGTCATGGAAGCATCAGTCGGGTGGACTTGATGTTCTCTTGTGTCATTGGTCGTGCTAAAGGAAGCGTCAGGTGCCGGTTTCTTGCTTGCAGGGAAGAGGGTCTTGTCGTTGCTGAGTGAAAGATCTTTGAGCTGCTGTTGCATGCCGAAGGACTCGGAGATCTTGCTGAAGTCGTGGTCGCAGTTGTCCGAGCGCTGGAAGTCGCCACGCACAGTTATGATTCCCTTTGGTCCTGGCATCTTGAGCATGAGGTAGGCGTAGTGTGGAACTGCCATGAACCGGGCGAACGTCGGACGCCCAAGTATAGCGTGGTACTGTGATTTCCAATCCACCACCACGAAGTCAATCATCTCACTCCTGAAGTGATCGGGTGTGCCAAAGATAACCTTGAGTGTGATTTTTCCCTCAGGGTAGACTGCCTTCCCTGGTACTATGTCGTGAAAAGTGCTATCTGATTTGGCTAAGTTCTCCAGAGACCTGCCCATCTTCCGGAGGGTGTCGGAGAAGATGATGTTGATGCCGCTGCCGCCGTCCATGAAGACCTTAGTCATGTGGAAACCTCCTATCTGCGCGTCGAGCACCAGCGCGGCGTGGCCTGGGTGCGGTACCCGTGGAGGGTGGTCCTCTCGAGAGAATGTGATGTTGGTCTCCGATCCCTTGAGGTACTCTGGCACGGCCGGTGGCATTGCGACGACCTGATAGACTTGGCGTGTAATCAACTTCTGGCACCGGTTTGATGGGCGTCCCTTCTGTATAATGTTCATCTGCCCTCGAGCTGGAGGGTACTGGTCCCCTGGTGCAGGAGGTGCTTCCTGTCTCGGCTGGTGCTGGATTGCCCCTGCTAGATGTGCGGGTTGAGGTGCTGCTACAGGTGGTGCTTGGAGAGTCAGTTGCGGTGCCGGTTGCGGTGCTGGAGTAGGATTCAGGATTTTGGTGAATGCTCCGTTAATGCGAAGCATCTTCCGGCACTCTTTCAGCAGGTGGGTGGAGACCAGCTTGCCAGTTTCTTCGCTTCTGAATAGGTGAAACTTGCATGGTTCTTCAAGCTCCTGCTCGGGTTGAGTTCTGGTCGCGAGTTATCACGGGGCTTGCGCTGCCACTCGCGTCTTTGGTTTCCATCGTTCCGGTACTCCTCCCGGCCTTGGTTGTTCTGACGGTTGTTGTCGCGACCTCGGTCTTCTCGGGCGTCGGCGAATCCTGCCGCCACTAGGTCGACTGCCTTGCTTTCCTCGTAGCGGGGTTTGCACTTGCGACCGCGATCGTTGCCGCGGTTGTCTCTGCGACCCCAGTTTCTTGGTTCGTCTTCCTCATCAGGGAACTCGTTGCGTACAGAGTCTTCGCCGTCCGCCCATTCGTTGGCGATCTTCGTGAGCTCGACGATGGATGCTGGCTGGTGGCGGCCAAAGGCCTCTCGAAGGTCGTGTCGAGTGACACCGCGGTGAAGGCGTCGATTGCTCTATCTTCTGAAATGACCCCGACGGAGTTGCGCATGAGGGTCCAGCGCTGGATGTATGATCGCAGTGTCTCGTCCTTTCGCTGCTTGCAGGCTTGCAGTTCTGCGAACGTCGCGGGTCTCGAGTATGTTCCGAGGAAGTTCTTGACGAAGGCATCTTCGAATTGGTCCCAAGAGCTGAAGGAGTTACGGGGCAGGTTTTGGAGCCAACCACGCGCTGAGCCCACGAGCATCAGCTGTATATACTGCATTGCCGTTGTCGTGGTACCGTCTTGACAATTGACTGCGATGAGGTAGTCGTCGAGCCAAAGTTTGGGGTCCCGTGTGCCATCGAATTTGACTGATTCGGACGTGAGCTTGAAGCCTCGCGGTATACTTGTGTCGTGGATACGGATGTTGAAGCAGGAAAGACCGCAGGGCTCGTGGTCACCATCCGAGTAAAGTTCCTCAGTTGGGTTGTTAACAGGACGCTTGGAGCGGCTGCGGTCAACCTGCCGCTGTACAATGACGTTGCGTGCGTCTTCCCCTTCCTGCAGGTGTCGAACGGGTCGATCTCCGCGTGCTGCATGTTCGCGGTCGCGTCTGTCGTGATCTCACGTGCTTGATTTGTTGTTGCGGGTGTGGCTTCTGGGATTAGTGCTTCTTCTGCCAAGCGGAGCGCCTGGATTTGTTGCCGATGCAGAGTTGCGCGAGGGTCGCCCTCCGGAGGTTGCGTTGCCCTTAGGTACGTGGCCACCGACATGAGAGCGCCAGAGGTTGTTTTGGGGATGGGTATCCCGTCCGCGTCTTCTGACATGAAGGATGACTCGAGATTGCGGGTAGTCGCTACCCTCTCAGCATCTGTCATTAGGCGGGCGCGCGGTCGATGATGCCTGTTTTCTTGCGTGATTGTAGGTCCCGAAGAAGTGAAGGAGTAGGCCGCTCGACAGCACTCGACGCATCAGCGAGTTCTTTACGCCGGGCCAGCTCGGCCTTCTCCAGCAGCAGCTTCTCGTTTTCTTTCCATACAAGATACTGGTATGCCATCATCTCCTCTGGGTCACCTCCGGAGGAGGGAAAGTGCAATCATGGACGTGTTTCATGGCCTGGATTCCCATCTCCCTAGTGATTATCAGGGTTGTCACCTTGTCCGGCATGGTGACTTCCATCGGATAGACAGGTTCCTCGTGGCGGGCACCGCCCCCAGGGTCTCTGTTTGGGGTTGCATCTACCATGAAGACTTGGGCAGGGTAAGATTGCGCGGTCGAGTACGCGTTGCTGCTACTGCTCTCACCGCCGGAACTGTCCTCGGAGCCGAAGATGGAGGCGACATGATAGACGCCGCAGTCGGTGCAAAACTCCTCCGGCTCGACGCGGTAGTCGATGAAGACATGGGTTCAGGAGTTGATTGAGACACGGTCGATGAAGGTGGCGTAGTTGATGCGGACGCGATTTCCGCAGTCGATGAAGACGTGAGTCCGTGGTCGTGTAGGTGCGATTTCCGCGGTCGATGACGACGCGGGCGAGGTAGTCGAAGCAGATGCGATCTCCGCGGTCGATGGCGACGCGGGTGTGGCCGTTGCAGTCGATGCAGGCGCGATCTCCGTAGTCGACGAAGACGCGGGTGTAGTAGTCGATGTAGGCGCGATCTCCGTAGTCGATGACGACGCGGGTGTAGTAGTCGATGTAGGCGCGATTTCCGTAGTCGACGAAGACGCGGGTGAAGTAGTCGATGTAAGCGCGATTTCCGTAGTCGACGAAGACGCGGGTGAAGTAGTCGAAGCAGATGTGATCTCCGCGGTTGATGAAGTCGCGGATGAAGTAGTTGATGCAGATGCGATCTCCATAGTCGATAAGACGCGGGTCCCGTGGTCGGCAGGTGCGCGAGATCGGAGGGTCGAAACGTTCCCCACTTGTTCACATGGATTTGCATGTTACCAAAAGCAAGGTACATACCTCCGTACATCTCGGCATAGACCGATCGGTGGGCCGGTGGGTGGGGCTCGAATTCGAAGGAGCCGAAGTAGATCGGCGTCGTGATTGCCGGCGCGTCGCCGGTTGTCATTGCAGATGGAGCCGGTGCAACCATGATTCCAGTGCTTGTCTTTTCCACAGACGGCGCCAGTTGACGTGGGGTGGCCACGGCAAGTCCCAGGGTCGAGTATCCCAGGTTGATTGAGAAGGAGAAAGATGAAGTGCTGGTAGTTACCACGGCTGACAAGCAAGACGATTTACCCAGGTTCAGGCTCCCGGATGATAACACCCTACTTCCTGCTTGTCTGAGATTGATTATATGGACGTGTTACAATGGTGATCCCGGCGAGATGTCAATCTCGCTGGGTTTTGGTGGTCGAATATGGCGTACCCTAGATCGGCGGCCCTCCCAGCCTTTATATTGAAGGTTGGATCTCGTGAGTTCGCAACCGATTAGGTTTACAGGTAAGTTAGGTCTCTACCGACATAGGCTTCGCCTTCCTTGGGCGCACTCTGCCTTCTTTGGGCCCGCTTCGTGGGCCTTGAGCGTTGTCTTCTTAGTTGGCTGATGGTTGGGCCCCAGTCCTTGCGTGCACCAGGTATCTTCATGGTAGGGCACCCGATAGGTAGGCCCACGTCAATAGGATATGTGTAGTGTTCGAGTCGGACACTAATAGCCTGGGCCTCCCATATAATGAGGGGAGCACCACACGTGTAACCTAAGACGACTTGATAGCAACAGGTACGCAGGGGGAGCCGGCGGCTTGTGCCGGCACCTAGGGCGGCCAGGTGTTGCGGTATCAATGGGGAGGAGCGCCGTAGTCATGCCCCGCAGATGTAGGCGAGTTCACCGAACTGCGTTTACAAATCTCGGTGTCGTCATCGTGCTGTGATTGCTTGGTTCTCCGTAGATCAATTATGCGCCTACGACGATAACACCGTTGATTTCGAGCTTGTTAGTCGCCATGCGTTTGCACCACCCAACGACTTCGAGCTTGTTCATACGCTTGGGGAAGAGAACATAGGAGCATCTTATAACTCTAATGACCTTATCAGAAAACAAACTCTGAAAGCGGAGCAAATTGACAAAACTTTCCCTAAGGCTCAAAAGTAAAAAAATAAAATATACTCAAGTAGTATGCACTGGACTAACTGCAAGACAGTCCGAGAGAGTATAATCTGAAGTGATGATGTAGAACCCCACCATTTAACAAAGGTTGGGATTCCCCGTGTAACGTGCTAGTCCCTGGATCGACTTGCTAGCACACACAGTTTGAGATGCAATACCATAACATTGTATCAAAGTATATTACACGATGATCCAGAATTTAAAAGATTCGATACAAGGTGCATAGCCGAAGGCTAGCTCAAACCAAAGTAAACACACAGCGGAAAGCAAATGATACAGCGAGCCCATCATCTTCATGTGCCACAGGCAAGCATGTTGGTTGTAGACTCGAAACCCTGTCGTAACCTCACTCATCGTCTGACGGACCTGCAACGGTGAGTTACAGCCCAACTATATGGGTCAGCACAATTGAATTGTGATGGAAAGATGACACTTATGTGGATATAAATGGCAACCTATCTTCTACATGAATATTTGGCTAAGTGGAGTTTGAGGCTGTTTTGCAAAAAGCCAATTTCATCCTATCATTTGTAAAACAAATTTTATCTTAGACAAAGAGTACCACTGATAGACATCAGTGAACACCTTTGACAACTACTCACAACAAGCACCACCGATAGACATCAGTGAGCTCCCATCCCTTATTCACCCTCAAGTTTTAATTTTAGAAATTGGGATGAGGAGATCTTCAACAGCTTCCCGGTCTAGTTGCTCAAAATGTCCATAACCGGGGACACGGCTAAGTATACTTAGTTTTTAACTCTCAAGAGGGTGTGCACTTTCACCACAAGACCCAATCATTCCATCCTCCATTGCAACCAATTATGCAATGGAAAAGAGAAGACCGAGACGAGATCTTTCAGAAGTAATTCCCCGGAGTCTAACGTCGGACCCACTCCAACCTATCATCCCCTACATCTGCTGGTCACGACAGAACCAGGGTCTCACAACTTAATTGATCAAGACAGAGCCCATATGACCTGTGGCTGCACTAGAAGCTACTGAACAAGGAGAGTCTACAATCTCTTTAAGCCTGGGTGACTTTCCACAATTGTGCACTTCCACCAAGGGCAAATTACCATAGACATGGACCCCCTGAGTAGTCACCCACCATGGTTCTCCAACCAGCACCCAGGTAGTTCATTGATTAGTTATTAGTTTCCATCACTATCCAACTAATCAAAACATTTTTCATAGCATGACTATACTAAGTTTCACACTACAAAGTTCTGGGTGGGGGATGGCTACACACTAATAGGAGCATAGCATAGTATAATATTCAGTAACAAGCCTATCCTGCATACTACTGAAAATACTAAGTGCATAGTAGTAAAAGTAGTAGGACTTTTATGGTGTCACTTGCCTTGGCCAACTGAAGAGTTGAAGTTACACTCTTCACAACACGTGAGACACTCCGCACAATCTAACATAAAGATAACACAATAATAAACAAACAATTCAACAACATCATTGCATACAGAAGCAAACATGCGCATCAAGGTCTTCACAAAACTTTGGTCGAGGTTCATCACATAATTCAATATGCAAAAAGAATTATTATGATTAGGTTTAGGGTTTGCCATTTTGGTTAAAGGATGGTCAAGCAATTATGTATGAACATCATGGATGTCATATATAATTTGTTTTGGTGTTCTATGGGTTCTAGAAGGTTGATCTTTGATCAAAATGGTCACATAAGGCATTTTGTAAATGGTTTAACACATTTTAAAATAAGGATTTTTGCAACACAATATTTTTAGAAAGATCTTAAACACAAACCTTAATAATTTGAGTTGACAAATGATTCTAAAATATGGGTTTTGTTCTCTCTGGTCAGAGGCAACTATTTGGGTCACTTTTCAAAAAGAAACCATATTAAAATAATTTATATGATTTAAATTCTATCCAAAATACTCCAATTGAGTATCTGGTTTTAAAAATTGTTTTAAAAGTATTCAAAAATATTTCTAAAAGTAACTAAGCTATTCTACAGAACCTAAGGTTTCCAAAAATATTTTATTTGCAAATTTTGGACTTGTAAAATTAAAGTTATGCTAAATATACTTAAATCTCTCATTTGAAATTTGAATGATTTAAACTTCGGCAAAACAGAACACTAATAGTTCTAAAAGATTCTACAAGTCCAGAGCTTTTCAAAAATATAAAGTTTGCTAAATTTGGCCAAACCAATAAAAAGTTGTGATGGTTTGAATATGCAGGGGGTTTTCTGCAAAATGGCCATTTTAAATCAATTCGGAATAATTCCAGAAAAGGGTGGGGCCACGTGGCTGTTTCCTATTGGTCCGTACCGATTCGCTAAAATGATCTAATCTTGACCGTTCACTACGGATCGGACGGCTCAGGGCTAGGGTTCTCACCGGGCGGCGATGGAGGTCGCCGGAGATGGCGTAGACGGCGGCGCAGCGCTCCGGTGATCGACGGCGTCGACGTTTCCGTGCTGCTCTGGTCTCGTGAGGAGGTCCGCGACGTGCAGCACAAAGCGGCGAGGACGATGGTGAGGTCGTCGTCGTCGATCTCTTCCTGGGACGGCGGCGCGACGCGGATGGAGCGGTGCGGACGCCGGCGGCGCGGCCGTGCTCGAATTCGTCGATGCCGCTGCAGAAAAATTCGAGGAAGGGGTCAGTGGGGTGCGCCATGACACGGGGAGAAGGATGGTGAGGGACTCGGGCTCCGGTGCTCGCTCACTTCGCCGGAAAGGGAGGAAGGCGGCGGCGGCAGTGGCGTACTCCGGCGAGCGATTTGGCGGCCTGGGGGCGCGGATGGTTCGGGGGTGGGGGCAAATGGACGAGATGGTGCTGGGGATTTAAAGGCGGGGGTCGGGGCGCTCCTGCGGGTCGTGGGCGAGTGGGGGGAGCGCGCGAGGTGGAGGTGGTCGTGGGCGCAGCCATGGACGGTTGGGGAAGAAGACCCTGACAGGTGGGTCCCACTTGTCTGTGAGAGCGAGGACGCGCGTGGGCTGCGTTAGCTGCTGCGCGGGCGGTAGGTTAGGTTTTGGGCCGGCTCAGCTGGCCCGTTAACTTTGTTTTTTTTTTGTTCTGTTTTCTTTTTCTTTTCTGTTTTCTTATTTCTTTTATAACTTTTGTTTTACAAATCCAAATCCATTCAAACCCATTTCTATAGATTTGAAAAATCAAAACCTTTCTCTTAAAACCTTCCAATATACTTTTCCAAACATTTTTAAATTTGAAATTTCAAAATAATGTATAAAGGTTTTATGTATACCTTTATGTCATTTTCAAAATAGATTTCTATAACTTCCTTTTGAACACAAATTCAACCAAAGAAACATAGTAAGAGTAATATCATTCCACATGATAGACTCAACAAAACAATTTGGTTCAAGGTATTTTTTATTTACATTGAATTTAATAAACATATTAAATACAAATAATCATTTGAACTATCAAATAGATGGTTTACTTCAAAATCCTTAAATCTTAAAAATAGGAGGTAAGGAAATATTTAATATATATTTCAAAATCAGATTTCAACAATATTGTATAATTGTTTCGTTAAATTTTGAAAATGGGTTTTAAGAAAATCATTTGTGGTTTTAAAGGAAATCAAGGAGATTTACCACAAATACATATTTTGAAAAAAAACTTACCAAGAATCATTTCAAAATCATATGAAGAGTTAAAACCAATTTTTTTTAAAAATAGAGTATGTTTAAATAACCCAAAACCATTTATAAATAGGGATTATTGAGAAATTGGAAGTAATATATTGGATTCCACTTCAACTTCGTGTAATTTATTTTATTCAAACAAAAGTTTCAATTTTTAGTGATTTTTAAAACATTCCAAAAATCTGGGATGTTACAGATGATCTTGTTTCTTGATAAATAAGAGTTTGGCTTATTTTGAGTGGACAAGCTCGTAGTGTTATTTTGAAGCAAACAGAAAGATCACTTGCGTGAGTGAATCTAAAAAAAAAGATCACTTGCGAGATTTCGTAACTGAAATGCCGCAGACATCCTGGAACAAAAAAAAAGAGATGGTCCTTCTCAACTGACAAAAGCTATGCATGCTTCAAGGCGAGGCCTTGTTATGGATCAATGATCATACAACCACAGGAACACGATAGCTTCCGGCAAATTACTCGGTTATAGATCAATGATCACTAAGTCTGAACCTCCACTGACATCTCGATCGATACTTACTTAGGCCTTGTTTTGATACAAGGTATTAGCGGACTAGTTTTCGTAAACTCACATTACTGTGTAACAAACTAAATCTTTATTTGGGTGCGGCAGCGAAAACGGGGATTTGGTTTCCACAAAATTAGAAAATATGTTGCAAAAACTACTGTATTGATTACTCGTTTTTGGGGAAACCCAATTAATGAATCGCAAAAAAGGACGAGGAAATCACCACGATGATAAACATTTTCCAACCGCATGCGCGCTAGGAAATTTCGTATTCTTAGTGCGCTGCGTTGTAAACTGTTTTGATCAGCACCCTTGTACCCTTCGAGCCGTTTGCGGCTTTATTAATGTAAAGCTGGGCTTATGGCATTATATCTAAAAAAACTATATATCATGAGAAGGAGGGCGTGAAAACCTCAAACTATATATCATGAGAAGGAGGGCGTGAACCACGCCGGTGGCGGCCAACTTGGGTGCCGCCCGAGCGCCGCAATCTTCTTCACTTTACCGTCTTTAAGGCGGTACACGCCGACGTCCCGCTTGCGGCAGTCAGCGATGGATCCATAGCGAGGGCGGAGGCTCTTCTCGCGTCGTTTCGCGGCCTTCTCCAGCTGGTCGTCTGTGAAGTAGACGCCGCCAGCAATGAGCTCCGGGTGCTCCCTCGTGGACACGCAGAGCGAGCTGTTCAGCCCTACAAACAGCGCGGCCTCCCCGATGTCTTGAGCCTCCTCCCACCTCCCGGACGCGTCATCCAAAACCTGCACCGTGAATGAGCACTTCCATGTCCAACTCCAACCATCCTTCTTCTCCTGCTCCTTCTTGATCAGCACCATCAACCTACCGTCGAGCGCCGCCGCCAGGTACTTACGGCAGTGGCGGCGCCAGCGTGTAGCCTCTGTATCCAAGTGAATACCCATGATTTGGCAAAACCATGAATTTTTTGCATAGAACAACGATTTTTTTAGCAAAAACAATGAGAACTTTGGCAAAATGAATACCCACGTTCAAAATGAATACCCGCCCCTTGAAACCTGGCGCCGCCATTGACTTACGGCCATGCCACTCGTCGTCTTCCTTGGCCAGACTTGGACTTGCAGGCGTGACCACCTTGCTCGTGAACTCGCCATCGTGCTCCTCCCAGACCTCCACGACACCGGAGAAGGTGATGGAGTAGAACCGGCCCTTGTGGTGGATTGCGTCATCGATTCCATCGTGCGATGGCGCCAGCCTCCACGCCGGATTACGAGCCGTCGCGAAAGCTGTGGCTCCGAGTCCTAACTTCCGGTCCAGAATGAGCATGGCAGCGTAGCTGCCGGGGCGCGGTGTGGCCGAGAGGACGACCTTGGAGTAGAAAGAGAAACGTATCTGGTCGGCTTCGAAGTGCTGGGGCGTTGTCTCGTCTGACGTTTTCAACGCGTTGGCGTTAAACGAGGTGAGATCGTAGTCGTACAGCCTGCGGCCGCCGTACAGGGCGTCCCTGAAGGCTTTCATGGCGAAGGTGAACCACGGGTGCGCGTCGTCGAGGAAGGGCATGGTGGTGATCGCCGGCAACGCGGCCTGCTCGCCCGTGACTGGGTTGAGCATGTGCATGCGCGCCTCCTGGTCGGCCGTGACGACCCACCCGCCCGAGGAGCCGATGATGACGCGTTCGTGCAAATAGGGATACGGGACTCCCACGGTGGCGGCACGCCGGTCCACAAGGGAGAAGACCGTGGCGGTGTCCCACTGGAACTGCCGACCGTGGAGGAGGAGCCATGGCGCCTCCTGCTTGAATGCCTCGCCAAAGACCGCGGTGAAGGCGAGGCGGTCGACGAAGCTCAGACGGCCGTGGACTTCGGCCGCAAGGTCTCGCGGGAGGTTGGACCAGCCGCCGCCCGCAGAGCCGTTTGTTTGCTGTCCCGGCGGCGGCGCGTGCATCGCGCTCTGGCGGTTGGAGACCAGCTAGGGCATACGCTATACGGCTTTCGATCCGTTTATGTTGGGCAGCAGGGGGCTATCGCAGTATCGTGTCCGCACATTGTACGAAACTAGTTGAATTTGGCGTGCCGTCACGGCACGCCCTTGATGTTTTTTTTGTGTGTAATATATATATTTCTTGTTAGTCAAAAATGTTAGCTAAATTGGTATGTTAGAACATGTTTTTATTTTGTCATGAATAGGTAGCATATTTTGTGTGCATTTCGGATATATTGTATATATATTCAAATATTCAGTGGATCGAAATAGTCAAACATGTTTGAATTTCGACGTCAATATTTAAGTGTAATCAGGAAAATCCATTTGAATTTGATTCTACATTTGCAGAAAGTTCGTTCGTACGGTGTCGAAGTATTGTCTTGCAAATGAAATGTTGTAATATTTTTGTAATTTGCTATGAGTATTTTTTTTTTTCTTGAGCATTTGTGGTACATTTTGTGGACATTTGCGGAAAGTTCGTTCGTACGGTGTCGAAGTATTGGCCAAAATGAAATGTTGTAATATTTTTGTAATTTGCTATGAGTATATTTTTTTTTCTTGAGCATTTGTGTTATATTTTGTAAAATATTCAATTATTTAGTAGCTTGAAATGTTCGAACATGTTTGTATGTGGGTATTAATATTTCATTTAAATTAGGAAAATAATGCATATGAATTACTTCCAAATGGTGACAAAATTTGAATGTTTTTTAAAAAAGAATTTAGCATAAGTAGTTTGCATGTATTGTTGTGGTTTTTTTTTTAATTTATTAGTGAGATCTTACATAGTATTTGGAATTTGTAAGATTTATTTATTTATCTATTTTTTTTTGTTTTTGCAGAAGTATTTGGAAATAGAAAAAGAAAAAGGAGAGAAAGTGCAATATGCGAGATAATTTGAGAAGTATATGTGTTTTTAGAGATCTTTGAATTTGGTGTTAGGTGTTTTGAGAAGTATATGTGTTTTTAGAGATCTCTGAATTTGGTGTTAGGTTTTTTGAATTTGTGTTTGGAAACTACAAAAGTATTTGGAAATAGAAATAGAAAAATGATGGAGAGTGCAATATGCGAGACAATTTGTGAAGTATATGTGTTTTTAGAGATCTATAAATTTGTTTTAGCAAGTTGAATTTTATCATTCGTTGCATGTATTTTTGTTGAGATTTGTGATATATTTTGTCGTAATATTTAGGAATTTGTGTTTGTGAGCATGTTCCTATATCTTAGAGCTTTTTGATTTTTTTTTATGAGCAATTTTAAATGTTCAAATGTTTTCTTTTTTATCTGCTTTCCGTGATTTTTGATGTAGTTCAATTCGTCTGCAAGTAAGTAGTATTCCAATTTATTTGCAAATAAGTAGTACAAATAAGTAATACATTTAATCTCGTGGGCAATTTTAAATGTTCAGATGTATTTCATTTTTTTTCGTGATTTTTTGATGTATTCAAAAAAAATTGGAAGTAAGTAGCAATTCATTTTTTTTCTTCGAACTAAGTACTACAAATAAGTAATAATTTTTTTTTGTTTTATTGAAATGAGTTTGAAGACGGAAAATACAGGAAATATCTGCCTTTTTTTTTTGTATGTGAATAGGTGTAATGGTTTTTTTTTTGTGGGAAAAGGAAAGTAGGGAAAAAAAGGAGGGAAAAAAATAAAAGATGTTTGAATGTGTTTTTTTTATCTGCTTTCCGTGAATTTTGATGTAGTTCAATCCGTTTGCAAGTAAGTAGTATTCCATTTTTTTTCTTTCAAATAAGTAGTACAAATAAGTAATACATTTAATCTCGTGGTCAATTTCAAATGTTCAAATGTTTTTTTTTCCTGCGAATTTTGATGTATTACAAATTATTTGGAAGTAAGTAGCATTTTTTTTTCTTGGAGCTAAGTACTACAAATAAGTAGTAATTTTTTTTTGTTTTTGAAATGAGTTTGAAGATGTAAATACGGGAAATATCTGTATTTTTTTTGTATTTGAACAGGTGTAAATTTTGTTTTTTGTGGGAAAAGGAAAGTAGAAAAAAAAGGGAGGGAAAAAAATAAATGGGCCGAGCGAGCCGCGAACCAGCCGGCCAGGCCCAGCAGCGGCCCAGTTAGCCATCCCAGGCCCACGGGAACGTCAGCATGACGTCACCCGTGGCCGGGATGTGGCAGCACACTGGCGCGGCGGCGACCGCGCCGCCGGCGACGACTCACGGCGATGCAGGACGTGGGAGTCGACGCATCGGCTTCGCGTCGTCGCGGGGAACCTGCAGCGGGCGGCGCCGCTCTTTTTTGGTCGCCGGAGCGGCCGGGTCGGCGTGCGGAAGCGGCGGCGGGCCGCGGGCGCGTCCGCGGCGATTCCGGCGACTCCGCGGCGCCCCGGGACGCGAGATGCGGCGAGGAGGGGTAGGCGGCGACGGCGAAGCCCGCCATGCGCGTGGATGTGGACGGGGAGGGCAGGAGCGGCGAGGACGCGCGGCGGCGGCGGTGGCGGCGTGCGGCCGTGGAGGAGGGAGGTGGGGGATTGTGGCGTTTTACAAAAAAGAACCCAAACTTTTACGTAATTGCAAATAGGTCCCTCTCGGCGGTTTTTCTGTGAAGAACATAGAATTTCCGGGCGCCCGCGTGTTTCTTCGCAAAAATCCGCAGCGCGCTGTGAGGCTGACGCGCGGGACCCACCGCGCACTGTAGCACACTGTAGATTGCTACAGTACGACTGTAGCTAGCTACAGTGACGCGGGGCGCGGAGAGGCCGAGAATTTGGCCAGCCATTATATTTTGTAAAATACGGTGTCGAAGTATTGGCCAAAATGAAATGTTGTAATATTTTTGTAATTTGCTATGAGTATATGTTTTTTTTTCTTGAGCATTTGTGTTATATTTTGTAAAATATTCAATTATTTAGTAGCTTGAAATGTTCGAACATGTTTGTATGTGGGTATTAATATTTTATTTAAATTAGGAAAATAATGCATATGAATTACTTCCAAATGGTGACAAAATTTGAATGTTTTTTAAAAAAGAATTTAGCATAAGTAGTTTGCATGTATTGTTGTGGTTTTTTTTTAATTTATTAGTGAGATCTTACATAGTATTTGGATTTTGTAAGATTTATTTATTTATCTATTTTTTTTTGTTTTTGCAGAAGTATTTGGAAATAGAAAAAGAAAAAGGAGAGAAAGTGCAATATGCGAGATAATTTGAGAAGTATATGTGTTTTTAGAGATCTTTGAATTTGGTGTTAAGTGTTTTGAGAAGTATATGTGTTTTTAGAGATCTCTGAATTTGGTGTTAGGTTTTTTGAATTTGTGTTTGGAAACTACAAAAGTATTTGGAAATAGAAATAGAAAAATGATGGAGAGTGCAATATGCGAGACAATTTGTGAAGTATATGTATTTTTAGAGATCTATAAATTTGTTTTAGCAAGTTGAATTTTAACATTCGTTGCATGTATTTTTGTTGAGATTTGTGATATATTTTGTCGTAATATTTAGGAATTTGTGTTTGTGAGCATGTTCCTATATCTTAGAGCTTTTTGATTTTTTTTATGAGCAATTTCAAATGTTCAAATGTTTTCTTTTTCATCTGCTTTCCGTGATTTTTGATGTAGTTCAATTCGTCTGCAAGTAAGTAGTTTTCCAATTTATTTGCAAATAAGTAGTACAAATAAGTAATACATTTAATCTCGTGGGCAATTTTAAATGTTCAGATGTATTTCATTTTTTTTCGTGATTTTTTGATGTATTCAAAAAAAATTGGAAGTAAGTAGCAATTCATTTTTTTTTTCTTGGAACTAAGTACTACAAATAAGTAATAATTTTTTTTGTTTTATTGAAATGAGTTTGAAGATGGAAAATACAGGAAATATCTGCCATTTTTTTTTGTATGTGAACAGGTGTAATAGTTTTTTTTTGTGGGAAAAGGAAAGTAGGGAAAAAAAAGGAGGGAAAAAAATAAAAGATGTTTGAATGTGTTTTTTTTTATCTTCTTTTCGTGAATTTTGATGTAGTTCAATCCGTTTGCAAGTAAGTAGTATTCCATTTTTTTTTTTGCAAATAAGTAGTACAAATAAGTAATACATTTAATCTCGTGGTCAATTTCAAATGTTTTTTTTTCCTGCGAATTTTGATGTATTACAAATTATTTGGAAGTAAGTAGCATTTTTTTTCTTGGAGCTAAGTACTACAAATAAGTAGTAATTTTTTTTTTGTTTTTGAAATGAGTTTGAAGATGTAAATATGGGAAATATCTGTATTTTTTTTGTATTTGAACAGGTGTAAAAAAAAAATTTGTGGGAAAAGGAAAGTAGAAAAAAAAGGGAGGAAAAAAAATAAATGGGCCGAGCGAGCCGGGAAACAACCGGCCAGGCCCAGCAGCGGCCCGGTTAGCCATCCCAGGCCCACGGGAACGTCAGCATGACGTCACCCGTGGCCGGGATGTGGCAGCACACTGGCGCGGAGAGGTCCCTCTCGGCGGTTTTTACAAAAAAGAACCGGTGTAGCTACGAACACGTTGTCATGAATCTGCATCCTTACGAACACGTTGTCATGAATCATGAGTACGAATTGTAGCTAGCTACAGTGACGCGGGGCGCGGAGAGGCCGAGAATTTGGCCAGCCATTATACAATCGATGATGATAGAATCCTCAACGAACACGTTGTTCGCTATAACCTTTGCTGTACATCGACCCTGGCTGCTTGATGCCCTTGATCAAACGCAATTTTTATTTGAAGGGGACTAAATTCAGTTCAGAGGATGCAGATTCATGACAAAACGAAAACAGACCAGAAAATAAGAAGGTGCCTAATGTCTCTCATCTTCGGCTGCTTGCAGAATATAGACCGAAAATGAGCTTCTACAACCCATATGGCGCACAACCCGTATCTAGACCGTTTATATGTAGACGGTCCAAGTTTCAACCGTTTTTTCACACCTAGTTGGACCTACATGTTTATTTAGACCATTCAGTTCACATCCAACGGTAGTTTGTATATTTTATATATAGAATCTTCACTTCTAACGGTTAATGCATAATCCGATTTTTTGTTAATGTGTTATCCAAATATAGTTTTAATGCATCATTCAATTTTTTGCGAAAGCGTGATATTATTAATGTGTGATTATTTTTTGTTAACGCATAATCCGAATTTTAGTTAATGCATAATCCGTTTTTTGTTAATACGTAATTCCATTTTTTAATACATAATCCTATTTCAGGGTTTATTTTGCAAATTATTAGGGGCTGTAAAACAATGTATATAAAGGTTTGAGGGGTTTGACTTTGAAATTGTTGCACAAAACTCCAATATCGAGACTATAGAGTCAGGGATGGTGGCGCTTATTGAAAGAGCCCACACTGAGAATTTCCTCCTCGTGCTCCCTCGGGAGCATGTTGGAGGAGCTTGGAAATGACTGCCAAGCGTCGCGACAGGGCACCTGTTCGACATCACAACCGCCTTATTGACGAAGATCCCCGAGGCCCGCTTCTCCACCCACACCAGCTCTTGCAACCTGATGTAGCCAGAGAGATCAATCGCCATACTCCCAGACGTGGTACATACACTACTCAGGCCGGTGCCTCGCTTCAGCCACTTCTAGACTGCACATCTCCGTCGGAGAGGGCCTCGGTTCGTCCGGGGTAGAAGAGAGAGCTCTGGACCTACTATAGAGAGGGGATAAGAGAAAGAGGAGAGGTATGAAAGCCCTAGGTCACCGATTGACCAAGTAGCCATCAACTCATATCACATCATCACACGCTTCGCGGCGATGAAATTGGCGCAAAACAAGCTGATGGAATTTAATTAAGTTACCATGTTTTCAGAGTGGGGCTTTTTTGGAGGCCAAGCTCCATGTAGCTCTTTTCTTAACCGCTCAAAATTTTGTATTTTGAAATTTTTAAAAATCCGGAAAAATATCCTATATGTAGATAGTTATATGATTTACAAGTGTGCAATTTTTTTCATTTGAATTTCAAAACTGCCGATTTTTTGAATTTTTCAAAAAGCCGAACTCCAATGCGCTCAATCTCCGTTTGTAGTTTCCGGGTTTGTATTGTAGTTTGATTCAACCTACTCTCTCCGTTCCAAATTACTTGACTTTCATATATCCACATATTGATGTATGTACACACTAAAAGATGTCTACATACATCCGTATGTAGACAAATGAAAGTCATCTATTTTGGAACGGAGGGAGTATGAAACTGCAATCCTCAAACTATATATCACGAGAAGGAGGGCGTGAACCACGCCGGTGGCGGCCAACTTGGGTGCCACCCGAGCTCCTCAATCGCCTTCACTTTACTGTTTTTAAGGCTGTACACGCCGACGTCCTGCTTGCAGCATTCATCGATGGCATAGCGATCGCGGAGCCTCTTCTCGTGTCGCTTTGCAGCCCGCCAGCTGGTCGTCTGTGAAGTAGACGCAGCCAGCAGTGAGCTCCGGGTGCTCCCTCGTGGACACACAGAGCGAGCTGTTCACCCCTACGAACAGTGCGGCCTCGCCGATATCATGAGCCTCCTCCCACCTCCTGGACGCGTCGTCGAAAACCTGCACCGTGAAGAAGCACTTCCACTTCCACTTCCAACTATGCTTCTCGTGCTCCTTCTTGATCAGCACCATCAACCTCCCATCCAGCGCCGCCGCCAGGTACTTACGGGTACGGCCACGCCAATCGTCGTCTTCCTTGGCCAGACTTGAACTTGAAGGCATGACCGCCTTGCTCGTGAACTCGCCATCGTGCTCCTCCCAGACCTCCACGACGCCCGAGAAGGTAATGGAGTAAAACCGGCCGTTGTGGTGGATTGCGTCCTCGATTCCGTCGCGTGATGGCGCCAGCCTCCACGCAGGATTTCGATCCGTCGCGAAAGCTGCGGCTCCGCGTCCGAACTGCCGGTCCAGAATGAGCATGGCAGCGTAGCTGCCCGGCCGCGGTTTGGCCGAGAGGACGACCTTGGAGTAGAAAGAGAAGCGTATCTGGTCGGCGGTACAGTACTCGAGCGACGTGAGATCGTTCTCGTACTGGGTGTCACTGAAGGGTTTCATGTCGAGGGTGAACCACGGCCACGGGCCGGGCACGTCGTCGATGAAGGGCATGGTGGCGATTGCCGGCAGCGCGGCCTGCTCTCCCGTGACTGGGTTGAGCATGTGCATGCGCGCCCGCTTGTCGGCCGTGACGAGCCACCCGCCCGACGAGCCCATGATGACGCGGTCGCCGAAAGCGGGATCAGGGACTTGAACGGTGGCGGTACGCCGGTCCACAAGGGAGAACACCGTGGCGGTGTCCTTGAACTGCCGGCCGCGGAGGAGGAGACATGGCGCCTCCTGCTTGAACGCCTCGCCAAAGACCGCGGTGAAGGCGAGGCGGTCGACGAAGCTCAGACGGCCGTGGACGTCGGCTGCAAGGTCTCGCGGGAGGTTGGACCAGCCGCTGCCCGCAGAGGCGTTTGTTTGCTGTCTCGGCGTCGGCTCGTCCATGGCGCTCTGATCGCTTGGAGACCAGCGAGGGCATACATGGGTTTCGATCGGTTTATGTTGGACAGAGCTAGTGGGACGATCGTGTCCGCCCATTGTACAAAATAGAATCCTCAAAGAACACGTTGTTCGCTGTAACCTACATCGACCAGGCTACTTGATGCGCTTGATCAAACACAAGTGTATAGTTTTAAAAATAAAAATAAAAATAGGAAGGGGGGGCTCTATTTAGTTCAGAGGATGCAGATTCATGAGAAACCCAGAACAGATCAGAAAATAAGCAGACACCCAATGTCACTCGTCTTCGGCTTTGGCAGCCTTATCTTCTTACCAGATGAGAAGGAGAAAACAAGCTCTCAAGTGGAACACAACTTGACAAACCTTAGAGTTCCCTATGGCTCAAAAGTAAAAAAAACACAGGTCAGCCAATATAAACACGTAGATATCGAAATCAAATTGTATGCATCAGACTAACTGCAAGTCATCAGAACCAAGAGAGTAGAAACTTAGAACAGAAGTGATCTTGTTTCTGGTAACAAAAAGTGTGGGTTATTATGAGTAGACAAGCTCTTAGTGTAATTTTGAACCAAACAGAAAGATCATATGAGAGATTTCCTAACTGAAATAATCTTTTCGGTTGACACGTCTCTCAAGTCCCCCTCCTGCTTGGCTTGCCGGAAGATGTCACCATTGCCACGAAGCCGGTCATTGGGCTTCAGTCTGCTGTGCGCCGCTGAGGTGCAACAATTGTCGCCAATTCGGGCTCAAAGCAAAGTGCTGCACGGGAAGAACCGCTCCTCGCCCTCCTTTGGTCCAAGTTCGTCCCGTTACTCATATGGCCGCTGCTGCTCGTTCTCGTCCGTGGCAGCGCTCCTCGCCCCGTGAGCCACCTTGCCAGTCGTCTGGTGTGCAGTTGCAGTCCGTCCTCGCCAGTCAGCTCGTCGACCAGGCCTCGCCGACTCGACGTCCTCCGCCTCCCCTTCCCACGACAGATGTGCAGCTTACCCTGGCTGAGCAGGCTATGTTGCTTCGTTCTGAGCTTCACGACTGTCTCGCGAGGGTTGAGAGTTTCTTGGTGAGAGCTGGGGTTGCTCTTGGCACGCCTACTGTTGCGCCTGAATCCTCTCCTCCGGTTGAGCTCACTGCTGACTCATCTGGCACTTGGGAAGAAGGCCCCTATGGCAGTTTCTCCTCCCGTGTCATGCCATGTTTGTTGCCGCACGGCTTCCTCTGAGAGTGAGGCTGAGAATGAGGTCATCTCTCCGGTGATGTTGATCATGCCCGAGCCGCAGGAGTTGTGTGGAGAGTTGGCTCCAGGGGAGGATCCAGGATTTGACCATAGGGGAGGCGAAGAAGAGAATGATATATAAAAAAATCCATATATCAATACAAAAAATGGACATCTCTATTCATTAATAGTATATATACAACTATCATACTCATCAACAAATTGATTATGTGTCATTGATGTCTTTTCTTCATTCGTGAAAGATGACAAAGCTTACAGATATATATTTTTGTTTAGCAAAACGACTTTCTTTTTAATTAATAGCTCAACATAGCATATATCTGAGACAAACTAAAACAAATACTAATGAAATGGTTTAGAGCATATAAAGAAATAGACAAACTAGATTGTCCATTTATCAAGAAATTATTGGATTCGATCAAGCTAGCACGTAGCAACTACACACTTTTCTTTTCTATTTTTAAGAAACAATAAAAAGAAATAAAAGATTTTCAAATTTGAACTTTTTTCAAAATGAACAATTTTCAAATCTTAATATTTTTTGAATTTGAACAATTTTCAAATCTGAAAACTTTTAAAAAATAAACAATTTTCAAATCTGAACATTTTTAAAATTTTGAACATTTTTAAATCTGAAAACATAATGAACATAAACAAAACCAAAAAAGAAAGAAAAACGAAAAGAAAAAGAGAAACAGAGAAGAAAAACGGAAAATAAAATGAAACAGGAAAACGAACAGAAAAAACTAACTTGTGAAGCTATACTGGGCCGGCCCATGAGTTGTCAAGGGGTACACGAACGGTAATACCGTCCGCGGTACGTGTTATATAGGATTTTCCCCTATCATTCGCCTCCGTCGAGTTTACGTGAGGCGTTGCCGTGGGCTGATCGAAGGCCTTCAGCGTACTAGAACAACCCGACCCCAACTATGATTAAACTCGATCCAGAGTGCTCCTAGCTCAGTTGGGATGCTCGAGTATCTTTCTCTCTCTCTCTGTTCGTATTTTTTCTTTTAATTTGTTTGTCTGGTTATATTTTCTTTCGTAAGTTTTCATTTCGTTTTTTAGTTAAATTCTTACTATTTTTCTGCTTTTTAGCCAGACAAAAAGTAATTTGTTTTAAATAATCATGATATGTCTATTTTTGTCCCATCGTAAAAAAGTTGTGAGGGAACTGGGCGTCGACCAGTTGGCCAGCGGAGCGCGGTTCGCCGCGAGCGCTGCCCACGACCCGCGTTCGAGCTCCAGGCTCTGCGGTTGTGCCTGCAGTTTCCTCTTAATTAAAATCCGCAGGGGTTCCTCCCTCTGTTGGACTCATTTTTTAAAAAAAAGCTGCGAAGAATTGCATTTAAATTGGCACGGAGAAACAAATAAAAATATGTAATGTGAACTAGGTGAATATTCACTTAAAACCTTTATTTATCTACTGAAATATTTTTCACGACTCGATCTGTTGAGATTTTATATGATGTTTATGAACATTTTATAGGAGTGGTTTAAGAAGAGCCATATAATAATACAAAAGGTGTTAGTGTAATTCAGTAATTATTTTCATGCATTAAATATATATATTTATGGCATTCAAAATATACATCTAGAAAGTAAAAACACAATAACAATAAAAATAAATGTCCATTTGTCGTCTAAGTAAACGTTCATATATCTAAACAAAATGTTCATGATTTCAACACAAATTGACAACACATGAAAGTCAAACTTCCATGTGTTTGCTTTAAAAAAAGATGAAAAGGAAAATGGTAAAATAAACAATAAGTAAAATTATACATCAAGAAAAAAGGAAATATGAAGAAAAACTGAAAATATTAACAGGATCTTACTTTATTTAGGGTAAAAGGGAGAAATAAGGACAAAATGTGAGAAGATGAAAAAGTATTAAATAAAAATAACTAGAATAATATAGGTAAAGCCTGAAGGCGAAAAAATAGAAACCAAAAAGGAAACATTATAAGAAGAAGAAAACTCATGTGATGGTCCGAGCCCATTAGCGCCTTGATGGCGTGGAACAGCACGTTCGTTGGGAGACCCCAAGTGTAAGGTTTGATGTAATTTAGTAGCAAGTTTTTCCTTAATTATAAAACCAAGGTTATCAATCTAGTAGGATTTGGAGAAGGCTTTAGAAAGGTGTCAACGGCGCCGTTTACGATAATTGACGTAGACCTGCGCACACACGAACAAACTACTTTGTCTCAACGAAACAGAGAGGTTGTCAATCTCTCCGGCTTGCTGAACACAGAGAATTAAATGTGTGTGTGTGTAAAATAATATGAGAGCAAAAATGACCAGCGAGCAAATGACTAGTAAAAGCTATTAGAACAGTTGTAAACAATATAGAAAAATAGGACCGGGGTCCACAGTTCACTAGTGGCGTCTGTCCAAAAGATAAAAATGTTGGGTAAACAAATTACAGCGAGACAATTGAAAAACATGGGCGCAACACAATACTATCATGACACAAAGTTCGATGTTTCATTTAATATGGGCATTACGACAAAATACATAGACCGTTATCCAACTGCATCTATAACTAATAATACACCCCGGGATCGCTATCCAGCCTGTCACCCGAAAGTATTAAGTTGCAAGCAACAGATAATTGCAATAAGCATGGTGCGTAATGTAAGCAATGTAAACAACATAAAGCAATAAACACCGCTGTTTTATCCCTAGTAGCAACAGCACATCTCAAGTCTTAATCATTTCTGTCAACTCGAGCTCAGACAAGAGAGGCATGAACCCACTATCTAGCATAAATACCCTCTCTAAGATACTACTCCCTCCGTTCCATATTAATTGACTTGGTTTTGTCCAAATATGGATGTATCTATACTTGTATGGTGTCTAGATACATCCATGTGTAGCAAAACGTGTGTCAATTAAATCCGAACGGAGGGAGTAGCAATTATTTCTGCCAAAGCATCCACAAGCATCGGAGAGCATGCAAGATCATAAATAAAACATATGAATAAACAATCTGAACAATAATGTCGTGACTCCATAATTCATCGGATCCCCGCAAACACAACGTGTAGCATTACATAAAGATGATCTTAATCATGTAGGCAGCTCATAAGATCTAAACAACAGAGCATAAAGGAGAAGAGACAACCATCTAGCTACTGCCATGGACCCGTAGTCCCGTGGTGGACTACTCACGCATCACTCCAGAGGCAGGCATGGTGGTGTAGATGCCTCCGGTGACGATCTCCCCCTCCGGCAGGGTGCCGGGAAGAGCGTCAGAATGAAAGGATCGTATGGCCACCTAGAGTGGGGGTGTAGGGATATGCGCGACAGAAAATCAAAAAAATTCTCTCACATGCGGAAGCAACACCCAAAGATCTTATCTAAGGAGATGCAAGTAACGGGGAGGGTAATCAACATACCCTCGAAGAACACGAGCGTTGGACGTTAATCACAACGCAGCTTGGTGTAGAACTTGATGCGGTTCACTCCGATCAGCACCACAACGAGCGGTGCCTCCGAGATTTACACACGTACGGCTCAGCAACGTCTCCTCTTCTTGATCCAGCAAGCTTGAAGGAGAAGTAGATGGGATTCAAACCAGCAGCACGACGGTGTGGTGGTTCGGTGAGCTCTCACGCGAGCAGGGCTTCGCCAAGCCAAGACCACAAGAGAAAGGAGCAAGAGGAAGTGTACCGGCTTAGGAATTAATTTTCCTCCTTCCCCAAATGGTACCCTCCTTATGTAGGATGTGGGGAGGAGCTGTGAGGCTTGCCTCCTGAGCTTCCCCAGGAAGGAACCAGCCTCCAAATCTTCCCCAGGAAGGAACCAGCCTCCAAGGCTTCCCCAGGAAGGAACTTAGCTGCCAAGACTTCTCAAGGAAGGAACTTGACTGCCAAATATCCTAAGTGGGACGTTCGGGATAGTGGGCCCCACCATGGGACCCACCGGAACATTTCAGGAAAAACCCCGATACAATATCGGTTAATTCCTGAACCTTTCCGGAAGCCAAAAACCAAATTCCTATATATGAAACTTTATCTCCGGACTCTTCCGGAGCTCTGATGACGTGGATCACACGTTCATTGGGAGACCCCAAGAGGAAAGTATGAAGCAGTGTAGCAGCAGTTTCGCTCAGTATGAAACCAAGGTTTAATCGAACCAGTAGGAGCAAGAAATCACTTCTGAAGGTTGTCAGTGGCGTGCTGACGTGGAACCTGCACACAACACAATCAAACTATTTTGCCCCAACGAAACAGTGAGGTTGTCAATCTCACCGGCTTGCTGAAAACAAAGGATTAAACGTATGGTGTGGAAAACAGTAGTAAATTGCAGAGAATGAAAAGGAACAATGTTTGCAGTTGGTTGTATTATCAGTGTAAAAGAATGGACCGGGGTCCACAGTTCACTAGTGGTGTCTCTCCATAAAAGATAACTAACATGCTGCGTGAACAAATTACAGCTGGGCAATTGACAAAATATTGAACGCATGACAATGCATATATATGACATGATGATTACTATGATATTCATGTGGGCATTACGACAAAATACATAGAACGTTATCCAACAGCGTCTATGACTAATAATCCACCTCCAGGTTGTCATACCGAGTTCCCCGTTGGTATTAAGTTGCAAGCAACGGATAATCGCATTAAGTAATGTGCGTAATGTAAACAAATGTATTAGACCTAACGGCGCACCCTTAAGCTAAGCATCGGTTATTTTATCCCTAGTGGCAACAGCACATCCACAATCTTAGAAGTTGTTGTCACTCTCCCAGATTACCGGAGGCATGAACCCACTATCTAGCATAAATATTAACTCTTGGAGTTACAAGCATCTACTTGGCCAAAGCATCTACTAGTAACGGAAAGCATGCAAGATCATAAATAACATATAAGATAGATTGATAATCAACTTGACATAGTATTCAATATTCATCGGATCCCAGCAAACACAACATGTAGCATTATAATAAGATGATCTTGATCATGATAGGCAGCTCACAAGATCTAAACATGATAGCATAAAGTGGAGAGACAACCATCTAGCTACTGCTATGGACCCGTAGTCCAAGGATGAACTACTCACGCATCACTCCGGAGGCAGGCATGGTGATGTAGAGCCCTCCGGTGATGATTCCCCTCTCCGGCAGGGTGCCGGGAAGAGCTTCTGAACCCTCCCGAGCTAGGGTTGACGGCGGCGGCGTCTCTGGAACTTTTCGTGGATAATGGCTCGGGTATCTAGGGTTTTCCCGTGAAGATGAATAAATTGGCGAAAGGGCGGCGGTTGGAGACGCCCGTGGGGCCCACACCACCCCACGGCGCGGCAGGGGTGGGGCCGCGCCACCCCATGGTGTGGCTGGCTCGCGGCCCCCTCCGTCTCTCCTTTGGACTCCGTGTACGTATTGGAAAAATAGGAGGTCCTGTCCAACTTTCGTCCAATTCCGAGAATATTTCCAGGCTAGCTTTTCTGGAATACAAAAACAGCTGAAAACAGGAACTGGCACTGTGGCATCTTGTTAATAGGTTAGTCCCAGAAAATGCATAAAAATGCTATGAAGTGTATATAAGACATGTAACAATTGGTATAATATCAACATGGAACATCAGAAATTATAGATACGTTTGAGACGTATCAAGCATCTCCAAGCTTAGTTCTACTCGGTCTCGAGTTGGTAAAATGATAAAAACAAAATAATTTCTGAGGTGACATGCTACTATCATAATCTTGATCAAATAGTATTGTAAAGCACATGTTATGAATGAAGTGATCCAGGTCAATGGTCTATAGTTTGCTAGCAAGTAGATAATGAGCAAACAACTGAATCATATAAGCAAAAAACTTTTCATGAATAGTACTTTCGAGACAAGCATTAAAGAGTTTTGCATAAGAGTTAACTCATAAAGCAATAGATTCTAAGTAAAAGGTATTTAACCAACACAAAGGAAGATTTAAGCTTCAGCAATTGCTTTCAACTTTCAACATATATATCTCATGGATATTTGTCAACACAAAGCAATATAATAAGTGCAATATACAAGCATATAGAAATTGTTGCACCAAAGTTGACACTTGTGTTTGCTTCTGAGATAGAAAGAAGTAGGAAAACTGACTCAACATAAAAGTAAAAGAAAGACCCTTCGCAGAGGGAAGCAGGGATTAAATCATGTGCTAGAGCTTTTTAAGTTTTTGAAATCATAAAGAGAGTAAAAATAAGTTTTGGGAGGTGTTTGTTAATTGTCAACGAATCAGAAAATGGAAAGTACAATATGACCCCTGCCAACCAGACTTTTAAGAGCGGCTTCCACGAAGGACGTTATTTCTACCAGCAAGGCAGATCATCCCTCTTCTCTTTTGTTTACACATGCAGATATTTCACTGTTTGTCATTGCTTGACTGATAAATCAGGGCAAAAATGTGAAGAGAATTAAGCGGTTAAAGTTGTAATTAATTGGGACTGGGCACCCCATTTGCTAGCTCTTTTTGCAAAATTAATGGATAAGCGGATGTATATGCCGCTAGTCCGGTGGTAAAGTCTGTTTGACAGTTGACATAAAGACACCCACCCCGTCCTCATGAGCTTGGTAAACATTGACACAAAAAGGAGTAATATTTTTTGAATAGTTTAAAGGTAGCACATGAAAATTTTACTTGGAGTGGCAAGGAAATACCACATATAGGTAGTTATGCTGGACACAGATGGCATGGATTTTGGCTCAAGGTTTTGGATGCACGAGAAGCATTCCCTCTCAGTACAGAGTTTAGGCAAGCAAGGTTATTTGAAGCAAACACAGGATATCAACCGACACAGCAAGGCTTATATGAAAACATATTGCAAGCATTATAAGACTCTACGCTGTCTTCCTTGTTAACCAAACCCTTTTACTAGAAAATATCTAGACCTTAGAGATACCAATCATGCAAACCAAATTTCAACGAGCTTTACGTTAGTTCTTCATTAATAGGTTTTAACTACATGATACAAAAGCTTAAACATGAACTACTTGATAACTCAAAATAATTGACAAGTATCAAATTATCAATACAGTTATCTACAAGAATATGTAAGCTTTTTCCATTATGCCATCTACCACATGCAATATTTTCTGTTCCAACCAAACACCAATCAATTTATTTCAACATAAACTCTCCAAACAATTATAAGTGAAGCAAGAGAGTACTTTCTTTAAAAGAACTAACAGGTCTGAATAAGAGATGCATGCAAAACAGGAGCTAAAAGCATAGCAATAGCTAGATAAGAATACTCAACAAGTATATGCTTGTATATTGCACTTATTATATTGCTTTGTGTTGACAAATATCCATGAGATATATATGTTAAAAGTTGAAAGCAAATTCTGAAGCTTAAATCTTCATTTGTGTTGGTTAAATACCTTTTACTTAGAATCTATTGCTTTATGAGTTAACTCTTATGCAAAACTCTTTGATGCTTGTCTCGAAAGTACTATTCATGAAAAGCATTTTTCTGGCGCCGTTGCCGGGGAGCAAGAGGATTTCTGCAAGGGGAGTTTCACGCTTCCAATCTCTTTACTTTGTTATTGTCTTGTTTAGTTTATTTTTATCTAGTCTTGTTTGCTCTATTTATCAAAAACACAAAAAAATAGTCTGTATAAGAGAAGGATATTTCTCTTGCTGCTTCGGAAGCATCCATATATTCCGCCTCTAATGTAGATGCCGCAACAACATTCTGCTTGGAACTCCTCCAGCTAACCGCAGCTCCATTCAAAACAAAAACGTATCCAGATTGAGATTTCGAGTCGTCTGGATCAGTGTCGAAGCTAGCGTCGACGTAACCTTTTACGGCGAGCTCTTCACAACCACCATAGACAAGAAACATGTCCTTAGTTCTTCTCAAGTACTTAAGGATATTTTTAACTGTGTCCAGTGTTCCTCTCCAGGATCACTCTGGTACCTGCTCGTCAAACTAAGAGCATGAGACACATCTGGTCTAGTACACAACATGGCATACATGATTGAGCCTATGGCTGAGGCATAGGGGATTTTACTCATCCTCTCTCTTTCATCTGCCGTAGTTGGACACTGAGTCTTACTCAATGTCTTACCTTGCAACATGGGCAAGAACCCTTTCTTTGCATGAACCATTTTGAACTTCTTCAAAACTTTGTCAAGGTATGTACTTTGACTGAGTCCTATCAAGCGTCTCGATCTATCTCTATAGATCTTAATGCCTAATATGTAAGCAGCTTCACCAAGGTCTTTCATTGAAAAACTCTTATTCAAATAACCTTTTATACTGTTAAGCAGCTCCACGTCATTCCCAATAAGTAATATGTCATCCACATATAACACTAGGAATGCGACCGAGCTCCCACTCACTTTCTTGTAAACACACGCTTCTTTATAATTTTGGACAAATCCAAAACCTTTGATCACATCATCAAAGCGAATGTTCCAACTCCGGGATGCTTGCTTCAGCCCATAAATGGAACGCTGAAGTTTGCATACTTTACCAGCATCCTTAGGATCGACAAAACCTTCGGGTTGTATCATATACAACTCTTCTTCAATGTTTCCGTTGAGGAACGCTGTTTTGACATCCATCTGCCAAATTTCATAATCGAAAAATGCAGCAATTGCTAGTAGAACCCTAACAGACTTAAGCATCGCTACGGGTGAGAAAGTCTCATCGTAGTCAACTCCTTGAACTTGTCGAAAACCTTTTGCGACAAGTCGTGCTTTATAAACGGTGACATTACCGTTAGCGTCTGTTTTCTTCTTGAAAATCCATTTACACTCGACAGCCTTGCGGCTATCAGGAAGATCAACCAAAGTCCATACTTGGTTTTCACTCATGGATTCCATTTCGGATTGCATGGCTTCTTGCCATTTCCCAGAGTCTGGGCTCATCATTGCTTCCTCATAACTCGCAGGTTCGTCATTGTCTAACAATAACACATTCATGACAGGGTTACCGTACCACTCAGGAGCGGTACGTATCCTAGCCGACCTGCGAATTTCAGCTAAGACCGAAGTTTCATGATCACCATCATTAGCTTCCTCTCTAGTTGGTGAAAGCGGCGCCTGAACAACTTCCTGCGCTGCGCTACTCTCCAATTCGGGAGAAGGTTCAACAACCTCGTCTAGCTCTACTTTCCTCCCACTCACATCTTTCGAAAGAAACTCTTTCTCAAGAAAGGATCCATTCTTGGCAACAAAGACTTTGCCTTCGGATCTGTGATAGAAGGTATACCCGACAGTTTCCTTAGGGTATCCTATGAAGACGCACTTTTCCGCTTTGGGTTCGAGCTTATCAGGCAGCAGCCTTTTGACATAAGCCTCGCATCCCCAAACTTTAAGAAACGACAACTTTGGCTTCTTGCCACACCATATCTCATATGGCGTCGTCTTAACGGATTTAGATGGTGCCCTGTTTAAAGTGAATGCGGCTGTCTCTAATGCATAACCCCAAAACGACATTGGCAGATCGGATACAGACATCATAGAACGCACCATATCTAATAAAGTGCGATTACGACGTTCGGACACACCATTACGCTGTGGTGTTCCAGGTGGCGTGAGTTGTGAAACAATTCCACAAGTCTTCAAATGCATGCCAAACTCGTAACTCAAATATTCACCTCCACGATCAGATCGTAGAAATTTAATCTTCTTGTTACGATGATTTTCCACTTCACTCTGGAACTCTTTGAACTTTTCAAAAGTTTCAGACTTGTGTTTCATTAAGTAAATATACCCATATCTACTCAAATCATCAGTGAAGGTTATGAAGTAACGATATCCACCGCGTGTCGAAATGCTCATCGGTCCACACACATCAGTATGTATGATTTCCAATAAGTCACTTGCCCTTTCCATCGTACCGGAAAAAGGAGTTTTAGTCATCTTGCCCATAAGGCATGGTTCACACGTGTCAAATGATTCAAAATCAAGTGACTCCAAAAGTCCATCAGTATGGAGTTTCTTCATACGCTTTACACCAATATGACCTAAACGGCAGTGCCACAAGTATGTGGTATTATCATCATTCATCTTGCATCTTTTAGCATCAATGTTATGGATGTGTGAATTACTTTCGAGATTCAACAAGAATAAACCATTTACAACCGGTGCATGACCATAAAAGATATTACTCATAGAAATAGAACAACCATTGTTCTCAGATTTAAATGAGTAACCGTCTCGCAATAAACAAGATCCAGATATAATGTTCATGCTTAACGCAGGCACCAAATAACAATTATTTAGGTTTAAAACTAGTCCCGAAGGTAAATGTAGAGGTAGCATGCCGACGGCGATGACATCAACTCTTGATCCATTCCCGACGCGCATCGTCACCTCATCCGTTGCTAGTCTCCGTTTATTCTGCAGTTCCTGTTTCGAGTTGCAAATGTGAGCAACCGAACCGGTATCAAATACCCAGGCACTACTACGGGAACTAGTAAGGTACACATCAATAACATGTATATCATATATACCTTTGATATTGCCAGCCTTCTTATCCGCCAAGTATTTGGCACAGTTGCGCTTCCAGTGACCTTCCCCTTTGCAGTAGAAACACACCGTTTCAGGCTTAGCCTTGGGCTTCTTCGCAGGCGTGGCAACAGGTTTGCCATCCTTCTTGAAGTTTCCCTTCTTTGCCTTAGCTTTCTTAAAGCCGGTGGTTCTGTTGACCATCAACACTTGATGTTCCTTTTTGATGTCCACTTCCGCAGATTTCAGCATTGCGAAAAGCTCGGGAATCGACTTTTTCATCCCTTGCATGTTATAGTTGAGCACAAACGATTTGTAACTCGGTGGTAGTGATTGGAGCACCCTATCAGTGTTCAACTCGTCTGGGATGACAATTCCCAGCTGAGTAAGGCGTTGGATATAGCCGGACATGGCTAAAGCATGTTCACTGACAGAGCTGTGCTCCTCCATCTTACAAGTAAAGAACTTCTCAGATATCTCATATCTTTCAGCACGGGCTTGAGTCTGAAACATAGTTTTCAGCTCTTCGACCATTTCGAATGCCCCGTGAAGTTCAAAACGTTTCTGGAGATCTGGCTCCAGAGATGTAAGAATTGCACATTTAACTATCGTGTGGTCATCACTGCGCGCATCAAATGCGTTCAGTTCTTCAGTGGGAGCACTGACTGCAGGTGGGTCACCTAGCGCTGCATCGAGCACATAATGCTTCTTACACCCATTGAGGACAATCCTCAAATTGCGGTGCCAGTCATTGAAGTTGGACCCAGATGTTTTCAGTTTTTCTTTCTCAAGGAACGCGTTGATGTTGAACTGAGCTACGTTGCGTGCCATGATCTACAACATAATTTGCAAAGACAATTTTAGACTTGTTCATGATAAAGAGTTCAGTGTAATCAAATTACCAAGTGAACTCCCACTTAAACCAACATCCCTCATAGTTGTTAAGTGGAACACGATCCAAATCCACCACACCAAACTCCGATCATCACGTGAGCCGATGTAGCTTCAATGGTGAACATCAACCATATGATTCGTGTTTAACCTTTCGGTTCTTGTGTTCCGAGGCCATGTCTGCACATGCTAGGCTCGTTAAGCTAACCCAAGTATATCTGCCTGTGTGCCGAGGCCATGTCTGTACATGCTAGGCTCGAGCAACACCCGCTGTGTGGAACGTAGAATCCATCACACCCGATCATCACGTGGTGCTTAGAAACGAAGAACTGTCTTGGCGGTGGCATACTTGGGGAGAACACGATCTTAATTTTGAGTGAGGGATCATCTTATAATGCTACCGTCGTGCACACGCAGAATAAGATGCATAAAGGATAAACATCACATGCTTAAACAATGTGATATGGTATAGCCCTTTTCTTGCGTCTTGATCTCCATCTAGAACGCACGGCATGATCTCCATCATCCCTCCAGCAAGATGCATGGTTGCCTCCACCATCACGTTGCATCCACAACTATTGCTAACTCCTTAGCGATAAAGTAATGCAATTACATGGCGTATTAAGTTGACACGCAGGTCACAAAATAATAAGACAACCATTTGGCTCCTGCCGGCTGCCGATCTCATGACACGCAGGTCACAAAATAATATTACAATCAATGTGCATCTCATACAACAAATATTGTAAAATTGGGCTATACCAAATCACAACCACCCCTGCAAAAACAAGTTAGACGCCTCTCCCTTGATTTTTGCAATTTTACGTGGCTTCTAGGGGCTGCGTAAGAACCGTTCTTACCTACGCAAAAACCACAACGCTGATAATACAAGTTGCTTATTAACTTCTATAAGCCCTCCATTGTAAATCCGGTTTCACTATGATAAGAGCGACAGACACCCGCCAGCCGCATATGCAAACCAGTTGCATGTCAAGTGCGAACCGGTCTCAATCCGAAGACTGTAAAGTTGGTCCGGGCCGCTGCATCTTACCATGCCACAAAACCAAGAAGTACACGCGAGAGGGTAGCAACAATAAATATCAAACGCCACACAACTCCTTGTGTTCTATCCGTACAAAGCAACTACGCAAAGCACGGCTCTGATACCACTGTAGGGATATGCGCGACAGAAAATCAAAAATTTCTCTCACATGCGGAAGCAACACCCAAAGATCTTATCTAAGGAGATGCAAGTAACGGGGAGGGTAATCAACATACCCTCGAAGAACACGAGCGTTGGACGTTAATCACAACGCAGCTTGGTGTAGACCTTGATGCGGTTCACTCCGATCAGCACCACAACGAGCGGTGCCTCCGAGATTTACACACGTACGGCTCAGCAACGTCTCCTCTTCTTGATCCAGCAAGCTTGAAGGAGAAGTAGATGGGATTCAAACCAGCAGCACGACGGTGTGGTGGTTCGGTGAGCTCTCACGCGGGCAGGGCTTCACAAGCCAAGACCACAAGAGAAAGGAGCAAGAGGAAGTGTACCGGCTTAGGAATCAATCCTCTTTCCCCAAATGGTACCCTCTTATGTAGGATGTGGGGAGGAGCTGTGAGGCTTGCCTCCTGAGCTTCCCCAGGAAGGAACCAGCCTCCAAATCTTCCCCAGGAAGAAACCAGCCTCCAAATCTTCCCCAGGAAGGAACCAGCCTCCAAGGCTTCCCCAGGAAGGAACCTAGCTGCCAAGACTTCTCAAGGAAGGAACTTGGCTGCCAAATATCCTAAGTGGGACGTTCGGGATAGTGGGCCCCACCATGGGACCCACCGGAACATTTCAGGAAAAACCCCGATACAATATCGGTTAATTCCTGAACCTTTCCGGAACCCAAAAACCACATTCCTATATATGAAACTTTATCTCCGGACTCTTCCGGAGCTCCTTGTGATATCCCGGATCCTATCCGGGACTCCGAACAACCTTCGGTCTCACCATTATAATTATCCCAAAGCTACTCTAGCGTTACCGAACTTTAAGTGTGTGACCCTACGGGTTCGAGAACAAGTGGACATGATCGAGACTCCTCTACGATCAATAACCATTAGCGGGACCTGGATGCCCATAATGACTCCCACAAGTTCAACGAAGATCGTTATCGGTGTGAACCACAATGTCAACGTATTCCATTTCCTTTGTCTCACGATATTTTACTTACCCGAGATCTGATCGGCGGTATCACCATACCTAGCTCAATCTCGTTACTAGTAAGTACTCTTTACTCGTTCCATAATACAACATTCCATGTGGCTAACTCTTTAGTCACGTGCTTGCAAGCGATACCGAATGTGCATTACCGAGTGGGCCCAGAGTATATCTCTCCGTCACACGGAGGGACAAATCCCAGTCTTGATACATGCAAATCAACAAGTACTTTCGGAGATACCTGTAAGACACCTTTATAGTCACCCAGTTACGAAGTGACGTTTGAAGTCCCCAAGACGTATTCCTCAGTACCCGGGATAGACATAATCTCATGGTCAAAGAAACGGATACTTGACAATACAAGACATGGCAATATATACTTATTGATCCGATCAATATTGCTATGCTTGGTTGGGTCTGTCCATCACGTCATTCTCCAATGACATGACCTCGTTATTAATTGACAACTCATGTCCATGGTTAGGAAACCATAACCATCATTAATCAACGAGCTAGTCTAGTAGAGGCTTACTAGGGACTCTGTGTTGTTTACATAACCACACATGTATTAGGTTTTCGGTTAATACAATTATAGCATGGAGAATAAACATTACCATGAACATGGAAATATGATAATAACTCTTTATTATTGCCTCTAGGGCATATTTCCAACAGGGGGTGAATAGGTGCTACGTCAATTTTTAATACTTTTTCGATTTAGGCTTGACACAAAGGTAAATTCTCTAGATATGCAACTACGGTGAATTTACCTATATGACAAGTTAATACTACGCATGGTAATAAACAAGAGATAAAGGAGTAACCGAACGGGAAGCACGCGGAGACAAGGATGTATTCCCGAGTTCCTCCTTTTTAGGAGAGTACGTCTTGTTGGAGGGGTGTGAGTATCAAACTGAAGACGCCACAAATGGTCTCACCCTATTCTCCGATGAGCCTTGCCCAAAAGCTCGGTTCACCTTCCACTATCGGAATCCTTCAAGGCGGAATCCGGAGCCCTTACAACACACTTGAGGCACAACCCACAAAAGGATTGGGAGCTCCCAAGCACCACGAATCTGCTACACAAAAGTAGCAAGCAAGTGAGTATAACAATGGCGCTAGGTTTTCCCAATGCAAACCCTAGCAAATGGTCCCTCAAGTGAATGAGGGGGAAATGAAGAATCGCTTGGTGAAGTTGTAGATCCGGGGCTTCTCTTTCAATCCTCCAAAGATCAATGAGTTTGGGTGGAGGGATTGGGAGTAATCTGAGTTTTGAGATTTCAACAATGGTGTTCTTGCTTGGTCTGGTCGAGCTAACTTGCTGGAGGTAGGTGCAGGGGTTTTTATACCCCTCCAAGAAATGTAGTCGTTGAAGACAGGAGAGTCGGATAATCCGATCCAAGTGAGCATCGGATAATCCGACAGTCGGATAATCCGATAACAAATTGGATCGGTTAATCCGACTACCTCCAGTGAGCCACAAAACAGGTTTCCTTAAGTCCTTAGCAGAATCCTCGAAATTCTTGGGGATCGGATAATCCGACTCATCCTGGGTCGGATAATCCGATTCACTCTTTTTGAACAGAAAGCCTAGCTCTTTTCAGCCCCTTTTTGGCTTCGATGCAAAGGTGATTTAGACATCTAAAAACCTGCATCACTTAACTCACATATTAAATCATCACAAGTGTTGTTGCCTAACACACAAAACATAAGGGATAAGAAATGTCCTTTCAATCTCCCCCTTTCTGGTGTTAGATGACAACACTAGGATTTGCAAAGAAAGCACAATTATATTGCCTAGTTTCCAAGGCTTAAGACATGAGAAGCTCCCCCTAAAAGTGTGCATATAATTAAATTGAATTGTAATACAAATGCAGCACATGAAGGTGTAGAGCAACTCCAAAAAGTAAGGAAACAAGATAAGCACGAATATATATAAGACATATCAAGATAGGTTGGGCTTTGTAAGAGAGTATACCTTGTGCACAATAGAGTAGAGATAGACCATAGCACAATAATACAAGTCTCAACCATACATAGAAATCCATATGTCTCATAACTTAACACAAGTTCACAACAAAGTTTTCACAGAAAAGCAAACCACGACTAAGTTTAGCACAAATACGATAAATGGACACAAGCGCAAGAAGAGTGATAAAAGCAAATGCTTGTGCCCGAACCCATGCAAATCCCACACGGAGACCTAATAGAACTACTTCTCCCCCTTTGGCATCGAAACGCCAAAAAGGGAAAAAGAGCGATGCTACGTCCCAAGTAGATCACTCCGACTCATCAGCAGCATCAGAGTCAAGATCATCATCACCATCAATGTCCTCATACTCAGCATCAGTGCCCTCTTCATCATTGTGGGCAGGAACACGGGAAGGGCCTGCAGGAGCTGTCTCTTGGAGATGTGTTTCTAGCTGAGCCCAAGGAAACTGAGACTCCGCATTCCACTGATCATAAGAAAGAAGAGCAGTCGCTGGAGGGTCCTCTGGAAGGCGAGGGAGCCGCTTGAGAATGTTCTCCTCCCTACAATAAGTCTCATATTGCCCTTTGCGGATGTCATTGTTCATACAACGGATGTTCCGCTGGAACCAGTTGAGCTTCTTGATTTGCGGTGCAAAGGAGGGACGAGCCAGACTGGTGGCACCACGGCGTGCATCTCCCATGAAGGAACCTCTAGCAGGAGCAGCGGCAGAAGAAGATGTCTTGACCACAGATTTCTTCTCATAAACCTTTTTGAAATTATGGGGCTGCATTGAATACTTTTGGAAGTTGTGGTTCTTCAAGGTGTCCTTGATGAGCAACATGATGTAGGGAGCATATGGGATGGTGAGCCCACCAACCATAGAGTCAAACATCTCATGAAAGATGAAATCCATCACATCCACCTTAAAGTCACTGTCTGGTTCTTCATTCTCAACAATTTCTTTAGCAAAATAGAGTAGGTTGGCAAGAGGAGTTACAATATTGTCATTGTTACCTCCGCTGGGAGCAATAGTGGACCTAAGGATGGTCACAAGCTGATCATAGAGAGGCAGGAGGCCCTCCTTCTTGCCAATAACTGCACCACTACCATACATGTCCTTCAACACATTTTTATTGGGTCTCTCCACTGAATGCATACGACGACCAACAACAGGATGGCCGCGGAAGTATAGCCAAGAAGAGCAGCAAACCGATCAAATGAGGAAGTACACTGAGTCCTACCAGACATCCATTTCATGGTCTTGGGAATATCACCTTCGATCACCAAGGTGGAGAAAAACTGCAGAATCAGTGGCACATTGTAAGGACATTGCCGTTCCATGAGTGGAACCATTCCCATCTGTTCTAACACATCTGCAGCGAGAGCAAAACTTGGCTTTCCCTTGACATCTTGAAGTTTGTAGGGCTGCATTGGATGAATAGGGTGCTTAAAATCCACATGAATGTCCTTGTGTATATAGATTTGCTCCATGCACCAGAAGTTTGGATCTTCGATAGTGTCGTCCCTTTCCATTTTTGCATACCAGTTATACTGACGAATTGAGGCATATTTAACCCTGGGCATGGTCTTGTAGTTGGGACGAGTTGCCTTGCCCTTCCTTGATTGTCTGGCAGTAGTGATCTTCACAGACTTTTTCTTGGCTGACACTTGTTCTTCTCTAGCTGCCTCTCTTGCTTGCCTTCTTATCTCAGTTTCATCAACTCCAACCCCATCTTCATTTACAGGAAAGCGACGCTTGCGAACATAGGTCTTCTTCGGAGGTCTACTCGAATCCCCTGTGAGATAGAGCAAAAGATGGGCAGCAGGGATAAATACACACAAGTCACAGAACAAGGAAGTACATTGTACAATAGGAGAGCATCCCTGAGGTAAATCTACTAAGTCGTGGGCAAATCAAGGTGTTGCTGGAAAACAAACAAGCACATCAGATTATCCGATTCAATTTGTATCGGAATATCCGACTGTCGGAATATCCGATACGAAACTACTCGGATAATCTGATCTGGACATTGCTGCAACAAGATGATTTGAAACCTAGGTCTAACAGCAGATCTACAAAAGGAGTACAGGCCTATTGTTCACAGTACCAATGGGAACCACTACCCTCAGCAAAAAATAACTTCTTAAAAAGATCTAGGTGAAGAACACCTAGGAAGAGAGAGAAGAAGTTACCCTCATCCATTGAGGAAAAAGCTTGGGGGAATGGGTTCCCGGGGAGGAGGAGCACCAAATCCGAACAGATCAGGAGTTGGGGACGGCCGGAGATGCCGGGGCGCGCGGGAGAGCAGGCGGCGGCGCTGGAAGAGAGAGGAGGTCGGGGATGGAAGAAAGGCTCGAGTGAGCCCTTCACCCCGACCCCTTCTCTGTTAGGAAGCGCGACAAAGCGCCAGATCGGATAATACGATCTTGACTTGAGTCGGATAATCCGAGCAACGGATAATCCGAGCAAGTCTGGATCGGATAATCCGATCGTCAGGATTTCCTTAGAAATTCTGGCCTGCTAAACCCTTTCTCCTCAGATTCAAAACAAGACTTGTGTGTAAGATAGAATGTTTTTAAGGTAAGAAAGGCTTGGGATAAGATTGCCAAATTGGCATTGGTACTTCACACTCATGCTTGCAAGAATCGAACAAGGAAATGCCAAGTTGAGTGTGTTTTCCATAAAACCAAGTGAGAGACATAAAATTCAAATGGTTTTCAATAAAATCCAAATAAGAAACAACTCCTCAAAAGGAGGAGGGCGGTGGCCTTGGCCACCATGTATGAGTATATGTGGTGTGACACCGCGAAGATATATCTTGGGTTCACTGCCACTACTCGTCATTTAAGCTCACAATTCATAGAAACAATATAGAGAAGTAAAATGAGTTCTTAATGTCGGCATAATGGGGGGAGGGATAGTCCAATGTATTAGGACCACACTCCCCCTATGTCCATGCCTACACCTAAACCAAATAGATAGTTAAGAATATAGGTGTGTATGCAAGATAGTCAAGTCAAGCTCCTTGAATCCACGATATTTAGCTCATGCCTCAAATAAGTGAATCTTGCTTCATCAAGTGGCTTCGTGAAAATATAGGCAAGTTGATCTTTGGTTGGAATATAGCCAAGCTCAATATCACCACGGGCAATATGATCCCGAATAAAATGATGACGGATCTCAATATGCTTCGTTCTTGAGTGTTGCACCGGGTTGTGGCCAATCTTGATTGCACTTTCATTATCACATAAAAGAGGCACTTTGTCACAATTGACACCGTATTCCTTTAAAGTTTGCCTCATCCATAACAATTGGGTGCAAGCACTAGCGGCCGCCACATACTCGGCTTCGGCGGAGGATAGAGATATGCAATTTTGCTTCTTAGAAGACCAACTCACCAAGGACCTACCAAGAAATTGGCATGCCCCGGAAGTTGATTTCCTATCATCCTTGCAACCGGCCCAATCCGAATCCGTGTACCCGGCAAGAGAGAAATTAGTGCCCTTTGGGTACCACAAACCAAACCTTGGGGTATAAACCAAATATCGAAGGATTCTATTGACCGCCTTCAAGTGGCTTTCTTTAGGAGCCGCTTGATACCTTGCACACACCCCTACACTCAACACAATATCGGGTCTAGATGCACAAAGATAAAGCAAAGAACCAATCATAGAGCGATAAAGTTTTTGATCAACATCAATACCGTCGGGGTTAAGTTCAAGATGGCATTTGGTGTCCATGGGAAACCGCTTCTCCTTAGCATTTTGCATATTGAACCTCTTGAGCATGTCTTGGGTATATTTGGTTTGAGAGATGAAAGTCCCTTCATTCAATTGCTTGATCTCAAAACCGAGAAAGAACTTCAATTCGCCCATCATAGACATCTCGAACCTATCGGTCATAAGCTTCGAAAATTCATCATTGAAAGCTTTGTTAGATGAGCCAAATATAATATCATCAACATAAAGTTGGCATATGAAAAGCTCCCCTTTAACCCTCTTGGTAAAGAGGGTGGGATCGATTTGCCCCATTTCAAATCCACGGTCTAGCAATAGCTCTCTTAGGTGCTCATACCTAGCACGAGGTGCTTGTTTGAGACCATAGAGCGCCTTATCAAGCTTGTAGACATGGTTAGGGAATTTGGGATCCTCGAAACCCGGTGGTTGCTTAACATATACCAACTCCTTTAACGGACCATTAAGAAAGGCACTTTTCACATCCATTTGTTGCAATTTAAAGTTATGATGTGATGCATATGCAAGGAGGATACGGATGGACTCAAGGCGAGCCACGGGTGCATAAGTCTCTCCAAAATCAATGCCTTCAACTTGAGAGTATCCTTGTGCAACCAATCTTGCTTTGTTCCTCACAACCATTCCATGCTCATCTTGTTTGTTCTTGAATATCCACTTAGTGCCTATAACATTGCGGCACTCCTTTGGCTTCTCAACTAAATTCCACACTTTGTTGCGCTTGAAGTTATTGAGTTCATCATGCATAGCTTCTAACCAATCCGGATCTTCAAGAGCTTCAAACACTTTCTTTGGTTCCACCATGGAGATGTGTGCTTGATGTTCACTAAAGCTTGCCAATTGTCTCCTTGTGGTAACACCCTTACTTAGGTCACCAATGATTTCTTCTAGCTTGTGACTTTTTATTTCAAAGTCTCTTGTAATCCTTACTTTCGACGGGTTTCGATATCTCTATTGCATCTTGGAGGTATCTCTTGATCATTTGAGTCCCCGTCTTGACCGATTGATGACCTTGATCTTCATTATGCACAACTTCATTGCTTGAAGTAGATGGTTGATCTTGGTCTTGACCTTGGCTAGCATAAATTATTGGAGAACTTGGTTCTTGCATAGCATCTTGGTCATGAGGAGGGTTTTGAACTTGTTCTTGGGTTGGTGCATCATTGGCATCAATGGTTGGTGTAGCTTCATGAGGTGAGGTAGGAGGCTCCACTTGAGTAGAACTTGATTCTTCATGGCTTGCCTCTTGATGGATCTCAATGGGGCGGTAGAAACCCACCCCATTCTCCGGATTGCTTCATGAGGCTGCTCATTATCTACATCACAAACATGAAACTGCGCCACTTGGGAGCCATCATTTTCATCGAACTTCACACTACAAGATTCTACAACTTTCCCGAGGGATTTGTCATAGACTCTATAAGTGTGAGATTCGGCACCGTAACCAACAAAAATACCCTCTAAAGCTTTAGGTTCAAATTTAGAAAGACGAACATCTTTGATCTTATAGAAACACTTACAACCAAATACCCGGTAGTAGGAAATATTGGGCTTGTTGCCCGTAAGCATCTCATATGAAGTTTGTTTTCGTCCAACACGGAAGAAGAGCCGGTTTGATGAATGACATGCAGTGGAGATGGCCTCAGCCCACAAGAAGAGTGGAGATTTAAACTCCGCCAACATAGACCTTGCCATATCCATGAGAGTCCGGTTCTTCCTCTCAGCTACACCATTTTGTTGAGGGGTATACGCAGCGGAATATTGATGACGAATTCCCTCTTCACTCAGAAATTCATTTAGGGTGTAGTTCTTGAACTCGGAGCCATTGTCACTCCTAATGGCCAAAATGGGAACATTGTGTTGACGTTGAACTTCATTGGAGAAATCGATGACAGCTTGTTGAGTCTCATCCTTCGTCTTGAAGAAATAAACCCAAGTGAATCTTGAATAGTCATCAACAATCACCAGACAATACTTCTTCCCACCAAGACTAGGTTGTGGAACTGCACCAAATAGATCAACATGTAGCAGTTCCAATATCCTCTTTGATGATATAATGGTCTTGCTTGAATGGGGAGAATCATGCATCTTTCCTTCAACACATGCCCTGCAAAGACGATCTCTAGAAAAAGAAACATTCTCTTTTAGTCCAAGAATGTGGCCACCCTTGTGAAGACTTTGCAAAGTTCTCATGTTGACATGGGACAAGCGGCGATGCCACAACCACCCCACGTCGGCCTTTCCGAATAAGCACATTGCGGGAGTGTTGGTTGACCCCGAAAAGTCCACCACAAACAACTCATGCTCAACATACCCAACGTACATGACCTTTAGAGTCTTGCTCCTCAAGAGTACCACCAAATCAATAGTAAAATGGACATCAAAGTTCATTTTGTTAAGTGCACGAACCGACATTAAATTGTAACCAAGGGACTCAACAAGCATGACATTCACAAGGGTGATATCCTTTGCTACTGCCACTTTGCCAAGCCCCGTTACCTCAGCTTTTGATTTATCTCCATAAGTGACGGTTGAGTGATTTGAATTTGGTCTCAACTCCGTCATGATCTCCTTGCTTCCGGTCATATGACTAGTGCATCCACTATCAACCACCCATTTCGACCCACCGGAAGCATATCCTGCAAGAGATCATTGCTTTGTTTTAGGTACCCATTTTGCAATGGGTCCTCTTTGGTTAGCAACAAGGGTCTTTGGGACCCAAATAGCATGAGCAACATATCCATCATAAGGACCAACATATTTTGCATACACATCACCATAATAATCAACATATAGAATGTAGTGAGGGTTAGCATTTCCCGCAAAGTCACTACGAGTGGTCTTGCCCCTAGTGGCATTACCACTCGCAATAGGAGTCTTAGCTTGTGCGGGCTTGGCCTTGTTCTCCTTGTTGTTGCTCATCTTCTTCTTTGCCTTGGCAACATAAAAGACCCTCCTTCCCTTTGTGTTGCTTTTGCTCAAATACTTGAGCAACAACCTTTTCTTTACCTTTGGGAATTGAGGTCTTGGCACTAGTGACCTTGGCAAGCTCAACCTTCAACCTAGCATTTTCCTAATAACATTTGCATGATTACAAGAGGGAGTAGAGGTACTAGGTGAGTTATACTTAGAAAGTTGAGTTTGTAGTTGCTCATGAGACTTGACTAGAAGAGAGTGAGTGATTTCCAAGTCCTTGTGGGCCTTGTCAAGCTTTTCCATCTCCTCAACAAGTCTAGCATTAGCAACCACAAATTCGGCTTTCTCCTTTTTAACCACTTTATATTTAGCAAAAACATGGTCTTTATCCTTAATGATTTTAGCAATTATTTCATCATTTTTATCATCAAGGGACTCAATCTTTGCTCAAGAGTGATTCTCTCTTCTTCAAGAGCAGCTTTCAAGAAGCTATAGTTATAGATCTTCTCTCTCAATTTCACCTTTGGTCTCAAGAAGTTCATTAGCCTGCCCAAGTTGACTCATGAGAGCCTCAAAGTGCTTCTTTGCTTCACCTCGCAAGTTAGTCATAAAGGAATCGAAAGCAACACGTTCCTTCTTTATTTCAAGGCTAGAGATGTCATCTATTTCATCTATTTCATGCATAGCCTTGGGTGTAGAAGATGATACCTAGGTAGCTTTAGCCATGAGGCAACGAGCGGTGTTGGTGGAGATGTTCTCATTGGGAGATTCAAAAAGAGAAGGTGATGAAGTTGAGGTGATAGCCAAAGCAGCCACCTCACTAGTGGTTTCTTCTTCTTCGGAATCTTCGGAAGCATATTCTTCTTGTGTCACCAACACCATTCTTGTTGGCTTCTTGGCAAATGGCTTCTTCTTGACATAAGGCTTCTTTTGGCCATCTTTGAAAGATCCTTGGGACAAGCCTTCCACCATGTTCTTCACGGTTCTCATAAGGACATTTGGCAACATAGTGATACTTGTTTTGGCAATTGAAGCAAGTCTTCATCTTGGGTTGCCCTCCTTGAAACCACTTGATTTGAACTTTTGCTCAACTTCAGCTTTAGCCTTTGATGGGTTCTTCCAAAAGGTTCTTGCTGCAAGAGCCACATAGTCTCTATGAGCACTCTTGAGTTCTTCGGGGTTTAAGTAAGTTCCCTCTTCATAGTCTTGATCTTCATCTTCCTCCACCACTTTAGCCTTCAAAGCAAGGGAAGATCCTTGATGCATTCCAATTGCCCGGGCACGAGAGTCTTGAGCAATTTGTGCTTGAACCATGTAAGACTGCATTTCTTGCATGACTTCATTTGAGGTCATTAGATGATAGTTGTGTCTTCCTTGCAAATGCTTCAAATCAGTCGGTTCAAGAGGCAAAAGAGCATTCACATACTTCCTCTTGATCCAAGCATCATTCACATGTGTGCCACCAAGCTC
Organism: Poa pratensis; assembly: GCA_947311845.1. Taxonomy (NCBI): domain Eukaryota; kingdom Viridiplantae; phylum Streptophyta; class Magnoliopsida; order Poales; family Poaceae; genus Poa; species Poa pratensis. Next base: position 22,805,303 of record CAMZMU010000037.1, read on the forward strand.
CTTATATGTATTTGCAAGAGCCTTAAGTCTTCGATACATTTGCTCATGGTCTTCACCCTCCTTCATGAAGAAACCTTCAGCTTTGTTGCTTATTTCCTCATATCGGTTTCTCTTCATGCTTTCATTTCCGATGAACACCTCGGAGAGACAATCCCAAGCTTCTTTGGCGGTGGTGCAATGATCAATGAGGGGCATATCATCTTCTCCCACTGCATCTCGGACCAAATCAAGAGCTGTGGCATTCAGTTGACAATCAACAATCTCTCTTCTTGTCTTGTCGGATTCATCCACAGCTCGATATCCTTCTACAATGATCCTCCACAGCTCGATAGATGCACTGTTTACATAAGATCTCATAGAAGATTGCCATTTAGTAAACAAAGATGCATTTAGCTTAGGTGGGTTTCCCCTTAGATGTATAGGAGGATGAGGGATAGGCAAATCTGGAGAGTAAGCAAAAGGGACTCTAGCATGTTCTCCCTTACCATTAGCTGGTTTAGTTGGGGAGTCAATTTTAGTTGATCCATCCCATTTTTCCTCTTTATCCTCCTTATTTTCCGTTAAATCCCGGAGGAACTCTCCGGATTAGGAGGTGCTGCGGGAGCCTTTGTACCTATGAGTTGCGTTATCATTTCACGCAACTGTCTCATCTCGGTTTCCATAGAACTCTTCATGTTATTGAAGTCCTCTAGGGAAACCGAAGGAGGAAGGTCAATAGGGTTCCCATCAGCATCGAAGGCCATACTTCTCTTAGGCGGTTAAGCCCGAATAAAGAGCCGAGGCTCTGATACCAATTGAAAGGATCGTATGGCCACCTAGAGGGGGTGAATAGGTGCTACGTCAATTTGTAATACTTTTTCGATTTAGGCTTGACACAAAGGTAAATTCTCTAGATATGCAACTACGGTGAATTTACCTATATGACAAGTTAATACTACGCACGGTAATAAACAAGAGATAAAGGAGTAACCGAATGGGAAGCACGCGGAGACAAGGATGTATTCCCGAGTTCCTCCTTTTTAGGGGAGTACGTCTCGTTGGAGGGGTGTGAGTATCAAACTCAAGACACCACAAATGGCCTCACCCTATTCTCCGATGAACCTTGCCCAAAAGCTCGGTTCACCTTCCACTATCGGAATCCTTCAAGGCGGAATCCGGAGCCCTTACAACACACTTGAGGCACAACCCACAAAAGGATTGGGAGCTCCCAAGCACCACGAATCTGCTACACAAAAGTAGCAAGCAATTGAGTACAACAATGGGGCTAGGTTTTCCCAATGGAAACCCTAGCAAATGGTCCCTCAAGTGAATGAGGGGGAAATGAAGAACCGCTTGGTGAAGTTGTAGATCCGGTGCTTCTCCTTCACTCCTCCAAAGATCAATGAGTTTGGGTGGAGGGATTGGGAGTAATCTGAGTTTTGAGCTTTCAACAATGGTGTTCTTGCTTGGTCTGGTCGAGCTAACTTGCTGGAGGTAGGTGGAGGGGTTTTTATACCCCTCCAAGAAATGTAGTCGTTGAAGATAGGGAAGTCGGATAATCCGATCCAAGTGAGCATCGGATAATCTGATAGTCGGATAATACGATACAAATTGGATCGGATAATCCGACTACCTCCAGTGAGCCACAAAACAGGTTTCCTTAAGTCCTTAGCAGAATTCTCGAAATTCTTGGGATCGGATAATCCGACTCATCCTGGGTCGGATAATCCGATACACTCTTTTTGAACAGAAAGCCTAGCTCTTTTCAACTCCCTTTTTGGCTTTGATGCAAAGACGATTTAGACATCTAAAAACCTGCATCACTTAACTCACGTATTAAATCATCACAAGTGTTGTTGCCTAACACACAAAACATAAGGGATAAGAAATGTCCTTTCACTGAACCCTCCCGATCTAGGGTTGGCGACGGCGGCGGACTCAGAACTTTTCTGGAAAATATGATCGGGTTCCGAGGGTTTTCGGGAGGAATAGAATTTATAGGCGAAAGGGCGACTCGAGGAGGCACCGGAGGGCGCCAGGTGGGCCCCAGCCGCGGCCAAGCCCTGGGCCGTGGCTGGGTGGCGTCTCGGGGCTGTGGGGCCCCCCTGCAGCTCCCTTCCCGGCCCTGGCTTTGTTTCCATGTAAAAATAATTCACGTAATTTTGTAGGCGATTCGGAGAAACTTCCCCAACTAGCTTTTGTGAAACAAAAAGACAGCAGAAAACAGGAACTGACACTTGTCATCTTGTTAATAGGTTAGTTTCATAAATCATTCCAAAATGATATAAAAACATGTGGCAATGTTATATAACAAGCATGGAACAATCAAAAATTATAGATACGTTTGAGACGTATCACGCCTCAAAGATACACATAGCATTCTTATCCCCCTTAAAGCGGGGATATGAAAATTTACCAAATCCAAACCTAGAAGTGTCCAATTGCATTCATAAATGACCCTTCACGACCAATTTATGTATCATACTCAACTCAATCCATGAACGAGCCCAACAATGTTTCTGGAGATGCTACCCAATTGGGAATAGGATGACTATTCGTGTGTTGACTTAGAAAGAGTGAGAGTCCTTTTGAAGAACCTCACATCTCTTTAGACTTGGATGAATCTACTTAGAAGCAGTTATTTCTCGATCGCGTGAAAATGATGTTACATAGTTCATGTTCTAAAGAAACTAAAAGGCAAAAGGCATCAAAGTTAGGGATCGCCCGATTGTAAGCTTTAGCACTCGGGAAAACATCCCCCACCTCAAGCACTTTTTCATCTCGGAACTTCCCCTACCCAGCCCCTCTTCATCTCCATCAATTATTGTTCGACACCACTGCCACATTGTTGCCCTCCTCTTTTACATTGTCACCCTTTTCAGTTTGCCACTAATCGAGAGAGTAACTATACTATATGTGGTGGGACATTGTTTGCCACAAACTCTGTCCCCCATGAGCACTATTTGTGGTTGTTGTTGTTGATTTCATTGTACCTCATCGGTGACTGTGGTGAGTGTCCCCTTCCTCTTCCTCGTTTCGCCGCTCATCTTCTCACATGGAAAGGTGGACGGTCTTTTGTTGGAACAATAGGTAAGAAACAATGTATTTTTTTGTGAAAGTAAAGAAAATATACATGGCGCTGAATGATCGAGGACTAATTGTATATCTGGGTATTTATTACGGAAGATACATATATATATATGTCCATTGGTAATTAGGATAATAGCATCTAAATGAAGAAGGCGGGGACTTGAGTATTGATACGGTTCAACTGATTCATATGACACCTTCAGCTACTCTGGTGAGCGGTCTCCTTTTTTTTGCGAAACACAGTACAACACAGACGCTCATATACACGCGCACACACTCACCCCTATGAACGCACGCACGCACACCCTACCCCTATGAGCATCTCCGAGATACCGAGTCGGCGGGTCGAGTCTTGAGATTGACGAAGTCACCACGGGCGCCTCGCTGTCGACGGGAACGTCGCCTCCCACTGAAGAATATTCCGCCTTAAATGAGAAACATCAGCGTCAAACCTGAGGTTTGAACTCTGGTGCGCTGGGGGTACAACCACCCTCCTAACCATCTTCCCACAGGCAAGTTCTCGGTGAGCGGTCTACATGGAGCCCTTTGTTTCGACCGTCCGGGTATTGATACGGTTTACAATTTAGGGTTTACTGTTTTATATAGAGTTGTGACTTGAATTCAACCACATAACTACTTATTTCAGCAGTCTCCTACTAGATAAAGTCTGGAATTGGTTGTTCTCACATAGGCTGGTAGCGAAGCCCGTAGATTGTTGGAATTATTGTTTGAGCACACCAAATATTTCAACTCAATAATCCCTAGTGAAAATCTCAACGGCCCATATGGTTCATTCATGTTTGGTAGTTGAGTGGGAGTTGGACCGAGAATGAAGAAATGAAGACCGAACACCATGGAGCCTTTATTTTTTAAAAAAAATTCTTTGAATTTTCAAAAAAATGTGAAATAAATCTTGGACGTAGACAATGTTGTAAAAAAATCCCGAATGTAAATGATGTTGTATTTTACCAACCGCATTTTAAAGTGCAAAATTTCAGCTCTTGTAAATATGCTAGAACGCGGTTGACACAGCGAACGATTCAGCTCCTGCTGCACCAAATATGTCTAGTTTTTGGTCTAGATCTGTTAGTCGGTATGACTAGTTTAATATTTGCTACTATTATCATGTTTTATCTATTGTTTTTATTGATTAAATCATATGTTAAATATCTTATATGTTGAACATAGACCCCACAAATTTTACTCGGTGACTTAGGTTTCCGCCTCTTATGCTGTCTTCAAGTGCATCTTTTGTATGCCGCGAGCTAAATTAACTCCAAATACTCGTCTATCCAAAGCCACCGGGACGTCAAATCGAGATCGCCGCCGCACGATCCGTCATGTGTACATGTTTCCGATCGAGATCTGGAGCCAATCACGCAGAAGCAGTACAGGGTGGTACAACTACGGACGTACGGTACAGATGAGAGTACATTATTGTGATAATGCTCTCTTTCTTTAGGGAATTATTGTGGTATACCCTGGTGTATACGGAGACGGGAGAACATGCCGTGCGTGGCTGGATATATTGTTCGACACGCACAGCCCACTTGGGCTGGAGTTGGAGATAGAGCGGAAAGTGGGGTGAACATGCTCGTGTTTGGTGAACCAGGACAGAGCATCACCAATTTAGCAACTCGTTCCGTTCCAATTTAATTGACTTGTGGAAGTAGAGTCTAAGGAGATGTTTGGTTGACGGCTTGAAGGCAAACACGATCTACGTGTGTCGCCAAGCCTTACAATGCCAACACTTTATGCGTCAAATGAATTTCTTTCTTTTTGTCGCCAAACTAATGTAGTTTTGCTAAATCTCAGTCGACTTGAATGTTCTTAACTCCCATTCAACCGAGAAAAGTGCAGCCATTATGAAGAGGAAAGTGCAACTCGTTTCAAGTTGCATTTCATTTGTACTTATCTAGACATATGAGTATAGCTGGAACAATTTACACATTTCTGTAAACCGTAACTGCACTTTTCTGTGATGACCGAGACTTAATAAAATTTCAGTCGACTGACAGAGCAAAAGAAGAGCAACGCTGATACAGAAACAACTTCAAAAAGGCACAAGATTTGTAGCTTGAAGTGCTTTGAACTCGCAAATAACATTCACGTCTCCTTACATGCATGTCTTGAGCAAAGGTAAAAGGGAAAGCAAGCAGGACCCTGGTCGCTTGACCATACAAACAAACCAGAGCGAGCCACTAGTCTAGCACACACACGCGGGCTTCGGCGCCAGCTGCGGCAAGGCTTGGCCGCGAGCACGCGCGCACGAGCACGAGGGCTCGACGGCCGGAGAGCGCCGCCGAGCACGTACGTGTTACACTATCCGTGAAGACACCGTACACACGTGCACGTGCGCCGTGCCGGCCGTGCGCGCCGTCGCCGGAGTACTAATTTAGGCGCCGATCTTGCAGTTGTAGCCGCCGCCCATGTCCTCCTTGATCATCTCGAGGTCCCTGGAGGAGGCGACGGCCATGGACATGGCCCGCCGGTGGCGCCCCGCCGCGGGCCTCGCCCCCTGCTGCTCGGCCGGGCCGCCGTCCGGCGACGCCTTCCGGTGGTCGTCGGATGCCGGCACGTCGTCGAGGGCCGCGAAGTTCTCCGGCAGCACGAACACGCTCTGCGACGCCCGACGCTGGTGACGCCCCATCCGCTGCGACGACATGGTCGATCGAAACTCGAAAGGTTTGGTACTCAAGGTGCGCTAGCTCAACTTTGGGTGTATGCGTTGTATTGGTGTGGAGTCGGAAGAGAGCAGGGGAGGTCGAGGCTTTATATAAGAGGAGCTAGCAAGCTCAGTTTGGACGGTACGCACAAGTACGTTTAAAATCGGTGAGAAATAGGCATGATTCGCTAACTAACAATTTCGGCCTCACGCTCTCACGTAAGAGGAGTAGTAGATATTTCTGCTAATTTCTCAATCGATTGAGAATTAGCTTAGTTCTCGATCGCATGACATCAACTGATTCCGTTCATTTGATTTGCTTCGTGATTCGTGTATCAGTTGCAAGTCAACATGCAACTGGGATTTGATGACGTCATGTGAATGAGAACTATGTTAATTCTTATTCGCCTGAGTTGCAAGTAGATTTGCAACTGCTCCGGACCTTTTGATTTGCTTTGCGATTCGTGCTAATAATGAGTTGCAACTTGACTTGCAACTGATATTGATGACGTCATGTGAATGAGAATTAAGATAATTCTCATTCGATTGAGCGCTAGAGAGACCCTTTCCACTATTCAAAAGAAACAACTTAAATCACAAACATAAAGGTAGGAGAGGAATTAAGATAATTCTCATTCGATTGAGCGCTAGAGAGATCCTTTCCACTATTCAAAAGAAACAACTTAAATCACAAACATAAAGGTAGGAGAGGAGATTTTGTGTTCCCGAACTCCACTGATCCTACTGGTTTAAAAATATGGAAAACAATATTTATGAGTTTTAAAAATATCTGAAAAATCTCGGATGTAGCCAAACGTGTATTCAACGAACGTGGAAAAAATCATATTCAAATACTTTGTATTCTGTACTACACAAAAATGACAAAAGTGTGATCTAAATATGCATATTTTCAAATCTCCAAATTTATCAGATTTTGTCATTTTTATGTAGTCCAGAATACACAGTATTTGAAGGTGAAATTTGGCACATTCATTGAATACACTATTAGCTACCTCCGGGATTTTTTAAACTTGAAACTTATAAATATTTTTTTCGCATTTTTTAAATTGCCAGTATCACTGGAGCTCGGGAGCACAAAACACTTTCCGCATAGAGAGTCCTTGTATCAATCTGATCCCATAGAACAGAGTGCCGGCCGATAGACCATTGACAGTAGTACGTGGAAATAACATTACATTAAATAAATAAAAGGAAAAAATACAGAGTGGATTTCACTTCTTAGCTCACGGTTGTGCACTTGTGACACTCTTTACTCACATTTAGTGAAAAATAAATCAATACATCATATATAAAATGTTGAACACGGTCTTACCCCATTCTGTTTGATTCTTTATGACGGCATGGTGTGTCTATATAGTCCGTCAGAATATGTAAATATCGGAGGATGCCATCGACGTAATCTTCAGCCTTCTCTTCGCCATCTATTTAATTCTTCGTCCTATTTTCCAGGCATAAAGAGACATGTTTCAGAAAAAGAAAAAGGAGGGTCCAATTTGTTTAAAATTATAATCAAATGATTTTTCAGTAGATGGGATAATTAGTATCGCATACATAAACAGAGGATAAAAATGAAATTCACTCAAAATTGTATTTTTAAAAAAGCTACTCCACTCCCACTGCTGCAAATCTGTGCGGGCAAAAAAAAAAACTCGTGCACGAAGAGATATGGCAGTCCGGAATGGATTGGATCGATAGGGTCGGCGAAGTCCTGCATCCGTGCATGCATGCACCCACTGACAGCGCTGTAGAGTGGAGACTAAGGGTGTCAAGCGGCGCCCGGATCCGGCCCGCTCCGATTGAAAATATACATAGCTTAGTTGTAATCAGTTTAGTCAACTTTAACTGATTTTGTGCTCAAATCTGTTTTTGCGGGCCTAGGCGGGACGCCCGCTTGCAACCTGAGTGGAGACAACGGACGGTTTCATAAATATTTTGGATCTCTGCAACCGGCTGCAAGCGAGATCAGTCCTTATCCTCTCCGTCTCGGATAAAACAGCAGAAATATATGCTGATGGGAAGCCGTGTTTTTATTCTGGAATTTTATTCTGTACTCCCTCCGTTCGGAAAAGGATGACTTATATTTGTCTAAATACGGATGTATCAAGACATGTTACAAATATAGATATATCCGTATTTGGATAAATGGAAGTCATTCTTTTCCGAACGGAGGGAGTACGTCTGATCGATGCTCCATCTACATCTCCATGAGATGTTTCCTTGCATCCGGATTCTGTTTCGCCGTATCATCGACGGCGTGGCAGTGGTAGTGGGAGTTTTTTTTTTTTTTTTTTGAAAACGGTAGTGGGAGTTATTAGGGGTGAGGAGGAGGAGGGGAACATCCCACGTTGATCGGGATTCCGTCGTCACATGGGTCGGCCGTGGCTAGCCCACCATATGTGCAGCGCCACCATTCATTTGCTTCTTCAGTTGTTGTGGTGGCCGGCCGGCCGCGCGTCGCCAATTTATTGGCTTGCTGCTGCTGCCGGTGATCATGGTCGATCTGCTCGAGCGTACGTGTGCGGCTCGGTATGGCGGGGCGGTGGCTAACTCCCCGCGCCGGCGCGCCCACCGGACTTGTCAGGCGCTATCGTGTAAACCACGCCGTGCTTGATTGCTTCTTCTTCATGCCTCACGTGGCCACGTTCACGTGTTTGTGCCATGGATATTTTGTCCACAACAGATTAATCGGTCAGAAACAAATGAGCTCCCTAGTATGAGTACGGTGATTTGTAGCCCGGTTTTAATTTATTTTAATTGTCCACTTAAAGTTTTGAAAACATCTGGAAAAATACTACATAATGATAACAACTTGATGTATGCTTTTGAAAAGTTTCAACTCGAAATAGTAGTTTGTATTTCGCCCTACACGAAAATGAAAAAATTCTGACAATTTTGAGAGATTTCAAATCACCACCAAGATCCAGAAATTTGTCATTTTTACACGGGATAAAATACAGAATGTTTCGCATTTATTTTTTGCACACATATAGAAATCATCATTATCTACTTTTAGGATTTTTTCAGAATTTTCTACAACTTAAAATTGCAGATTTCGAATTTTCCAAAAAACCGGACTACATGTAGCCCGGGCTACAAATTGACTTTTCGTCCCTAGTACTCACTAAGTTTACTGAAATTCACTTGAGGCACAAACTTATGACACTCGATGATACATAATATCGCTCACTTCCCTCGCACTGTCACATAATTGCACAACAACAATAAGTATCTGAACAGTAGCTCCGCTTGCCGTTGAAACCCTTCCGGTCACAGAAATGCTGACACTGAAGAGTATCGCCTGGCAGTAGTCTTGGTCGACAATATGGAAAAGGTGTACAAATATCTTCCATTACAGCAGGATCTGCCAAACAACCAAGTATAGCATCCCCGTTAGTAAAAGCATAGGTAGTACAAAAATTGCACTACACCAGATTTTCTGAATAACCAAGGTGTGTTCATATATGTATTATATAAAATTGGTCCGATATAAAATATTGATTGTACCTTTGTTTCTCCCAGCTGCATCACATGCCAATAAAGTGGTAGACATCATTAGAAGAACTACCAAGATTAGAACCCTTGTGTTGTTCTTGATAAGTTCCATCAGGAGTGGTTTCCTATTTCCTTTTGCTCCTAGAGCTCTATATTTCTTCTGCTTGTATATTTCTGAAACTATTATCTTGCGGTGGTATTTAAATAAAGGCACGCTGCAATCTTGGAGGATCTTTCATGTAAAAGAAAATATCAGCGGATTCAAACCATATCATAATGATTTTTTCGAGATATACCATAATATCTTTTGTGGATTTCATGTATAAAAGAATATTTTGTAGACAACTTGTTCTTAAATGGCTTCTAGATTTCCATATCTGAAATATTAATTAAAAATCTGAAATACCATAAGTGCATATCTTATTAAATCGTGAAACTTATTATTTGCTTCTGGTATTTGGTAAATATAAATTTATGTGGTCGGACGTCAAATATGTATGGGGTGTCATGATCCGGTCCAATAAAACAAGATATTTAACTCTTGGTGTATTTGAAATCGGATTATGCGGGACACAAGAAAAGCCGTATGTCAACTTACGACGATTGCCAATTTTTTGGTAGGTCATTGATATGAGACAAACTTTAATGGATTACAGTGTCACTTGCGACGAAGTGCCTCTTCTATTTGACAACGAGAGCAACGGCGGAGGCAGTAAAATTGATTGAGCGGGGCCGATCAAAGAAGACAACTAGCAAATGCCAAAAGGTGGGACGATGTGGTAGAAAAATATGTTTTTACTGATTATATCACCATTCGTTAAATAATTGTCAAGGATAAAAGGATGTACAATTGCATATTACTCAAAAGAAAAAATTTAGACAATAGGAGATGGAGCAACTAACACTTCTCAATTGAAGTCCACTCGACGTGGTGCTTCATCATACTCATCTATAATTGCATCTGTCGATATTCTTACAGCAATCTCTTTCAATGTATGTTATCAAGCAATCCCTTAGGAATCAATCTTCCATTTTGTTTTGAAGCCTTGTTTTCACAAGTTTCATTGCTGAAAAATGCACGCTCAGTGGTTACGGTTGAGACCAGTAAAGTAAGAACAAGACGAATCAATATGATCATTAAAAATTAGTTAGTCATTTTACCAATGATTAAAGCAACTAGTTAATAGTACTATAGCAACAAAGACCATTATATAACTGTCAATCAAGTGATAATCATCATTTTTTCGGTTGCTGCAAGTTGTTGAGAAAGCTATAATATAGTTGTAAAATTCTGAAACTTTGGGTTTGTAGGTATATCATGCTCATAATGTCGCAATTGTCATCTCAGATTGTCCCTTTCTTGTTCTTTAAAATCAGCAGGGTAGAATTTTGAAGCTAGAGAACACACATTATCAATGTCAAACGAACGGATTGAGTTTTGGAGGTCCAAGGAAGTGCACATAATGAGAAGCTTTGTTGCTTGTTTGTTGAATCTGCAATTTAGATATTGTGCTTGCTTATCCACAACAACCATGAAAATATCACACTGATAATGGTGATCAGCTGAACTCTCATATGTTGCACGAGAATTGATGAAATCCACATATAACTGACCAAAGTGTGGTGTTTTAACTCCATGTTTCTCACAAAACAAAAGGACATCGGCTTTAAGCTTGCTCCAACCATCATCTCTTACCTCCTAAATGAATAATTTAGTTGTCTTCACGTCATCCATGGCATTCACAATATCTGGAGACTTTTGTTGCAACTTTTGCATAACATATATGTGATTCCCATAAGTTCTTTCATGACATGTAGAATAAATATGAAGTCAAAAGACATCATCAACTTAACAACACCATTAGCCTTTGCTCGTGCCGAAGGTGAAGTACCAGAACCTTTAGAAATAGCAATGCTTTAGTTACCAAAAATGTTGCTTTGTATAGCTTCAAAAGTCTACAAACATATGCATAGTGAGAACTCTAGTGCTACAAGGCCGCTGTAAAGTTCCAACTTGATTAGCCCCACTTCCAGTTTCAAGCTCACTAAGCTCAATGAGATTCTCCATTTCAGCAACTTGATTGGCATGCAACTCATCATTTCTCTTACTAGAAGATCGACACAACTGTAGTGACAACAAGAGCAAGATGATCAAAAAGTTGTGAACATCGGCTACTTCTTTAGCTCCGGCCACAAGAGCTAGCTGCAACTGATGAGAAAAACAGTGAACATATTAGGCTTAAGGACACTTTTCCATGAACTTGGCTTGTAGTCCATTCCACTCCACACGCATGTTACTAGCACCATCATATCCTTGTCCACGAAGTTTGTTAACATCTAATTAATGTTGAACCAAAATGGAAGATAGTTCATGTTTTAAAGTAGCTGAATATGTATCCAAAACATGAACAATTTCAAGAAAAATCTCTCAAGTGAAACCATTTTTATCAACAAAGCAAATAACCACAGCCATTTGCTCTATTTTTGCTTCATCTCCTGACTCACCAACAATCAAGAAGAACTTACCATTACCAATCTCTTTCTGAATTTCACGTTGCACATTTGAAGCAATGATATGCAGAATTTCCTTTTGAATGGGTGGCGAGGTATACCTAGCATTTTGTGGAGCATTACCCAATACAACATCACCAATTTCCTCATCATAAGCATCTAGCAATTTCACCGTTTCAAGAAAATTGCCTTGATTTTTTTAAGCCAATACTTTCATCATGTCCTTGCAAGGAGTACGCTGGGAATGTTAACCACCATAATACAGCAATTGTTACTTTGAGCCGCAACCTATTTCTCTTGATTCTTCTTCATTTGCTTCTCCACTAATTGTTCCATATGACATGACTTATTCTTCAGATTATCATAACATTTGATGGCATAATTGTGAGCAGATTTATTATCCGTTCCCATGTGAGTCAAGAACGAGCAGTACTTTCCGTTGTTATCTTTCTTCAATTTTCTGAACCCTTCCACTATAAACTTATCAGATCTTTTCCTTCCCAATGGCTTCCTATATAGTAGAAAGCACGAAAAACAATATAATGCATCTTTTGTTGGCGAGTATTCTAACCAAGGGATGGTTTTAAACCAATGGTATTGAAACTTGCGTGGATGGTTTGTTGCATCATCAAGAGGGTACTCAAGTTTGTGAAATTGATATGGCCCATGCTTCATATATGCCAAACGAGTCTTTTCTTGATTATTAGGAGGACAATCCCAAATTTGGAACCATAGCCCGGATCCCTTTATACTATCGAAACAACATAATCATCATTGCTTCTCTGAACCGAAGGTGGTGGTGGTGCTCCTGATGTTGGTGGGGCAGTTGGCACTCTTGCTGTTAGAGGTGTTGTTGGCATTTCTTGTTCTTCTAAACCTTCTGGTTCTTGTTCATCCAAGTTTGGGACAACAACAAAATTAATTTGTTCTAAACCATCATCAACTCTTGCTTTCTTCCCAAAATAAGAATGCATGTTGTGCACCGGTACAATTATTTTTAGCCATGATTATCCTGAACAATGAGCACCATACACCATCATGCATCAGCTATGACTATGAGAATTTATCCTATTTCAGAAATAATAAGGCTAAATAAAACATATGGCATATCTAAAAGTGTGAAAGGAGATACAATCAAGCACGGGGGCCTGCAGTCATAGCAAACAAATCATAGACCGATCTAGATTTTAGAGACTAGTAGGAATTGAAATTCGAAAATATGTACCTCTTCTTTTGAGCAGCCAAGAATCCAAGATCGGAGGGGAACGGTGAGACAAGGGTGAGAGGGGCAACGTCTTGGGGACTGTAGGGCTTAACCGGCGCCTGCCGCCTTGCTTTATACGGATTGGATGCCTCCAGTTCGGAATTCAGAGAGGATTGAGCATTGGGGAATGACCTGGTCCCCTGGTTTGTGGTCGCGTTGACCACAAAGCAAAATTGGGAAACAACCGACGAGAGGAGTAGGGCCAGGGGAGAGATTGAGAGGAGCATGCTTCCTCGTGCGTTGCTCGTTTCCTTTTCTTTTAGAATAGGACAAAAGGAGGGTACAAGAAGGAGCAGAAGTCAATTTTCTTTGGGGGTAATTTTTTTGTTTGCAAGATAGGGGGACGGGGGTGGCCCCCTGCTGCCTTCGCCTCTGAATGAGACTGCTATCAATGTAATATCCCAGGGTTTAGAGAGTCAAAAGGGTAGAAATATGATTTATGCATTTGCATAGCATGCATCTGAAAATGCGGGAAATTTTGGCGCGTTTAAGAAAAGAGACAAAGGGATCGATGTTTCTCTCGACTTGATGAGTTCAGGTTTAGATCATCTTGTTGAGTGCTATAAACTTCGACATGACCTTTACATAATTTCAAAACAATTGAACACAATTTATTAATATCACAAGTTTATAATTCAAACATAATATAAAACACAAACAACTCATATTATCCCAATCCTTATCTCACTTTCTTATCTTATCCCTATCATCTACACATACATGATCATAGAAGGAAACACTTATTCAAGATCTCATTTCACACATGATAAGAATTCATGCACCACCATTTCCTATATCATTTCATCACATCCTTTTCCATACATAGAAGTACCAATGATTGACCAAAGTAAATAAATCAAGTACCATTTCATTCAACATCATCTCAATGATCATCTTATACACATCATCTTATCAACTTATATTACATTCATCTCAAATACAAACTTCAAATCAATGTCCAAAGTCTATTTTGATAAATGGACACAAGATCAAACTTTAGAAGTGGAATTTAAATGAAGAAATAAATATTACATCTTTAATCGAATAAGTACATATCTCATTCAAATGACAAGAAAATTACAAATGAATAAAGAATTCTAAAACAAAATCTTGATCTTCTCATCATTATCTTGATCATCTCATTTCCCAATCTTCTTATTCTCCTTTTGCTGCAAGACAAAGAGTACAAGGAAGCAAGCAATGCAACAAGAGGAGTTTGGAGAAGCATATCTCTCAGATTTGTGTAGAAGTAATACACAAGATCAGCTTTGAGAATTTGAAAGCCAAATCTACCAACTTATCTACAAACGAATTGTGTGAAATTCGAAAGCTTGGTGTTATGTAAAAGTCGTTTGGTAACAAGATTAGCTACCTTGTTAACAAATTCTTTTTCTAAGCATAAGGCAATTGAATATCATCTAATTCATCCATGTTAATTAAAAGGAATGTTCTGATGATCAAATCAATTAATAAAAGCCCCCACAATTGAATTTGCAAAGCCATTCGAACATCACTACTCATGTTTCCAAAGCCCATTATCTAAATCATTGAAGTCACATGAATATCAATAAAACTCAATAGACATAAGAGGAGAGTTGATCAAATCTTTATTCCATTACTAACTTATCCAAATATTCTCATAAAGAAAACTTTAATTACCACAAATTGAAAGAATCAGAATAATTTAAATCTCATCCAAATTTCATTTACAAACCAGATTTGAATTATTACAACACAAAACATTTATCTTCACACAACTGAATTCCAAACTTCTTTACAAGGTATACAAGTATTTCTTACAACCTTCGACAATTACAAAAGGGACTAATAAAATTCCTAAACTAGTTAAATCACATCTTCATGTACTCCTTGAAGGTGAACAAACCTGCAAAACAAACAACCAAGATAAAAGAGTGGGTTAGTGTTAAAATGTTGCCAACACCATTTGGTGCTGGCATATTAATATATTGAAACCTGGTTTTAGCCTAACCAAAACTATGGTTTAATTAGGCTAAATTGTGGAGTTTGCAAATAAACCAAAGGCAACCAAGGGACTGATCATTTTTGATCATGCTCTTAAATCTGAAGGCAACAAGAAGGGGCAAAGGCATGTCACAACACTGATTAGATAAATTTGAGGCAACCGAAAGCAAAGGCAGCAAGTGATGTTTGAGCATTTGATCTCATGATCCTTTAAAAATTGAACCAACATAGGATTCACAAACCTCCACAAGTTAAACCAGGAAACAAAATCCAAGCAAAGCCACAGTTTGGTATCACAATTGCCAATCAGTTAGGCAATTGGACCCTAAGATCATTTTTAAGCTAGTGATTAGCTTAATAAGCACATACACTTGAATTTAAACATCTCAAACCGACTATGTTAAACATTCCTTCACAGCTAAGGATTCCATCACAAATATCTGAAGCTAGATAAGATCAATGACTCAGAGTTTATCACCAAGGGGTGATGAACTGAACAGCAGCAGCATGAGCCTATCTCCAATGTTAAAAGGAGAGCCAAGAACAGTCAAATAAGGCAGCTCGAGGTGGAGAAGGGCCACTGTAAGCAGGTTATTCCTCACAACCCAATTATCCGGGTGTCACTAGCCCAGGACACACCAAATTAGTATAAATACATAGCCAGATCACAGCCCACAGCACACACAGCTCACAGTAATCACAACACACACCATTACATCTGTTCTTCACCAAGAACAACCACAAACCATAGGCACACCATGGAAGTAACCTGAACCTATCCAATCCAAACCTTTTCAGCTAGATAAATACACTCTAGGAATTTTAGAAGCAGCGAGGAGGAGGAGGCAAAATCCACAAGACGCAGGTTATCATCATTTTCCAGAAGCCCAAGCTGCTCAACAACAGCAGGTTGATCCTGTGAGCTAGAGAGAGACCAAGCAGGTTCTGTAAATGACAGAACCATGCTAGAGAGATGTTTCAGCATCTGTTCTTAACAGAACCTTGCTAAGCAAGGTAGGGTGCTGTAGAAAGAAAGTTTTGCAAGGCAGAGAAGCCTCTGTTCTTTGCAACAAGCTAGGAAAGAGAGAAGAAAGGAAGTGCAGTTGCTTGTTTTAGCAATTGTTTGAGCATAAAGGGGCAAGGGAAAACAGCAGCAGTGTAGTATCTGTTCTTATTTGCTTTACCAAAATTTACACAAGGCAGTGAACCAGCATAGCTGGATTAGCTGTGCTATGCACATCTGTACACAGGAAGAAGCACAGGAAAGCATAAAAAGGCAATTTCATTAAGCTAGCTACTGTGTAACTCTCAAGGAGGCATCACAGCAAGCAAAACCAATTAAAACACATGCCTAAATATTTTACATCATTAATAGAGCAAGTTCTAGTTCAGTTTTGGACAGAATCCTCACAGGATTCAGTCTAGAATTATTTTTCTTCATCGGTGTGCAAGAAATGCTCTTAAATAACTTCCTGTGGTAATGGAGTGATCTAAACATGCTAGATCTACACCATTCATCTCAATTCTTGATGCACAGAGATTAATCAGTGCATATCCGAAAGCAATTCATCTCCAGTTCATCAAAAACCTAAGCAATATAAATTATCCATGCTTAAACCAAATCCAGTAGCATCTAGAAATAGCAGAGGCTAGGAGAAGGAAAAGAAGGAGGGAAAGAAGTTTTTACCTTGCGTCCATGGCCGTAGCTCCACGGCGGCGAGGCAGTGCTCGCGCTACCGTTGGAGGGGCACATGGAGGTCGTGGAGAAGCACCACCAAGCCACGGCGGCACAGAGAGCGAAGCTCTGCACCTGCCATGGCCAGCAAGACGGAGAAGAAGGTCGAGGTCAGTGGTGAGCGGCACTGGCACCGAAACCCTAACCCTAGGGTTGGGTTGCGCGTGGCCGCAAGAGGCAACGAGGCTTGAATCGCCTGAATAGAAGAGAGGAGCGGAGAGAGGGGAGCGTTTTGCCCCAGACGGCAGCGGCGGAGCTGGCCGGAGCGAGGCGGCGACGGTGAGGGCGACTCGGTCGCCAGGAGAGGTTGAGCACGGGCTCGGACTTGTGCGGGAGAGAGAAGGAGGAGATTGGCTTGGTCGGTTGACCGGACCCGAGCCCACTCTTTGACCTGGTTCAACCAGGGGTTGACCAGGGACTTCTTTGCAAATTTTCACAAACTGATGAAATTTATCAAATTTCAAAACTCAGTATAAATTCAAATAAATTCCTAAAAATACAAATAAAATATCTATACATAAAAGAATAAAATAAGCTATTCAAATAAAATATATACTTGAATTTTTGAAAAGTATTTCCTATATCAAAAATTCAAAGGATCCTTCAGTGGAAATGACTTTAAAATATTACAAATTATTTTCAAAAGGAAAATAATATGGGAAAATAAAGTCTTGAAGTTCATTATGTTTAACTATTTAAATTTAATCACTTTAAATTTATTTCTCATGAAAATTGTTATCAAACTCTTTAAATAATTAAAAACTCTCAAACACTCGAAAAATCTTAAAATCCACAACTTGGGATTTTTGGGGTGACGATGCATATCATGATTATGCATAATAGCATGCTGCTAGTTTTTTCAGTAGTCCTTATCAGGATTACTTTGCTATTTTCAGAACTCGGGGTTTTACCGCAAACCCTAGAACCCCGAAGGGTTGAACGGCCATTTCTACCACAGGCAAGTTCATTCTTGCATGTCCATTGAAATATTTTTATCAAAGTATTTATAAAAGTAATATATTTTATCATCTGCATAAAAGGAAAAACCTATTTTCGAATGATGTGAATTGCTATATATCTATTGTTGGCTGGCAATGGAACCACGGTTTGATGTTGTGGTGGAGGTTCCATTGTACGGGAAAGTATATATCTAGGATTAATTACCAATGTCACAGTGATCCTTACGTGCCGTATCGATGCGTTTACCATGAGATCTGCTATGGACGGTAAAGTCAGCTGCTATATTCTCTCGTTCACATATCCTCGGCAGACTATTACCTAGTTGAGTCCGTTGCGGCGGCCAACAGCGTGGGAGCGCATACCTTCCCCACCCGACGGGGTGATTTGGAATAGGAGCTCGGGAGTGGTGACGAGCCATTGGTCTTTGTACCGGCTGGGTCATAAGGGGCGGATATGTGTTGTGCGGAGAGGGGCAGTGATTGGCTTTGGACTCATACCTAACCCCATACCATGGAAGTATGGACGGGCTTGCAACCCGGAAAGGCAACAAGGCTGAGGATCTCTGATGGGTAAAGTTACGCAGCTCTGCATAGTCAACAACAAGAAATTGTGGCTGTCACATCCGTGTTCCCGGATGGAACTACAGGTCACGGCGGGAAAGGAATCCCATGTTTGATTCGCAAGACCCGTGGAGGCTGTGAGCATAGTTTTCTGAAAATAAAATGGTCCCTTTCCTAAAAATATTTTCCAAAACTTGCATTATGCCAATGACTATTGGTCATGGCAGTAGCTAGTGCATAAAACACCTTATCGCCTATAATTTGAACTTGCTGAGTAACGCTCGTGTTGCTCACCTTTCCCCGTTGACCCCCTGCTTAGATTTTGGAGCCATCAACGGAGTTGCCAGTTATCCATCACGACGTCAAGGAAGTATTCCACAAGGAGTCAAGTCTACTGGTAGAGCTTGAAGGAGTCAACGACTACTTAGCTGTGAAGCAGCAACAACAACTGTGTAAATGGAGCAACGACGACACCAGTGCAATGGCGTACACGAAGACCACCTTGCTAAAGGAGGAGACAACATCTAATGGAAGGAGGAGTACAACCCTGGATAAAGATATTCCAGTTGGAATAGATTAGGGCTGTGACTACAGCAGTAGTGGATCAGGAAATAGAATTAGAGCTGATATTCAGCTTAGTACTACGATTTGGATCTTTCTGTATTTTATTTGCAGGAGACTTGCTTCAATATAAAAGAAGGGTCTCAGGATTATGTATTGAATAGTGTTGTAATCCTATAGTGTTACCTTGGACCGGCTATGTTTCTGTTGTACTACTCTGAGGGATGTAATATTTGCGGAGAGGTCCTTCCGTGCGTGTTACATCAACGACTTGTACACTACAACATGCAGTGGTGTGCTGGGTCACCGCAATCAAGACCGCGTACTGGCGCACAACCCCATGCAACATAGCAAGATGAAACATATTAAGATTCGTCATTGTTTCATTCGAGAGAATGTGGCCCGTGGTGATATTGAGATCTCTTATGTGCGGACCAATGAGAAACTTGCAGACATCTTCACAAAGCCCTAGATGAATCAAGATTTTTTTTAGATTTGATGAATCAAGATTTCGAGAGTTCGAATATGAACAAAATGTCATATATTCAAGTAAGGTGGAATGATGGTCTTGCATGCCGACCCATATTAGTCGTTTATCTTGTTTGGATGTAGGCATGAACATATGAGAGTGTAGTTTACTTCATAAACCAACACTCCTCTTATTATGCGTAAATATAAAAAATCATGCATTATAGTCACTTTGTGAAAAATGATGCTTCAATGACGAATATTGATTTTTGACCCAAAAATATATATTTGCGGTACTACTCCCTCCTTCCCAAATTAAGATGCGTATAGTTATTTTGGTAAAGTAATCTTTTGGTCCGACTCTCCCGACCAAGCACAAATCATCGGTAAGTTAAGGATCCACGGAACCGATCGATGTGAGACCAACGTGTACAGGAGACGATGGTCGATGACAGAGTCCCTCACGAAGCGTTTTCTTATCGCGATGGCGATAAAACGGCGATCTAGGGTTTGACCGCCGCCGGCAGCGGCGGATGCTTCTCCAGTGCCTTTCTAGGCACCGTTTCTCTGTCCTGCTGCTCCTGACATACTCAGTTGCATGCAGTTTTCCTGCCGCTGGTTCTGAACCTGCACTCTAGTCCTGAAGGTCTTTGTGTTTAGATTGGGAAACGTCAAGCGTTTCTGCACTTGGTTGTCTTTTGGGAAGCGAAAGAAGGATTTGGTACGGTCAGTTTGTTCTTGCTTACGTTTGGCAGATTGTTTTGGAGTTTGTGTTTCTTGGTGGATGCGGGACAGCCCCGCCCGGAGCAATGAGTTGCGAAATTTGGAACTGTCGGGGGTTTGGGAACCCGGCGACAGTTCAAGAGCTTCACAATGTGGTGAGGCTGGAAGCGCCCGCGATTGTGTTTTTGTGTGAAACAAAGATACATGGTGACCGTGTGAGAGTTCTCAAGACTAGGCTGGGTTTTGAGGGTTGCTATACTGTAAACAGTGATGGACTGAGTGGGGGTTTAGCCCTCTTCTGGACGAGTGAGGTGGAGGTGTCGCTGAACAATTTTTCGGACCAGCACATTGATGTGATGGTGAAGAATGTAGGGGTGACCAGAGGCAGTGGCGCTTCACTGGTTTTTATGCGAAAGCAATAAGAAGTGAAAGGCATCGGAGCCGGGAGCTGTTGAGGTGGTTACGGGCAAAGAGTGATGTGCCGTGGCTGTGTGGAGGTGATTTCAACGAAATACTAGATGGCTCTGAGTACTTCGGGATGCATGAACGCCAGGAGTGGCAAATGGAAGGTTTTCGGGAGGCCGTGGGCTTCTGCGGTTTCGCCGATCATGGGTACCAAGGGATACCGTTTACTTGGGATAACATGAAGGAAGGCAACGCAAATGTAAAGGTTTGGCTAGATCGTTTCTTAGCTGACCCAAAAATGATGGCACTTTATAATGGAAGTTTTGTACGTCATGTCCCATCTCCTATGTCGGACCACTGTATGCTGTTTGTAAAATTAAGGAGATTAGTGGATAGTGCACAGGATCCTGTGGCAAGGCCTTTTAAGTATGAAGACGCTTGGCATCGGGAGGAGTCCCATGGCCAGGCAATCTTGGATGGATGGCAAGCGGGATCGGGAGAGCAGGGTTTGCTGGGGATCAGGGGCGGACCCAGACATTATTTTCAGTGGGGGCAAATCATGTGACTGGGGGCCATCCTTGTATAAACTTGCAAAATTTGAGTATATTTCTATGGAAATTTGTGCAGATACTACTAGAATTCAAAATTTTGAGTGGGGGCATAGGCCCCCACACGGGTGTACATGGGTCCGCCCCTGCTGGGGATTAATGATGCCCTAATGCATATGCAAGTTCATCTCACAGATTGGAAGAGTAAGAAATTTGGAGATGTTAAACGTAAAATAAAAAAGTTGAGAAAGGAGTTTGAGGTTGAGAAGGCGGGTTCGTTATTTCGAGGCCCGTCCAAGAGAGAAAAAGAAATATCCAGGCAGCTGTCTGAATTACTCCATAGAGAGGTGATTATGGATAAACAGAGGTCACGAGTTGATTGGTTGAAGGCTGGAGATCGCAACACAAATTTTTTTCATGCACGTGCGTCGGCACGGAAAAGCCAAAACCGAATATCAGTGCTTCAATCGGCACATGGTACGTTGTGTGAGAGCAAGGAGGAGGTGCATAGTGAGGTCCAGAATTTTTATTCTGATTTATATTTGGCCCAAGCTCACACAGATATTGATGCGGTGCTTCATCATGTACAACACAAAGTGTCGGACGAGATGAATGAGCAGCTTCTGCGCCCGTTCAAGGATGAAGATGTGAGGGTTGCCCTCTTCGCTATGGGCCCCTCAAAGGCACTGGGGGTGGATGGCTTCAATGCCGGCTTTTACCAACGGTTTTGGGATGTCATAGGGAAGGATGTGACGAAGGCCATGCTGGGTTTTCTTAATGGGGGTTTGATGCCTAGTGTGATAAATAAGATGATGATTGTCCTTATTCCGAAGGTGAAGAATCCACAAAATATTACTCAATATAGACCTATTTCTCTTTGCAATGTTATCTACAAGATCTGTTCTAAAATGCTTGCTAACCGGTTAAGGGAGATCTTGGATGAAATTATTGCAGAAGAGCAGAGTGCTTTTGTTCCTGGCAGGTTAATCACGGATAATGTGATGACGGCCTATGAGTGCATAAACTCAATGAGGCGTAGAAAGGGGAAGCAAGGCTGGTGTGCGATCAAAATTGATATGATGAAAGCGTATGACCGTGTGGAGTGGGCATATTTGCAAGGAATGATGCAACAGTTGGGTTTCAGTGAGGACTGGATTTCCCTAATTATGCGATGTGTCTCTACAGTGAGTTTTCAGGTGAAAGTTAATGGGGAGCTATTGCCTGAATTTGTTCCTTCAAGAGAGATACGGCAAGGGGACCCTATATCCCCATACATGTTCCTGCTTTGCGGTGAAGGCCTGTCGTCTATGTTGAAAAACTATGACGGAGGATGGATTGATAGAGGCATCAGAGTGGGTATGACTGCACCTTGGATCTCACACTTGTTGTTCGCAGATGATTGCCTTATTTTTATGAAGGCAGATTCAAGGAGTGCAGCAAGGTTGAATGATATCTTGAATGAATATAGCATTGGTTCAGGACAATGTGTAAATAAGCAGAAAAGTTCTGTATTTTTTAGCCCAAAGTGTGGGGCATCGTTGAGAAGAGGGGTGCGGAATATACTTCAAATTTTCCGTGAAGCCCTGTCAGAAAAATACCTTGGCCTTCCTATAGCTAATGGTCGGGTGACAGAGGAGAAACTTATTCATATCTATGAGAGGTCACGGGCAAAGGTGCAAGGTTGGTGCGAGAAAAAATTGTCATGTTGATGACTCCCAAGTGCAGGAGATCAATTGTAGTACCTTTCGAATAGAAAAGGTTGTCGAACCCACGAGGAGCTGAAGGTATTGGTTATTAGAAATGATAAATAGACAATAAAAGATGCAAGTGTTTTTGGTATTTTCGATTGTATAATTGCAAGACAGTGACAATGCAGCAAATAAATGGTAACAAGTAAAAGCTCTCAAAGAGAGAGAAAGCCCAATCCTCTATGTGTAAGAGGACAACCTCAAGTGATGTGTAACTTATATGTGGAAAACGTTCCCGAGGGCGGCATGGATATTGCTAGGCATATAGATTTATTAAACAACACGTTGAATATCTTGTCTAGTTTTAATCTTCTTCGGACGGAGCTATTATTAGGTACAGCTAAATAAATAGACTAAACCCCTTATGATGGATCATGTGGCCAATTAAATGACAGCACAAGAATTATTAAGATATAAAATCCCACCATAGCATTACGCTCTAGGTTCCCGATACTAATACCCCGTAAAGTAACTTAATGATTCGGTCTCAGGCTTTCGTGTCCTCCCAAATCTCCCTCACGCCATTACACTACGGTGTTCTCCTATGAGCCCATATAGGTGAAGTGTTGTGCAGTCGACGTTCGCACAACACCATCATAGAATCACACAAAAAGATAAACACTAGACAAAATACCAACACATGTCATATATAAATCATTGCCAATTCATCCTATACCCTCTGGAACATACGGGAACTACTAACAACGTGCAAACATGGTGATATTCAGTGGCATAAGTGGTACAACACAATCTGAAAATATAACTTCACCACCAAATAATGACAAGTACTCAATCACAAACATGAATAGTAGCACAAGACAAGTATCTAGGGTATAGCAACTCTCAAACTACGAGGGGGACGGAGTGGATCACAGAGATGATGATGGAGATGGTGCTGGTCTTGGTGATGGTGATGATGTAGAGGCCTCCTCCCACGCCAAGGAGGAGAGGTGATGATGATGACGGTGATTTTCCCCTTCTCCGGAGCTCCGGAGCACCAGGATCTGATCCCCCTCGGAGGGAATCAGGAGTTTCGTCGCCGCCGCGGCCTCGGATGGACTTGGAAAAATTAGGGCGTTACTTTTCGGGCGAGACGGAGACCTCGTTAAAAAGCCCCAGGCGAGGAAGTGCCCGAGGCTCCATTTGGTGGGTCCCACGCGGTCAGGGAATCTGGCCGCGTGGGCCCACCCATTTTGGGCCTCGTGGCCTTCCTCGCTTGCTTCTTCTTCCCTCTGGTGTTCTCCCGAAGAAAAACCAGCTGTGCAATTTTCCTTTTATTAATTGGGCCTTCGTAGCTCCTGAAACAATAAAAACATGAAAAAGGAGGTTTTCTGCCTCCCAGAAATTAAATACTAAAAATAGGGACTTTGTAGGAAAGTCCCCTAAATCATCTAAAACATGTAAAAACAATGATATAATAATGCAAATAACATCCTAATATGGTGGTATAAGTGGTATAGATGATGATATAAAATGCACGTATCAACTCCCCCAAGCTTAAACCCTTACTTGTCCTCAAGTAAGTAAGGACATAGATCATTACATGCATCAATGGACTTATGGTTGATAAACAAATACAAGCATTGTATCATCATCATATTCAATTGCAATGTAAGATTAATGAATAAAAACTCATACACATAAGGGCAACATAAGTAGAAGCTCTAGCAATCACCCCTTACACTTTGAAAGCAAATAACCATTGTATGTTGGACAATTGAATCACACTATTTTTAACATGCTTTTGCTCTTATGGCTAGCATCATAATGTTTAATACTTTACTGAAGTTTAAAGACAAGATAAACTCTCATTGGATAACAAGTTAAAGAATACAAATGAAAAGACAGATATAAAATTATTTGCACCCTTGCTTCACTAGTAACTAGTGCAAACTTTAGTCATGGATGTTTCAATCAAGTTCTTATGCTCAAACAACCTTTATCGCACACTTTCCATGGCTAACCGAATCCTTGGGTGCCTTCCTTTCATACACTTTACAAGAGCATAAGTATTGACACATCCATGATCATTCATTTGCTCAAAAGATACTAGATTCTAACAAGAGTGTTTCATATCCTTTTCATTAACTATTCCCAACTTTTTATGCTACAAGACTATATCTCAACCTTAAACTTATTAATTCTCAAGTCATAATGACTCACTCTTTTCTTATTTATATTGAGCTAGATTCTACAATTGTCCAACATACTCAAGTTAATTAAATTCAAGGCAAGATGTGACTGAAACCTCCAAAATAAACCACGCTCATTTGCATGAGTGTTACCCATAAATCTCCAAACAAGAGAATCATGGATGACACCATAGTTTAATATACATTGATAAACCATAAGATAGGGATACATGATAATGCTCCATGAGCTCACACAAGCCTAAAAGAGATTGATAACTAAATGATAAAAGCAAAACACACCATGACTAGATAGATATGATAAACTAGTAAAGATAAAGACTAGGTGGAACTCCCCCAAGCTTGACGTTCTGCCAGTGCTTTCTCTGCTGCAGCCGCTTCTTTCTCATATTCTTCCTCCCATTCAGCCCTCTTCCATGGGAAAGGCCTCCCATTGTAGAAGGAGTTAGGTGGATCATTATACCTGAGGGTAGCAGCTGCTGCAATCTTCTTTGCAATTACCTCCTCCGGTGTCTGTAAAATGAATTCCTCCACCTTTCCAATGAAGCTTTTTCCTGCAATATAATGTTTAAGGCGTTGTCCATTAACCACATGAGGTTTACCTTTCATATCACCATGAAGACGGATAGCTCCTGAACGGTATACTTCCTGTATCACTAATGGTCCCTGCCACTTTGAAGCTAACTTACCTGCAGAAAACTTGAAACGAGAGTTGTATAATAGCACTTGATCACCTACTTTGAATTCTTTCTTTTTAATTTTCTTGTCATGCCAAATCTTAACTTTTTCTTTTAACACCCTGGCACTTTCATAAGCTTCATTTCTCCATTCATCTAGTATGTTTAAATCAAGAATTCTCTTCTCTCCAGCTGTCGGAGACTAGTCCCAGGAACTAGGGGTGTCTCTCAGAAGCTAGGAAACGAGTAAGGGCTGAACACAACGTCAAACAAGTCCTCAACAACCTCGGCGACGGTGCTCGTCGAGCTTGGTGAGGAACATCACGACAGAGAGGAAACACGAGTTGCTACCCAGGTTCAGGCCCACCGTGAGGTGTAAAAGCCCTACGTCCTGCTAAGATGTATTGCACTGCTTGGAGAGGTTCACAGTACAACGGTGCTTGCCGAGGGCACAGTTTTGGCTATGGTGGACTATGGTGGACTAAGCTCCGTCTTCTCCTTCAGACGTAGCTGCTTGGATGTAGAATGAGTTGGTGAATGCGGGATCTCCCTCCTAGGTCGTACACGGTTCCTTATATACTGGGCTTGGTCCTCTTCCCCGAAAATCTCCGGCGGGAAGGGATACCACAATGCCGCCGAGTTGGAGCACAGCGCACAGCGTCGGGGGCGTCCATGGACGCGGTCCATGGCAGAGAGCACGTCGTCTTGGCAGAAAAAGCCACCGTCCAACCAGGACGGTGGGCTGGCGCTGCAGAGCTTTGGGGCGTGCCCCACGGTGACGTCGCAGTTGGAGCGTAGCGGCGGCCGGCCGCTTTATCACCAATTTGGCAAGTCTTGGAGTCCGCTTTGCTTGCCGCAGCTCCTTTGACCACTTTATACACGAGAATGGCAACTGCGGCGTCTTCGTCATCGCGCGCAGGCGCGCGCGTCACTCTGCGGCGGGCGCAGAGCCCATGTGCGCTCTGCAGCGGTGCAGGAGCTTGCTTCCACTTGAAGGAACCCCGCGAGGGCCTGAAGCCTCGACGAGGTTTTGTAGCCGTTGACTTCTCGCGAGGGAAAACCTCCCGAGGGGGCGCGGAGACGCGCCAGGGCCTGAAGATCTTCTAGGAGAGGCCTTCCCGAGGCAGAGGTTCCTCTCGAGGCCTCCCAGGCCGATCGTCTGGTCCTTAGCAGAAATGCTCAGTCGAGCAAGAAAGCCCTCGCGAGGGAAAATGCCTCGCGAGGCTCGTCAGGCTGAGCCTGGTCCTTAGTAGAATTTCCTGCGGAGCGTTTGAGGGCTGTGGCAGGCCGGCCCATGATACCCCGGTTTCCACTGGGCCGACAGTAGCCCCCGGGCCCGCGATGGGCACGCTGGAGCTCCTCAGGCGGAGGCGAATCGTCGTGGGCCCAAAGAAGCCTGCGAAGCCCGAGACACATGGAGCGTCACGGCCGGACACGATCCCACGATCTCCTCTGAAGTAACGGGCGTGGTGGTGGGTCCCGCCACGTCCTGGTAACGGCTCGATGAGCCGATATAAGGCGAAGAGCTCGGCGCAGGCGGCCATTACTCCACTCGTTCCCCTTTCGCCTCCTTCTTCCCAGCGCTCAATCCCCAATCTCCTCCTTCGCGACCTTGCTGCAATGGCGCCCAAGAAGGCCACCGCTGCTACGAAGGGCAAGGCAGTGGTGCAGGGCGGCGAGCCCGCTGAGATGCAGCGGGACGGTTACTTCGAGCCGGCTCTGAGCGGCTCCCGCTTCGAGACGGAGGCGCAGCTGGACAAGGTGCGCCACATGGCGGCCTCGAAGACCAACGAGCACGGCGCCACGGTGCTCAAGCGTGCGGGCAACTCCCACGGCAGCTTCTACCCCATCTTCATGCACTCTCTCTTCGCCGGCTCGTTCCTCCCTTCTCCGATTTCTTCCTGGCGGTCCTGGAGCGCTACCAGATCCAGGTTCTCCATCTCCACCCCAACTCCATCCTCGTCCTCGCCATCTTCGCCTACCTCTGCGAGGCGTACATCGGCATTCCGCCTTCGGTGGACCTCTTCCGCAGCTTCTACGCGCTCCGGTTCACGGCGAACAAGGAGCGGTCGGGGTGCGTGTCCTTCCGCATCACCGACGGCATGAAGGGCGTCTACATCCCCATCGCGCGGAACGGCGAGAACATCGTGACGAAGAAGGTGGAGGACTTCCGCAAGCGCTGGTTCCTCATGCAGTTCGGGAGCCAGAGCGCCTTCTTCGAGCTGCCTGAAGCGCCTCCGACGAAGAGGGCGAGCTGGTCCTCCAAGGGGCTCAAGGGCGCGACGCTTGGCCCTGTGGTGAGGCGCTTGAGGGACCTCCGCGAGGCTGGCCTCACCGGGCAGATGGTGGCCAAGGACTTCGTGAGGGCCGCATTGCTCCGCTCCAGAGGCACGCGGACGCGATGTGGCTGTACTCCAACCAGAGGGACAAGATGCGCCTGAGCGCTACCCTCTACACGAAGGAGGAGCTGCACGCCCTCATGGAGACCCTCTTCACGTCCCCAGACATCCCCGCGCCTACCGACCAGACTGTGCCGCTCCATCGGATCGATCTCGGGCGTCGTGTCTCGCACGTGCAGGCAATGCCGAAGTTCGACCAGTGGGGCCTGGTGCCTAAGGGGCACGTTGGGCCTCGCGAGGACCCGGAGTCTGCGGCGCAGGGGCACCACCAGACGACGAGGAGACGACGGAGACGCCCGCGGAGTCCGACGCGGGCGCAACCGGTGCCTCGGGAGGCGCCGCTTCCTCGGCGGAGAACTCGAGCGCCTCGAAGAGTGCGGCGCCTGAGGCTGAGATCCACGAGATCTCCTCGGGCAGCGGCGACGAGTTCGTGGTTGCCCCCTCGAAGCGTGTCGAGGGGGAAGGAGAGCGATGATGACGATGCTTCGTCGGGCCACTGCGAGCCCCGCTCCAAGGCGATCCATGACAGGAACGCCGGAGCCCAGGAGGAGACAGAGGCACGGACGAGCGCGGAGCCCAGTGCTCCGCCCGCGAAGCGGAAGAAGAGGAAGTGGGTCGACACCGCGGCGTAAGTTTTTGTACTCCCTTTCCTGTTTGATGTTGTTCTTGGTGTAGGCCTCTCGAGATTTCTGAGTCTTTTCTCTCCAGGCGCACTGAGGAGCCAAAGAGGCGGAGGCTCCGGAGACTTGGAGAGATCTCCAGCTCTGCCACGGCGTCTGCGGGCCTACGGCTGAAGAGGGGCACCCCGAGGCCACCGCTTCCTCTCCCGAGGCTGCGGCGCCGCCTCCTGAGACAGAGGAGCGCCGCGAGGCGGAGGAGGAGGTAGAGGTGACGATGCCGTCACCTGCACGGCCTGATGCCTCTCCTGCGCGGCAAGAGAAGACGCCGGAGGAGGACGCGGCAAGGACCACGCCGCCGGCGAAGGAGGGCACGCGGGGACAGCTGCGTCTGCAGAGACGCATGCCGACGTCGAAATGGAGGACACCACGTGCCGTCGCCTCCACCGAGCTCGGGCCTTGGAGGGCCTACGGGCACTGAGGCTGCCGCGGGGACGGCCTCAGCAGAGAAGGCCAACCCTGCTCCTGGGGAAGAGGAGAGTGCTCCCCAGGGGCAGAAAGATGGTGGAGCTGATGGTGGGGGCGCCTCGAGCCCCCAGAAGGCTCCCAGCGCTGAAGGTGAGGGGGGCTCTCGCCAGAGCCCCCAGAAGGCCCCTTGCACGGAGGAAGAGGGAGGCTCCCA
Source organism: Poa pratensis (assembly GCA_947311845.1). Classification (NCBI taxonomy): domain Eukaryota; kingdom Viridiplantae; phylum Streptophyta; class Magnoliopsida; order Poales; family Poaceae; genus Poa; species Poa pratensis. Next base: position 22,834,541 of record CAMZMU010000037.1, read on the forward strand.
GCAGAGCCCCCAGGCGCGCCTCGAGGACACCCAGAGCCCAAGGCGCGATGCCCCGGAGTCCTCGGCAGGCGCTGGCGCTTCCAGGCCCTCTGGAGAATCGTGGGCCCTAGCCTTGCTGGGTCGGCGCCCTGTTGCAGCTCGCCGAGAGGCCGTCCTTCGCTCGGCGAGGGAGGTGCTCGATGGGCTCGAGGCCCAGCTCGCTGAGGAAGACCGCACCAGGGCGGAGGAGGTCGCCGAGCTTGCGCGGGGCTGGGCTTGCCTCCAGGAGACCGTGGAGCGCTGCCGCCGGAAGGACGAGGCAGCCCAGGCGCAACGCGAGGCGGCGCTGCGCTCTGCTGAAGAGATCCGCATCAGCGTGGTCCGCGAGGTCGAGGAGACCCTTGCGGACCTGAGTGCTAGGCGCGAGGCTCTCGAGGCGGAGACGAGGCCAAGCATCAGGAGCTGGCGGCGCGCGAGGCGGCGGTCTCCACCAAGCACAAGGAGCTTCTGGACCGCGAGGCGGGATCATGCCGAGTCGGAGACCGTGCGGCAAGGCCTGGAGAAGCTCCGCGAGGACCTGGGCGTCCGCGAGAACCAGATGTGCAGCGCGGGGCAGAACTTGATGCCCGCGAGACCGAGCTACGCAAGCGCGAGGAACAGGTCGAACAGATCGAGAAGGATCAATCTGCGCAGCGGGAGCACCTGGAGTCTCGCGAGAGCAAAGTTACCCAAGACGAGGCGTTCTACCAGAAGCGCCTCGCGCTGACCAACGAGAACCTCCGCAAGAAGGAGGAGCAGATGGCGGAGGAGTCCGCGACCAAGGAGCAGCTCTTCCGCGACAATTGCAGGAAGGATTTCGCGGAGAAGGTCAAGAAGCAGGAGGCGCGCTTCACGAAGAGACGCAACGAGCTTGAGGCTCGCATCAGGGAGCTTGAGGCTCAGAAGAAGCGATTTGACTCCCGCCTTCATGACGCTGTGGAGGCTCGGAAGCACGCGGAGCAGGACCTTGCCTCCTTGACGCAGGACATGAACGAGATGCAGCAGCAGGTGGGGCCTGTTGTGGAGCTCGTCGAGGAAGCTCGGCGGAGCGCTCTGACTGCACAGGTCTTGTCGCGCCAGCGGGAGCGCATGTTTGCTTCCTTGGTGAGGCGTGCGCGTGCCGTCGCGGGCCGCCTGGGGACCGAAGCCCCAGGCTCTCTGTCGAGGGGAACTACGACGTCGCCATCTACCTTGGCTTCTTCGAGCAGCTTCTCACCAAGTTTGAAGAGGTCGTGACGAACCTCGACGACCTGGTCGACACCGAGAGCCGCGAGCTCCTTGGCGTCGCGGTCGGCCAAGTCTTCGCCAACCTTGCACACCTCCACCCCGGCTTCGACTTCGCGTCTGTGATGGAGCCTCTGGAGAAGGAACTCGCCTCGAAGCTGGACGCCTCGGTGTGGGACGACGTGGAGAAGTACACTCAACGCTTCAAGAGGGTCGAGGTCGAGGAGAGCGACGACGAGGCTGGCGCTGAGGAGGTGGATGACGAGGCGTCGACGACGACGACGACAACCCCGCTGCTTAGGTTGCCCCTGTAGAGAGATGTGCCAAGGGCACTAGTTATCTTAAGACTTGTTGCTTTTATTTTGTGCTGGTTTGTAAAGACACTTTTATTTTGTGCAAGTGTGAGTGCCCCTCGGGAGGCCTTTTGTCTGTTCCCTCATGTCTTTTTCGCTCTACGTCGTTAGGACCCTGCTCTTAGCGCAAATAGCACCGCCGCTTCGGTATGCCGGAGTCAGGGCTCGACAAGGCCGGGGGTGCGTAAGGCTTAGAGAGGTAAGAGCCCTCGAGGCGCGATGCTCAGGGGCTCCCCTTTGACGTGCAAGCAGCCCATGAGGCGTAAGAGAAAAAGAGAGGCTCGAGGGGCGACAAAACCAGCGAGAGGGAAAAAGAGCTCATGAGGCGTAAGTTCTGGACTTAGCTCTGGCGAGACGCCTGCTTTGTAGAGGGTGTTGTGTTCCTGGTGAGGTGTTCTCCCTCTCGAGGCTGCCTGAGGCGGTTTGGAGCTTTGGAGCCCTGCAAGGCGTCTTGTTCCCTGTTTTGGAGAGAGAGGCGAGCCCACAAGCAAAGCATAGTTGTACAACTCATGCGCGCTCATAGATTTCCTCATGGTATCTCACGAGGAGAATAAGCACCAAGGTCCTTGGTGAGGTGACGTGCATGGGAGCTAACCCACGAGTCAGAGCTCTTTGGTGAGATAACGGTCGTGGGCGGAGAGCCACGAGTTAGAGCTCGGATCCTTTGGATTTTACGATGCTGCTGGGATGCTCCCGAGACACAGGCACCGTGCTCAGCCCCCGCTCGCGAGGTGCGCATGGGGAAAACATGTGAGCGCGGATGAAATGTAAGAAAACAAACTCACCAAGCAATATTACATAACGGCGCCAAAGCGCAATAGGTTCATGATGACCTGAAATTGTTCAATACACTCGGCAAGGCCAAGACAAAGTCCGCCATGTCTGGGCATGGGGTTCCACATGGAGTGGCTGAGGCTTCCCGCGGCCCGTGGCAACACGTTGTAGGAAACTCTCAGTGGAGATGGCCCTCGTGAAGGGAAAGCTTGGTGAAGCTGGGAGGTTGGTGGCTCTAGGTTAGTAGTGCCAGAAACAATGCTTGTACGTCACACGTCAGTTGGGAACCCCAAGAGGAAGGTATGATGAGTGCAGCAGTAAGTTTTCCCTCAGTATGAAACCAAGGTTTAATCGACCAGTAGGAAAACGAGGTTTGCTTCGAAGGTGTTGGTGAAGGAGTGTAGTGCGGCGCAACACCAGGGATTCCGGTGCCAACGTGGAACCTGCACAACACAATCAAATTACTTTGCCCCAACTTAACAGTGAGGTTGTCAATCTCACCGGCTTGCTGAAAACAAAGGGTTAAACGTATCGAATGGAAAATGATGTTTGTTTGCATAAAACAGTAGAGAACAATGATTGCAGTAGATTGTATTTCAGATGTAAAAGAATGGACCGGGGTCCACAGTTCACTAGTGGTGTCTCTCCAATAAGATAACTAACATGCTGGGTAAACAAATTACAGCTGGGCAATTGACAATTGATAAGTGCATATAACATGCATGTGTGAGCTGTGGTGTCTACTATGAGATTCATTTGGGCATTACGACAAAGTACATAGACCGCTATCCAGCATGCATCTATGCCTAAATAGTCCACTTTCCGGTTAACATCCGTACCCCTTCCAGTATTAAGTTGCAAGCAACAGACAATTGCATTAAGTAATGTGCGTAATGTAAACAATACATTCATCCTTGAATAAAGCATTGCTGTTTTACCCCTAGTGGCAACAACACATCTACAACCTTAGAACTTGCTGTCACTATCCCAGGTTAAATAGAGGTTGAACCCAACTATCATGCATAAATACCCCCTCTTGGAGTTACAAGTATTCACTTGGCCAAGGCTTCAACAAGTAACGGAGAGCATGCAAGATCACAAATGACATAGACATGATAATATAATATTCAGCTCCACATAGGTATCAATATAAGTCAGATCCCAGCAAACACAACATGTAGCATTACAATAAGATGATCTTGATCATGATAGGCAGCTCACAAGATCTAAACATGATGGCACAAGTGGAGAAGACAACCATCTAGCTACTGCTATGGACCCATAGTCCAAGGATGAACTACTCACGCATCACTCCGGAGGCGGGCATGGCGATGTAGAGCCCTCCGGTGATGATTCCCCTCTCCGGCAGGGTGCCGGGAAGAGCTTCAGAAACCCCCCGAGTTAGGGTTGACGACGGCGGCGGCAGCGAATATGTTCTGGATGAAAGGCTCGGTGTTTTAGGGTTTTCGCGTCTCGGGGAATAAATAGGCGAAGGGGCGATGTCGGCGGACCCCCGAGGGGCCCAAACCACCTGCAGGCGCGGGTGGGCCCAGCCGCGCCAGGTGGTTTGGCCACCTCGTGGCTCTCTTCGTCTCTCCTTCGGACTCCGTGTACGTGCTGGAAAAATAGGGACTGGCCTTTTGTTTCGTGCAATTCCGAGAATATTTCCAGAAGTAACTTTCTGAAACCAAAAACAGCAGAAAACAGGGAACTGGCACTGTGGCATCTTGTTAATAGGTTAGTCCCAGAAAATGCATAAAAGTGATACGAAGTGTATATAAAACATGTAGCAAATGGTATAATATAAGCATGGAACAGCAGAAATTATGGATACGTTGGAGACGTATCAAGCATCCCCAAGCTTAGTTCTACTCGTCCTCGAGTAGGTAAAACGATAACAACAAATAATTTCTGAGGAGACATGCTTTCACACAATCTTGATCAATATATTGCAAGGCTCATGTCATGAATGAAGTGACTCAAAGCAATGATCTATAGTTTGCTAACAAATAGATAAAGAGTAAACAATGAATCATATAAGCAAAAACTTTTCATGAATAGTACTTTCAAGACAAGCATCAAAAAGTTTTGCATAAGAGGTAACTCATAAAGCAATAGATTCAAAGTAAAAGGCATTGAAGCAACACAAAGGATGATTAAGTTTCAGCATTTGCTTTCAACTTGTAACATGTATATCTCATGGATAGTTGTCAACATAAAGCAATATAACAAGTGCAATAAGTAAATATGTAAGAATCAATGCACACAAAGTTGACACAAGTGTTTGCTTCTAAGATAGAAAGGAGTAGGTAAACTGACTCAACATAAAGTAAAAGATAGGCCCTTCGCAGAGGGAAGCAGGGATTAAATCATGTGCTAGAGCTTTTTAAGTTTTCGAAAGCATATAGAGAGCACAAAATAAGTATTTGAGAGGTGTTTGTTGTTGTCAACGAATGGTAGTGGGCACTCTAACCCCCTTGTCAACCAGACTTTCAAAGAGCGGCTCCCATGAAGGACGTTATCTCTACCAGCAAGGTAGATCATCCCTCTTCTCTTTTGTTTACACATGTATTTTAGTTTCTTTATAGATGACACTCCTCCCAACCTTTTGCTTACACAAGCCATGGCTAACCGAATCCTCGGGTGCCTTCCAACATTCACATACCATGGAGGAGTGTCTATTTGCAAATTAAGTTGCTTACTGATAAATCAGGGCAAAACATGTGAAGAGAATTATTAATGAAAGTTGTAATTAATTGGGGCTGGGCACCCCGTTGCCAGCTCTTTTTGCAAATTATTGGATAAGCGGATGTATATGCCACTAGTCCAGGTGAAAGTCTGTCAGAAGTAAATGACAAGATTGAAAGATAAAACACCACATACTTCCTCATGAGCTATAAAACATTGACACAAATAAGGAGTAATAAAGTTTTGAATAGTTTAAAGGTAGCACATGAAATATTTACTTGGAATGGCAGGAAATACCACATAGTAGGTAGGTATGGTGGACACAAATGGCATGGGTTTTGGCTCAAGTTTTGGATGCACGAGAAGCATTCCCTCTCAGTACAGAGTTTAGGCTAGCAAGGTTGTTTGAAGCAAACACAAGTATAAACCGGTACAGCAAGAATCACATAAAAACATATTGCAAGTATTATAAGACTCTACACTGTCTTCCTTGTTGCTCAAACATTTTACCAGAAAATATCTAGACCTTAGAGAGAACAAATATGCATCCCAAGTCTCAACAAGCTCTACGGTAGTTCTCCACTACTAGGCTTTAACTACATGATGCAAGAGCTTAAACATGATCTACTTGAGAGCTCAAAACAATTGCAAAGCATCAAATCAAAACAAGACAATGATCTACAAGAATGCATATGTCTTTTCCAATACCAACTACTACATGTAGCATTTTCTTTCTTCCAAACAAACACCAATAATTTATTTAAACATAAACTCTCCAAATGATAATATAATGCAGCAAGAGAGTATTTATAAACAAGTGCTAACAGCTCGAAGAGATGCATGAAAAACAGGAGCTAAAAGCACTGCAGTAGCTAGTTAAGAATACTCAACAAATATAAGTGAAGAACATGAGTATTCACATGAAAAAGCGGAGCGTGTCTCTCTCCCACACAAGGATTGCTAGGATCCGAATTTATTCAAACAAAAACAAAAACACACAGACGCTCCAAGTAAAGCGCATAAGATGTGAAAGAATTAAAATATAGTTTCACTAGAGATGACCTGATAAGTTTGTTGATGAAGAAGGGCATCCCCAAGCTTAGACGCTTGAGTCTCTCTGAATATGGTTGGGATGAACCACGGGGGCATCCCCAAGCTTAGGCTTTTCACTCTTCTTGATCACATAATATCACCCTTCTCGCTTGATCCTTGAAAACTTCCTTCACACCAAACTCAAGACAGTTCTCATTAGAGGGTTAGTGCATAATCAAAAATTCTCATATTCTGTAATGATACAATCAATCCCAAAGCTTCTGGACATTAGCTACAGCCACCAATGCTTTGTGGAGCAAAGAAATCCACACAAACACAGTAAAAGAGCGAATGCAAAACAAAAGGCAGAATCTGTCAAAAACAGAACAGTCTGGAATGACGAATTTTTTCGAGGCACTTAAGTTGCTCAGATGGATCTGGCCTAAAATAATGAAAGTTGCGTACATATCTCAGGAATATGCGTGATTTTTCTCAGAATTTTTTGAATTTTCTACAGGGAGATAAGCTCAAATCCGTGACAGCTAAAAATCTGTCACTGCGCAGAAATCCAAATCTTGCATCAACTTTCAATATAGAACTTTACTTGGCACAACATTGCGATAAAATAAAGATACAAAGGAGTTGCTACAGAAGTAACAAAACTCCTTGACTCAAAGAAAACAAAAATAACAGCAAATAAAAACGATGGGTTGTCTCCCATAAGCGCTTTTCTTTAACGCCTTTCAGCTAGGCGCAGAAAGTGAAAATCAAGTGTTGTCAAGTGGCAAATCATTCAAATCATCAAAAGCTTCTTCCAACACACAGCTTGTAACAATGGGTATCTTAGATGTTCCTGGAGGTGTTTCATTACCTTTAACCGTACTAAAAGTTTTATCAATTTTAAGCTCATAATGAGTCTTTGGTTTTGGCACTTTAGGAACATACATAAACTTTTGCTCTCTACCCACATAAACTTTCTCCTTTTTAGACTTAAGAGAAGTAAAGGTTGAACTTAAGGTTTCAATAGCTTCCTCTAACTCATCAATTCTATGATTTTGGGTGTCATGGATATTATTATCCTCAAGAACAGTGATTCTTTCATTGATGGTGGCTATTGATTCATTAGTCTTACCAATACAATCAAGAAAATTTGGAAAAAATTCTCCATAGAGTCTAACTTATTTATAACATCCTCCAAGGTGATCTCAACTTTAATATCTTTAGTGGGTGGTGTTCCTACCAAACTTTCAATAATATTACAGGCTTCTAAAGCAGGAGTACCCAAGAAATTTCCACCTGTAAGAGTGTCTAGAACATACCTATACCAACTAGAGATACCAACATAAAAGTTCCTAAGGAGGATAGTGGTAGAGTGTTTCTTAGTACATCTATGATGAGCATCACTAATTCTATACCAAGCATCTTTCAAATTTTCACCTCCTAGTTGCCTAAAAGAACGAACTTCAACTTCAGGAGCATTCATTTTGAAAAACAAAATCAAACTGAATTAAACAAGTAACTAATTTTTTTGTGTTTTTGATAAAGAGAGCAAACAAACTAAATAAAAATAAACTAAGCAAGACAAATAACAAAGTAAAGAGATTGGGTGTGAGAGACTCCCCTTGCAGAAGCAATTCGTTTTCCCCGGCAACGGCGCCAGAAAACGTGTTGGTGGCTCTAGGTTATAGTGCCAGAAACAATGCTTGTACGTCACACGTCAGTTGGGAACCCCAAGAGGAAGGTATGATGAGTGCAGCAGTAAGTTTTCCCTCAGTATGAAACCAAGGTTTAATCGAACCAGTAGGAAAACGAGGTTTGCTTCGAAGGTGTTGGTGAAGGAGTGTAGTGCGGCGCAACACCAGGGATTCCGGTGCCAACGTGGAACCTGCACAACACAATCAAATTACTTTGCCCCAACTTAACAGTGAGGTTGTCAATCTCACCGGCTTGCTGAAAACAAAGGGTTAAACGTATCGAATGGAAAATGATGTTTGTTTGCATAAAACAGTAGAGAACAATGATTGCAGTAGATTGTATTTCAGATGTAAAAGAATGGACCGGGGTCCACAGTTCACTAGTGGTGTCTCTCCAATAAGATAACTAACATGCTGGGTAAACAAATTACAGCTGGGCAATTGACAATTGATAAGTGCATATAACATGCATGTGTGAGCTGTGGTGTCTACTATGAGATTCATTTGGGCATTACGACAAAGTACATAGACCGCTATCCAGCATGCATCTATGCCTAAATAGTCCACTTTCCGGTTAACATCCGTACCCCTTCCAGTATTAAGTTGCAAGCAACAGACAATTGCATTAAGTAATGTGCGTAATGTAAACAATACATTCATCCTTGAATAAAGCATTGCTGTTTTACCCCTAGTGGCAACAACACATCTACAACCTTAGAACTTGCTGTCACTATCCCAGGTTAAATAGAGGTTGAACCCAACTATCATGCATAAATACCCCCTCTTGGAGTTACAAGTATTCACTTGGCCAAGGCTTCAACAAGTAACGGAGAGCATGCAAGATCACAAATGACATAGACATGATAATATAATATTCAGCTCCACATAGGTATCAATATAAGTCAGATCCCAGCAAACACAACATGTAGCATTACAATAAGATGATCTTGATCATGATAGGCAGCTCACAAGATCTAAACATGATGGCACAAGTGGAGAAGACAACCATCTAGCTACTGCTATGGACCCATAGTCCAAGGATGAACTACTCACGCATCACTCCGGAGGCGGGCATGGCGATGTAGAGCCCTCCGGTGATGATTCCCCTCTCCGGCAGGGTGCCGGGAAGAGCTTCAGAAACCCCCCGAGTTAGGGTTGACGACGACGGCGGCAGCGAATATGTTCTGGATGAAAGGCTCGGTGTTTTAGGGTTTTCGCGTCTCGGGGAATAAATAGGCGAAGGGGCGATGTCGGCGGACCCCCGAGGGGCCCAAACCACCCAGGCGCGGGTGGGCCCAGCCGCGCCAGGTGGTTTGGCCACCTCGTGGCTCTTCGTCTCTCCTTCGGACTCCGTGTACGTGCTGGAAAAATAGGGACTGGCCTTTTGTTTCGTGCAATTCCGAGAATATTTCCAGAAGTAACTTTCTGAAACCAAAAACAGCAGAAAACAGGGAACTGGCACTGTGGCATCTTGTTAATAGGTTAGTCCCAGAAAATGCATAAAAGTGATACGAAGTGTATATAAAACATGTAGCAAATGGTATAATATAAGCATGGAACAGCAGAAATTATGGATACGTTGGAGACGTATCAGAGGTGAAGACGCGTGCTTCCCTCTTGAGACAAAAAAAATGCCTGCCGCGACGTGATCACGGGTAGAACTTGCGTAGGTGCTCGATGTTCCATGGATTTTTAATTGGATCGCCGTCTTCCGTCTCGAGCCGTACCGCGCCGGGCCTGGCGATGTGCGCGACCCTGTATGGGCCTTCCCACATGGGTGAGAGCTTGTGGAGGCCTTCTCTGGAGAGGATCCTCCTGAGGACGAGATCACCTGTCTCGAGGGTGCGCGGCCGTATGTGGCGGCTGTGGTAGCGGCGCAGGTCTTGCTGGTACTTCGCCGCTCGGGGGCGGCACGACGGCGTAGTCCATCGAGCAGCAGCAAGTCGTCGTTGTGGAGCTCCTCTTGGTTGTCCTCGTTGAAAGCAAGGATCCGTGGGGACCCATGCTTGATCTCGGTGGGGAGGACTGCTTCAGCGCCATAGACGAGAGCGAACGGCGTTTCTCCATTGGGCCTCGTGGCGGTGGTGCGGATGTACCAGAGCACGGAGGGAGCTCTTCAATCTAATTCTTGCCGTGGGCCTTGAGGCGATTGAAGCTTCTTGTCTTGAGGCCCTTGAGCACCTCTGCGTTCGCCCACTCAGCCTGCCCGTTGCTTCGTGGATGAGCCACCGAGGCGAAGCAGAGCCTTGTGCCAAGACTCTCGCAGTAGGCCCTGAAGATGCCGCTGGTGAACTGCGAGCCGTTGTCGGTGATGATGCGATTTGGCACGCCGAAGCGACAGGCCAGGCCTCTGATGAATTTCACCGCTGATCTCGCCAGGATGGTGCGCACCGCTTCAACCTCCGCCCATTTGGTGAACTTGTCGATGGCGACGTAGAGGTAGCGGTAGCCCCCGCTTGAGCGTGGGAAGGGTCCCAGGATGTCCAGCCCCCAGACCGCGAAGGGCCAGGAGAGAGGGATGGTCTGGAGCCCCAGTGCGGGCTGGTGGGATTGCTTGGCGTGGAACTGGCATGCCTCACAAGCCTGGACAACGGTGGTTGCAATCTTGAAGCACTGAGGGCCAATAGAAACCACTCCTGAAGACTTTCCCTGCAAGGGTGCGTGATGATGAGTGGTGGCCACATTCTCCACTGTGTATGTCCTTGATCAGCTGGCGGCCTTCTTCAGGGGGGACGCATTTTAGTGCAACTCCATTTGGACGCTTGCGGTACAGGTCTCCCTCGTGAAGGCAGTATAACTTGGCTGGCGAGCAACTCTCTCTGCTTCTGCTCCTCTTCAGGGAGGACTCCGTCCCTGAGGTACTCCTTGAGTTCATCGATCCAGCCCGTCTCTTGGTGTGTCATGGCCAGCAGCAGGCGTTCCCCTGTGGGTGGGCCGCAGCTCGGCGCTCCGGATGTCGGTGGTGGTGGGAGCTCTTCGTCCGTGTTCATCTCTACCGCTTCTTTTGGCTGTTTCACCGATGCCCTGGTGAGCCTCTCCTCGAACACGCCCGCCTGCTGGGCTTCTCTGCGTGATGCTCGCCTGGCGATGTCGTCGGCCTCCTGGTTCTCCTTCGTGGGATGTGCCTGAGCTCCATCCCTTGAAGTGTTTCTCGAGCTTGCGGACCTCCTCGATGTAAGCGGCCATATGGTCGTCCTTAGGCGTGTAGCTCTTGTTGGAGAAGTTGACGAGGAGCTGGGAGTCGCCCTTGATGAGTAAGCACTTGATGCCGAGGGCGATTGCGGCTCTGAGCCCGGCGAGGAGGCCCTCGTACTCGGCGATGTTGTTGGAGACCTTGTCTGCCGTGAAGCACAGCTGGACGGCGTAGTAGAGCTTGTCGCCCTTGGGCGAGGTCAGGACGACGCCAGCCCCAGCGTTCTGGCATGCGAATGCTCCGTCGAAGTGCATGGTCCAGTGGCTTGGCACCGTGTCTCCTGCTGGCGTGGTTTCTGCCTCATGAGGCTCTTCTTGCTGGGTGTCTGTCCACTCGGCGACGAAGTCAGCCAATGCTCTCCCCTTGGTGACCCTGTGGTGTCAAAGCGCAGGCCAAAAGGTTGCAACTCAATGTTCCACCCTGCGACGCGGTCAGTGGCGTTTGGATTGCGCAGGATCTGCTCCAGAGGGAATGATGTGACCACCGTGATGGGGTGGCCCTGGAAGTAGTGGCGCAGCTTCCTGGAAGCGATGAGGAGCGCGAGGAGGAGCTTCTGCTGGATAGTGTACCGCTCGCGAGCATCTCGCAGCACAGTGCTGACGAAGTAGACGGGATGCTCGACGAGGGTTGTCGATGGTGACGCAGCGCTGGGCTCCTCGGGAGCCTTGTCGAGCCTCTCTTGAGGTGGACCCTCGACGAGGGTGCCTTCTGGTTGCGCGGGCTTGGCATGGGGCTCAGGGCCTGAAGAGGATGTTTCCTTGTCGGGGGGATCTGGGCTTGGCGCGGCAGTGTCCTTCTTGGCGAGGACTGACTCTTCCCTTTCTGCCACCAAGGCTGCGCTCACTGTTTGTGGAGTGGCTGATAAGTACAGCTTCAGATGCTCGCCAGGCCTTGGGGGCAACCATGACAGGTGGGCTAGCCAAGTACTTCTTCAGATCTTCAAATGCCTTGTCCGCCTCGGGTGTCCACTTGAATGTGCCAGACCGCTCATGAGCTTGAAAAATGGCAGCGCCCTTTTGAAAGTGCATGTGTTTCCCATGCGTGGTTTTGGTAATTAATGACAATCCTTATGGACTAATGCTTGCATTGAGATATTCTTATAGATCTTGTCCATAGGAAAGATTGGTGTTCATGTGTTGGACCCTAGAAGCTTATAAGATGACCAAGATCCTTTTCAAGGGTTTATATGAAGAATGGTCTTATATTGAGTTGAGCATATTGCAAGTATGTCTTGAAGAATAGAATACCGTGGATATTCATGCTCATCTTCAAACATCATCATTGATCAAGAAAGAAGAAAAGATACAAAGTTGATCAAGGCTAAGTGGAAAGGATGGATTCAAGTGATCAACAACAAAGCTACATGTTGTACCATGTGGGATCTTGTGATCTAATGGTATGGTAAGCAATCGTCTATATAGCTTTGTGAACTAACCCATATATATGTGTGTGGAGTATCTATGCGGGGTTAGGTATCTTCCCATGGGCGTGCATCAAAAGGAAGTTCCATATAACCCATGGCGGATGACGTCAAGCGGTGGTCGTCATCAAGATAATGGCCAAGTGAAGATGTTCCTAAAAGTGGCTCTCCCATATTGTGTATGGGGGAGCATTTCACAAGACTTCACCAAGCGGAGCGCAATCAAGAAAGGTGATCCAACTTGAGGTGATCAAGATCGTCATCATCTAGCTCAAGTGGATTGCGCAAGGCAAAGGTATGACCTTGATAGGGTTTCTATTTTACCGGTCTCATGGTGTTAGTGAGAGACCGGATTATAGGATAGTTGCCACTCTTTCAAGAGGGGCTCTCGAATTAGTAACTTGATCGTATCATTCGGAGAGAGCTCAAACCTTTGCATACTTGGCATCATCTTTCTTGGTTCTTATTTGGCTTTTATCTTTGTGAGGTTTTGGTGCTTGTCGTGATCTTCATGACAAGCCCAAGTTCTTCGAAAACGTTTTTTTGGTTTGAAAACTTGTTGCGTTCTCGGTGTTGGAAATATTACCGGTCCTCCTCGAGATAAGGTCCACACCTTCCATGTGTGGTATCTCCTCTATATTTGTGACCCTTAATATTTCCACTTTTTGTAGGCCTTCTCCTTGTCGTTACCTTTCATTCAAAATTGGTTTCACCTAATTTGGAGCTTCCATGCAAAGATATTGCCGTTTTGGTGTTTGCCTTTTCTGCTGTTTTACCTGTCGGCGGTAGTACCGCTGGAACTAGCGGTAGTACCGCCAGCCGTACCGCCGCGGTACCGCCGTTTTTTGTCGTTCGGAGCTTTCTCCGGTACCGCCAGCGGTACCGGCGGTACCAACCGGTACCGGGGGCGTGGGTTCGGAGAAGCTGAAGGCCAGTCGTTGACTGGCTAGAGGCTGCGATGAAGGACCCCAGCGTGTAGTACCTCCTTTCCCAGCGGTACTACCGCTGGCACGGGTTTTTGTTGCCCAACGGTTGGATTCGTGGGGAACCTTTTTAAGGGGTATTCTTCCCCAATGGTTCCCCAACTCTTCTTGCAAGTTTGCTCTCCATTGTTGTTCTCCAAAAAGCTTGCTTTCTCTCAATCCCTCCAATGATTCTTGCTCATTCTTGAGGGAAACAAGAGAGGAGATCTAGATTCACCACTCCACCAATCAATCTCTCCTCTAAGTGAGGGGAGTATTGGATCTAGATCTTGGGATTCATTTGTTGCTTCCTTGCTCTTCCTCTCATCTTCCTCCATAGCATTAGTTGCTTTGGTGGGATTTGAGAGTGAATTGCTTTGAGCACTTTGTGTGTTCTTGCCATTGCATTAGGTGCATCGGTTTGAGTTCTCCACGGTGATTCGTGGAGGTGAAGTTTGAGAAGCTCATTACTCTTTGTGGTTCTCGTTGCCTCGTGGGTTAGTTGTAACCCTAGGAGGCCTTTGTGAGTTTCGGAGCTTTATCTTGTTGCTAAGCTCCGGGAGATTGTTGGGAGGCTCCAACTCATTGTGGAGTTCCTCAACCTTGGTGTATCGGTTTGGTCAACGCCTTCAAGTCGACCTCATAGTGGAACGAGCCAATCCCTCACGGGTGAAGCTCACGGAGAATAGGGTGAGCACATCGGTGCTATTGGAGTGCCTAGGAGGCTCCACACCCCTCCAACGTAGACGTACTTCCATTGGGAAGGAACTACGGGAAACATCTCCTCGTGTCCACTTTGCAGTTACTTCTATACCCAAACCCTTTACTTATGCATTTACCTTTGTGATAACCATCGAGCTTGAAGTTATCTATATTGCTATCACATAGTTGTTAATCTTGCTTAGCATAAGTTGTTGGTGCACATAGGTGAACCTAGCTCGTTTAGGTTCTGTGCTGATAAATTAAACGCTAGTTTTATTCCGCATTTATTCAAGCCTAAACCGTAATTATTTTAAAACGCCTATTCACCCCCTCTAGGGACATCCTCGTTCTTTCACCTTTCGCCGAACTTGGAGATGAAACGGCCGAGGCTGGCCATGCATCCCGCGAGGCGCTGCATGTCCTTGAGGCGACGAGGTGGCTGCATCTCTTCTATGGCTTTGATCTTGTCAGGATTCGCTTCTATGCCGCGGTGGGACACTAGGAACCCGAGGAGTTTGCCTGACGGTACCCCGAAGACGCACTTGGCGGGGTTCAGCTTGATGTTTACTTTGCGTAGGCTGGCAAAGGTCTCCTCGAGGTCCTCCATGAGGGTGTGCTCTTCGCGAGTCTTGACCACGATGTCATCGACGTAGGCTTCTGCTTTTCTTCCCATCTGAGCCCCCAAGGCCTTCCTCATGAGCCTCTGGAAGGTGGCGCCGGCGTTCTTTAAGCCAAAGGGCATGCAGACGTAGCAATACACACCACAAGGGGTGAGGAATGCTGTCTTCTCCTCATCCTCCTTCACCATCTTGATCTGGTGATAGCCTGAGAAGGCATCCAGAAAACAGAGGAGGTCGCAGCCGGTGGTGGAGTCCACGATCTGGTCTATCCGAGGCATGGGGTACGGGTCCTTGGGGCAGGCCTTGTTGAGGTCGGTGTAGTCGATGCAGAGCCTGCCGCCCCCGGTGTGCTTGGGAACGACCACCGTGTTGGAGAGCCATGTGGGGTGTGGGGACTTCCCTGATGATGTGTGCTTCTTTCAACTTCTCTACTTCCTTGATGATGAACTCTTGCTTCTCTGGCGCCTGGCGCCGTGCTTTCAGCTTCACGGGGCGTGCGTTTGGACACACGGCTAAGTGGTGCTCGATCACCTCCCTCGGTACTCCGGACATCTCTGACGGTGTCCACGCGAACCTGTCAGAGTTTGCCCTGAGGAAGGCGACGAGCGCGCTTTCCTATTTGGGAGGCAAGCCAGCGCCTATGGTGACGCTAGCCCCCGAGCCGCTGGTGTCCAATGACACCTTCTTCGTGGCTGCCTGCTCCTGTGAGAACAGCTGCTTCTTCTTCGCGGGCCTCTCGAGGGGCTCCATGTCCTCATCAGCGGGGAATGCCACGGCAGCGGCCTTATAGGCGGTCTCGACAGAGCGCATTGCGTCCTGGACTTGACCGTGGATGGCGATGGTGCCGCCGCTGCCTGGAAGCTTGACGATGTTGTACGCATGGTGAGTGACGGCCATGAACTTTGCGAGGGCGGGGTAGCCGAGGATGGCGTTGTAGGGCAGGCCAATGTGTGCGACGTCGAAGTCGATCTGCTCGGTGCGGTAGTTCTGCGGCGTGCCAAAGGTGACCGCGAGCCTCACCTGCCCAGAGGTGTGGTGGAGCCACTTGTCACCCCCGTGAAGGGCCTAGAGGGCATAAGCCACTCGTAGGGCACTTGAAGCTGCTCGAAGGCCTCGACAGAGATGACGTTCAAGCCCGCACCCCCATCTATGAGTGTCTTGGCGAGCGGGATGGTGCCTACGCCTTGGTCGACTTGGGGTGGTCCTTGGAGTCAAAGGCGATGGTGTACTGTGACCACTTGAGGGGCTGGGAAGCCTCAAGGCCTGGGAGCGCCGCGCTGACCTCGCGAGAGAATTGCTTGAAGCGGTTGTTGGACTTGGGCGCCTGGGACCCGCCGAGGATGCAGGCTATTGCCCCCTGAGGGGCCTGGTAGCCCCCAGGGTTCTCGTCGGGGAGATTGCCGTTCTGCCCAGCGTTATTCCCCCGAGCCCTGTGCTGGAAGTTGTGGCGTCCACCTCCGCGGCCACCACGGCCTCCGCCGCGGCCGCCGCGGCCCTGGTTCTTCTCGCGCTCCTTGCTGAGCTGCTTCAGCTCCCAGCAGTCTTCAGTTGCGTGGTTGTGCCTGTTGTGGTAGATGCAGTATGGGCGATTGTCCACCTTTTTCTCTTCAGCCGCCGGAGAGGCCTCGCGAGGCTGCTTTGCGTCAGGCTCTGCCGCGAGGATGGCGGTGGTCTTGCGCTTCTCGGCAGGCTTCTTCTTGTTCCTGGACCCCTCTGAAGTGTCCTCCTCCACTTCCTTCTTGACGAAGAGGAGGCCCTCTTCAGCCTTGGCGCACTTGTCAGCCAGATCAAAGAGTTTCACCACAGAGGAGAGGGTGTCGTGGATGCCGAGCTTCTCGAGCATCCTGTGGTTCGTGACGCCCTCCTGAAGACGGAGATGACGTGCGAGTCCGGAATGTTCGGAATCTTGTTGCGGACCTGGCTGAAGCGCTGGATGTATCCGCGGAGGGTCTCGTCAGGCTTCTGGCGCACCGCGCGAAGGTCGTTGTAGGTGAGCGCGCGCTCGTAGGTGCCCTTGAAGTTGGCGACGAATACCTTGCGGAGGTCCTCCCACGTGTCGATGGTGTTCTCGGGGAGGTTCATGAGCCACGAGAGCGCGGAGTCCTTGAGCGCCATGGAGAGCCAGTTGGCCATCACCTTGTCGTCGCCTCCCGCAGCCTGGATGGAGACGGTGTAGAGCTGCAGGAACTCCAGAGGGTTGGTCCTGCCGTCGTAGCGTGGGGGGAGGTCTGGCTTGAACTTCACAGGCCTGACGACGCGGCGCAGGTTGCGGGTGAAGGCGGTGCAGCCCGTGGCGTACGTCACGGCGCCACCAGCGAGTACGCCGCGGTTCTGGCGACCTGCAGCGGCGATCTCCTGCACGACGCGGTTGTGGCGGTCCCTCTGGCGCTCGATCTCCACGCGGCATCCGCCGGAGTCCGCTGCACAATCTGGCAGTCGTGCGGCGAGGATGCGTGTGACGCGGCGCGGTGGTTTGCTGCCGGAGCTGCAGCTGGAGGAGGTGGCGGAGGCGGAGGCGGAGGAGGAGCGCCGTGCGCTATGTTCCCCTCGCGTCCAGAGTGGCGCACCAGCGAGCGAGAGGGTGCTGGTGCTGCAGTGGTGGCGGCAGGAACGGCGGCGGCGTTGATGAGCTCCTCGAGACGCCCAAGCCAGTTGTCGTGGCCCGCCTGCGTAGGACGGTAGCGTAGCAGCTCTTGCGCCATCAGTAGCGCAGTGGCTGGGCTGGGCGCCGCTCGGCCCATCGTGGAGGCGCTCTCGCGTCTGGATGGGTGCAGGGAGGAAGCTCCCTCGTCCTCGCCGTCGATGCCGCTGCCGTTGCCGCCGTCATCCTCAGGATGCTCGACGTGCGGCTCGGCGTTGCGCTCTGAAGCGCGGTTGGCGCGTGGGCGACCACGCGGGTTGTGGTTGGCGGCGGGCTCGGTGTTGGCCCTGCCGGACGTCCGTCGCGCAAGACGCGCAGCTCGCGTGTTAGTCATGGCGCGGAGAGGTTGAAGAAGTTGAAGACGCGCCTCAGCCCCCTACCTGGCGCGCCAAATGTCAGAGACTAGTCCCAGGAACTAGGGGTGTCTCTCAGAAGCCAGGAAACGAGTAAGGGGTTGAACACAATGTCAAACAAGTCCTCAACAACCTCGGCGACGGTGCTCGTCGAGCTCGGTGAGGAACATCACGACAGAGAGGAAACACGAGCCGCTACCCAGGTTCAGGCCCACCGTGAGGTGTAAAAGCCCTACGTCCTGCTAAGATGTATTGCACTGCTTGGAGAGGTTCACAGTACAACGGTGCCTGCCGAGGGCACAATTTTGGCTATGGTGGACTATGGTGGACTAAGCTCCGTCTTCTCCTTCAGACGTAGCTGCTTGGATGTAGAATGAGTTGGTGAATGCGGGATCTCCCTCCTAGGTCGTACACCGGTTCCTTATATACTGGGCTTGGTCCTCTTCCCCGAAAATCTCCGGCGGGAAGGGATACCACAATGCCGCCGAGTTGGAGCACACCGCACAGCGTCGGGGGCGTCCATGGACGCGGTCCATGGCAGAGAGCACGTCGTCTTGGCAGAAAAAGCCACCGTCCAACCAGACGGTGGGCTGGCACTGCAGAGCTTTGGGGCGTGCCCCACGGTGACGTCGCAGTTGGAGCGTAGCGGCGGCCGGCCGCTTTATCACCAATTTGGCAAGTCTTGGAGTCCGCTTTGCTTGCCGCAGCTCCTTTGACCACTTTATACACGAGAATGGCAACTGCGGCGTCTTCGTCATAGCGCGCAGGCGCGCGCGTCACTCTGCGGCGGGCGCAGAGCCCATGTGCGCTCTGCAGCGGTGCAGGAGCTTGCTTCCACTTGAAGGAACCCCGCGAGGGCCTGAAGCCTCGACAAGGTTTTGTAGCCGTTGACTTCTCGCGAGGGAAAACCTCCCGAGGGCGGCGCGAGACGCGCCAGGGCCTGAAGATCTTCTAGGAGAGGCCTTCCCGAGGCAGAGGTTCCTCTCGAGGCCTCACAGGCCGATCGTCTGGTCCTTAGCGGAAATGCTCAGTCGAGCAAGAAAGCCCTCGCGAGGGAAAATGCCTCGCGAGGCTCGTCAGGCTGAGAGCCTGGTCCTTAGTAGAATTTCCTGCGGAGCGTTTGAGGGCTGTGGCAGGCCGGCCCATGATACCCCGGTTTCCACTGGGCCGACACCAGCAGTTTTAAAATCAAAGTTCAATTGTTTAATAGCCCATCTAGCTTTATGTTCTAATTCAACAGGTAAATGACAAGCTTTTCCATAAACCATTTTATAAGGAGACATTCCCATAGGATTTTTAAAAGCAGTTCTATAAGCCCATAATGCATCATTAATTTTAAGTGGCCAATCAGACCTAGACTTATTCACTGTCTTTTCCAAAATGAGTTTAATTTCCCTATTACTTAATTCAACTTGTCCACTTGTTTGGGATGATAAGGTGATGCAATTCTATGGTTAACATCATATTTTGCCAAAGTTTTCTAAGAATACCATGTAAGAAATGAGAACCACCATCAGTAATTAAAAACCTAGGAACACCAAACCTGGGGAAAATGATGTCCTGAGCATCTTCATTGCGTGGCATGATCTGCACTTTTGGTTGGAATTGCTTCCACCCACTTTGTAACATAATCCACTGCAACCAAAATATGAGTATGCTTTGTCTTTGATTCGGGAAAGGTCCCATAAAGTCAAAACCCCACACATCAAATGGTTCAAGTGGTAAGAATAATTCATAGGCATTTCATTTCTCCTACCAATATTTCCTACTCTTTGACATTTATCACAAGATTTAACATATTCAGCACAATCCTTAAATAAAGTAGGCCAATAAAAACCAGATGTAATACCTTTGCACCTGTACGATCTCCTGCATGATGTCCTCCATAGGGACTGTCATGACAATCTCTTATAATAGCCTGTTGTTCATGCTCAGGTACACAACGTCTAATAATACCATCCACACTTTTCTTATAAAGAAAGGATCATCCCAAAATAATGTCTAAGATCATAAAAGAATTTCTTTCTTTGTTGAGTAGTGAAGTGTGGAGGTAAAACTTTACCAACAATAAAATTTGCATAGTTGGCAAACCATGGAGATGCAACTTTAGCACTAGAAACATTAACAATTGCAAGTTGTTCATTAACAAAGCTATCATTAATAGGAATAGGATCATCAGGTATATTTTCCATTCTAGAAAGATGATCAGCTACTTGATTATCTTCCCCTTTCCTATCAACAATGTGTAAATCAAATTCTTGCAATAGAAGTACCCATCTTATTAATCTAGGCTTAGCATCTTTCTTATGCATTAAGTATTTAATGGCAGAATGATCAGTATGCAATGTGACTTTCGAATCAGTAATATAAGGTCTAAACTTGTCACAAGCAAATAGCACTGCTAAAAATTCTTTTCAGTTGTGGCATAATTCCTTTGAGCAGCATCAAGTGTTCTACTAGCATAATAAATACATTCAGTTTCTTATCAACACGTTGGCCCAAAACAGCCCCAACTGCATAATCACTAGCATCACACATAATTTCAAAAGGCAATTCCAATCAGGAGGTTGAATAATAGGAGCACTTATTAAAGCATTCTTCAAAATATTAAAGGACTCAATGCAATCATCATTAAAAGAGAAAGGAACATCCTTTTGCAAAAGATTGGTTAGGGTTTTGATATTTTGGAGAAATCTTTAATAAACCTACGGTAAAAACCTGCATGCCCAAGAAAACTTCTTATACCTTTGAGTCCCTTGGGAATGGAGCTTTTCAATAGCTTCTATCTTTGCTGGGTCAACTTCTATTCCTTTCCAGAAATCTTATGCCCAAGAACAATACCTTCAGTAACCATGAAGTGACACTTCTCCCAGTTTAAAACTAAGTGTTGGTCTTCACAACGCTGCAAAACTTTGTTAAGGTTGAACAAGCAATTATCGAAGGAAGTACCATACACAGAAAAATCATCCATAAAGACTTCCATTATCTTTTCAATATAATCAGCAAATATAGCATTCATGCATCTTTGAAAAGTAGCAGGAGCATTGCACAAACCGAATGGCATTCTCCTATAAGCAAATGTACCAATGGGCAAGTAAAAGTGGTTTTTCTTGATCATCTTATGACAGGAATTTGGAGAAACCTGAATAACCATCTAAATAGCAAAAGTGAGAGTGTTTAGATAACCTTTCTAACATTTGATCAATAAATGGCAATGGGTAATGATCTTTACGAGTTGCTTTATTTAACTTCCTGAAATCAATACACATCCTATAACCAACAACAGTACGTTGAGCCACAAGTTCATCCTCATCATTTGGAACAACAGTCATTCCACCCTTTTTAGGAACACAATGAACAGGACTAACCCACTTACTATCAGCTATGGATAAATGATACCAGCTTCAATAAGTCTTATTACCTCTTTCCTTACCACTTCTTCATTTTTGGATGGAGACGGCGTTGATAATCAACAACAGGTTTTGCATCCTCTCCAAATTAATTTTATGCATACATAGAGCTGGGCTTATACCTTTAAGATCATCAAGAGAGTATCCAATGGCTGGTCGGTGAGCTTTAAGCACATCAAGTAATTTTCTTCTTCTTCAGCTGAAAGGTTAGCACTAATAATGACAGGATATATGCTCTTCTCATCCAAATATGCATATTTAGATTTTAGGCAAAGGTTTTAATTCAAACTAGGATCCCCTTTAGGTGGTGGTAGCACTCCTAAATTATCAGGTGGGATATGCAATTGTAATTGTGGTGGTGTTGTTGAAATATTTGTTCTAAAGCATCTTTTTCTCATCATTAAATGGTTCATCTTGATTAAGCATATTCTACACACTGTTGAAGCTACAGCTACATGAGCAAGAGTTTCAATTACATCTTCAGAAATTGGCTCTTTCACAACATGTTTATCAGCAAATTTGAAAAGTTGAATCAAGTTTTTCACCAGCACATTTAATAAACACTTTCTCTTTAGCAAATTAATTTCAGCACCAACAGTTTAAGAAAGGTCTACCAAAAATGATAGGACAAAATGAATCTTGAGGACAACCAAGCACAATAAAATCAGCAGGATATTTATTTTGCCAACCAATACTTCAACATCTCTAACAATTCCAAATGGACTAATATAATCTTTATTAGCAAGTTGAATTGTCATACCTGTCTCTTCCATAATGATAGGATCAATATCAGGCTTGATTTCAAGATAAGAGAATATGGAATGACACTAATGCTTGCTCCAATATCACATAAGCCATGATAACTAGAAGTCCCAATAGTGCATGATATAACAGGCTTACCAACCTTGGCCGAATTGCCTTTAACAACTTTAGTAGCATCTTCACATAGATAAACATCAACAGGATCTTCTTCATTTAATTGTTTGATAATAGAGATTTGACTGTTGACTTCCATCTGTTCATAAGGCTGAGATCTTCTCTTTTACTCTTGTTAGAAACAGCAATAAGTAAATTTCCTTGACTTGGTTTGGATATGGTGGTGCCTCAACATACTCCTCAATTGTCAAGATGACACTGGTTCTACCTGTTTAATAACTTTGGGTACAACAATAGATTGTTTAACAGGTTCAACATAAACTTCAAACCCAGTTTTAGGAATACCAATATGATTAGCAAAAGATTTAGCTACTCAATTATAACATAAGGATCAAGATTAAAAGTATCACTCAGATTTTTAAACAAGGTAGAAGTAGAGAAATTCTCTACACATGAATACTCATAGTCCAATAGGGCTCATTACCTTTATCAAGATCCCAATGACCAGTATTCTCAGAAATAGTCTCCAATAAATTCCATGCTTCTTCTTCAGTATTATTTGTAAAGCTTCCACTAGATGAATTATCCAGAAATTCCTTTTGTTGCCTTGGTAGCCTCACATAAAAGTTTATCAGAATAATTTTCCTTGTAAGATCATGACAAGGATTCTTGCGGAGGAGTTCCTTTAACCTCCCCCAAGCTTGAGTAATACTTTCTCCCAGATGTGGCCAGAAATTAAATATATAGCAGCGGTTCTCATAAGCTTCTTAGGAGTAAAATACTTAAGAAAGAAAACCTTCCTCAAAATACTCCAGTCCATAGTGACTTCTTCATCTAAAGACCTGAACCAAATACGAGCATTACCAGATAAAGACAATATAACAGCTTCCTTTTTACCTGATCTTCAGAAATACCAGGAAGTCTAAATAAACCACATATAGCCTCAATTGTTTCCATGTGTTCACGTGCAGATTTAGTTCCATCCCTGTAAATGGATTTTTCATAACTCTTTTAACATGACCAACGGGAATTTTATATCCCACTTTAGGTATCTCAGGCACAGTAGTTTCAACAGTTTTAGGAGCATAAGCACTTTCATATAGAGCAAGATGCAGCGAGGCACGATTCATAAATGCCATAGTAGCAATGAGATAAAACAGTAAATAAAATTCACCTTTCAAGTTTCCTTACCAAACTTCTTACCAATAGCGCTACGCTCCCCGGCAACGGCGCCAGAAAAGTATCTTGATGACTCCCAAGTGCAGGAGATCAATTGTAGTACCTTTCGAATAGAAAAGGTTGTCGAACCCACGAGGAGCTGAAGGTATTGGTTATTAGAAATGATAAATAGACAATAAAAGATGCAAGTGTTTTTGGTATTTTCGATTGTATAATTGCAAGACAGTGACAATGCAGCATAAATGGTAACAAGTAAAAGCTCTCAAAGAGAGAGAAAGCCCAATCCTCTATGTGTAAGAGGACAAGCTCAAGTGATGTGTAACTTATATGTGGAAAACGTTCCCGAGGGCGGCATGGATATTGCTAGGCATATAGATTTATTAAACAACACGTTGAATATCTTGTCTAGTTTTAATCTTCTTCGGACGGAGCTATTATTAGGTACAGCTAAATAAATAGACTAAACCCCTTATGATGGATCATGTGGCCAATTAAATGACAGCACAAGAATTATTAAGATATAAAATCCCACCATAGCATTACGCTCTAGGTCCCCGATACTAATACCCCGTAAAGTAACTTAATGATTCGGTCTCAGGCTTTCGTGTCCTCCCAAGTCTCCCTCACGCCATTACACTACGGTGTTCTCCTATGAGCCCATATAGGTGAAGTGTTGTGCAGTCGACGTTCGCACAACACCATCATAGAATCACACAAAAAGATAAACACTAGACAAAATACCAACACATGTCATATATAAATCATTGCCAATTCATCCTATGCCCTCAGGAACATACGGGAACTACTCACAACGTGCAAACATGGTGATATTCAGTGGCATAAGTGGTACAACACAATCTGAAAATATAACTTCACCACCAAATAATGACAAGTACTCAATCACAAACATGAATAGTAGCACAAGACAAGTATCTAGGGTATAGCAACTCTCAAACTACGAGGGGACGGAGTGGATCACGGAGATGATGATGGAGATGGTGCTGGTCTTGGTGATGGTGATGATGTAGAGGCCTCCTCCCACGCCAAGGAGGAGAGGTGATGACGATGACGATGATTTCCCCCTTCTCCGGAGCTCCGGAGCAGCAGGATCTGATCCCCCTCGGAGGGAATCAGGAGTTTCGCCGCCGCCGCGGCCTCGGATGGACTTGGAAAAATTAGGGCGTTACTTTTCGGGCGAGACGGAGACCTCGTTAAAAAGCCCCAGGCGAGGAAGTGCCCGAGGCTCCATTTGGTGGGTCCCACGCGGTCAGGGAATCTGGCCGCGTGGGCCCACCCATTTTGGGCCTCGTGGCCTTCCTCGCTTGCTTCTTCTTCCCTCTGGTGTTCTCCCGAAGAAAAACCAGCTGTGCAATTTTCCTTTTATTAATTGGGCCTTCGTAGCTCCTGAAACAATAAAAACAGAAAAAGGAGGTTTTCTGCCTCCCAGAAATTAAATACTAAAAATAGGGACTTTGTAGGAAAGTCCCCTAAATCATCTAAAACATGTAAAAACAATGATATAATAATGCAAATAACATCCTAATATGGTGGTATAAGTGGTATAGATGATGATATAAAATGCACGTATCACATGTGCAGCGAAGGAAGTTCTCTTGAAATCAGTGGTCCAAGCTTTATCGACCTATTCTATGAGTTGCTTTAAACTCACAAAAGGTTTGTGCAAGAAGATTACGACTATCATGTCACAATACTGGTGGCTGGATCACTTGATAAAAGAGGTATGCACTGGCAGAGTTGGGAGAGGATGTGCATATCAAAGAAAAATGGGGGTTTGGGTTTCAGGGACCTTCAAACCTTCAATGTAGCTATGTTGGCCAAGCAGGCTTGGCGATTGCTCGAGAACCGGATAGCTTGTACGCTAGGGTGCTAAAGGGTAGGTACTACCCTAAGGAGGAGTTCTTAACAGCAGGTTGCCCTTCAGGTGCCTCGCCAGTTTGGCGAGCTATCATCAGTGGAAGGGAGGTGCTGAAGCAGGGTTTGATTCGTCGTGTGGGTGATGGTATGAGAACCGAAATCTGGCATGACAACTGGATTGTGGGTACACGGACGATGAAGCCGCTTGGTAGAATTGCTCCTGATCCAGTCCAGTTTGTGTCCGATCTTATTGACACGTCAACGGGTGGCTGGAATGAAGAGCTGGTCCGGAGGGTTTTCTTACCGCCGGATGCAGCAGCTATTCTGAATATGCCGAGACCAAGAAACACACATGATGATGTTTGGGCATGGGCGTGGGAGCGGTCCGGCCTGTTCTCTGTAAGGTCGGCCTACCGTGAATTAGTAGAGAGAAGGTTCCAAGACTCACAAACTGGACCTAGCTCGTCTACAGGAGAGTACAATTGGAAACAGCTATGGAAGCTGAACGTCTTACCAAAAATTCGTGTATTTTGGTGGAGGGTGGTGAGGAACATCTTGCCGTGTTACAGCAAGCTGAAACGCAGACATGTGATGGAGCTAGCTATCTGTCCAATGTGTGATCATGAGAGGGAGGATCTCTACCACAGTCTGGTAACATGCGATCATGCCAAGTGTTTTTGGAGTGCGGCAGAGAGGGTGTTTTCAGTTAAAATTCCTAAGCTGCA
The DNA here is from genome assembly GCA_947311845.1 of Poa pratensis. NCBI lineage: Eukaryota > Viridiplantae > Streptophyta > Magnoliopsida > Poales > Poaceae > Poa > Poa pratensis. The sequence continues at coordinate 22,860,280 of CAMZMU010000037.1, forward strand.
TCCCGATACCTGGTCGTGGGATCTGCTGTCCCCAGAAGTGGTGCCAAGGAAGGATGCGGAGTTGATGATCACCGTTATGTGGGCAATTTGGCATAGTCGGAACAAGTATACCCACGGTGAAGAAAAGTTCCAACCTCAGTGATCGATGCAGATTATTGATGACATAGTCCGATCTCTGGAGGTGCCTGTAGCTACAAAGCCCTCAACGGTTCAGGGGGAGGTGAACTGGGAACCCCCGGAGCCTGGCTAGGTGAAGGTCAATTCGGATGCTGCAATTGATGCAGATGGAGGGAAAGGTAGTGTGGGTTTGGTGGCTCGCGATCAAGCGGGTGAGTTTCTGTTTGCTAAGGGCGCATGCTACTCCTGTATCATAGACCCGGAGGCGATGGAGTTGATCGCATGTAGGGATGCGATGATGCTTGCACTGGAGAAGGGTGTGACAAAGCTGGTGGTAGAAACTGACTGCCAGAATGTCACGAGGTTGTGGGACTCCAAGGCGGGGGAGCGCACAGCTGGTTATCATATCATGTTGGAGATGAGATCGCTAGTGAGTAGTTTCCAGGGTTTTAAGCTTCTTTTTGTTAGCCGTATTGCAAATAAAGCTGCTCATTGTGTGGCCAAAGAAGCTTTGAAGTTGTATTCTGAACTAAACTTGGTTGTAATCCCTGGGTTTCTGGCTGCTGTTGTGCAGTCGGAGAAGCTCCGTTTTAATGAATAAATAAGAGGTGGTGAGTTGTCAAAAAAAAGTTATTTTGGTAAAGTCAAACATGTTCGAGTTTGACCAAACATAGAGAAAAAAGCGTTGAGACTTATAATCCCAAATTAATATTTTTAGAACGATCATGAGATATATTTTTATATCATGCGCATTTGTATTGTAGATGTTGACATTTTGGTCTATATAATTGGTCAAACTTTAAAATGTTTGACTTTAAACAAAAACTATACGCATCCTAGTTTGGGATGGAGGGAGTAAGTCAAGCATACTCAAACATGATGGCCTCGGCCATCGACCTCCTCATGCGAGGAGTTGAACATAATTAGTTCTTATTTGTTTATTTGACCACATGTCACGCCAGCTATGAAAAAAACATTCAGGATTGACTTTTATTTTTTGCATCTTGCAATCTTATGTGCATATTACCATATTGTCTTAGTTACTAAGTTCTCATCCCAAGCCAATCTTCGAAACTCAAAAAACATCTTAACTAGTTCCATTTTACTTCATCTTGGTGTTCTAAAAAAGTTAGCGGTACAACTGACGTAGGAGCCGGTACTACCGGACCTGGATAGTGCGCATACTTTTAGTCTGCATAGTGCACAAGAGCGGCAGTACCGCTCTCACTTCCGTGAGTTACCAGAGCGGTACTATCGCTCTCCACAACGGTAGCACCGGTTATTGGTCTCTTGTGGTTAAGTTGCGTTGGAAATATTCCATGTGGCTATGTGTTGATTACGATATGATGCCCACAACAAACTACACAAGTACTCATCATTGTATTGTAGTAGTATTACGTTTTGTTTGGTTCCATCTTTCATAAATCAAGGTCTCTCGAACATTGCTTCTACCTCATCGGCCTCTCTCAATTCCTTCACCTCCTCCTTCCAATGTTCTTTCTAAGTGCTAATTAGTAATCATCAGTTTTTGTCAATCTTGTATTATCATTTTTTCTACCATATGAGTGGTGGAAAACTAAATCAATTTGTTGTGAAAAACATGTGTTGCCTGCTGGATGATAACTATATTCTTAGAAAATGGTTACACTTTAGAAGCTCTGGTTGTTGAATTATAAACCTCTGGCTTGAAATTAGCATTGTAATAATAAAGGCAGGTTAACATAAAACTAATATAAAAATAATATTATATACTATCTTTAGTCATTATTTCTTAGGTATACTTAGGAGTTAGGACTACACATTCCCTAAAATTTAGGACATCATCTCTCCTAAATGTCGAGCGGTACAAGAACAAGCCCTCAAACCCATCGTTGTCGCCTTGTCCATGTCCCAAAATGTATGCTAGTGTCTCACATCGATAAAAAAACTATTAGAATATTTAAAACCAATACGATCATAACATACAATCCTACAATTAAAACACAAAATTATATATTGTATACTATTCAGATAACGAAAACCTTCTCCAAATGACGAAGACCGAAAACACAATCCACTAGCGTCTCCTCCTATTGGCTGCTCTGCCTCTCACCTGGCTTGCCCAGCCCTATCCGATGGCTGACATCCATCGACTCCTCAGCCGCTAGCGGTCGAGATCGAAGCACCGCCCCCTATCCTCCAGCCAAACACAGAGAAAACACACACACATAGAAAGCACAAACGCACACCCACCACCGCACAAAACAAAGCCAAAAAAATCAAAGGACCCGAAGAAATCATCTACCGGAAGAAAAGGGAGCGAAAAAAAAAGTGGAGGAGGAAAAGCTTCGGAGCTCGGGATCGGCGATGGAGTCCGGAGCGAAGGCGACGAAGAAGGCCGGCGCGGCCGGGCGCCGTGGCGGCGGCGGGCCGAAGAAGAAGTCCGTCTCCCGCTCCGTCAAGGCCGGCCTCCAGTTCCCCGTCGGCCGCATCGGGCGCTACCTCAAGCTGGGGCGCTACGCCAAGCGCGTCGGCAGCGGCGCCCCCGTCTACCTCGCCGCCGTCCTCGAGTACCTCGCCGCCGAGGTGAGGACCTCACTTACGACGGCAACCAGCCGCGGAATTAGCTCTGACTGATTCGCCTCTGTTTTCCCCCCTTTTGCTATTTTTGTCTACCTACCAGGTCCTGGAGCTGGCGGGGAACGCGGCGCGGGACAACAAGAAGAACCGGATCATCCCGCGGCACGTGCTGCTCGCGATCCGCAACGACGAGGAGCTCGGGAAGCTGCTCGCCGGTGTCACCATCGCGCACGGAGGCGTGCTGCCCAACATCAACCCCGTGCTGCTCCCCAAGAAGACCGCTGCCAAGGAAGCCAAGGTGGCCAAGGAGCCCAAGCCGCCCAAGTCGCCCAGGAAGGCCCCCGCCAAGAAGGCGGCTGCCTCTTAGGCCCGCCGGCACTGCACAATGGCGCCGGTGCCCCGTCCTCCCTCCTCCCCTTCTGTGTTTGTCTCTCTGGATTGAACCACCTAGTCGTCGTTGCTGTGGTTGTTCTTGTTGCATGTCATCGAGATCGGTTGATCCTTGTTTGAACCTAATCTGCGTGGCTTCCGCGTAGGTGCGGGATCAGTCCGTACTCTTTTACCTTAACACTGGTGTATGTATGTTCGGGGAGTGTGTAGTGCGAGGGAGGGATGGGAGGAGGAAACTGTGAATCGCTAGGTCCTGTTTGTAATAATATTGTGAAGATCTGAAATATTAAGGACTGCTGTTTGGAATGTTCATTCGTGCTTTTGATGTGTTCCAGTAGGGGACTTTTGTGTTTATTTGGATGCTTTGGGTACATTTGATTGCTTGCAGGGAAGCTGTTGGGTGTAGATCATTGGGGGAAATGTTGCTTTCACCTGATAATGTTTGAATTTCAAAGTGAAGAACTTATAGCTTGTAATTGGAATTTATAGATCATTGAGTGGTTGTTTGGTTGAATTCTTGTTATGTCTGTTCATTTGATGAATAGGCTGCAAAAACTTGCAGTGTTGATAGAAACCAAATTTTGGTGTCTATTTTGTTTGCATTTCAACTTTGGTAGTATAAAACTTTGTTTACATTTCAGCTGGTTGATCAATAGTAACCTTTAACATCTTTCGTGTCTGGTTCATAGCAGTTATTGGAAACATATATTTTTGGAACTCATTAGATGCATGGTGGCATATATCTTGTTTTATTTTGAGATGTGTTTGCTCTGTACATTATGGCAACATATATTCATGAAGTTCAAGTTTACAAACAATGCTAGACTGTTGTGTAATTTGTTGCAACACATAATAAGTGGGCACAGTTTTGTTGTATTCCTTGTTTGTAGTATCTTTAAGCATGTCATTATGTAAAGAGTCATACAGAGGGAGCAGATAGAGTAAACTGTAGCTACATGAATACAAATCGACTGGCTTGCTGGTTATAGTCTACTTTAATTTTGTTGGGTTCTCTTGCGGCTTGGTTTATACAGTTGTGAATTATGTAATGGTTACGAGTTTGTGGAATTGCTGCAATGTTTTGATGTTTTAGTCTGTGACTCGTCTACATTTCCCAGAGTGTTATCATAATAGTTTTTGAAGTTGTCCCTAGAGCTTGTTTAGAAATCATACTCTCCAGCAAAACTATGATGAGTCCCTTGTATGTCAGTTTCTTGCCACCGTCTACTTTGGAACTGAGCTGCCAAGGTATATCACTTGGATGACTAGGGATAAGCAATTCACCGCACTTTGGAGTGAGGTTGGTGCTATGCCCATTGGACAGATGCTCATGAAGAGAAGTGGTTCCGTGTTCATTTTAATCCAAAACCATTGACCAAGGATGACCTTCTTCCTCTCTACTTTTGGAAAAAGTTCACTTGTGGAAACTCGGAGGGTGTTTATCCTCCCTATGAGATTATGCATCGCATCTACCGGGAAACCATCAACCCCAAGGTTGGAAACTTGGATCAAATTCAAAGCTATCTAGTTACCTTGATGGTGTTCACCCATAAATTCAAGACAAAAGGGAAGAAACTTGATGTCATGGATTATTTGTGGAGTGAGATCTGGAACGTCACCGCTCACAAGAAGAATGCTTGTTTTGGCCCTCTTATCATGAAGATCATTTTATGGATGTGGACCAAGGAGTGTCCCGTCGCGGGGCTTAGTGACCCCAACACTTGGATCATCCACAAGCCCAAGCAACTCCGCATAAAAGATCATAGCGAGGCGGCCAAGAATGTTAGAGGCAAGGACAAGAAAGTGGTTGATGATGTTGGACCCTCACGGGCTCCCAAGAAGGATAGTGGTTTTATGTGGATGGCTAGGCAAATGAAGAAAGTGTTTTGTGTGACCAAGGCTCTTGAGAAGCGCACATGGGACAATCATGTGGAGGACAAGTTTGCTCGTCAACGCGACATTCAATGTCGCCGTGATCAAGGTGAAGAAGTGGCGTCCGGTTCGGAGAAGAGCATTACTCCCTATGACAAGTGGCAAGCACAAGACTCCAAGGGCAATATTATCACTTGGTCGGATTATGAAGATGAGGAAGAATTGTCTTCTCGCCGCCGTCCACGTCCCCCGAGCAACGAGGAAATCATCGAGTGAACCATGGGGCGCTAGCATCGATTTCTCCCTTTTTGGTGTCTTGATGCCAAAGGGGGAGAAATATCTATTAGGCTTTCGTTGGGATTTGCATGGGATAAGTCACAAGCTTCGCTATTTCGTTGATTCTTATGAGCTTGTGAACTTTGTTATCGTTTTCATTTGTGAACCTTGTTATGCATGGTGTAAGACATGTTGAACCCTATGCTTATGTTGTTTCCATGCCTATGTTGTTTAATTTGTGCAAGTTGTGCTTTATGCGTCATATTATATCTTGCATGGTTTGCAAAATCTAGGGGGAGTGTTGATCCTATTTGTTGTGCATTTGAGCATTCAAAGGCTACTTTTGAGTATGCACACATCTAGGGGGAGCTCCGTCTAAATTTTGCAAAACGTTTTGTGGCAAATTGTTGTATTGTCATCATCCACCAAAAAGGGGAGATTGAAAGAGCATATGTGCTCTTTATCATGTTTTGGTGATGCTGACAATACACCATGTGCTCCAAATTCATTGTTTGAGTGTAAACAGGGTACTACAATCATCTCCGTTAAGTTCGCATCGAGAAAAGGAGAAGAAGGAGCATTTTCTGTCCAGGAGCGGTAGTACCGCCCCTCCGGGCGGTAGTACCGCTGTCTCCTGGCAGGGAAGGCGTGACGGCAGTACCGCTCCCGATACCGCCATTTCCGTGCTTCGGACCGCATGTGCGGTACCGGAGCAGTACCGCCGCCCACTACCGCTGGAACCAGGTTCGGAAGCCCTTGTGCGACAGTAGCCACGGTACTGCCGGTGGTAGTACCGCTGGGGCGGGACGAGGCGCGTCTGTGCTGCCGAGGCAGCGGTAGTGCCGCCCGCACTACCGCCCAAAGTGGCGTCTGCCCCGCTTGTGCGGCAGTGGAAGCGGTAATACCGGCGACGCGGGTTGGAGGCGCCCCTGAAGACTGTTGACCACCGCTGCAGAGAGCGCCAGCGGCAGTACTGCCCGGTAGCGGTACTACCGCTGGCTCGGGATGAAGGCTCCCAACGGGAAGAATTTTGGGGAGGAGTATTTATACCACTCCACCTACTTTGGGACAACTGGCTCGCCCAAAATTAAAGCATCCATTGTTGCAAGCTCAAGATTCACTAGATCTCCCAATCCCTCCACCCAAACTCGTTGATCTTTGGAGGATTGAAGGAGAAGGCCCCGATCTACATTTTCACCAAGCCATTTTTCATTTCCCCCTCATTCACTTCAGGGACAATTTGCTAGGGTTTCCATTGGGAAAACCTAGCCCTTGTTGTACTCACTTGTTGTTGATTGCTACATGTGGTTGACTTGGGATCACCCAATCCATTTGTGGGTTGTGCCCCGAGAGTGTTGTAAAGGCTCCGGATTCCACCTTGAAGGATTCCGATAGTGGAAGGTGAACCAAGCCTTGGGTAAGGTTCATCGGAGAATAGGGTGATGCCAGTTATGGCGTTTGAGCTCTGAAAGCTCACACCCCTCCAATGAGACGTACTCCTCTAAAAAGGAGGAACTCAGTAATAACCCCGTGTCTCCGCGTGCTTCCTGTTCGGTTACTTCTTATCTTAGCCTTTACTTGTATCTTGTGCCTTGTCTAGTGTTAACTTGTCATATAGGTAAATTCACCTTAGTTGCATATCTAGAGAATTTACCTTTGTGTCAAGCCTAAATTTGAAAAAGACCTAAAAATTGAGTAGCACCTATTCACCCCCCCCCCCCCCCTCTAGGTGACCATACCGATCCTTTCAGGTTTCCCCCATCTTCCCAATAACTATGAAGCTACTCACACATGAAAACACAAGGCATCATCATAATAATGGTATGAATGTACGATAAACAACGGTATGGATACAAGTGCAAATCCATAACTACAAGTTTTGGAATTACAACGAGATGGATGAGGTTGGTGGTGGTGACAAAGGAGATGGTGCTGATGATGATGGAGATGGATACCTTACCCTTCCGGATCACAACGGTGAAGATAGTGGAAGCCTCCTGCTAATTGCCCATCTGGATCCCTTCTGGAGGCTAGGTTTTCGTGAAAATGCTATGGAGGGAACTGGTTGAGTAGACACCGTTGGCTGTGTGTTCCCAGACACAGCGTCAGTGTCGCTAGAAAGGGTGATGCTAAATGCAATCTGTTCTGTAGAAGGTACTACACTTGGCATCAACGATTGTTTTCCAAATTTTATTTTCCCTTGTAAATATCTCTTGACCCAAGAAGCTAAGAGGCAAAGGTTGACATCCTTAAGATTTGGGATACCTAGGCCTCAAAAAATCTTTAGGCATGCAAACTAGCTTCCAGTTTGCAAGGTGGGGTTTTTTCTTATCTTTTGTGTCATTCGAAAGGCAGTGCAACATATGAGTATTTATGAGATCTACCCACTAGGGGAATTTGAAAAAAAAGAGAGGAGGTGACAGGGATGCTTGTTAGGCATGATCTGATCAAGGTTACCCTGGCCGCGTATGACAGAAGCTTCCCCCTCCACCCCGCAATTCTTTTCAGAATTTTATCTTTAATCAGTTGCAAAAATGTTCTCTCCTAAGCTTGTCATGGTGTAAAGGAACACCCAGGTACTTGATGGGGAAGGTTCCTACTACACATCCCAAAATTTCCCTAAGGGGAGACAATGCCTCCCTCATCCAGATTTACGGGGACAAGCTCACTTTTGGTGTAGTTGATTCGCATGCTTGATACCTGCTCAAAGCATGTCAGCACTGCTCTCAGGTTTCTGGCTGTTTCTAAACTGTTTTCCTGGAAGAGAATGGTGTCATCGACGTCCTACAAGCTGACAACACCTCCAGGTATCAAATAAGAGCAGAGCCCTCTTATTAGATTATTAGCCGCGACTTGGATGAGCATTTTGGTGAACACGTCAACTACTAGATGGAAAAGGATAGGAGACATTGGGTCCCCCTTCCGCAGCCCTCTAGTGTGACGAAGAACCCTCCCTGTGTGTTACTAATTTTGACTGATACTGATCCCCGTAGTAGCCATTCGTATCCATTTCCTCAAATTTGGGCCAAAACATCTTTTCAGAAGGAGATCATCAAGAAAATCCAAAATCCACCATATCAGAAGCTTTCTCATAGTCGAGTTTCAAAACTCCACCCTTCTCTCTACCGTGGAAGGCAGAATGGAGAACCTCATGGTCCGTGACAACCCTTTCAAGGATGTATATACCCTTAATGAAAGCCGTTTAGTTTGGTGCAATTATGGCAACCGTGTAGTCGGGACTTTTGTGAAGATTTTAAAGATGCAGTTCAGAAGGCTAATGGGTCTGAACTTCTTCATCGAAGAAGCATCAGACTGTTTTGGAACTAAGGTAAGGACTGCAAAATTCAGACGGAACAGGTCCAGTTTTCCATCATGAAAGTCTTGGAACATAGCTATGATATTTTTCTTAACTACTTCCCAACACTTTTGATAAAACATAAAGGAAAGCCCATCAGGACCGGGAGCACCATCTAAATTAGAGCTAACCACAATCTTCTTGATTTCTTCTTCTGAAAAAGGAGCCTCCAGAACAGGGTTTTGTTCTGAACTAATCTTTTCAGAATCGGAGAAAAAAATCTCCCACCAAGGAGAAACCAGATTTGGCCTCAGCAAAAAGGTTTTTGTAAAAATTGGAAGCAATATCTAACACATTTTTCAAATCAGAGGTCGTTTCCTCGGGTCCCTCTAGTGAAAGAATCAAAGTCTTCCTTCTACGTTGGTTAGCAACAGCGTGGAAGTAGGCCGTGTTTCTATCTCCCCTCTACTACTTCTCTATATCTAGATCGTTGTTTAGCCTTTATCTCCTCTTTAAGCCTAAGCTTTTTCAGCTGCAAACTGATATCTCTGATATGTTTTGTTCTACCTCCGAGAGATCTTCAACCTCAACTTTGAGATCTAACACGTGGTATTCCACCATAAAATCATGTTTGAGGTGTCTTAGTTCTGCTTCTATATACCCAGCTTTGGAGGAATTCCTAAACCTTCTAACTTTCTCTTGCCAGATGTCGGCTGCGGTTTTGACTTTCGTGGGAGCTTCCCAAGATTTCTGGACAAGACTCATAAAGTCATCTTGCAACAGCAACCATTTCTCAAACCTATATGGAGGGGAGTTGGCTGATATAGTCTGCTCCTGCATACCACATGATGGGGGTGTGATCACCTCCAATTTTACCGAAAGCTCGAGCAGTAAAAAGTGGGAACATAACGTCGAGCTCGGTAGTGCAAAAAAAACTCGATCAATAACCGACATAATCAGGCTTTCTTAGTTGTTTGTCCAAGTAAATTTTCTGTTGAAAAGTTTTACTTCAAGCAACCCCAAAGATCTATCCAGGTGTTAAATTTGTCGCACCATTTCTGTTTAACTGCACCATTATTCTCATATTTCTAGTATCTAACTAGGTTGAAGTCTCCACTAATTAAAGTGGGGTAGGAGTTATCTATGAAAAGACTACGCAATTCCGAGATAAACTCCTCTTTTCCTTCTCGGTAAGGTGAGCCATAGACAAAAATATGTCTCCAAACTTTGTCATCTACTCTATTTTTAAGCAAGCAGGAAACTGAGAAGTCTACATTTTCTGAGTTTTTTTTTTTTTGAATGGTCACCGGGGGAGGGAGAAGACCCTCCACCTGAATTGTATCCGCAGATCCAGTGAACGAGTATGCACATGGAAGAAGCAGGAGGCGCCGCTGGCACCGTCCGGATCGTGTCCCGGCGAATGGTCCGGCCGTCGAACGGGGACGCGCCGCCGCGGGAGGACATCCACCTCACGCCATGGGACCTCCGCTTAATCAGCGTAGATTACATCCAGAAGGGCGTCCTCCTGCCCGTGCCTCCCGCCGGCGACGACCGCCTCATCGGCACCCTCGCGTCGTCCATGGCGCGCGCCCTGGGCAGGTACTACCACTTGGCCGGACGCCTCGCCGTCGACGAGCGCGGCGACGGGACAGTGACTCTCAGGCTGCGCTGCACCGGGGAAGGTGCCGAGCTGATCCACGCGACGGCGGACGGCGTCGCCGTCACGGACATCGCCGGCTCGGCGTACACCCCGTCGTCCGTGGTCTGGGCCTTGTTTCCGCTGAACGGGGTGCTTGGCGCGGATGCGGCCGTCGATTCTCTTCCCGTGCTGTCGGCGCAGGTCACCGAGCTCGCCGATGGCGTCTTCATCGGCGTGTCGTTGAACCACTCCGTCAGCGACGGCTTCGTCTTCTGGGAGTTCTTCAACACCTGGTCGGAGATCAACCGAGGAGGAGGAGGAGGCATCAGCGACCTAAGCGAGATCTCTGCGCGGGTGCACAAGAGGTGGTTCATCGATGCCAGCCGCGTGCCGATCCCCTTGCCTTTCAGCAAGCTGCATCACGCCGTCCAGCGGTTCGAACCCCCGACGGTACAAGAGCGCCTCTTTACCTTCTCCGGCGCGAGTGTCAGGGAGCTCAAGGCGAGGGCGAATGACGAGATGGTCGGCACGGCCACCGCCACCATCTCCTCCCTTCAGGCTCTGCTCGCGCACCTGTGGCGGGCTGTGTCCCGAGCTCGGCGCCTCCCGCCGGGGCAGGAGACGACCTACACCCTGGCCATCGGGTGCCGAGGGCGCGTGTGCGGCATACCGCCGGGATACATGGGTAACGCGCTAGTGCCCGGCAAGGCGAGCTGCACCGTCGGCGACATCCTGGACAGGGGGCTGGGCTGGACGGCTTGGCAGCTCAACCGCGCCGTGGCGTCGTTCGATGAGGCGGAAATGAGGGAGTGGCTCGAGAGCTGGACCAGGGAGCCGCAGTTCCGGTACTTTGGGAGCGTCATGTCCGGAGGCGCGGCGCTGATGACCGGGAGCTCGCCGCGGTTCAACGTGTTTGGGAACGACTTTGGGTGGGGGAAGCCGACCGCCGTGCGTAGCGGCCGCGAGGGGAAAATCGATGGGAAGGCGACGGTGTACCAAGGGCCGGAGCGGGGTGGGAGCATGTCGTTGGAGGTGTGCATCGCGCCGGACACGATGAAGAGGCTCGTCGCCGACGACGAGTTCATGGACGCCGTCGCGAGGGTGCCGGCAGGACAGAACTGATCGATTTAAAATAGTCATACCGCATGACATCCTTCGTTTCCAATTGCATCATCGATCATCTTCAGTCTCATCGTTCAACAATCTTGCTTCAATGAATCATGGCAATGGCCTTCATGGTCCATGCCAAATTTGTACTGATCCAAACGAAGGTTATTGCAGGATAAGAGCAGTTAATTTGGATTTGTTTTCTTGGGGATCATATAGTGCAGCCATCAGGTACGAACAGTGGAGTATTATATACAGTACATGCTTACAATCTGAAGAAACGAAGATTGTGCTGTTCTAGTTTACTTTCAGTAGTGTGTGTGTGGTGTACAAGTGAACAGAAAAAATCTAATTTGCAAATTTGTTAACAGACTGGATAATTAGTAAGGGCGAAGACTGAATGACTGATATTGCCTTGCTCTTTCATTTGCAAACTTCATGCACACTCGAATTGGGTAGTTCAAAACGATTTTCCTACGATGGTTGTTTGATTTGTAGGTTCGAATCCCATAGGAACTTTTCTTATGAAATCCTTTGCACTAAATTCTATTAAGGGCTACTTTGATTCATAGGATTTTTATAGGAAGTATGTAGGATTTGGATCCTATTGAAATTTTCCTACACAAGTTGTTTGATTCGTACGATCATATCCAATAGGAACTAATTCTATAGGAATCTTGTAGTGCAGATATCCTATAGAAAAAAAAAGCATTACGTCATACCACACGGAAAAATTCTTTGCTACAATCAAAGAGAACTCAGTTTCCCATAGTATTCAAATAGGCATGACATCCCAATCCTATGTCTTTAATATTTCTATGTTTTTCCTATGAATCAAAGAAGCCCTCCATTTTTCCCATCCCTTCATTTTGACTACCCTAGAAATCAAACGAGCCCTAAAAATCTAATAACATCCACCCAAACTTCTTTTTTAAAATTCTTGTTTTTTCTTATGATGAGATCAAACAAATTTTGGTGCATACAAAATCTTGTCGGATTTTAGTGAGCATGACATTGCAATCTTGCATTTTTAGAATCTGCGAATCAAAGAGAAACTAAATATAGGAATTGTGAAGGCAATATATGTGCCATCGTGTTCGTTCTTTTGCCCGCCAATGACATTTCCCACCCTGCGCTAGGTCCCGCCTCCGGCGCGCCGCCGCTCCGATGCTCTATCGTTGTTGTGATGTCGTCAATCATGTGTAGTGGGCCCCACCACCTCGTTCTTGGCGTCAACCCGCGGCCTCACTACTGACACCCCCCGAGTGATCCATGTCGTCGTTGTGGAGCTCACTATTCCATCGCCCCCTAGCGTCTCCTCTTTGTTTGAGCCCTAGGAAGAGCTCCCAGGCCCCAGGGCCTGCATCAGTATGTTGCAAACTTCTTTTCTGTAAGCTCATCAGCAAAGAACTCTAGGTTAAACGTGATTGGCATGTAGTAATTTGAGCATGAGTGACCGATCGGAAAGTTCTTTCCGGTGGGCAGGACAAAATGTGTAGAAAAGATTGGTATTAATTTGTGGAGCCAGTCTAGATATTCTACAGAGCTGTTAGGGGGTAACAGTCGCCGGCCCCGGGGTGGCTTCCACAACTTAGACTTGGTTTTAAACTTTCCTTTCATATTTGCATAAAAGACTAGCGACGTGCCATCCGCTTCTCCATATTCCTGGGAAATATCATGCTTCTTTCTTCGTGCTATCACAAGTGGTGGTGCTAGAGAAACTACGACGAGTGCCTAGTGCGTAAGCATATTTGCTTGTGTTTGTAAATCATCTGGTCTCGATAAGTTAGGCACACATCTCACGTGTCCATACAGTGAGGGATCGCCCCTAATGTGTACTAGCACTTACTTCCTCCGTTTTTTAATATAAGATGTTTTAGGTGATACACATGTTGTCTATATCCACACTAAAATGAGTGAACATACACACAAAAATGTGTCCACATACATTTGTGTGTATGTGCATGTGGACAAAAGATAAAACATCTTATATTAAAAAATGGAGGGAGTATTATTTAGATAACATTGAACCCCTAGTATGTGAACTTAAATACCGCTTTAATTAAACTAGTGGAGCCCATTGCCAGGTTGAGGTGGCACGACGGTGATGGTCGGAGGTGACGGACTTGGGACACGCTAAGGTGGACATGGGCCCACCTATCAGAGCTCGGTTCTTCCCCCTATGTAGGTGCGTCCAAACAATAGTCGACGCGGATACGCTCAACCTCAGCATGGAACTCTTCCTCCGGAATGTCCTCCATCATCTTGCGGCTTGACACGGGCAACCACATTGAAGTACGAGGAGAACCGACGACAATGATCCTCAGCGAGATCCTTCATGAGTCATGACCCGTGGCTTAGGTAGCTCGACGTGTGGGACTCGAGGATGCAAGTCGCGACATACTATCATCGTTACCAGGAACGTCTCCCCTCCGCGCGCACCTTGGCCATCTCGCTGAACTCATTGAACGTCTTCACGAGAAGGAACACTAGGCTCAGCCCGACACCCAAGTCGGAGGGCCGCGCCACCGTTGGTAATGTAGGAAACCACAATTTCTTATGACAGTTTCGACACCAACTTAATTTTGCTTGACTGCTAGATACTTTCAATGTGAAGGAGGTGTGAATTTACTAAAAATTCATAGAATATAAAATGTTTCCAACAGTTAACGAACTGTGCCACGCAGTGAGGGACCCATGGAAATCCTCGAGTCGCCCTTCTCCGGCGATCTCCTTCGGCTGTTTTCGTATGGGTCGACGTCCTCGGCCTTTTCTCCCGACCCTGGCCATCCGCGCCCACCGGAACCTTGGCAGCAATAACATCAACGGCTCATCGCGGGGGCGCGACCGCTGGAACTAGCGGCGGCAGGGTAGGACACGGTGCTTTGGCACGACATGTTCGGTGCCTTGCGAGGAATGACTTTTGTAGACATGTTTAGGTGGCCTAAACTGTGGACGTGGCTCCCGCCTGTCAAATAAACATCTTCTTCTATCAGCCCGTCCAAGTCTAGCGCAGGAGGAGAACCTGCATGTGGTAGGATGGTTAGGAGGGTGGTTGTACCTCCAGCCCACCAGAGTTCAAATCCCAGATTTGACGTTGGTGTTTCTCATTTAGGCGGAATATTCTTTAGTGGGAGGCGACGTTCCCGTCGACAGCGAGGCGCCCATGGTGACTTCGTCAATCTCAATACCTGATCCGCCAGCTCAGTCTTTCGGATGTGCTCATAAGGGTAGGGTGTGTGTGCGTGCGTTTATAGGGGTGAATTTATGCGCGTGTATACGAGCGTCTGCGTTGTACTGTGTTTCGCAAAAAAAAAGTCTAGCGCAGGAGACAAGGAAGCAGAGGTGCCGAAGACCACGATGCGGCCAATCATCACCGGATCCACAAACACGTCTCTCTTCAAGGCGCCCGCACCATCACAAAGGGATCTAACGTTGTCCAAAAGTGAGAGAATTGCCAAAAAAACACCGTAATTGGGGCAAAAGTGTCAGACACCTACCATTTTCATGCGATTTATGGTGGTTTTTTCTACATGGTTGTCAACTTAACCTCAGTTCTGGTGATTTTTTGCATTTTACTCGTAAAATTGTGGCGTTTAAACTACTTTAAAGTCCCTACCAAGTGTCCACGGCGCTTATTGGTGATTCTGTTCTATATAAAAACTGTTAGGAATTGCTAAGGTTTCTTTTCTTTTATGAAAAAATAGTAAATCGAAGTTTTTAATTTTAGCCTTGGTATTTTATTTTTCTCTATGCACCGATAGGAGAACGTAAGCTATGCACCCAGCGAATTGGTGCACCCGGTGCACCCGACGTTCGGTTGACCACCTAAAATGTTTTAAAAAATTATGAAAAAAAGTTTGATCGTAGATGATACTCATATATAACATGTCACAAAATTTCAAATCGGAATTCATAACATATATCAAGATAAATATTAGACAAATTCGACATGAATAGTGTCAAAATACAAGTTGGGCTTTCAATTTGGCCCATTATCATCATTAATAACAAATTTCTCATTTTTTTCTGTCGCTGTTGTGTGTCAAATTTAGACTTCAATTTTTGTGACCATGTGTATTTATGTTGGGTCAATGTCCTAATTGTTTTCGGAATTTTAAAAAACTTTTTAGGTGCTCAATCGGATTCGGGTGTACCGGGTGCACCAATTGTCTGGGTGCATGGGATATGTTCTCGCACCGATAGGCCGCCTTGAAGCCGGAAACGCTTACCGACGCGCGTCGAGGCGTCACACGACGTGCACGACGACACGCTCTTGTTAACTTCTTCCTCACACCTCACGCGCACGTCTTCTTCTCCTTTCTCGCGCACGAGCCGGAGCTGCCGCAACGACGGCAATGCAAGTTAACGTCGGGGGTGCGGGGGTCGCCAGTGCTTCTGGTTTTAGAGGGGATTGCCTGGGCGGCGGCGGACCGGCGAAGGAGGAGCTCGGCGCAGGGCCGGGCGGCGAGGCATCACGACAGCGCGCCGGCCGCGGGCGGGGTGGACGGCAGTTCGGCCGGCGGTGGCTGCGGGGGCCATCGTCTTCCTCTCAGGCGGCGGAATCGTGCGACGCACGTGCGAAAAGTAATATCCCCCTTGAAGCAAACACCCGGTTGGCAACTCCGATCGGCGGGTATCTCTGTCCACAGAGTTGACCAGCAGTGGCAGCCGGCAAAGTTCCATACCTCTACGGCTCTACCTCTCCCACACAACCACAGATTTGGGGTTTTCCGCCATAGCAACACACTACCAAGCTTACAAATCTTACATACTCTTGTACTTGTAGCTGACACACCATTACATATTCCCAGTTTCCCAGTACACGCGAACTACTATTAGCTGAAGCATCAATGGCAGCTTCTCCCAGTGCCCAGCCTCACGTCATGGTGCTGCCCTTCCCGGCACAGGGCCACGTCATGCCTCTCATGGAGCTCTCCCACCGGCTCGTCGACCACGGGCTCGAGGTTGACTTCGTGAACACGGACTTCAACCAGGACCGCGTCCTCAAGGCCATGGCCGCCAAGACAGGAGCCGTCCCCGACGGCATCCACATGGTCTCCTTCCCGGATGGCATGGGCCCCGACGGCGACCGCACCGACATCCCCATGCTGGCCAACGGCTTGCGGGCCGCCATGCTCGGCCCCCTCGAGGAGATGATCAGATCCAAGAAGATCAAGTGGGTGATCGCCGATGTATCCATGTGCTGGGTGCTGGAGCTGGCCGACACGGCGTGTGTCCGCGTCGCCTTGTTCTCGACCTTCTCGGCCGCCATCTTGGCGCTCCGGCTGCACGTTCCCAAGCTCATCGAGGATGGCATCCTCGACGAATGTGGTAAGAGAAAAAATCAAATCCATCCTCATAAACAACTTTGTGTACACGTTGTTAAGAAATTAGACTGAGAGATGAGGTACGCAGGAACTGTGGTGAGGAACGAGACGATCCAGCTGAGCCCCAAGATGTCGCCCATGGAGGCGGCCGATTTCCCCTGGGCAAGGATGGGCAGCTCGCCGGATGGAATCAAGGTTTTCATCAAGAGCGTGCTCAAGACCAACCCGGCCATACCTCTGGCCGCCGCCGTCATCTGCAACACGTTCGAGGAGATCGAGTCGGGGGCGCTCGATCTGGTCCCGAACGCGCTGCACGTCGGCCCCCTCGAAGCACCGCCGGCGTCGAGTTCGTCGACGACCGGGCAGTTCTGGCCTGAGGACGCGAGCTGCCTCGGCTGGCTCGACGCGCAGGCCCGCGGCTCGGTCATCTACGTCGCATTCGGCAGCCTCGCCGTCTTCGACGCGGCGCGTTTCGAGGAGCTCGCCGCCGGGCTGGAGCTCACCGGCAGGCCCTTCCTGTGGGCGGTCCGGCCGAATATCACCGACGGGGTGGTCGGCGAGGGCTGGCTCGACGCGTTCAGGCGCCGCGTCAAGGGAAAAGGGCTGGTCGTCGGCTGGGCGCCCCAGCAGCGCGTGCTGTCGCACCCTTCGGTCGCCTGCTTCGTGTCGCACTGCGGGTGGAACTCCACCATGGAAGGGCTGCGGCACGGCGTGCCGTTCCTGTGCTGGCCCTACTTCGCCGACCAGTTCTGTAATCAGAGCTACGTCTGCAACGTGTGGGGCACCGGCGTCAAGCTCCTCGCCGACGAGCGAGGGGTCGTCACCAAGGAGGAGATCAAGAACAAAGTAGCGCAGCTGCTGTCCGACGAGAAGATCAAGGCGAGCGTTGCCATGTGGAAGGACACTGCGTCTGCGAGCATCGCGGAGGGAGGGTCCTCGCATGTGAACCTGCTCAAGCTTGTCAACTTGTTAATAGGACAATAATCTTCACGGGACACATAATATTTCTTCGGGAGCGTCCATCACCAATGCATAAGTTTTTTGATAATTTTTTTGTAAGGGTTTATTTTTCACTCCAGTCTTCCGGTGTGGCGGTGTCTATCTTATGTCAATCTTTCACCAATGCATTAAAATAAAGATTGACTAAGAACCAGATCTAAACATTTGTTGTTCATACTCTTTATTTGGATCTAGAGTTGTTGACTTTGTTTATCCACCTTGTTGGTCCTTAGAGTGCACCGCATTTGCTAGCCACTAGTACGGATGGGGTAACTTAATTTCCTCAATCTCGCATGGATGAGGCATTCCGATGTGACATATCGATTAAGATACAATTTTACAGCCGTCAGTGCTTTTTACAAACGTTTTCGATGTTTAGTACATCATACACGGTTTGTCGTGATTCGTGAAGAAATATCGCACCTGATTCTTATAACTTATCCGTTTTGGAAGATTGACCATATCACACACGTTTATATTAACTCAATTGTATGTGTAATGATAAATACAGTTTGCCCATAGTGATATGTCATTATCGGAAACTTCGTGAACGGTAATTTCAGTCAACACGTGTTTCTTTCACGCATTTTAAAAATGCATTATAATTAGTAGAACAGCCTCATTTTCTCACCATTATGCAGTTCTGTCTTTCCGCCTCTTTTTTGTGCCGTTTCATTGCCTCTCATTAGTAGGAAATAGCCACTACTGGAGAGTATCCGCCACTGATAATGGTTACTAATGGCATGTGATGCACATGCCAACCGTTACTTACATATTGGTGGTGTGCCCGATCCATGCCACATGTAACAGAAATACTAGTTGCGTGCTAATAGGCCGACACGCCACTAATATGCATTAAAGGACTAAAAAAAACTTGCCACAGCAGCAAAATGAGCATCTTGGCTCGTTTTTTCCGCCATGGCAGCATTTACAACATTTTAACATCAGTATTATCGTAACAAGAACTTCTCGACAAATTAACATAAAACTAACTTATTTTCACTAGCACCAAACATATAACTTTTTGACAATGCAAAGTGACATAAGTAGGAGCACTAGATTATCTCCATGACAATCTTCACATCATAGTTGCGGCGGTTGGAGTTCCATAGTGTAAAAAGAACTGCATGTCCAACCTTCAAATTCTTGCCCATGTGGAACTCCCTCACTCCTGCCTGGCAAAATCGATGCGGCCGTCAACGTCCGTGTTGTATGAAACACAACTGACGACTCTAGTTCTTCCTTCACCCGGGATGCCACTCATGTGCATTAGTCTCTCAGGTATTTCTAGGATGAAAAACCGAAAGAAAAGAATTACACACCGCACATGCGTGATAATTACAAAATAGGGAAGAAAAATAAGTTTAGAAACATACCATCATGTTGTTGTTCAGATTTGTGGCCATAAGACGAGTCACAAAACTACAAAAGGAACCCCGATGTAGGTACCGATTGGCGGTAGAAGCTGAAGTAGGCGGGCTTTCTCATGGTCCCCAAGATATATCGCTTCTTTAGGCGAAGATGGTAAACTGATATGGGTCATCAGCACCCTCGTCCACATCCATCTGGGCGTCCTCACAACTCCCGGCCTCTTCACCCTCGTCCACAATGGGATATCCGGAAATGGGTTGCACCCGCAACTAGTTGCAAATAATTCGCGTTACCGCATGTTCCATTACCATCCAGAAGTGTAGTGCAACTCGTAGGCACGGAGGAAGCAAAGAGATAAGACTAGCTGGGAGTAACGTAGGTAGTAACATGCATGCCACCTAAGCAAAAAAGATGATGTGGTAGCTAATTAATGTGGAGAGAGACAAATAGAGTAACATAGATAGTTACCGTAACATCACACATCTCTAGACAAAATGAGTCTACAACCTAATAAATGATATCATACATGACACCACAAATAAGTTACTACCCAATATGGAGGTAATAACATAGGGTAGTAACATAAGCATGTTACCACTCAATGTTACTCCCCACTATGAATAATCTAACAATCTCAGCACAACACTAACTATAGCCTTAGTGGTTGTGTAATAGACTAATAGGTAGTATCATGTATATTATGTATATCAATGTATCATGTTAGTAGAAATCTGATGTGGCATAAAAATTAATGAATAAAGATATAATCTATACTTATATCTAGACATATTTTACGGTACATCCTACTACATATTTTAGGCTGTAGTATTAAACGGATCCAACGGCTGATACAATTTGGGCTAGAGTTAGGCCCAAGGACAACTTGGTAATTTGTTATTAATTGTAATTTTTTTGCCCATTAAGGCTAGTGAACAATGAAGCTGGCGGGCGGCGGCGCCGGTTGTCTCTGTGCGGAGCTAGTCTATGGTTAGCTAGCTCCTCATCTTGCTCGACCTATTGATTTTCACTTCTCCCCGATCAGGGTGAACGACCACACAATTTATCGTCGACCGCTGGACGGCATCGAGTCCAACACTTCCTTCGTCCGGCCGGCGCACGTCGGGGACGGCCAACTTAGACAAGTTCTTCGAGAACGTGCTGGGCGTGAAGGAAGACATCTGCTGCCTTCAGAGCATGGACCGTAATGATGAGAGCAGGACCACCCACGACGTCGGCGCCGTCAAGTCCCTCCGCTTTTACATGGACGATGAATTGGAGCAGGTCCTCCTCCGTGCCAAGACCACAGCGTTCCACTGCCGCGTCCATTACCACCGGCCTCCTCAGCAGTTTGGACATGGACCGGTGGATCGGTCGGCGAGGTGATGTTCAGCACGAGCAATGGCGATGGACGGCGGCGGCGAGCTAGGCAGCACAAGCAGCTGCACGCGTGCTGCAAGGCAGAGCAGAGCGAGGAGCCGCAAGCTAGCACAGGCGCACGAGCAGCTAGGATCAGCGCCATACACACGAGTATGTGTTGGCCAGCTAGCTTGTCATGCAGACTACCAGGCATCAACGTCGGCGAGTTCCAGTCGCACATCCGGGTACCACAAAAGCAGCCACAAGTGGGGGCTGCGTCGCCGGCCACCAAATTTGAAACAGTGTATTGTCTAAAATACCCATCGCGCTTAAATATACTACACAAAATCTTGTGTAGTACTTTCGTGTTGGGCTGTTGGATCTGGAGGAATAAACGATCCAAAATCATTTTATGCACCGTACTATATCTATACTTACTATTAAAAGAGCAAACTTGTGTTGATACATTAAATCTGACCCATTTAATATTTGGTCAACGGTTCAGATTGCTCCAATGTTTGACAACTCAACACATCTTTTCGTTTCGTGTTAATTACGGGATTTGCCACCGCTAAAAACAAAACGTTCCTTTCTACTACTTAATTCACCGTGCGTTTTGCACCTTCGTTGTTTCCAGACGGGCAAGTACCGTAGCGCGGGAGGAAGGATACAAGCGCGAGGGGCTGCCCGGCGCGGCCGGCGACGACCTGGAGGACGAGAGGGTCACAGAGGCAGAGGTGGTGGGGATTGTGGAGCAGTTGGAACTCCCCGTGGTGATCAACCGGACAAGCCGATCATCTAGTCGTCGGAGGACCAGGTGTACCTCGCCGCGGCCGCTTGCCTCGGGAGAGGCCGGCCCGATCCAGCTCGAGGAGTTCTGGCAGCTGCTAATCCGCACGGTCGACGCGACATGGATGGCTGGCCGAGCATGTGATTCCCACGCTGCCAGCGTGGTCCGAGGAGGCATGACCGTGTCGGACCCGGCAAGCGGCGATGGTAAAAACATTAAAGCAAAAAAAAAATAACTTTTAGGTAAATGATTTAATAAATGGTTGAATAATGCGAACTTTACAATTAATATTACAACTTATTGAATTCTTGCGAAGACAAACTAATCATTTTACTGATTAAACACAAATTACAATGTCTTTATAACTTTATTACAACAAATTGAAATTTAAAAACGGAGATTACAATTGTTTTCTAAACTAAAATGTCTTGTATTTGTTTTTTCTCTTTCTTGATCATTATTCCAACATTGTTTTCCTGCAAAGCAACGGCATACGTCGCACTTGTGTGGTTGTTAGCTCTGTTCGTCAGCGTGAAAATGTTTAGTGGATCGAACTGTCGTTAGAAGAGTTATGTTAGACGTTTAGCAAGTTGGAATGGTTCTATATGTTTATATTTTTTCGAAATACTTGTTTGAGTTTCATAATTGGAGAATGTACAGTACATGAGCATTTGTTAAAGCCAATCCATAATTAGAGGAAATTCATTTGGATTTTGTACTAATATTCCTTAAATTAGAGCCACGCCCTGTCGACAATTTTATCTGAATTGTATTTTTGCGCGGCAATACTGCGCCCGTGTAGTAAATAAAATGTGAATTTGGTAATCTGTACATTTAAAAATTGTGTAGGTTTGAAAGGTAGTGGAATTCAAAGAAGTTTGTGTAACGATGGAATCCGTCGAAATTTGCTGGAATTAGTTGGAATTAATTTAACTGTATAATTGGAGGAAATATGTTTTATGAGCATTTGTTAAATTCAATGTAAATTCATGTCATAATTAAAGGAAATTAATTTGCATTTTCTCCAAATATTCTTGTAATAAAGTATTTTGAAACTTAGCTACATAGTTAGAGAGAGTTAAGTTTGTTATCTTTAAATATGGTAAATAAATTGAATTGGTGAAATATGGTTCTACTTTGTTGCAAATTTTTTATTTAGCACCATAATCGGAGGAAATATATCATGGGAGCATTTTTTAAATTTATTCTATAAGTAGGGGAAAATGAATTTGTATTTCATATAAATATTAACGGATTTGAAATATAAAAATATGTTTGCATATGCATGTAATAAAGTATTTTTAAAATGTAGGTACATAGTTAGAGAGAGTTAAGTTTTGTTATCTTTAAATAAATTGAATTGGTGAAATATGGTTATACTTTGTTACAAATTTTAAATATTCACGGATTTGAAATCTAGAAATATGTCTGCATTATGTCGTAAATAGGTAGCATTTATTTTTGTGGTCATTTTGATATTTTTTTCATATATTTTTCTGATGGTAGATCTAAAGGTGTTGTTCGAAAAATCTATGTCTGAAAATTAAGTGATCCATTTTGAACATATTGATTTTTTTTTGTTCGAAATGATTGAGCTTAATTGTAGATAGCCATTAAGTTAAATTGTTCAGTAGTGCATGAATTGGACACAAATAGTTGGGATCTTTTTTTGAACAATTTGACATGATATGAATTGTGAAAATGCAATTCAATTTAATTTCAAGTCAATTAATCGTGTATGAGATGCAGTAGATTTAAATTTTTTCTTTTTTTTTCTTGTAGATTTTCATACATTGTTTGCATTATTATGAATTTAAGATGAGAAGTTATAATTTTCATAAATTTCATTTTTCTTTGTAATTATGAAATGAAAGTGCAATTCAAATTAAAATAAAGTTGATTATTCAAGTATGGAATGCAATAGTTGCAAAGTTTTTTTAATGCAAATTTTCATACATTTGTTGCATTATTTCGAATCTGAGATGAAAACTTATGAATTTAACAAATTTTAGTTGTTTTCTGTAATTACTGAATGAATGACAGGGGGGCCCACATGTCATTCTCTTGTTAATTAAAAAATGCGAGGAACCTGACATGTGGGCCGCTGAGACGTCATCAGGTAACGTCAGGGGTGGTCGCCGGTGGCGGACGCGGCCGCACTGCCGAGCTCGCGCTCAGGCAACTGCGCGCGCGCGCCGGCCTTAGAGCGCGAGGATCCGCGAGAGGAGATGCAGGGAAGTCGCACGGGCGGTGGGATGGACCATTTGGTGGACGGAGTCGCCGGCGGCGAGCGTTTCCACGGCGGAGGACGGCGAGCGTGGCGTGGATGATTCCGTCGCGTGCGTGGCGTTCCGGCAGCTCAAATTCGACGGAGACGGAGAGGGGACGGTGGCGAAGCCCATGGTATCCATGGATTCGAGCGGGGAGGTGCGAAGCGGCGGCGGCGGCGGGGAGCTCCGGATGGCGCGAGGAGAGAGGAGAGGGAGGGGAAATCTGTGAAGTTTTTGCACGTGGCCCCCTGGCGTTTCCGAAATTTACAAAGCAGTCCTTTGCGGGGGGTTTCCGTAAAAATACTGCGCCAAAAATTGTGCGAGGAGGGTGACCGGTTGGTCACCGGTTTCACCGGCGGTTACCGGGTGACGTGGCCTAATTTGATTGGATGAAACGCGCGTGTACTGTTACTAGGAACAGTACCGCGCGCGGGGGTCGCCGTGGAGCGATCTTGGCCGTCCGTTTGATCAATCTGACGGTCAGATTAAAAGGGGTGACGTGGCAAGCTGGTTTGGGGGTGGACATGTCCTCCCTTATATATAAGGTTATCTTGGCGCGGCGACACGCCGCACCCGTGTGATTAATAATTGATAAAACGCAATAAAAACATTAAAGCAAAAAAAAATAACTTTTAGGTAAATGATTTAATAAATGGTTGAATAATGCGAACTTTACAATTAATATTACAACTTATTGAATTCTTGCGAAGACAAACTAATCATTTTACTGATTAAACACAAATTACAATGTCTTTATAACTTTATTACAACAAATTGAAATTTAAAAACGGAGATTACAATTGTTTTCTAAACTAAAATGTCTTATATTTGTTTTTTCTCTTTCTTGATCATTATTCCAACATTGTTTTCCTGCAAAGCAACGGCATACATCGCACTTGTGTGGTTGTTAGCTCTGTTCGTCAGCGTGAAAATGTTTAGTGGATCGAACTGTCGTTAGAAGAGTTATGTTAGATGTTTATAAAGTTGGAATGGTTCTATATGTTTATATTTTTTCGAAATACTTGTTTGAGTTTCATAATTGGAGAATGTACAGTACATGAGCATTTGTTAAAGCCAATCCATAATTAGAGGAAATTCATTTGGATTTTGTACTAATATTCCTTAAATTAGAGCCATGCCCTGTCGACAATTTTATCTGAATTGTATTTTTGCGCGGCAATGCCGCGCCCGTGTAGTAAATAAAATTTGAATTTGGTAATCTGTACATTTAAAAATTGTGTAGGTTTCAAAGGTAGTGGAATTCAAAGAAGTTTGTGTAACGATGGAATCCGTCGAAATTTGCTGCAATCAGTTGGAATTAATTTAACTGTATAATCGGAGGAAATATGTTTTATTAGCATTTGTTAAATTCAATATAAATTCATGTCATAATTAAAGGGAATTAATTTGCATTTTCTCCAAATATTCATGTAATAAAGTATTTTGAAACTTAGCTACATAGTTTGAGAGAGTTAAGTTTTGTTATCTTTAAATATGGTAAATAAATTGAATTGGTGAAATATGTTTCTACTTTGTTGCAAATTTTTTATTTAGCACCATAATCGGAGGAGATATATCATGGGAGCATTTTTTAAATTTATTCTATAAGTAGGGGAAAATGAATTTGTATTTCATATAAATATTAACGGATTTGAAATATAAAAATATGTTTGCATATGCATGTAATAAAGTATTTTTAAAATGTAGGTACATAGTTAGAGAGAGTTAAGTTTTGTTATCTTTAAATATGTTAAATAAATTGAATTGGTGAAATATGGTTATACTTTGTTACAAATTTTAAATATTCACGGATTTGAAATCTAGAAATATGTCTGCATTATGTCGTAAATAGGTAGCATTTATTTTTGTGGTCATTTTGATATTTTTTCATATATTTTTCTGATGGTAGATGTAAAGGTGTTGTTCCGAAAATCTATGTCTGAAAATTAAGGGATCCATTTTGAACATATGGATTTTTTTTTTGTTTGTTCGAAATGATTGAGCTTAATTGTAGACAGCCTTTAAGTTAAATTGTTCAGTAGTGCATGAATTGGACACAAATAGTTGGGATCTTTTTTGAACAATTTGATATGATATGAATTATGAAAATGCAATTCAATTTAATTTCAAGTTAATTAATCGTGTATGAGATGCAGTAGATTTAAAGTTTTTTTTCCTTGTAGATTTTCATACATTGTTTGCATTATTATGAATTTAAGATGAGAAGTTATAATTTTCATAAATTTCATTTTTCTTTGTAATTATGAAATGAAAGTGCAATTCAAATTAAAATAAAGTTGATTATTCAAGTATGGAATGCAATAGTTGCAAAGTTTTTTTTTAATGCAAATTTTCATACATTTGTTGCATTATTTCGAATCTGAGATGAAAAGTTATGAATTTAACAAATTTTAGTTGTTTTCTGTAATTACCGAATGAATGGCAGGGGGCCCACATGTCATTCTCTTGGTAATTAAAAAAATGCGAGGAAACTGACATGTGGGCTGCTGAGACGTCATCAGGTGATGTCAGGGGTGGTCGCCGGTGGCGGACGCGGCCGCACTGCCGAGCTCGCGCTCGATCAGCTACGCGCGCGCCGGCCTTAGAGCGCGAGGATCCGCGAGAGGAGATGCAGGGAAGTCGCACGGGCGGTGGGATGGACCATTTGGTGGACGGAGTCGCCGGCGGCGAGCGTTTCCACGGCGGAGGACGGCGAGCGTGGCGTGGATGATTCCGTCGCGTGCGTGTGATGCATGTAAAATGCATACATGAACTTTGCATTATTTTACTTATATTTCAGTCATATTTGCATGATATAAGGGTTATATCACTGTTTTATAATGATTTTGGGAATATTTGATATGTTTCCTATTTTTTATGGAATTAACTCTGCGCAGGCAGAAAACCCTATTTCTATATTTTAATGTTTCAGGGAACCAAACGACGTCCAAATGACCTGTAAATTTACGAGCATCAGTTTTTGGAAGGAACAAAGCGTGGGAGCGAAGGAAGCAAACAAGCGGAGGCCCGAGGGCCCAGATGAGTGGGCCCATGCGGCCCATGTACCTGGCCGCGTGGGACCCCCCCCTCTTTGGCCCTCGGAGCTCCGTTGCCGTCGATCTTTTCTCCACCGACTCGGTTTTGACCTAAAACCGCCTATAAAAATAGTCCCCCGACGTTCTCTGGAAGGAGCGCCGCAGAAACACAGAAACACCGAAACAGAGACCTGGAGTTGCAGATTGGAGGGGGAAAACTCCGGCGGGGCGCTGCCGGCGTGGTCTCCATCTTCTCCAACGACTTCTCCACCATCTCCATGATGAAGAGGGAGTAGTCCACCTCTGGACTATGGGTTTGTGGAAGTAACTTATGTATCTCTCTCTCTTGAGCTTCACTAATTAGTACCGTATGAGCTGCTGAACATGATTACGGTCATCTATGTAATACCTTTGTGGTGGATCTTTTTATGAGTTAATATATGTTTGAGATTGCAATGGTTTTGTTTCAGTTATGAAAGTAGATGCATATTATGTACCCCGTTCTTATTTACTTGTCATGATCAAGCATGTTTATGAGAGCGTGTGAGGGGGAACGTGTGCATTAGTTGGAGTAACGGGGGGTGGCTAGTGCAGTGAACGTGAGAGAAAGTTCTGCGATCCACTTGGGTATCTCTACCTTACTTTGTTGCCTCACTAGGGATAAAAAGAAATACCATGCTACCGGAGATGTGGGTGTGACCATTGCCACTTCCTCCATGACTAGATCTAGCATGTTCTTATTTTAACTTCATGTCATGATACTTATTGCTATACTCTGAGTTATCTTAATTACTGAGGTGTTATGATTTAGTTCGCATCTTGGTGGAGTATAAGAGAGACTAATAACCAAAAGGTCTCTATGTTAGGACGTGATGCCCATATAATTATAACTTGTCATTAAACTGTTGTGTTGCAATCTCATATGTCAACTCTAGTGTTCCATTGTCTACCACTTTATTAAAGAGAGAGTGCATTTGTGAAACCATGAACCCCGGTCCATTTTTAATCATAAGAAACACCTTTCCAACCACTTTTACCACTTTCCATTTTCTGCCATTTAAAAATCCGAAAATACAAAAACACTTTTACATCTTGCATTCATCATATAAAACCCAAAAATATCATTTATCATTGCTACCACCATCCTTGCATATTTATTTACCACCATTGCATATTTATTTCTTGTTTGCATTGCATATTATCTTGATATCATTCTCACACCTTGTGCTTGACAACCACTAGGTGAGGTTGAGGACCAAAACATTTACTTTGTTTTGTAGGTAACCAAAAGAAGGATAGGAAAGATAAATCTTCACTACTGATTCCCCGAGAGTTCGATATTAAACCCTCGAGTCACCCCTCGTGGGGAAAACACGTCTTCCACTTACTACACACTCTGCACTTGGAGTCTCAACCTAACCCATTTACTTTTCACGCAGGTAACTACGTGAAGGGCCATCAGATGTTTTCTGGCGCCGTTGCCGGGGAATCATTGCTGAAAGGTTTATCCAAGGGTCCCCTGCACTAGCTCTGTTTTCTGGCGCCGGTTTATCCAAGGATATCTCACCAAGTCAACTTCATCACCAACTTGTGCTAACACCTAAGCTTGGGGAGGTTGCACCTACGTGAGCATCATCTTATCCATCTTTACCTTCAAAGCAATTTATCTTGTTTTGTCATTGTCTTGCATATTTATTTTCAGTTTTGCATAAAAAATTAAAAACACATAAAAACTTGCAATCATGGTTCTGGGAAACAAACAAGGAGTGAGTCCTCCATTGAATTCGGTTTCTAATTTTAAACAATATCATGGAGAAACATTAAAAGATGCTTGGGTAAGAATTAATAGGATGCACTATGAAGATCCTACACCTTGTGAAGATGAAAAGCTAAACCTTTACTTCTATTATGGAATAGACCCTTGGTACCAAAATGCTTTAGATGGGGCTACAGGGGGAAGTTTTGTGTTGTCAACACCACCTTGTGCAGCCATGACACTTAGAAGAATCTTTGGTAGCTTTGTGGGTAGCAAGAAAAAGTTGGAGGACACCGCGGTAGCACTTGCATTATCCAAAGATAAATTTGAAACTAAGTTAGAGAAGCTACCAAGTAAAGAGGATTTTGAACAACTAGTATCTTATTCTGAAAACATTATTCCCAAGATAAACAATGAATTAGTTAATGTCATGCATAAACTAAGATTATGTGAGAAGGAATTTCTTGAAAAAGATGTTTACCTCAATAGAATTGAGGAAAAGCTGGTTTGTGTTAGTGATTCAATAAGAAAAGACTCATCATTTAAGCATGTGAAAGAAGTTCCTGTTAAGCAACAAGTTGGGTTAAAAAGAAAAGAAAGTTGAAGAAGTTAAAATGCTTAGTGAAGTAAAGGATCCATTGCTTGACTTAGAGAATTGTAGCTTGCATGAATTAATATCTATCTTACAAAAATTTGCAAGTGATCCTTCCATCAACTCTAACCAAGCTGGTTTTGGTTCTTATATTGCTAATCATGTGTTAAAAGAAAAGATTGCTAGGTACAACCAAGAGGCTATGATACCACCTAAGCTTGGGGATATATGGATTCCCAAAGTCCTAGTAACCATTGGAAAAGAGACACACCATGCTATACTTGATCTAGGATCTAGTGTCTCTGTTTTATCTAAAGAACTATATGAAGTACTTGAATTGAAAAATCTTGAAAAATGCTCTATTGAACTTGCACTTGCTGATGATTCCATTAAACATGCTTTAGGAAAAGTAAGTGATGTTATGGTAGAGTTACATATGACATTTGTGCCTGTTGATTTTCTAATCATGGATATGGGGAATAAAACCTCTAGTCCAATTATTCTTGGAAGACCTTTTCTTCGTACTACAGGTGCTATCATTGATTCAAAAGAAGGGAATGTGAAGTTTCAGTTTCCACACAAGAAGTGCATGGAACACTTCCCAAGGAAGAGGGACACACAAAGTTCAAGCTCCCTCATGAGCTTCGTCCACAATAAACATCAAGTAAGAAGCCTAGCTATATGGCTATAAAGAAAGCGCTTTACGGGAGGCAACCCGGTTGTTTTTATTTTGATTTTCTTTGTGTCCTCTTGCTGTAACAAGAGACTTAGTGTTTAGTTTAGTTTCTGGAATTTTTAATAAAGTGCCAAGTTTTACTCATTTTGGTTTGAAAAGTTGCTTATAGCGTTCGGAGATTTTATTCCTGCACGAATCTGTGCACGGTATGATTTTTAATTCTTATTCTGTAACTCCGAATGAGCTCATATTTGAACTGTAGTAGCAACTTTTCATCCTCTGTATGCATGAATTTTTCGGAATTTTCGACAAAGTTAAGTAGGGTAGAAAAATACGTTTAGCTGCTGCTGTTTTTTGGACAGATTCTGTCCCATTTTGTTTGATGCATGCTTAGAACTTTTAACTTGAATCTTTTTGATCCAATTGAGTTTATGAGTAGGCATACAACATTATACACTTTCTGGACATTCATATGAATTTTTGTCTAAGGATTATATGCAGCAAGAAATCTATTTGTTTATCACTACTAATGCACCCCACAGAAAAAGAAATGGGAGAAACGGTGTTTTGAAGTTTTTTCACAGGGATTAGAGGAGATGCACCAAGAGCTATCCAAGGATGGTGAAGACCATAAGCTTGGGGATGTGAAGACAACCCCACTGGACCTACACACTCTCGGTTTGCACACGTCTAACTTCTGTTTTTCGATCGAAACACTTTATCGCATAAACTTGGAGCGTCTTTTTGTTTGTTTTGGTTTGATTTTTATTTTGTGAGACCACCACACTATCATTTATATATGAGAGAGCTACTGGAAATTTGGGTTGAATTATGTTGGATGCTATTATAGATTGGGAAAAGGGATGTTGAGTTGATTTTAAAAGATACATATAGTTGCATGATTCATGAGCTTGTTAATTAATGTAATTTGCAAGTATTTTATCAAGAGCTATCTTTATTCATGTTTTGATGCTGAATGTTATTTTACTTGTTTAACATGGATTAGTTAGTTCTATGGACACTCATGCATGCATTTAGATGGTCAACTTTCTCCCTCTTGCTAGCCCAAAAATTCCAACAAGCAAAAACTTGTTTCCAACACCTTCAACCAAAGTTTTTCCAGTGAGTCCACCATATCTACCTATTAGCTTTATGCTATTCCGAGTATGTTTATCATGATATTTGTGTTATCTATACCTCTGAATGAAAATGCTTATGTTGTTGATTGTTATGGGAAAAGTTGGTTATAGAGCTCTCTCGAACTTGATGCACACTTTACTTTCATTGCATAAATAAAATATGACCCATTGTGATTAAAATTATGATGTTGTGGACTTGACAAATGTCTTTGGTTGAGAGTTAGCTCATATGTGCTGTCACATGGCAAGCTTTCAACATGCACTTCATTCATTTAGTTGATATCATGTACTTTTGTTTATGGATGCTTACCATGGGTGAAATAAATGTGGAAATGAAGTGAGTTTAAATGAGTTTGTATAAATGGTTAGAGAGACGCCTGGGCCGCTAATCTAAGCCATGCATCATTCATGGTGGAAATTTACTTACATGCTATGGTGAACCTTCTGTGATACACCTTACAATAAAAAGCTATCCAATGGTAAATAAAAAGGGTGTTGAGATTGTTCATTGTGTTTGTTTGTCTTGTCATTTTGATATGGGCTTGTTCCATATCCTGGGACAAGAGGTACCCCAGTTGACGCTCTTAATGATACTATTATTACTTACAATGATATTTAACTTGAACTTGCTTTGTTTTCCAAGTTGAGTAACACATGGAGTAGGTACTTGTATTCAAGGGGCATGAGACTTTCAACCTGTACTTTGTCAAGCACACTACTCATATTGCTTTCACTTTAAACTTAATCATTCAAGATGCTATGATAGGGGAATGAGAGCTTGACACCAAGGATTACCACATTACAATCATTAACTTAAGTAGAGAAGTTCAGAAGTTAGATGAAATTTATTCATGCTTTACCTCTACTCATATATATATCTTTCCAAAGTGTCCACCTTTTATATTCAGATTTTCATCAATACTCTATGACCATTGTAGGATGTTCTTACTTATCATTATGCATACATGTGGTCCATAGTACTTTTCTTTATGTTACACTTTGTGAATTATCATTGAACATCCTTGCATTGAATACTTGATATCACTTCATAAACTATCTTGCATATTGCTACTCCTTTTAAGAATGAATCATTTGACTCTATGTAGCAATAGTAATCATCTTTGATATCCATTGATAGTATTAAATTGCAAAGTCCATGTTAGTTTTATCACCTTCATACTCGAGGACGAGTATGGTTAAGCTTGGGGATGTTGATGCATGTAAAATGCATACATGAACTTTGCATTATTTTACTTATATTCCAGTCATATTTGCATCATATAAGGGTTATATCACTGTTTTATAATGATTTTGGGAA
Organism: Poa pratensis; assembly: GCA_947311845.1. Lineage (NCBI taxonomy): Eukaryota > Viridiplantae > Streptophyta > Magnoliopsida > Poales > Poaceae > Poa > Poa pratensis. The sequence continues at coordinate 22,892,167 of CAMZMU010000037.1, forward strand.
TATTTGATATGTTTCCTATTTTTTATGGAATTAACCCTGCGCAGGCAGAAAACCCTATTTCTATATTTTAATGTTTCAGGGACCCAAACGACGTCCAAATGACCTGGAAATTTACGAGCATCAGTTTTTGGAAGGAACAAAGCGTGGGAGCGAAGGAAGCAAACAAGCAGAGGCCCGAGGGTTCAGTATATTTAGAAGCAGCATCAACGTAGTTCAGAAACTAGCAGCAGTTTAGAACCGGTCTCACACAACTTCAATAGCAGCAGTCCAGATTAATGTGGTGCCAAGAATTCAACGTAGTTCAGAACGTGTTGAGGGCAGTAATCTGCATGTACGAGACCAAAGATTAGTACAACATGATGGCTGCATAAAATATGTAAAAAAGAACACAAAAAAGACAAGGAACCGTGATGACGATGAGCAAACTAAACCAAACAGACCTATTTGGGCAATTTGCCGTATCCAGCAAAATTTAAAATTAGGGATAAGGGTTAAACGAACCGATCTCACACAACTTCACTAGCAGCAATTTGTGTCATCTTTGTGAACCGCCTCTGGCCATTGTGTGATCCGCCACACGCCGTGCTGTGAACTGCAAGGAATCGATCCAGGGGTGGAGGTTCAGAATGATCTTTTTTTGTTTTAATTAATTTAAGTTTTTTGCCGACAAACTGAACTCCGAATAATAACGAATTAAACTTCCCTGCAAACTAAAGAGAACTTCAAAACAACAATTTAAAATGGCAATTTTCTGCTGCGTTTTGTAACTCAGTGGAGGAAGCCAACTTTCAAACTAAATAAAATAAACTTTGTGCATTTGATGAGGTGAATTTCTATTATTGGAGAGCCATGGAATTCAACTGAGACAAAGAGTAGGTGCCCGGTTAATAAATCAATTGGAGAGAGTGAGGTAGCAAGCATACACTACCGAGGAAACATGTAAATTAGATCCAAAAAAAAGATTGACGCTAACCACACAACAGGTATAAGGCGCACGCTAGCGAGACTGCATGACTTGGGTTGCCTGAACGAGACCTCGTCTCTGGTGCCTAGCTGGGTAAGGCGCTGCAGCCATGTGCTGCCGGTGGACTGCACCTTACCGCCGGTGCACTCTCTCCTGCGGCCAGCGGTTCTTGTCCGACCACCTGTTGGTAATTAAATTTCAGTGAAATTGAGAGAGGAGTGGAGTTCAGATAAAATGCATTCAACGTCAGCTAGCAAGAAGACACGAAGGAGTTGGCATCTTCAGAACTTTCCTACAAAAACCTGGTTGCAATAATTTTCTCCAAAGGGGCGCTCGACCGTAGCTGCCGATGTTGAAGTTCCAGCAGTCTGAACCAGTAGCATGCTCGAGCTGCACCACTGTGAGGTTCAGAGGTGCTGTCTTGGTAGGTTCAGAGAAGCGCACATTGCGGTCCACCTCGCTGGACTGAGGCCAGGTACGGACGGGCCGAGAAACGAGCGAGGTGTATCAACTAGCATCGGGTTAGGATACGCGCTTCAGTGGGCTGACAAGGCTCGCCGGGTAGTCTGCGGGTGGCCGTCGAGGTGTCGTGGTGCTCGCTGCTGTCCAAAGTAAACTGACCTTCACGGGATTGAACTTACCTCAAGAGACAGGATTCGATGGACTCCCCGTGCGCAGCGCCCGGTTAACTCCAGCGCGCTCCGTTGGTGGACTCCCCGCGGCGGCGACGTTAAACTCCGTTGGTGGACGCCCGGTTAACTTCCGCTTGACTGTGAAGTTCAGCGCTACTCTCCCTGGAGTTTCAGAGCTACTAGTGGACGCGGACGGTGACCATGGGGATCCGCCAGCAGCTCTATGCTATGGAGGCGACCTCCCGCGTGGGAGTCTGAACTGGACTCCGCTCGGCGGCGCAGATGGATTCCCGACGGCGACGTAGACGGACTCCCGAGATGTAGGGAACAGGGGCGGCGGCGCTCTGGCCGAAGGTCCCGCGTCGAGCCTGGCAGCAGCCGGAGGAACCCAGACGCTTAGCTGGCGCCGGCGCTCTGGATGGTAGTGGCGCATGAGGGGTTGCCGTCCGCGGCGGGCTCTGGATGGTGACGACGTGCAGGGGTTCCTACCGACAGGGGCGGTTCGCCGGAGGCGTCGGGGAAGTTCGGCGGCGCAGTGCAGGAGTTAGGGGACGAGACGACTGGGTCGGGTTGCCCGTGGCGGCGCGCTAGGCCTGCCGGCGACGGGGAAGAAGGAGGCGTGGGGGTGGGTCGGGCCGGCGGCGTCTTTGTGGATGGGGAGCACCCTCCGCGGGGGAGACGAACCAGGAAGTTAGGATAAGGTGTGTTGGTTTGATTAGAAGGTCTTTATTTACCGTGAGGGTCGTAGAATAGTTATTCTACAATACTCTTAGGATTTTGCTAAGTTACAGCCGACTGATTTGTATTTCGCAATCAGTCGTTTTTCTGGCCGTCTGTTCTTTCTCTAAGATTCGTGCGGGAGCCGTCGTATATTGGATCCGTTTTGTCTTAACGGGTTATGTCCGCACCCGTTTTTCCTTTTTCTGTGCGCGTTGTTCTTTTTTTGTTTACATTTTCCCCTGCGTTGAGTCCTCTCATCCGCGAGGCTGCTCCGCCCTGGCGACGCTGTCGACGGCCGACGGCAGCGGTGACCAAGGCCCAGGCGACGCTGTCGGCGGCCGAAGGCAGCGGTGACCAAGGCCCAGGTGTTTTCCCTCGTCTCCTGCTCGTCTCCATCCGCGCCCCCACCATGGAGATCTCCACACATCAGCTGCAACCAAGGACGGAAACAACATCCTGTTCCTAATACTCAAGGTGAGCTTCCTCACCGATTAATCTCTTATTTTTGCTCTTCCATTTGGTAAATCTTAGGTCTCACTTTCAGATCTGGCCGAGGGAATTTGTTTGTGTGATAGACCTTGTGATGAGTAATGCTTGTGCCGTGCTGCTCCATTAAGCCCCTTCCTGTCATGATTTGTGATGTTTGTATTGTTTACTGAAAACAAAATCCCCTCCGCTTCAGTTTAATTTTTTGCATTTCATGTATTATATGTGCTGTAGTTTCTGAGTTCAGTTTCCATTCTCCAGCTATTGTATGCCCAGGTTCTTATTTTCATTGTTTTCCTTTTGGCGGGATTCAAAGACATGAATGATAATCTTTTTATTTTGTACTGAAGATGATTTTTATTGAAAAACTATTCAACCTATTCGTGCCACCCATGGGAACCAAAAGTAGACCCTACAACAGATTGGTGAATTATTTAATAAGAAGGTTGTTCCAAAAGAGCTTTGTTGATGTAATGAAGGTGGTCAGTTTTCATGAAAATGAAGACTGGAAGCTGGGTTGTCAAATGTTTCATTTCCCTAAATGATTTTTTAAACTTCTTTTAGTTGGGGCCCTATGTCGTTTAATTAAAAAAATTGTAGAGTGCTCAGCTGACATTTCTAAGAAAATAAGGTTTGCGTGTGTCTCCGCTCAAAAAAATAACAGACCTGCTCAATGGTGAAGGATGATGGAAGCAGCGGCCGGAGTCCGCACTGATATTCATCTCTGTCGTTGGGTTGCATAGGCTTTGCCGTGTGTAAGTGATTCGCCTCGTGGTTTCTGATTTTTGTAGCGGTTGGCTCGTCTTGCAGATAAGATAAGATTGTGGGGAATTTAGGATTTTCGATATGTAGCGGTTGGTCGCTGTGCTTGCCCACTGGTAAGAGTTTCTTCTACCTGCGCGGGATTTTGATGTCTCTGAACGCTCAATAGATAGTTCTTGTGCTTCCTCTAGCTAGTTGGAGAAAATCAGATTGTAGATGTTCGAATTATGTACAGTAGAAAAATGAATTTAGAATTGTGGTTGCATTTTGTAGGTAGTATAACAAGCTACAGTGATCTATTTTGTGGCTTTGATTTGTGAATATCATAGTCTATTTGACCAAGCACCTCATGTTGTGATGTTGTTCTCACGCTTTGCTCGACTCCACCATTCATTGTCTCGACCCTTGTGAACATTTTCTACCAACGGCAAAAGAAATGGCCAAACAGCGGAAACGAACACATGTCATACATTGTTTCATTTGTCTCATTCTTCTGTCCATTTTTCTCCTCTCTTAGTCTTTCTTCAGTCATTTTTGTTTCATTTGTCTCATTCTTAGTCCATTTTTCTCCTTTCTTAGTCTTTCTTCAGTCTTATTTGTTTCATTTACGGTTCTCATTCTCCCTCTGTCTTCTTCTCTCTTTCTCTTTCTCAGTATTCATTCTTGATGTACTGTTCTCTTGTCATTCTCTTTCCTTAGTTCAATTTATGTATGTCTCTCTCTTTTTCTTTATGTATGGCTCTCTCTCTCTCTCTCTCTCTCTCTCTCTGTGTGTGTGTGTATGTGTGTGTGTCTTCCTCTATCTCTCTATCTACCTCTCTCTCTCTCTACTTCTCTGTTTCTGAGACTCTCTCTTACTCTCTCTCTGTTTCTACTTCTCTGTTTCTGAATCTCTCTCTCTACTAAAATCAACCATCTGAATTTGACTCTCTCTCTGTGTACTGAAATCGATCGCCGCTTCTATCTCTCTCTCTATACCTCTCTCTGTATCTGAATCTCTCTCTATCTCTTTCTCTGTTCCAAAGCTCAGTTTTTAATTGTCTCATTCATTCAGTGTCTCAGTGATTCAGTCTTGATTTAGTGTCTCAGTCTTGTTTCAATGATTCGTTGTCTCAGTCTTGATTTATTGCTCAGTTTTTAATTGTCTCATTCATTCAGTGTCTCAGTGATTCAGTCTTGATTTAGTGTCTCAGTCTTGTTTCAGTGATTTAGTGTCTCAGTCATGATTTATTGTCTCAGTTTAGTTTCAGTGATTCAGTGTCTCAGTCTTGTTTTCAGTGATTCAGTGTTTGTTATAGTGTTTCAGTCATGTTTTTAGTGTCTCAGTTTTGTTTATCTGTTTCAGTGATTCAGTATTGATTTAGTATTTGCTCAGTAACGTTTCAGTGTCTAAGTCATGTTTCAGTGATGTCTATATGTTTATGCTTCTTGGACCTATATATATGCTTCCATCCATTCTACTCCAGAACACAACATACCCCTTTTTGCTTCTTGGACCTATATATATGCTTTCAGTGATCTTTTGCTTCTTGTATAGATTGTGTTTTCTTACTAGATATTTTTTCATTTGCGCAGACTATCCCGTGTTTCATGAGAGCATAGATGAACGATATGGTACCATGCAAAATCATGATTGCCATGTCTCCTGAAAAAGATGAGTACGTGTTTCAGGTGAAGAAGGAATATAACAAGACACACATTTATGGCCCTGGATATGAGAAGATTTTGATAGACTATGACATGAAGAAGGGCGATAGATTCAGGCTTGAATGGGACCATCCGATTCAAGCGTTTTTCACCATCTTCCCTGAGGGAGCTGCTGATATACCCAAGCAAAGGGTGTTAGGTACATTTTTTCTGTCAGTCCTTTTTATCCCCTGATAGTTGTTTTTGGTGTAGTGTTTGTTTTGCACTTATCTGTTGTGATTTATCCGCTAGATCCTTTTTAGTGTATGACTCATATTCTTTTTCTTTTTTGTTGGTATATCCAAAATGGATCAGTACCTCATGCTTTCGATGACAGCGCCAAGTCTGTTGTGTTTTCAAAAGGTCTCACACTCACTGCTGGGGCAGACTGCAAGGATGAATCACTGTGTCCTCACACGAGGTCTAGGGCTGGGTCATGTTTTCGTCCATACAATAACAGTCACAGATGTTGCACACAACGGACTGGTAATGTTGCATGGACGAATCTTGTCTACTGTCTATCAATCTTTTTTCACATGGTTCCTTTGTTCCTGAAGCTCTAGTACTTGTTGTTTTATTTGCTTACAGCGGATCCCAAAGGAGATTGCATCTGTTCTCGATATATCTGAGGAGGGAAAGTGCTTCTCACATATGGACATGCTTGGATCAACCATGAAGTCAAATACTACACCTGCAAGGATCAAAGGATTTGTTTCAGGGCTGGATGGCCGCAATTTGCCAGTCAGTACAACCTAGGCGACGGTCTGTTGTGCTGATTCTCTTCCACAAAGACAATGCCGACCGCCTGGTTGTCTCCTTCGATGCTCTCCATTAGACCTCAGCATGTGGAGTTTATTTCTAGTATGTTTCAATGCCAGAAACATCTATATTTTGGCTGTGTGTATCATTTTGATGCAGAGGCCGGGATCCGCACCCCCTTATCTAAAAAAAAAGAGAAACATCTATATTTAAGTTGGGAGTTTGGCACCCTTTTCATAGTTGGGTTGGCTGCTTTGTTCGTCTTATCGTATCTCTATTTCCTGAACCTTTTTACATTTTTCTCAGTGTGTGTTTGAACCAAGTATGTTTTGTATGGGCTGATATGTCAGTTCATCCTATTTTGCCCTGGACAATGCGAAAGTGTTTGTCAGTCTTTGTTGCATTTTGCAAATAACCTATTGTATGTGCCTTACTTGTTGTTCATATAATTCCTTCGCTTTTGTCCCTTCCTTTTTTGTCATCTCTATGCGATCTCGAATGTTCGAGGTTTCCTACAATTTTTACAAGATGACAGTCTTATATTGTTTTTCATGGGTTTTTGTGGTATGATTTTTCGCACGAAGAAGATGGTTAAGGTGTAATGTCGGTTCTTTTTTCTGAATGTGGTGATATCTCATCAATGTGGTATAAAATTTGTAGTATCAACACAATTTGCAGTAATAGTTCCACAAGCAGATGATTACCTTCAGCTTGTAGGACTGATGTGTGATTGTTTTTGCTCCTGTACCCAGGCTGATCCTCATCTAGCACCTGTTTTTATCGGTGGTTTTTTAGTAAAGGAAGTTGCAACAATTTCAGAGTTAGAGAGAAGTTCCTGAATTTTATGTTGCAGGGGAGGAATTTCTTCAGGATATAACCTGTAGCGTGGGATCTAGCACTGCGCCGAGGGATCTGATGTCTGGAGGCTTGAGTTTTTCTTCCATCTGGATCAGCTTCGGGGTGGTAAGCCTCTTCCCTCTGATCTTTCTTCTCTGTTCTTTATGTGTGTTGGAGGCGACCTGGGGTGGGTGGCGATGGGGGTGTGGCTGTCAGCTGGCTTTTTTTAAGCTGGGCTTCATCTCTTGCCGGGCTTCTCTGTTTGTTGTATGTGGTTTGGGCTCTTTCGGGTCAGGCTGGACAATTTTGACCCGTTTTTTGTGTCGGGCTGGAGAACGCACTAAGGGGAGGGGCGTGAACGTCTGATTTTAGTGCTACGTGTCAACATTTGACTGGCCAAAAAAATTCGACTGACGACGAAATCGAAATCAGTCGACTGACAAATAGACACTCCCTACTCTTAAGGGGTTGTAGAATAGTCCTGTCATATATATATATATCGACGCGGATTTGATGCCATGGGGGTAGTGGTGCATAGGGTGTCCACCGTTGGATAAAGCTGCCATGTGCCCCCTTGATGAATCTATGCTTAGAGAGAGTTGTCTGTGCATGCAAAAGCGGCAGCCTCCGTCTATCTTTTTGTTAGATTGCATGTGGTACCGTCCACATCCACTAGACAATTTCAGAGGTGAAATCAAAATGGCCCTGTGGATTTTTCATTGGACTATCCGCATGTGCCAGCTGGCCATGTCCTTTAGACAATTCCCAAATGTGAATTTTCATAACGGTGGTGGATGGATGCGGTCCCCAAGCACCATGGCTACGCAACTATTTCATGCGAGTAACATTGTGGTGGAAAGTAAGGAAAAGTCTAACGCGGGAATTTTTCTGTTGAGCAAGCTGGACTCCCGCGCATTTCTTCTCCCACCACGCCGTCGACCCATGTTCTTTCCTCCTCCATCAGCCTGGCAGGCCAATAGCCAGCCGTGGTTGCTTTGGTGAGCATTTTTAATTCCGTCGGTGGCCAGGTCTTATAGCCAGCCGTGGTTGTTTTGGTTGTGGGAATTTTTGAATGAGCCCACGCTTAATCCTTTGACCCTTTTGCTATTGCGCTCAGTCCATTTTACAAACTCTGTATCCTTCGTTGTTTTGGGTAGCGTACGGTGAGGGCTTGATTCTAATGGTGACAACAAAAATTGATCGACTAGCGCTCTGGCTTGGCGAATGTGGCCATGTGTTTCCCCTAAAAAAGTGTGGTCATGTGTTATTCTCGTTAGCGAGTTGAGGCATCCGCGTGACCATGTGTTATTTTCGTCAGCGAGTTGAGGCATGTCCACCGTACTGTTAACTAGTATCAACAACAAGATTTTAATTTGCACTGTAGATAAGCTTCCAAAACTTTTCCGTCGTAACATTGTTAACACCGATGAAGCTCTCAAGTTGACAGAAGCACACAAGACGCTGGAAAGTTCAGTTGATTACAGATGGAAAGTTGATCCATTACACGTGACACACAAAATAGTGATCTACTAATCTGACTCTTAAGTCTTAAGTGAGGATCTAGAAAAAAACTCGCGGACGAAAAAAAAAACAGACATGCAAAACATGCAATTAGTTTCAGCGTGGTCACCATGAATTCCCCACATAAATGTACAAATCCTAGCATTTTTGTAGACACAAATCCATCAAGCTAGCTCCATGTTATACCACGGAAGAAACTGGACGTGTTTATTTCCCTGATCCAAGAACTTTTGTGCAGCAACAGAAAAGGTCAGAGAAAGAGAAGACACGGAAGTGGCGCATCCAAAAGTTCTGCCATTCACAGAAACTCAAGCAAAAGGAATCGTATTCTGCATGACTCAGGGGAGCTTGCATAAACTTTTCTGCATCACGTCAAGAATCACGCTGGAAGCATCCGGACAGCGTCTCGACCTAGACGATGCCTTGCGTGGCAGCACCGCTCCACGCATCGTCCTCGCTGACCAGCCGTCTCTTGACGCCGACGAGACGAAACAATGGCTGCCAGCAGCGAAGCGGTGACACAGCAGACCGGCAGTAGCATCTCATATTCTCATTCGAGGAAGAAGAACCATCCATCGATGCAGCAAAATGTGACGGAATCAAATCATTGATGATAAAGAAGTTGTTGTCCCGTGTACAATGCAAGTTGTCCCCTCGGTTGAATTCCTTCAAGGCCGTGGTCCAGCACCATGTAACAATTCTCTCAATGGGATGTGACATTGTTTAAAGGAGATGGATAGGAGAGAGAATGAGCTACCCCCATACGATTTTTGTGCTCTCGGTGTGACGGCGTCACAATCTGTCGTTTGCATTGGAAACCATCTTGTGCTCCCTATAGTGTATTCAACGGTTGGATGATGGTACACCACTACCCCCATGGCACCCCACTATTTTGCATATATATGCTTCGGAAGCATGTGCTTAAACAAAGATATGACGTGTTTCCTAATTATTGTTTCATCAATGAGATTTAAAGGATTTTTTTTCTAAAATTGTGTCGAGCCGATCCCCAATCCGTGAACATGTTTGGTTCAATCGATCAATTGTGATTTCCTCTGTTGATCGCTCATCAATTAGTAGTTGGTTGTTGCTGCACAGCCCCTGCACCGCGGCTGATGCGCAGCGAGGTTTCGTCCCGCCGGACACGAGGACGCCGCCGCCGCTACACAGCCCCTGCGCCGCAGGCCGACGTGAGGATGCCACCGTGTTCAACTGCCGTCCGTATGCACTTTACAGCAGTCTGCGGCTGCAGTCCGTCTGCACCGGCCCGTCCCTGCATACTGTCTCATCAGTACCACTTGCGACTATAATACATTTAGCATGTCAATCTGATCAGCTCTTTGTGATTAACTTTGTTGGAGAAGTGCATTGTGCTGCTAGAACTGTAACTTTATATCCTGTATGAACCCCTGATTGTATTATTAGTCTCGATGTCTCATCTGTTACATTTCTTACTGCTTCTTTATGAACTTTTAGGATTTGCAAATGCTCTTGTGCACATTCATCACAGCCACTTGGAATCTACTAATTTCATTCTAAAGAAGGACATGATCAATGATATAAGAGGACTCCAAAACTTGGCCAAGTCATTATCCGCACAGCATTCTTGTCAGTTCTGACTACATGTTGAAAAACTAATCCTGCTATAGTTGGAGAAATGACTTGAATGACAAGAGTGAAAACACGTTTAGTCATTTTAGTAATATAATCTGACTACCAGTGGCCTATTTGTTTCAATTTAATAATGTGTATTGTTGCTTAATATCTATTTCCTAATTGTTGCTTCAACTGGGAATTTATTACAATATTTTCAGAAACTAATAATAATATATTTTTGTGATTGTAGATTTTAACTGATGTCGTACTTGTGAATCGTACAATGCGTACACCGTTAGGTCATGATATCTATTTACATGGAACAAAACTAAATACAAAACAACCCGTTTAAAAATAAATAGAGTTTTAACAATATCTGTTATATGAAACGTCATTTTTTCTATTACCCACGGTGAATATTCTAAACCATGCTCATTTGCTATACTTTGAGTACAAACTTTATATGATAATGTTGTATAATGCATATGTAGGATTTTTTTGAGTTGAGAAAACGAATTTTTGTACATATGTTGAAGTGTCAAGACATCGAAGCAATAAAAAAATATTCTTATCTTGGATCGAGGCATTATTAATCTCATAGAGAGATGGATCTTCGTAAAATAATAAATAGTCGAATGTTACTTATAATTTGATTTTCGACAATCCATTCTAACTCATGTTAAATTGTAATATTTATGCAAACAATAACTATTATTTTGTGCTTGTGGATTTTAAATGGTGCAACGTGTGTGGATTGTATGTTGTCTGCACATTCTTAGATGGTTTAGTCATGAAATTGTTGCCCTGGTATCAAATATTCACTAAACTAGAAATGAGATATATATTTTAAAGACATGCGTTGCACGTGCACGGCTACTAGTAGTGGTATTAAAACTAGATATTTTTAATAGCAAGTGAATTTTTTACGCATATTTGTATTGAGATTCTGTCGTCTCTTCTGTGTGGTCTCCCTGCCTCGTTTATCTCGGTCGGAAAATAGAACTGTCCAATTGAAAGCCGCTCAACCGCTTGATGGTTATCTCTTCCACACGGCTGTCTCATCTCCATAGCCTAAAAAACGGACGAAAACATCTCCCCCCCCCCCCCCCCCACACACCCTCTGTCCTTGTCTCCCCGCACCGCTCGCACATGAAGACACCCAACACCGGCGAGCATGCATCCCCTAGTTGCAACAACGACGACGGCGGAGCTCACATAAAAACACTTGTCTCCCTATGGAAACTCGAGGAGATGACTCCCCCGGTTCTCTGCCCCAACATGTTCGGTGTCGTGCGAGGCACGACTTTTGGACAATGTTGGATCCCTTTGTGATGGTGTGGGCGCCTTCAAGAGAGACATGTTTGTGGGGCCGGTGATGATTGGCCGCATCATGGTGTCGCGCCAGAGGCGAAGCTCCCCTTAGGGCAAGGAAGGGGAGTCTCCCTACATTGATTTCTGGCAAAACATTATTACACAAGTGTTTTTTCTTAATAATTTGAGTGGTTGTACATAAGAAACAGACTCCATACGAGAAAGTTGTGCATGTTTTAGTAAACATTGCGCAAAATCGATTCCGAACCTAAAACAAGGACTAGATCTAGTCTAGTCGGAAACTAACTCTTTTTCATTGTAATAGCTAATTCTCAATCTAACAAAACATGACTTTGAACATGTTCTAGGTGTCCTATTTAAGAAGGGTTTGAGAATATTTTGGGCAACTAATGGTGGTGACCGATACCAACTCTAAGTGAATAACCTTGCTCATCTTACATAGATTTATCATGCAGATTTCTCTAATTAGAGTACAAGCATGCATATACAATATAATCTTGAACTATTAATTTTTCATACGGTTAGAATAGAAAATCTTAGAGAATGTCTTGTCATTTGAAAGGCATATCATGTTTTTTATGAGCTATCGCCTAATTGAGTTGTCATTACTTTACCGTTGGTGACGAAAACAGCTGAAAGAGACTTCTCGGTGGAAAAGATTGTCAAGGTTGAGTTGCGTTAAAAATGTTTAAAAAGGCTTCTTGATGTGCTAAATCAAGCGAATGATATTCAGAAATCTTTATCAACTAAATTATGAAAAAAAAATGTCGTTGATATGTTTTTAGGTTTTATTTATATTTAAATGTGTATATATTATGTTTATATTCCTATTTTAATAAGTGATTATGAACCATATATAGTGTTAACGTCCCTGCATAATTTTAGTATTTTTATCTTTTTTGAGTTTGTCCTACTACCTCAATATTTTTGTCCTCCGCCACTGTCGGCGCCTCCATTTCCTTGTCTCCGGCGCTTGACGGGCTGGTAGAAGAAGAGATTTATTTGACAGGACGGAGCCACGTCCATCTGAGCGTGTGTACAATTGTGGCGTTTAGAGTCCCTATCAACGGCGCTTATTGGTGGTTCCGTGTTATCTGAAAAACTGTTACACGTTGTTATTGGTTTTTTTTTATGAAACTAGTCTAAAATGCACGTGCAACGCACGTCTCCATCAAGATAAAAAAATTTGCCAACCTTCAACAACAACTTGGGAGTAGAAATTATCAACTTTCAACGGTCCTAATTTGTTGCCGCATTTCTACAAGTTCTCGACATGGTTCATCGGCACGACATCAAAGAAAGAGAGAGAGAAAACAAGGGAATGGGAATGACAACGTGTTAACGTTTAGAGATCCCACCATTCGAAGGGTGACACCTCCAGAGATAGAACTTTGACAATTTCACATCAGCAGAAGAGGATATCTTTGATCTTTTCCACCTGCACTTGTCATTAGTTGCGGCTGATGAATGTGATAGTTTATCACAGATATTACAAACCTGGGCAAATAATCAAGAGCCAAATACTGAGGATCATTGGACTTTTGAATGGAAGGGTAAATATTCAGCCATGAAAGTATATGAAAAACTTGATCCGCATGAAGCAGCACCTGCCCCCTTTCAATGGATATGGAAATCAAGAGCACTGCCAAAGCAGAAATTTTTCTTCAAGTTATTGCTTCTGGACAGATTAAATACCCGAGACTTTCTCACTAGAAAGAATTTTTATATTGAGTCGAAGGCATGTGTTCTCTGCCAGGATTGCCCGAATGAAACATTGGATCATCTTTTCTTCCCATGTGACTTCAGTCAGAGCTTTTGGTGGAAGCTTAATCTGGAATGGAATAATGATCTCAGCCTCATTGAACTGCTCATAGATGGTAAACATAGAAATAATTTCTTGGGTTAAAGGAGGCACTTATTATAGGATGCTGGAGTTTATGGAACCACAGAAACAGAATAATCTTTGATAATCAAGATCTTGATATCCATGAATGTTTTAGATTTTTAAGGTGACTTTTGCTCTTGTTATGCTGTAACAGCCCCAAATTTGTGAACCTAAAAATGTGAATAAAATTTCCACTTTTTGTGTTCCATTGCATCATGGCATACATATTAATTTGCTAAACAATAAAATAATTTGGTTGGCAGCATTTAAAAACAAATTGCCAGAAATGCCTTAATTCAATTCAAATGAGTTTTGAGAAAAGTTGTGACAAATAAAATTTATTTGAAGTTAATATATTTGTCAAGGAAGTTTCAAGAGTTCAAAAACAATATTCTACACTTATTTTACAATTACTAAAGTAATATAAATTTGGAATTAACCAAATTGCCCTAATCCAACACTATGAACCAAAGTGGTCCAGAACATTTTATTTTGCAACACCAATTTTTGTGGAGCTTCTACATGTTATGGGGAGGCTACCCAAATTTTTCCAGAATTTTAGAAAATTCTTAAGAGCCTCAATTAAATCCCTAAAAGCTACTGTATTTAAAAAGGAAATAAAGGAAAACAGAAGAAAAAGGAAGCAGGTGGTTTTCTGCAAATTTGCCATCCTCTTCCTCTGTTCACCACTTACGCGTGGTACGGCCATGGCCGGGAGAGGCACAGCCGCCCGTTGCATCCCCTCCCCTCGTGTCGATCATCTGAGCATCGAAGCCCTGCTTAAGAAGGCTCCCCCGAAACCCTAACCCTAGCCCCTGTCCACATTCCCCATCGTTCTTCTTTTCCCCACCATGGCCGACGCCCTAGGTACGGCCGCCGCTCGCCGCCGTTGATTGAGAGCGCCCGGAGCAGATCGAAGCACACCACCATCTCCGCATCGTCGTCCTCTTCGTCCTCGTGCAAGGAATCTCCGTGGGGTCGCCCGCATCGTCGCCGCCGTCCGCGTCTTCATCCTCGCCGGTCGAAGCTTCGTCGCGCCATTGCCGCCATCCTCGACCTCCTCCCGGTCCAGCGAGAGTACCCACGCGTCGAGGGTGAGCACCGTTGTCGATTCCCGCTCTCCCCAACGTCTTCTCGGTCCTGCATGCGTCGCTGCATTCCCGTCCCGAGCATGCCGCCCATGGCCGAGCTCGAGCACGACCGAACGACACTGGATTTTTGGATTCAGTTTCGTCAGTTAAAATTTTAGTGTCGTCACGTCTTATTTCAATAGCTCTGAAGAGTAACACCATCACCGCACCAGCCCAGTGGCTAGCAGCCTGCGCATCCACCCAGTAGACCAAAGTTCGAATCCCATGACTGATACGTCTAAAACGTATTTATAATTTTTGATTGTTTCATGCCATTTTTATGCTTTTAGCACTTGTTTTATATTAAGTTTATTATTTATTTGGACTAACCTACTAATAGTTGTAAAAGTGTACAATGTTCTTGTTTTACTCTTTGATGTGTAGAAATTATCAAGAATACAAGAGGAAACCTTGTTGGAGTCGAATTGGGACTTTCCTGAAATCTGTCTGAGAACTTTTTACGAAGATTGCCAGTTTGACCCTCGAAGATGACGTTATATGGAGACCTGGCTGTTACAAAAGTTGTCACAATTTTCCATACGAAGATTTTAAGCCCGAGATCAGCCCGATCGGAGTTCGGACGCGGCCTGTAGGCCCGTTTTGGTGGAACCCTAAAAGGGGGTGACGGAAATCCGAGAAGATATATAAAGGGAGGAAACCTAATTCGTGGAGGACTCCTCCACCCACGAATTTCAGCCACCAAAAGCCACGTTTTTCCTCCCCATGGATCCCATCTCCATGGGTGAGGGCTCCAAAGAAGCCATGAAGGAAGGAGGCTAAGGGCGGCGCTCCCCAAGCTCTCTCCGCCGTCTTCACCGCCATCTCCATCACCATCTCCTCCTTGTATTCAGTGGTTCATCCTCCCACAAACCTCTGTACCGTCCTATGTAAACATGGTGTTTGATGCTATAATATTTATCCTATGATTTACATCATGTTTCCGTAGTTTATTTGTCTTTTGATTGCTTAATTGAATGCATGAGGTTCATTAGAGTTGTATGTCTATATGGTGCTGTCCTTTGGTGTCCATTATACTTGTGCGCGCATGGATCAAACACCCTAGGGTTGGTAGTATTTGTAACGAAGCGGGGGAAGTTCTGCCGGAGTGACAGAAACCTGAGAACGCGAACCGATTAGTTGCACGTATGGGAGTAAGAGGACCTTGAACTTAAGGCTATGGTTGGGGAAACCTTAATGCATTGTTAGTATTTGCGGATGCTTTCTAACAATCCAATCATATAGTACTTGTAATCCCAAGTAGTGGAGTGCATGTATATTTAGCCTCTCCCACATAGAAAACTGCATCGAAGACAATGAACCAAGTACCTTCACTAATTAATCTTGGACAAAGCCACCACAATTACCACCACTTTTCCACACTCATGGTACTGTTAGTATATGGTTACTTAGTGTATTTTATTGCTGCAGCACTAACATTTACTTTCTTGTATTTATTATCTTGCAAAACTACCTCTCATACCCGTATTGCTACCGTAGTTTTATTTCTAGATAATGCAAACGTTTAGTGTGCGTAGAGTTGTATCAGTGGTTGATAGAACTTGAGAGAATACTTATCCTACCTTTAGCTCCTCGTTGGGTTCGACACTCTTACTTATCGAAAAGGCTACACGCGATCCCCTATACTTGTGGGTTATCAAGACCTTTTCTGGCGCCGTTGCCGGGGAGCCATAGCGTAGGTTAATGTTCTTGTGTGCACTTGTTTGCTTTATCTCTAAGTAGTTTTTATTTTCAGTATTAAGTTGTTCTTTATCTTACTATGGATAGGGAATGCGAATTACAAAAAAAATTAGGTGTAGTTGTTATCTAAAAACGTTTTCAAAAAGAAAAGTGATTGGAAAGATGAGTAATGGTTAAATGGGGGTCGACCTTGAACACTTGTGTTCATGCCTATGAAACCAAAACAAATCTTTCCATGGAAGCTTTTCATTAAAAACATGTAAATATTGTAAATATTGTGTATATACCTCTGTACATAAAAATAAAATGCTAATTATAGTTTTAGTTGATAGTTTTACTTTGCTGTCCAGAAACAGATTTTCTGTGCTCCACCGTATTAAATGTTTAAAATCACCAGAACGTGATCTTGATCTGAAATTTCTTGAGTGCAAAGTGATGCTTATTAGCTTTCTTTCATTAGACTAACTTTTTTGATTTAAGGTACGTAGATAGGTCGAAAAATTCGATCTTTACTGACTGTTCTGTTTAGACAGATTTTGTGCTTCTCTGTAAATAAAATCGTGATAAATCTCAGAATAGTATTTTGACTTGAAAATTTTTGTGCATAAACCTGAGATTATTATCTTTCTTTCATTAGACTAAAGTTTTTCGATTTGAGCTACTTAACTATCTCGTTGAATGCCATCTTTACGGACTGTTCAGTTTTGACAGATTTCTTTGTTTATTCAATATTGTACTTGGTGTTGTTAGTTTCATTAGTTTTTCGACGGACAACGGAAATCATGAACACCTTAGTATATACAGTGGCTAATGTTGAGTAAAAATTATAAAACTTGTCAATGCTTGAACATGAGTGGATTTTATTTAATGAGTACTAACCCTACTAATGAGTTTTGTGAAGTTTTATGTGGATGTAGCTTATAAGATCTAATCAATATGGTGATATGAGATGAATAAGAAGACGCAAGAGCTCAAGCTTGGGGATGTGTAGGTGCATCCCAAGAACATATTCAAGAAGATACAATCATCTAAGCTTGGGGATGCCCGAGTCATCCCCCTATTCATCAACTAACATGAGGTTGTCTCGTTCATACTCTATATTACCCGTCCACATGATATGTATTGTCTTAACTTGTATTATAATTGCTTTTATATGTCTTGGTTTTACCTTCTTTAGTTTTATTAGGCTCCTTATTTGGTTTCGATTGCTTCTTTACTTTCACTTATAAATTCAAAATAACAAAAATATTTTCTTTTGTTTTGCTTCTTTGTTTGGTTCTTTATTTTAATTTTATTTGGGTTTTACTTTTGATTTTTATTTAGAGTTTTCCTTGCTGTAGCTAGCATGTTTAGGTCTTGCTTAGCCTCTGGTTTCTTAGTTTATCAAAAATAAAGTACCAAGTTTTATCCATTTAGCTTAGTTGATACATATGTAAAAAGTGATTTTCTGTTTTCGGTATCTACTGCTTATTGCGCGATTTTTCATATTTTACTGGAAGCTCTAAAAATCACGAAAAAATTACTGATGTTGTAGCACCTAATCCTCTGCATGTACAAAAATTGGCTAAAATTTCGGGCATGTTTAAGTGCACCTAAAAATTGCGTTTTCCAGCTGCTGTTTTTCTGGACAGATTCTGACTTTTGTTGCAAGAGTGGCCTCTTTTCGTTTTCATTTGATTTTTAATGGTTCTTACCTTTCATTTATAAGTTGGCCATTTAAGCAACCTTTCTGTAACTTAAAAACAAAATTTTATTTGGTTTAATAGTAGCACTTGGGAAATATTATCTATTGTACTAATGTCTAACCGCAGAAAAGAATGGGAAAGTTTTTGTGTTGAAGTTTTTTCACAGAGAATGAAGGAACACCAAACTATGGAATATTGAAGAATTACCAAAGTCATAAGCTTGGGGATGTCCCCGCATCCCTCTTCATCAATAACCCCACGGTTTGCAAACCTTTAAACTTTGTTTTTTGAGCAACATAGGAACTTAACTAAACTTGAAGCGGCTGTATTTTATTATCTATTTATCTTAGCATCAAACACCAGTTACATTAATAAGTGGATCGTCACATATTTTATTTATCCTCTGTTTTCAATGTTTACTTGGTTAATGGATTACTTGTTGAAACTTAAAAATGATGTGTGAATAATACTGTTTAGTAGTTTATGTTTTCTTATGGTTAGTCTCAACTAGCTAATAGTGCATATTATGTTATTTTGATATCAACATGCATTGTCCTGTTCATAAGATGGTATGGTATTGTGGTATCCTCCTCTGAATAATTCACTTGAATCGACTTGGCACATGCTCACACATGTTATGACTGAAAAATAAAAGTCAATTAAGCCTTGATGATCTATTTTGCCTCAGAGTTTTAGTATCGTTTTTATGCCTCCGTTAATTTTATTTTGTCGCAAGCATGATTATGACCGTTATCGCTCTCGTGGTTGTCGCTTCCCAGTCTATTGCTAGCCTTCACTTGTACTGAGCGGGAATGCTGCTCGTGCATCCAAATCCTTAAAACCAAGTTATCCCAAAGAGTCCACCAAAAAATTCCTATGCATGGTATTTCAAGCCATTCCAAGTAAATTTGCATGTGCTACCTTTAAAACCTTCAAAATATTTCTCTTTTTGTGTCAATGTTTACTAGCTCATGAGGAATTAGTGTGGTTATTCTTTATTCTATTTGTCAAATGGACTTTTACACCTGGACTAGTGGCATATACATCCGCTTATCCAATAACTTGCAAAAAGAGCTGGCAACGGGGTGCCCAGTCCCAATTAATTACAACTTTAACCAATTAATTCTCTTCACACTTTTGCCCTGATTCATCAGTAAGCAATGACAAACAGTGAAATACCTGAATGTGTGTAAACCAAAGAGAAAGAGGGATGATCTGCCTTGCTGGTAGAAATAACGTCCTTCATGGGAGCCGCTCTTAAAAGTCCGTTTGACAGGTAGAATACTGTTCTCACCCGCTACCATTCGTTGACAATTAACAAACACCTCTCAAAACATTTTTACCTCTGTTTTTAAAACAAAAAGCTCTAGCACGTGTTAATCCCTGCTTCCCTCTGCGAAGGGCCAATCTTTTATTTTTATGTTGAGTCACCATCCTTTCTTTGAGCACTTCTTCGAGAGCATAGCTGTCGTTCTTAGTGTAATGTGCTTGTCCCAGAATACGATTAATTGAGGTATAACCATGATGCTTTTATCTTTGATATCTCTATATCTAGTCTTCACTTGAACTTCAGAGGTGCCTTGGCATTTATGTTTTGCTCCACAATTAAGGGCAAGCGAGATACCACTCTATCATGCTTTATTATGGTCATTACAATCTTGTTGATGTTTATAAATTTCATGTTATAAGCTCTTAGTTCGTTGATACTTTTCATTAGGAAACATGATTGCTAAGTTTTATTATCCATACATCATGCAATTGTTAAAGACCTGATCATAGCATTTACAATCAAAAATTATTTTGTTATCATTTACCTACTCGAGGACGAGCAGGAATTAAGCTTGGGGATGTTGATACGTCCAAAACGTATCTATAATTTTTGATTGTTTCATGCCATTTTTATGCTTTTAGCACTTGTTTTATATTAAGTTTATTATTTATTTGGACTAACCTACTAATAGTTGCAAAAGTGCACAATGTTCTTGTTTTACTCTTTGATGTGTAGAAATTATCAAGAATACAAGAGGAAACCTTGTTGGAGTCGAATTGGGACTTTCCTGAAATCTGTCTGAGAACTTTTTACGAAGATTGCCAGTTTGACCCTCGAAGATGACGTTATATGGAGACCTGGCTGTTACGAAAGTTGTCACAATTTTCCATACGAAGATTTTAAGCCCGAGATCAGCCCAATCGGAGTTCGGACGCGGCCTGTAGGCCCGTTTTGGTGGAACCCTAAAAGGGGTGACGGAAATCCGAGAAGATATATAAAGGGAGGAAACCTAATTCGTGGAGGACTCCTCCACCCACGAATTTCAGCCACCAAAAGCCACGTTTTTGCCTCCCCCATGGATCCCATCTCCATGGGGGAGGGCTCCCAAGAAGCCATGAAGGAGGGAGGCTAAGGGGCGGCGCTCCCCAAGCTTGCCGGCGGCGGGGAAAGGAGTTCCCCGCACCGCCGGCGCCGCCGCCGCCCTGCGCCGCCGCGCTGCCCTCTCCGCCGTCTTCACCGCCATCTCCATCACCATCTCCTCCTTGTATTCAGTGGTTCATCCTCCCACAAACCTCTGTACCGTCCTATGTAAACATGGTGTTTGATGCTATAATATTTATCCTATGATTTACATCATGTTTCCGTAGTTTATTTGTCTTTTGATTGCTTAATTGAATGCATGAGGTTCATTAGAGTTGTATGTCTATATGGTGCTGTCCTTTGGTGTCCATTATACTTGTGCGCGCATGGATCAAACACCCTAGGGTTGGTAGTATTTGTAACGAAGCGGGGGAAGTTCTGCCGGAGTGACAGAAACCTGAGAACGCGAACCGATTAGTTGCACGTATGGGAGTAAGAGGACCTTGAACTTAAGGCTATGGTTGGGGAAACCTTAATGCATTGTTAGTATTTGCGGATGCTTTCTAACAATCCAATCATATAGTACTTGTAATCCCAAGTAGTGGAGTGCATGTATATTTAGCCTCTCCCACATAGAAAACTGCATCGAAGACAATGAACCAAGTACCTTCACTAATTAATCTTGGACAAAGCCACCACAATTACCACCACTTTTCCACACTCATGGTACTGTTAGTATATGGTTACTTAGTGTTTTATTGCTGCAGCACTAACATTTACTTTCTTGTATTTATTATCTTGCAAAACTACCTCTCATACCCGTATTGCTACCGTAGTTTTATTTTCTAGATAATGCAAACGTTTAGTGTGCGTAGAGTTGTATCAGTGGTTGATAGAACTTGAGAGAATACTTATCCTACCTTTAGCTCCTCGTTGGGTTCGACACTCTTACTTATCGAAAAGGCTACACGCGATCCCCTATACTTGTGGGTTATCAATGACCAAATCTTTTTGGTCCATTTTTGGCTAATCTCTCCCAGAAGTAAGAAAAGGCAGAAAACTGTAGGACTTGTACAATTCATCCCTACTTGATTTTTGCTCCACAAATTACAAAAAAAGGTAACCAAATGTTCAGGAGAATAAACTCTATCTGATAATATCACTGTCATGTTCAACCAAACAATTTAACTAGCTGTTTCTGGAACTTTAGTAAAATGGCAGAAATGAAAAGCTTTTTGTAAAATGCATAACTTTAGAAATAATGATCCAAAAATTAAGTGTGACCTATCAAAATGTTTAGCACTTAATATACTTCATGTTTCACCATTTATCCAAGCATGGATAAATAGTTTGATTGTTGTTTAAAATAATTTAGCAAAAGAGCAGATTTAAAAGAGATTTTATAAATGCAATAACTTTTTATTGGAGCATCAGAAAAATGTGTTCAATATATCAAAATGCTCAGAATAATATGAACTGTCCAGTAACATCATTAGTATGCATAATTGAATAAGATTACAGTACTGTACTTTTAGAAGTTAGGAGAATCATTAATTTAAAGGTGGGGTTATAATTCTATCTTGTTGAGATAATTATTTTTGCACCCCATTTAAATTGCTAGATAGTTTTATATAGTAAAGTTCAGTGCATTAAAAATGTCATGCCATCATATGTGTGTGCATTGCATTTGTTATGCATGTGTGGTTATTGATTGTTTCTTTCCGGTGTTTTTATGCATCGATAGATCAAGCAGTCGGGATTCCACCGCAATACCCTGATGACCCGTATTACCAGCCTGCTGAACAAGGCAAGCGTAATCCCTCCTCTGAGCATGTCTCCTCCTATGTTTCCGCAATTATTTTCTCCACTATAATATTGCATTCGGTTCTAAATGTCTTTTGCTTGGATTAGAGTATCCTACTAGTTGCATTAGATATCTGTTGCCATTACCTGTATCCTTCCTAATATCCATAGGATTGAAGTGTTGGCCTGCGTTAATTATTCCTGCTATGTATATGCTTAGCCATGCTTAGTTAAATGCTTAGATGTCCGGTGGATGTTCATTGTCGGAACAGTTGACGGAATGACCGGATGTGGTGGAAAATTGTGGTAACTCTAATACACTGCTTAAAGGCGGGGATGAGAGGCCACGGTGGATGTGGTGTGTTGTCTCGTTCTCGCCGCCTAAGTGCGAGTTCTCGCCTTCGAGCCAAGACCGAGCGTGCTACCATGCGTGAGGCCTATGCAGTAGCAGGAACCCTCATCGACTAAATAACTCGGGCGGGGCTAGCCAGGGTCCTCTAGTTTGAGCTTCCATTTGCGCGTGCGTGAAGATGGTGGCCAGGACTGGGATGAGGATGGTGGTGTTTAGGAAAATGAGTGGCCACGGGGCAGGGTGTTGGAGGCACTGAACCTGTCCCGTCCTCACTGATGATCCTGGGTTAGTCTCAAGCGAGGGAGAAGTCGTAACCGCTCCCACTCAGCCGGCTTTCCACGGAAGAGAGCTAATGTATAGGCAATGGGCCGGACGGTACGTGTGGCAAACATTGTACACCCCTGCAGGGTAAATCTTTTCGAAAAGCCATGTCCGCGGTTATGGACGACTTGGTGCCGGATTCAGAGACCATAGAAAACATGAACCGGATGATTAAAATTTGACTTCAAGAATACAAGGTTGACTTCCTCGAGGGTGATTCGGGGAGGTGCCTTTGTACGCAGGTGCAGTGATTGATGGTGGTTGTTGATGAAGATGATCGAGAGAAAAGAGTTTACTTCTTATCCCCTTTGAAAATATTCTGATTAGTCAATGCCAGTTGTCTTTTATAAATAAAACCAACTTTATGCAAAACAGCCATAAAACCTTTGTGAGCCAATCATCGAGCTAGTAGCTCTAGTAATCTTGCAGAGTTCGTCAAACTCAACGTTGCTTTGTTGATTCTTTCAGTTGAGGACTTCACCGACACTGAAGGTGGGTTCTATGTGGACGTCGACGAGTAGTCTGGGGTTCCCAGGTGGCAGCTTGGGACATCCCGGAACAGCTGGCGCTGGAATGTTTATCTATAGGCCTCTTAGGCCATAATTTGGATCTTGTTGTTTAGAACAACTTAATTCGCTTCCGCATGATGTACTGTTGGGTATGTGACCTCTGGTTGTAATATTTGCTATCTTTTCTACTATAAGAGTTGAACTATAATGCTTTGAGTCGTAGAGTCTGTGATGTGCCAGTTGTTCCACAAGTCTTGATCTCTCTATTATGCATTGATAGTTGTGCCTGCGTTATGGCATCAATCGGGGTGTTGCGTTGCCGATGATCCATTCCGAGCAACGCCTGCCAAAGGTTTTGGCCTGGGGATGGTAAGCCAGTAACCTCCGGTTGTATCGCATGACCAGTGACACACAGCATCTCTGTATAGTTAAGCGGTCGGGGCGCCACATATGCATAGAGCTAAGCCTAGCCTTAAGGAAGGCATGCAACAATGGTTAGATACCTTGTAATTTTTGGCACTAAAAGACCTCATCATTTGTAAATACATGGAGATGGCGATGGAGATGGCGGTGAAGATGAAGAAGGGGACAGCGTGGGGCGCAGGGCGGAGCCGGGGGCCGGCGGTGGCGTAGGGGGCTCCTCATGCGCCGCCGGCCATCAAGGGGATGCGTCGCGCCCCTTCCTCCATGGCTTCTTGGTGCTGTTGGGAGCCCTCCCCCATGCAGATGAGGTCCATGGGGAAGGCAAAACCGCGGCTTTGGTGGCTGCAAATTCGTGACAATGGGTGGATCCCCCGAAAATTAGGGTTTCCTCTCTTTATATAAGCTGGAACGATCATCCTTGGCCCTCGATGGATACCTCTTTGATCCAAGGGCCCTTGGCCACCTCTAAAACCTTTCTAGTAGTGTCTGCCCCCATAAGTCAATGGAGTCGTGACTTGGCCACGAATCCAACAAATTTGGTAAGAGTTGGAGTCAATCACGTCATAAACTTTCGGATACCCGTAATCAGATATTTTTCCTTCAGTAAAACGGGTCTACATGCCGCATCCGAACTCTGTTTGGGCTGTTCTTGGGCTTGAATTAAATCGGTGGAAATTGCCAACAACTTAGTGGGCCACATGATTTTCAGTTGACGTCGTCTTCGATGGTAAAACTGACAATCTCTGAAATCTGTAGAGGTGGATAGTGATACGTCTCAAACATATATATAATTTTTGATTGTTCCATGCTTGTTTTATATCAATGCTACATGTTTTATTTATAGTTTTATATCATTTTAGTGCATTTTTTTGGACTAACCTATTAACAAGATGCCCAGTGTCAGTTCCAGTTTTCTACTATCTTTTTGTTTCAGAAAAGCTAGTAAAGAAATATTCTCGGAATTACCTGAAAATTTACGGAGATTTATTTTCTATCGAAACAAAGACTGTTCCCGCAGACCAGACCTAGGAGGTCCCCGCAAGCCTCGAGGAGACCCTTGGGCGCGACCAGAGGTGGGGTCGCGCCCAAGCCCCTTCTGGAGCCCTCGGATACCTCCTCGCGCCGCCTCTTCGCCTATAAAATCACTCCTGACCTAAAACGTCGACCCCGGAGGATTTGTCCAGAAACGCAACCGAGCTCCGCCGCCACCAAAAACCCTAATTCGGGGTTTCCATGGTCCTGTTCCGGCACCCTGCCGGGACGGGGATCGACCTCTGGAGCCATCTTCATCAACCATGCTACCTCCCATGATGTTGCGGGAGTAGTTCTTCATCGAAGCTGAGGGCTCTACCTGCAGCTATGCGGTTATCTCTCTCTCCCATGGTGTGATCTTTATGTGATCATGAGCATTGTTAATGTAGCTGAATTCATATGATGTTTCCCCTTCATTATGTTGCTCAAGTGGTTTTATCTATTATAGTTTCCGGAGTTATTGTTGACAACATGGTGCCATGGTGACAGTGCGGGTATCGTGTGTGACTCTATGGATAATAGATTAGAGAGATATTTTTCATGAGTTGTTCTGTGTGTTGGATGGCATTATGAAATTGTGGTGTTTGTTTACTCAGACTTTAAGGTGTGCTTTTGTAGCCCTACATAGTGGTCATCGTGTTTCCTATCCAGCAGAAGAATAGTCTCCGAGTAGCACCGATGTTACATATTGAAGAGGAAGTATCATTCATGTGTTCAGTGGTGCTAATATTGTTGAGAGTGACCACTAGTGAAAGTATGATCCCTAGGCCTTGTTTTCCCACCATTGAAACACCGTTTACTTTCAGTTTTGTTACATGTTTGTTTGCTGCCATTTTTATTACAGATCACAAATACCACTTGTTACCATTCATATTACTTGTCTTTTACCATCTCTTCGCCGAACTAGTGCACCTATACATCTGACAATTATATTAGGTGTGTTGGGGACACAAGAGACTTCTTGTATCTTAATTGCAGGGTTGCTTGAGAGGGATACATTCAACCTCTACCTCCCTAAGTTCGATAAACTTTTGGTCACTCACTTAAGGGAAAATTTCTGATGTTCTACAAACCTCTGCACTTGGAGGCCCAACACTGTCTACAAGAATAGAAGCGCGTAGTAGACATCAGACAGATTTCAGGAAGTCAGAGTCCACCTCCAATAAGGCTCCTTTTGCATTTTTGTCAATTTCCAACTAATTCCTACACATCAAAGTGTAAAACAAGAACATTGTGGACACGGCGATTTGGGACACGGGTGCAGCTGCACCCGCTGTCCCAATTTTTTTTTTCCAAATGTCAAAAAATTTAAAAAAAAATATTTGCATGTAGTCCAACACATTTCAAGTCAGCACAAAAATTGGCATGGTGAAAAAACTTTTTTTGCAACCTGTGCAAAAAAGACAAATTCGGACGTACCGAAACGTATATATACGTGTCCGAATTTTGTCTTTTTTGTACAGGTTGCTAAAAAAGTTTTTTCACCTTGCCAATTTTTGTGCGAACACATCACGCTGTAATCTACATCCGGATTTTTTTTCGGAATTTTTTGACATTCTGAAAAAAAAATTAAAAATAAATTACTTAGTGGGATCATCTAGACCCATGAGCCGTTATGAATATCCGGAACATTGTGCACTTTTACAACTATTAATAGGGTAGTCCAAATAAATCATAAACTTAATATAAAAACAAGTGTCGAAGGAATAAAAGTAGCATGAAACAATCAAAAATTATAAATACGTTTTGAACGTATCACCCCCATCGCTGCCACTGCATGATGCTGCTGCGGTTGGCGCCTTTGAGTCGGAGCGGATATGGATAGGCAGAGTAAGGTCTTTTCTGGGTGGTGAGGTAGGTCTCCGGAGGGACGGCGTGGGGCTAGGTCGCCATCGCCCTGCAGGTGCGTGGCTAGGATAGGGGCGACGTCGAAGGCTGGGACGAGGGGAAACACGATGGAGGGGGAGTCGTGTAGGAGCCACGACCGGATTCACGCCGACGAAGCGCGGTCGAGGTCACCGTCGACCAGGATGTGCTGCGGCCGGGATGGGGTGGCATCGGGAAGAGAGAAGGTGCAGGAGGGGATGGTTGGTGGACTGCGGGTTGATTTCCGGAGGCCAAGGCGGCGGCGGGGTGAAACCCTCGCAAGAGGACCTCGGTTGGGGATCGGGGTCGTGACTCGCACGATACGAGCGACAGACGCAATTTCACGTTTTTACTTCCCAAACGTTTTTCTCGGTGGCAATCATGCTGTAAATATAGAAGAAAAAAATGGGCAAATCTGTGTACCATTTCAGGATTTGATTTGGCTTGAGTTATAAAAAATTGGATCGATATAGGACGTTGATCAAATATTGAACGGCTCAAATATTAAATCGGATTTTTTCATTTTAGCCACGGTATTTTCTTTTTCTCTATGTACCGATAGGCCGCCTTGATAAGCAAACACCCGGTTGGCAACTTCGATCGGCGGGTATCTCTATCCACACAGCTGACCAGCGGTTGCAACCGGCAAAGTTCCATACATCTGCCTCTCCCACACAACCACATGTGGCATTGTGGCGTGCAGCCATAGCACCACACTATAAAGTTTACAAATCTCACATATTCTTGTACTTGTAGCTAACACACCATTACATATTCCCAATTTCCCATTCACGCGACGCACTACTACCGCAAGCTAGCATCAATGGCAGCTCCTCCCAGTCCCCAGCCTCACGTCATGGTGCTGCCCTTTCCGGCACAGGGCCATGTCATGCCTCTAATGGAGCTCTCCCACCGGCTCGTCGACCACGGGCTCGAGGTTGACTTCGTGAATACGGACTTCAACCACGACCGCGTCCTCAAGGCCATGGCCGCCAAGACGGGAGCCGTCCCCGACGGCATCCACATGGTCTCGTTCCCGGACGGCATGGGCCCCGACGGCGACCGCACCGACATCCCCATGCTGGCCAACGGCTTGCCGGCCGCCATGCTCGGCCCCCTCGAGGAGATGATCAGATCCAAGAAGATCAAGTGGGTGATCGCCGATGCGACCATGTCCTGGGCGCTGGAGCTGGCCGACACGGCGTTTGTCCGCGTCGCCTTGTTCTCTGCCTTCTCGGCCGCCGTCTTGTCCCTCCGGCTGCACGTTCCCAAGCTCATCGAGGACGGCATCCTCGACGAATGTGGTAAGGGCATCTCCAGCCGTTCGGCCCCCCAGGCCGAAAAACGGCGGCTTTTTGGCTTTGTGCCGGCGCTAACTTTGGCCTGGGAGGGTTGGGTTTTCCAACCGTTCGGCCACCCAAGGCGAACACAAATCAACATAATTTAAAAGTTCATATTCCCGTACCAAAATCAGCCCGAGTTCGGCGATTCAAAGATAGCCACAGTTTGGCGATCATACATATAGGCGATCATACAAAAGAAGCCACGAACGGGCGATCGAATTCATGCCACTGGCCGGCGACGTAGTGCCGTATTCGGCATGCTGATGGCTCAGATCAGATGGTCACCGGCGACACCTCGGCGTCATCGTCCAGGTCGATGCGTGCAGTCGTCGGAGTAGGGGCGGAGCTCGGAGCGGCGATCGGTGCGGTGCTCGGCGGCGGCGTGGCCGTGTCGGCGGTGCCGGTGGCCGAGCTCGTGTCGGCTGCAGCAGTGGCGGGACTCGGGTCGGTTGAACCGTCTGTGGTGTTCGGCGGAGGTGCCGTCGTCGGGGTGGAGAGGATGGCCTCGCGATGCGCCATGAACCACTCCCGAACCTGGGGGTCCATCGCCGTAGGGTCGCCGCCCATGAGGAAGGCGAGGTCATTGTTTCTCTTCTTCGCCGCGGCGGTGGTCTTGAGCAGGTCAAGCTTGGTACCCTGGTTGGCCATGAGCGCCGTCCACCTCGCCTCCGTCTTCTCGTCTCTCTTGGCGGCCTTGGCAGCGACATCGGCGATGCACGTCTCGATCGACGCCTGGAGCTTGGCCGCCGCTGGTGCCCCATCCTTCGCCGCCTTGGCTTTCTTGTGACCGTCCGGGCGCCCTTCAGATGCTCCAGCTGCCGCCGCGTCGGGGACGTACTCCTTGGCCTTGCGAAGTTGGTCACGGACCTGCTTCCATTTCTCGCACCCCTCGATCTTCGTGAAGACATGGAGGAACTTGAATTCGACCTTCTCGTCGGCGCGGTACATGTCGAACATGCGAACATACTACAAGGCCGAACAAAAGCGCCGAATGAGCAAACATAGCTGGGGGAAACAAGCGCCGAAATGGCGGAAAGAAGCTCACCTCCGTCTCGGCGTTGCCGCCGCTCTTCGGCCGATGCAGACATTCCTCTTGTATGCCGTGCCACTTGTTGCAAGCATGCTGGATCACCGCCCAGTGGTTCGCCATGGCCTTCTCGTCGCGATCAAGGCAGGAGGCGTACTCGGGATCGACGATCCGGCGCTCATCGTACGAAGTCTTGACCCGCTTCCAGTAGTTGTCCATGTTCTGGTTTGCGCCGATGATCGGGTCCTGGCTCACATTCATCCATGCTTGGGCGAGGAGCACATCTTCCTTGTAGCTCCACTTGATCCGAGGCTCGGCCGGCTTCGGCACCTTGGGGACCTTCTTCTTCGCCTTGCCTTTGGCAGCGGCTTCTTCGCCGGGGACCTCGTCCACCACCGGCTCGCCATCTTCTTCGGCTGTCTCCTGCCTCTCCGGCTCCACGAAGGCCTGCGATGAATCTACGGCCTGCGACAAGAACCCAGGGGCTGCGGCCGCAGCATTGGAGCCGGCGGTGATGAGGTCGCCCATGAAGGTGTCCCCTTGCATTCCGCCGAACAGGATGGGGTTGAGGTTGCGGCGGAGCGACGGCGAGCTCGAGTATCCAGGCGATCCCGCATACGGGGGAGGAGGGGGCGGCGGAGGTTGAGGCGCACCGTGCGGAAAGGCGGCATTGGGGTTGAATCCGTCGAGTGGGTCGCTGTCGGCGTACACGGGGACGTAGTGGGGGGACACGCTCCAGCGAGGCGACGGGGACGGCGAGTAGCCCGACGGCGAGAACCCTGTCGGCGAGGCCACGCTGGACTGGCTGGCCCATCCGGCGAACTGAGGGTGAGGTGGGAGGCCGATCCTCACCTTGGGCGGTGGAATCGACGCATCCACCTCCCTCACCTCCTCCTCCTCCTCTTCTCCTTCTTCACCTTCTTCCTCGTCTTCTTGGGCGCCGGAATCGCCGCCACCTTCGGCCAGCTCCCTGGCGCGCTGCGCCTGTTCCCTTTTCCGGCGGCTAGCTGTCTCGACCTTGCAGCGCGCCAATTCCGAGATCCACTCGGCGGTGGTCATGCCGTCCGGCTTCGTCCTCGGCTGCCTGGGCTTCCTCTTCTTCATGGCGACAGAGGTGGAGGAGGACGCGGCGACGGCGGCGGCGGAGGTGCGTGGACCGGTGAACTTCTTGGGCGGCATGGCGGCGAAATCTTGGGGGAATGGGGGAAAATGGCGGGAGCTGCGGGATGGGAGGGGATATGGCGGGAGAGTTGGCGCGCAAAGTGGAAAAGGGGAGGGGAAAACGCCTCATCTCGCCGACAAGGCTGGCCCACGTCGCCTTTTGCCCCCCCAGGCCGAACCCGGCCAGTTGGGTTTGGCCTGGGAACGCCGGCGCTAAAAACGGCGCGAAACGGCGGAAATCGGCCTCCTGGGGGCGCGACTGGAAAGGTTTTGCTTCCGCCGGCGCTAAAAAAGCCGCCTGGGGGGCGCTGGGGGCGGCTGGAGATGCCCTAAGAGAGAAAACCAAATCAAATTTCACCTCCTAAACAACTTTGTTATATGCTTTACACCGTTGTTAAGAAATCAGACTGAGCTATGAGGTACGTTCAATCAAATCAGGTACTGTGACGAGGAACGAGACGATCCAGCTGAGCCCCGAGATGCCGCCCATCGAGGCGGCCAAGACCCCCTGGGCCAACCTGGGCAGCTCGCTGGATCGAATGAGGGTTTTCATCAAGAACGTGCTCAAGACCAACCCGGCGATACGGGCGGCCACCACCGTCATCTGCAACACGTTCGAGGAGATCGAGTCTGAGGCGCTCGATCTGCTCCCGAACGCGCTGCCTGTCGGGCCCCTCGAAGTGCCGCCGGCGTCGAGCTCGTCGGCGACTGGGCAGTTCTGGCCGGAGGACGCGACCTGCATCGGCTGGCTCGACGCGCAGACCCGTGGCTCGGTCATCTACGTTGCATTCGGCAGCCTCGCCGTCTTCGACGCGGCGCGTTTCGAGGAGCTCGCCGACGGGTTGGAGCTCACTGGCAGGCCCTTCCTGTGGGCGGTTCGGCCGAACATCACCGACGGGGTGGTCGGCGAGGGCTGGCTCGACGCGTTCAAGCGCCGCGTCAAGGGGAAAGGGCTGGTCGTGGGCTGGGCGCCCCAGCAGCGCGTGCTCTCGCACCCTTCGGTCGCCTGCTTCGTGTCGCACTGCGGGTGGAACTCCACCATGGAAGGTCTGCGGCACGGTGTGCCGTTCCTGTGCTGGCCCTACTTCGCCGACCAGTTCTGTAATCAGAGCTTCGTCTGCAACGTGTGGGGCACGGGCGTCAAGCTCCTCGCCGACGAGCGAGGGGTCGTCACCAAGGAGGAGATCAGGAACAAAGTAGCGCAGCTGCTGTCCGACGAGAAGATCAAGGAGAGCGTTGCCATGTGGAAGGACACTGCGTGCGCGAGCATCGCGGAGGGAGGGTCCTCGCATGTGAACCTGCTCAAGCTTGTCAACTTGTTAAGAGAACAATAATCTTCACGGGACACATAATATTTCTTCGGGAGCGTCCATCACCAACGCATAAGTTTTTTGATAATTTTTTTTGTAAGGGTTTATTTTTCACTCCAGTCTTCCGGTGTGGCGGTGTCTATCTTATGTCAAACTTTCACCAATGCATTAAAATAAAGATTGACTAAGAACCAGATCTAAACATTTGTTGTTCATACTCTTTATTTGGATCTAGAGTTGTTGACTTTGTTTATCCACCTTGTTGATCCTTAGAGTGCACCGCATTTGCTAGCCGCTGGTACGGATGGGGTAACTTAATTTCCTCAATCTCGCATGGATGAGGCATTCCGATGTGACATATCGATTAAGATACAATTTTACAGCCGTCAGTGCTTTTTACAAACGTTTTCGATGTTTAGTACATCATACACGGTTTGTCGTGATTCGTGAAGAAATATCGCACCTGATTCTTATGACTTATCCGTTTTGGAAGATTGACCATATCACACACGTTTATATTAACTCAATTGTATGTGTAATGATAAATACAGTTTGACCATAGTGATATGTCATTATAGGAAACTTCGTGAACGGTAATTTCAGTCAACACGTGTTTCTTTCACGCATAATCTCGCATGGATGAGGCATTCTGATGTGACATATCGATTAAGATACAATTTTACAGCCGTCAGTGCTTTTTACAAACGTTTTCGATGTTTAGTACATCATACACGGTTTGTCGTGATTCGTGAAGAAATATCGCACCTGATTCTTATAACTTATCCGTTTTGGAAGATTGACCATATCACACACGTTTATATTAACTCAATTGTATGTGTAATGATAAATACAGTTTGCCCATAGTGATATGTCATTATAGGAAACTTCGTGAACGGTAATTTCAGTCAACACGTGTTTCTTTCACGCATTTTAAAAATGCATTATAATTAGTAGAACAGCCTCATTTTCTCACCATTATGCAGTTCTGTCTTTCCGCCTCTTTTTTATGCCGTTTCATTGCCTCTCATTAGTAGGAAATAGCCACTACTGGAGAGTATCCGCCACTGATAATGGTTACTAATGGCATGTGATGCACATGCCAACCGTTACTTACATACTGGTGGTGTGCCCGATCCATGCCACATGTAACAGAAATACTAGTTGCGTGCTAATAGGCCAACACGCCACTAATATGCATTAAAGGACTTTAAAAAACTTGCCACAGCAGCAAAATGAGCATCTTGGCTCGTTTTTTCCGCCATGGCAGCATTTACAACATTTTAACATCAGTATTATCGTAACAAGAACTTCTCGACAAATTAACATAAAACTAACTTATTTTCACTAGCACCAAACATATAACTTTTTGACAATGCAAAGTGACATAAGTAGGAGCACTAGATTATCTCCATGACAATCTTCACATCATAGTTGCGGCGGTTGGAGTTCCATAGTGTAAAAAGAACTGCATGTGCAACCTCCCAATTCTTGCCCATGTGGAACTCCCTCACTCCTGCCTGGCGAAATCGATGCGGCCGTCAACGTCCGTGTTGTATGAAACACAACTGACGACTCTAGCTCTTCCTTCACCCGGGATGCCACTCATGTGCGTTAGTCTCTCAGGTATTTCTGGGATGAAAAAGAAGAATTACACACCGCACATGCGTGATAATTACAAAATAGGGAAGAAAAATAAGTTTATAAACATACCATCATGTTGTTGTTCAGATTTGTGGCCATAAGACGAGTCACAAAACTACAAAAGGAACCCCGATGTAGGTACCGATTGGCGGTAGAAGCTGAAGTAGGCGGGCTTTCTCATGGTCCCCAAGATATATCGCTTCTTTAGGTGAAGATGGTAAACTGATATGGGTCATCAGCACCCTCGTCCACATCCATCTGGGCGTCCTCACAACTCCCGGCCTCTTCACCCTCGTCCACAATGTTCATCTAGATTGCACTCATCGTGGGTCGTGGTAAGGTCAAAGACAAATGAACCATTTGTCCCTGGACAGTCAGACGGTTGGCGGAAACGAACGCCTCTCTCTTGGTGGATGTTTTCGTCACGTCGACATGGTACAGGGAACCATGAGCAAGAAAATGCACCTCAGAGCCGGTTAACTCATTCAACTCAATTCTCACGTTGCATGGTACAATCTATGAAACAAAAGCAAAAGAAAAATATTATATACTAAAACGAGGATCCAAAAGTTGTTACAAAGTGTATGAAAATTAAGTGTTTATTAACTACCATTGAACTCAAGTGGCCCTGGCGAAGCTTAACGGTAACGAGGATCCACTATTTGATTCCCTCATGCAATTCGGTTTGCATATTTGACACGGCGACATATCCTATTCAACTAAATCAACATTTCATTTTTTTTAAATCAATATCCATACATCTAAACATCAAATTTTATCAACACATTTATAACAAAATTTCATCAACTATATATCAAATATTTATTCATCTAAATCTCACACAAATGTACTAGCACATTTCATCAACTAGTAGGTTAAATTACTAGCACATCCGGGTTGGCTGCTGGTATGGAATATTCACTCATATAAATCTAGTAGGTTAAATATCAAATATTCATTCATTCTAGTAGGTTAAATATCAAATATTAATTCATCTAAATCTCAAATAAATCTACACATTTTATCAGGGGAAGAGAGGGGAGACGAGATTGGCCCTCACCGAGGGCGTGGCGGTGGCGGCCGAGAGCAGCGCGCCCAGACATCCACGGTGCAGCGGCGGCGTGGGACGGGACATGGCGGCGGCGCAGAGAGAGAGAGAGAGAGAGAGAGAGAGAGACTCGTTTCTGTCAGTGCCCATCTTTGTAGCCGTGCGCGGCGAAGAGGGGCGGCGGTGGAGGACCAGAGATCGTCGTCGTCCGTAATGGCCATCCGATGGTGTGCCACGAAGAACGGCCGCCGACGCTAGGGGTTGGAAACCCTAGCGCGACGGGGCAAGGGGTCGATGGTGGAGGATTTGACCTATGGTGCGGGCAGCGACCGTCTTGGCAAAGGGGACGGCGGAGGCGTGGGATTGGGCGCTGGCGGAGCATGACGACGCATGGGTCAGGGAGCGGGGCAGCGGGTTGTGGTTGGCCACCGGGGCAGGGAGCCATGGATGCGCTTGGGGTCGAGGGTAGATGGGGGAAGGAGTAATTTCTCGGTGTCGTAGGAAGGAGGTGCGAGGAAGGTGGAGCGAAAGGAACGAACACGAGAAAGATACCGACTTCTGATGTTTCAACCCCGTTCGCGGGCAGTGGGTTGTGGTTGGTCACGGGGACATGAGAGAGAGAGAGAGAGAGAGAGAGAGAGAGAGAGTAAAGAGGAGAGTGGAGTGGGACGACAAGTAGTGTGGTTCCTCACCTCTCGCGGGCAGGTGGCTGTTTGTGGTGTTGGTTGGGTAATACCAGTGGCACGTCCAGCAAACACACGCCACTGGTATCGTACTATTAGTGGTGTTTGTTGTCCGCCTTGCCTAGTGGCGTGTGAAAACATGAGACACCACTTGTAGCTGGTCTCCTATAAGCTATTTCCTACTAGTGTTTTCTCGTCTCCCACTCTCTTTTATAAGTATTAATAGCGTTGCCACCGGCTGGCGCGCTATACATTGCAACAAGATGGTCACATGTATATTGGAATAACCAAATTGTTCATGGTTGGATCCATGAATTGATAAAGATTGTGAATCGGAATTTTTGTTCGGTTTTGGCACACACTCGGATGTGTGTTTTGGGACTTTAAGATAGATTAGACTCCTTGTATACTACTAATGATAATGGTTGGATTAGTTAGCCAGGAGCCTTGGTTTATGATTCAAATTGGAATTAGTACGCTACATATATCCCACATTACCCTTGGCATCAATTGATTATTCCGAGCGGCACCACAGAAAAGGATCACATAAAAGGATCGAGGAACAAAGGCTAGACTAAATTCCTTCTAAAATATTATAATCACTAGCGGGCACACCGATGGGTGGCACAAAAACAAACAATCCACATAGCCTAAAATCAATCACTTTCACCAATTTATACGAAAATTTTATACTTCTTTTGAATAATGTTACAATTGATTTACATTGTTTCTCAAATAGGCCTTCAAGTATCTATTGTTGTATAATTAATTTAGAAAGGTGCTACTATAAGTATTAATATATATTAACCTTAAACCATACTATTCGAGTCTACCTTTTTAAATATGCTTATTCTAAGGTTAAGCACTTACACTAGTAACATATATTTAGTTTTGTTTGTCAGACCTTTGAGAAGAGGGCTGTTACACTGAAATCATCACAAGCCTAATCAAGGCAAACAAAAGACAAGAATCATATCGTCCCTCTATGTGTTATTCAGCGGCTTTTATATCGATGGTATATATATATATATATATATATATATAAAAGCTCAGATGGGGCACCTAGGAGCATGGGCACCAGGATGGAATACGAACAGTTTTAGGTATGTAGACATATACATATACCTTGGGTATGTATACCTTAGGTATGTAGGAGGTACATATGATTTTGGGTATGCACATACCTAAGTTATTTATATATATACCTGATCTGTACGCGTACAATTGAACACACATACCCGAGGTATATATAACATGTAGATACCTCGAATACACATACCCAAGGACCTCCTATATACCCAACATGTGCATACCCGAGTTAAAGGTGTCATCTACATACCCAAAATGTATTGTATTCTATCCAGGTGCCCGGGCACCAGGGAGCACCTGTTAATTTACCTATATATATATATATATATATATATATATATATATATATATATATATACCTATATATATATATATATATATATATATATATATATATATATATATATATATATATAATATTCTTGTCCACTTCACTCTTTCAAATATCTTAACACGTGATTCTAGGTGTGCAAACCTAACAACTAGGTTCATACAAGTCTCTGGAGGTGTTAAAAGCTACATAATCCAGAGCATATGAGCCTATGTAGGTGTTTGGTGTAGTTATATGGTGTGTCCTCAAAACCCTTTGTGTAGTTTATGCTTGTTGGCATTTCTTGTTTCTTTACCCTTTATTGGTAAAAAATTCCCTCATCATTGGGCCTTAGAGGTTAGCTAGCTGTGCATGCCACCCTTGCACTTGGTATGCATTGGATAGTAATGCTGGTCTAGCTTTTTTCTGGTTTTGGTCTAAATAGAACGAGGTTTCTAGTGAGATGCCAAAGTCCGGTAGAGCTGATTTCATGCAATATTTATATGAACTAATGTCTTGTAAGACATAGTTGATTTTCTAAATTTTCTTACGTATAAATTCTTGTGGCGGACATAAAGGTGTAGAAGCGAGGCCCCGTCTACAATGCAACGAGGCTATGTCGCTGATCTGCTTTGTTTTGTATTGTAAGAATCGAAAACGGGTTTTCGGATTAGGTCGTAACTAATGCATGTTACTTATGTGAACAATCTTAATTCTGCAATTGTTGGCCATGAAAACACAAGCAACAGTGTAAATAACAGTTTCCATTGAGGTTTCTCATTAGTTAACATGTCGGGACGACAAAGCCCTTGTCCGTTCCCAACGAACCATATAGCCCGTTTCCATATATCAGCGTGTAGTAGTGAAAGGAGAAGTGAGTAGTGGGCGATCACAACGGATGGCTCCGCGCGACCATCCTTGCCGCCATGTCGTGCCTATCTCCCTTTCCAGGCCTAGAACCAATTGCATAGACGTGTCAGACGCCTCAACCTGACATGACTTACCCGATTTGTGAGGGATGGTGGAGGCCAGTGGAGGAGCTAGGGGGACGAGTAGGTGCCTTGCCCCCCCCCCCCCCCCCCCCCCCTATGGCAAGCTACACCGACGTAATTTTTATACACAAGCCAGGTTTAGAAAAGATTTTTGGAGAAAATTAACATGGTTGGCCCTCCTTAATGGATGATAACCATGTTTGGCCCTTCCTGAGCTTATTTCCTGCCTCCGCCCCCGGTGGAGGCACACGCATGTGGACACACGCGTGTGGACATCGTGTTTATACTCCTCAAGTACATCGGTGATATCTTGCACTCAGGCCAGCTTCATGCACTGTAGGTTGTAGCACATTACTGCTACGTAAACTACAACGATATTTAGTTAAAACCGGACCATGGTCATGGTTGCGTAGGCCGTGGCTCCGTCACTGATGCTATCATTCTATACAGAGTTCCCAATGAGAGCCATCTTTAGTGGGACCATGAAAAGTATGCAATGGATCATAATATACAAAAATGTTCGACTCACATCAATGATGTTCATGTGCGCTTAGTGCATATATTTTGTGCTAAGTGTCTGATTTGGGATAAATCATCTCTATCCCACTGAGATACTTCAAAGTTCAAACAAGACCAATGTTAAATATTTTTTTTAATATATAAATAATTCATTTCTTGATTTTTTTGTTGGGAGACAAAGATTTATTGATCAACAAGAGTACATTCAGTGTTAATCGCCTTGGCGATATTCAGCGGGTAATTTTGAAGCCAAAAATCAGTTCTACGATGCAGTTTTCCTAAAGAAGAACTTATCTGTTGAAACTTGAATGAAAACATTGATTAAACTTTTTGAATTTTTTATTGATGCAACTTTTCTATGATTTTCATTGAGTTTCTTGTGGTGTCAACGTGTTCCTATCAGCCGGCGGGGAGGGGAGGACTTCGTGTCCTAGCCCTTCACTAAATTCGGTGTGTACTCGGTCCGTTCAGCTTATAATCTTGCACGAACTGAAAAATTCTTCATTGACAGAAGCAAGAAGGGAAGCGGATCGAGCTCAGGAATTGTGGGTGATGCCAGCTTTGGAAAAAGCTTTGGGCCACTAAGGCACCGGGCAAGATGAAGATCAATGTTTGGCGTTTCACACATGATTTCTTGCCGACGGGCGCCCAGCTTTGCAGAAGACATATACCAGCTTCGGCTGCTTGTTTTTACTGCAATCAGGAGGAGACTGCAGAACACGTATTCCTATTTTGCCAGTACGCTAGAGAGGTTTGGCAAGAGATTAAGCAGTGCTACAGCCTCCAGCTCCGCAAGAAGTTGTTCACATGTCCAAAGGCTTGGGTTTTTGATTTTATTGCAAGATCAACGGACAAGGAACGCATGGTAATGATTGTGACTATTTGGCACTTGTGGTTGGCCCGGAATGATGTCAGAAACCGTGAAGCTATGAGACATCCTCATTGAGTGGCCGCTCAGATCAGAGCATATGTCGAAATGATTGAATTGCATCTCTTTGGTTCCGAGACTTCTACTAGGCGTGACTCCACACTTTCATCTGCTCGCTGGACTCCGCCACCGTAAGGAACGGTATGTGTTAATGTTGATGCAGCTCTTTTCCCTCCCTCTCGTCAGATGGGTACATGCGTCGTAATCCGGAACCACAGAGGTGAATGCTTGACTGCGTGCAGCAAGCTTCAGCAGGAGGTTACGGCGCCAGAAATGGCTGAGGCGTTGGCATGTCGCCGCGCGGTATCCTTGGCTGTCGACGAGGGTTTCGACAAAATTGTGGTGGTCTCTGACTGCCTCTCGCTGATTCAGCGTATCAATTCTACGGAGCTGGTGGTCTCCAAACTTTCATCTGCTCGCTGGACTCGCCGCCGGAAGGAACGGTATGTGTTAATGTTGACGCAGCTCTTTTCCCTCCCTCTCGTCAGATGGGTACATGTGTCGTAATCCGGAACCACAGAGGTGAATGCTTGACTGCGTGCAGCGAGCTTCAACAGGAGGTTACGACGCCAGAAATGGCTGAGGCGTTGGCATGTCGCCACGCGGTATCCCTGGCTGTCGACGAGGGTTTCGACAAAATTGAGCTGATTCAGCGTATCAATTCTACTGAGCTGGATCGAAGCTTGGTGGGCGTGGTGGTTCAAGATATTAAGCACATCAGCTCCGGCTTGACCAAGATTTCCTTTATGCATGCTTTTCGTCATTGTAATGAAGCAGCACATGTTCTTGCTCGCTCTGCTCAGCAGCTTGTTTCTTCTATTTTTAGAAATTTTGAACCGGAGTGTATCCGGGAGACTTTATATAATGGTTTGCTGTGATCAATAAAGTGTGGAATTCTATAAAGAAAACGTGTCATGGTTGCATATAGTTTTTGAGCGTACCACGTCGTATTGTATGACCGTCCATGGTGAACTCCGTTTTTTTTTGCGAGTTAAAGGAAATCTATACCTCTTATAAAGCAAAACCCCATTAAGTGCATTAAACAGCAACCATAGAGTTATCAAGCTGAATACAAGATGTGATACAATCCGGAGCCTGGGCCATCCAGGTACTCTTCGGTCTAGCAACAGATGTTTGCTTAGCTAGACAGTGAGCTGCCACATTAGCAACCCGCTTAACATAGGTAAAACTGAAAGAACTAAACTTCTTAGCGGTTTCTTGGATATCATAGAGGATAGAGAGCACCTCAGACCTATTCTTCTCCCTGGTCTTCCAAAGATCGATCAAGTTTTGACAATCCGTTTCCACATGGTCAGCGGCGGAGCATGCAGGAAATCAAGGATGGGCCGGTTCAGCTAGAGTGGGCCAAATCAACACAAATAACAGACCAGTTTCTATTAGTGGGCCGAAGTAATACAAGATATTTAAGCAAAAAACAAATAGAAGGGTGGGCCATGACTCAGTATAGTCTACCTGTTCCTCCGCCAGTGCACATGGTGAACTCCGTTTTTTTTGAAATTTGGTGAACTCCGTTGATTCTGTGCTGACGACGCAAAATCACTTTGCCACACACAAAAACAGGGGAAGGAGAACTTTGCAATTTACGAGGTGCGTAAACCCAAATAGCCCCAACCAAGCTGTCCCCACATGTCAGTCAGAGACATGAACCATTGCTGAAATATATTTCCAGCGAAGGGCCAAACTGAAAAAACGCGCGCGCATCGCCCTAGGGCAACCACACCTCGGAGCAACGCATCGTCGTCCAATCCAAATCCAACGTACGTGGACCCGTCTGCCCTTCCTTTTAATCCCTCAAAACCCTCGAGGGCTGCTTCCCCTGAGCCGTCGCCTTCTTCCTCGCCCTCGCCCCCCCGCCGCCACTCCACCGAGCACAGAGCTCTCGCGGCTTCGCTCCCCCGCAAGGTACGTCTCCGCCGGATCCTCGACCCCCTCCCTTTCTCCTTCCTCCCCTGCGCGTAGAGATCTTGGTAGGGTAGGCGGCGGAGGCATCTGCTACAAGAATGTTGTCGTGCCCGCTGTTATCGACCAGATCCTTGGGTTGTTCGCTGTTAATCGTGTCTCGCCCATCTGTTTATTGGTCTGCTTTACTGCTCAATGGCGCGAAATACTACGGTTTCGGTTGTTAGGGTGGATTAATATGTCTTAGAATCGCGCGTTTGCTGAGTAGATCCCTTAGTCAGGAATATGTCGTGGGATTGTGCGATGGTAAATTGAAGAATGAAATACGTTCTGTTGCGCATCAGAAGCACAGGGTGACGGTCAGCCCGTATTATTCCTGCAGGGTTCTTCCAACGAATCATGCAGTCAATTGTGTCTAGTTGCTCTTTCTATATCGACAGGTTTACTGTTCTGGACATAGGGGAACCAAATTTGCTGCTTAGTAACGATGTTCGTTGTATTAAGTTGGGTTGGCTAATCATGAATTTTGGGAGGGGCTTCCTGTGGCATGTTTGTTATCTTAGCCTGCTTTATGCCCCACGGTTTACTAGAAACAAGCTCAGCTTCTGCTCTCTAGGAAATTAAAGTAGTGCATGATTGTTTATCCTGCTGTGTAACATTTTAAGTTTGTGGCCTGATCCTATGTTCGTGTTAGCTAGTCCAGTTAGGTGTCTTCTAAAGAGAGTGAAGAAGAAATGTGTCCTTTTCGGATGCGGTGGTGCCACACAAAACTCAGATGCTTATCCTCCTGCCATTTTTCATTTAGTTATCAATCTTGTGAAAATGACAATTTAGAGGCTGTCCTAAAGCTCCACTATCATTTTATTCTGTGTCCTCAGCATACTTTTGTATGTTGGATGTTCTCTTCATTTTTGTAACATGTGAAACCATGCCTTTTGCTGTTATTTAAACCAAGCTTGCCATTCTTCATGTTTACATTTGAGTATGTTTTTTCAAATTC
Source organism: Poa pratensis (assembly GCA_947311845.1). NCBI lineage: Eukaryota > Viridiplantae > Streptophyta > Magnoliopsida > Poales > Poaceae > Poa > Poa pratensis. Next base: position 22,933,487 of record CAMZMU010000037.1, read on the forward strand.
CCTAGCACAACTACATGGTGTATTTTTTTACTGATCTTTGTGCCTCTGTCTGAATGTTAGGTAAGGATGGTGAGGATCAGCGTTCTGAACGATGCTCTCAAGAGCATGTACAATGCTGAGAAGCGTGGCAAGAGGCAGGTCATGATCAGACCCTCCTCTAAGGTCATCATCAAGTTCCTTATCGTCATGCAGAAGCACGGTTCGTTCTGTTTCATTTATGTTATATCTGCCACTATCATTGGATAGAATGAATTACTCACTGCCTCTCCCTTCTACAGGTTACATCGGTGAGTTTGAGTATGTCGATGACCACAGATCTGGCAAGATTGTTGTCGAGTTGAACGGCAGGCTGAACAAGTGTGGAGTCATCAGTCCCCGCTTTGATGTTGGTGTCAAGGAGATTGAGGGATGGACTGCTAGGCTGCTCCCATCTCGTCAGGTCAGTCCCTTAACTATATATACTGTGCTGTTTATTTCTCTGCAGAATGTAGTGTTGCCATATATTGTAGGGCTGAACTGTGCCGACTCAAGCTATGAATATGACTGACTTTACCTGTTTGATCTGCAGTTTGGTTACATTGTCCTGACAACCTCTGCTGGCATCATGGATCACGAGGAGGCCAGGAGGAAGAATGTTGGTGGCAAAGTGCTAGGCTTTTTCTACTGAATGGAAATTTTGTTAAAGGTTATCAAATTGGTGTGATAGGATGTTATCTCAGGACATCAGGGTCGTGTACTTTTTGCCTTCATAGTTGCGATGGCTTTGTTCTGTTCTGTTGGATTCCTTTAATTATGAGATGCACTTCCAAATTTGAGCCTTACCTGCGATCAATTATGACATTGAGGATGCCATTTATGCTCATTTCCATGTGTGTTCTAGCCTGTGCTGTATTGCTGAAGCTCCATATCATACACAGTCTGTGCCATTAGTCTATCTGGATTCTTATGGTGCTTGTTTTATTCAATTATTCTTGCATTCCGGCTCCATTTAGCTGGACAGGGGCCCTCTTGATGGGTTATCCATCAAGATGATCTCATTTTAGCATACCATTTTGTATGCCTCCAGTTGGTTGTATCATATTAGGTGATTCTTATCTGTCACATAAGGTACTTATATATTTCTTCTAAAACAGCATATAGACATCATTATCAAAACTTACTTACTCTAGGACGACGGCCGTTTCCACATGTATAATTTTGCAAGATTGTTCAATAATGTGAGCCAGCAGTTTACGGTCACAGTGTTGGTGGATCGCATTGTCGATGAATTCAAGATTTGGCAAGCGGCAGGGGTGGTGAGAGGGAGGATCACCATACCGCGAGAGTAGGCTTTAGGCTTTTTGGGTGTGTGGTGTGAGTGTGAGGCTGCTCTGTTTACAGAGTATGCAGCCACTTGTAATGTTACCTTGCTGCCTTCTATAAAAGTTTAGTACGCCGATTCGGCGTACTCTCTAAAATAATTTAAGCATTCAGATTTCTTTCTTATCGAGAGTAACATTCTCCAAGATCCAGTCATGAAGCCTCTGTTATTTCGAAATATTATTTCTGAAACAATACCGGAGTCTTCATGACTAAGCATTGCATGTGCTACGGTCCTTTGACATAGAACTGGTCTAATCGTCTGGAACTGGTCTTATTGGACAGTCGACAATGAGCTGTTGTTTGGAGGCACTTGGGGCTAGTTGTGAGTTGTGACAGACAAGTCCTAAACGCAGGGTAACCTCACCTTAATGCCTCGGTGGGACGATATCGCGCTACTTTTGCGTGCTGTAACAGCACTACCACGAATATGGCAAGTAAACATTTTGAAGTCTTGGTGGCATGGAGGCTGCGTGACCACCCACACAAAGGACGTTGTGGAGTTGAAAGGAAGCCAGTGCTATTCCCTTTCCTCCACCATTCACTAAAAAAGAATGGCCATCTTAAGACCACGGTTATCGATTGCTTATGCTTGGCACTGCTCATAGGTTCCCTTTGGCACCTCTTACCTTCACTAAGACAAGAATGACCAAGTCTGAAGTTGATTGAATGGTCATTTCAAGCATCTGATCTTACTTTTCCTTCGAACTGATTTTGAGACCACCTCCTAGGGTATAGTGGATTTTGAAAGCATGACAGTAAGTCATCCGTCCGTGGGTAGTTTCGGAAGCTAACGTCTGTTTTTTTTAGATGAACCCAACATTGTTGTGATACATGACACTTTGGTTATGTAAATTTCACATATTTGATGGGTGCATTTGTTCCTCACCGAGTCAAATTTAGCATTTAGGTCAAAATATTCTTCCTCCAAGGTAAACCAAGGTTACACAATTGATCACCATAAGTGTGCCCAAAGATTATACAGTTGATCACTAGGAGCAAGTTTCCGCCCTCGCGTCATAATTCTTCCGCTCTTGCGATAAGTCACGCATACTCCATAGTTAGATAGCGGCGCCGATTGCCGATGGTGCATTCTGGTTACACTCTACACGATATAGCAAAACCTTTTTTTTTTGTAATATAAAGAATATCCCATTTTCTTCAAGCAAGTCCCTCAACAAAGGAAAACACAACCCGCATGCCTGGTTCATGCATTTGATGTGAAGCTATATATTTTCTACGGGGAGGTTTGAAACTACTTTCCTTAAGAGAATTTCACATTTTTATGGTCAAATTTGTTCGTCAACGAGTCAAATTTAGAAAGTTAGGCAAAATTGTTTGTCTCCTCCAAGGTGTGGAGAACAAAGGTTACACAGTTAATCCATCTAAAAAAAGGGTTACACACTTGATCGCCACATCTGTACCCAAGTTCCATCTGACATCTGCATCTGCCCCACAAAACACAGAAAACAAAACAAGCACAAAGACACGCTCGCGAGGCCGACGAATCAAACCACCTCCCATCATTTAACCCCGTCAAAAAAAATTCGCCGTCTCCTCTTCTCTTCTCTCCTCGCCCCGCCCCGCCCCGCCTCGCTCCTCCCCAGATCCGCCACCGGCCGCACCTCGATCCCCGCCACCCCCTCGTCTGCCGGTAAGCCCGCCGATCCCCCGCCGCGCCCCCGCCACGCGCGACGCCAGCCATTCCTCTCGCGTGACCCTGACGCGTTTGTATTCTCCTCGCAGGTCGGGGGATTGGCGGAGGCGCCGATCGACGGGTAGGAGGAGGGCGCGCGCGACATGGCTGCGCCGCCGGCGAGGGCCCGGGCCGACTACGACTACCTCATCAAGCTCCTCCTCATCGGGGACAGCGGTTCGTGCCCCGCCTCCCTAGATCTCCCCCTCCATCGCGCTGCTGCGCCGTCCGTTCGCGTTGGATCGCGGTTAGATTTGGCGCCTAGGCCAAGCGGATCTCGCGTAGATTCGTCATTCCCGTTGTCTATGCACGAATTCGCCCGTTCCATTTGGAGTGCGAAAGCGGGGGAAATGTTTTGCCTGTTCTGAATAGCTCCTGCTTCCTGTTCGAAAGCATGTTAGTATTGCGCGTAGAATCGGCCGTTGATGGCTTTGGCTTAGTTAATTGAGGTGCTCATATCATATGGCCGAGCATGCATTAGTTCCTGGTGCAAAATCGGGAGACTTTTTAGTCACGAGAAGGTTGGGGAGAAAGGATAGGACTTGATTTTTCCCTTATGGCGATGAACATTCAATTGGGGAATTGTTTGGTTGGAGGGGCGTTGGAAATGGTCCACCTTCTGGGATGGTGCTTTCACACTCCTTGCGTTGTAGATTAAGCATAGGAAAGAGTCGTTTAAAGGTTGAGAGGTAGGCTTGACTTTTGTCATACGTGGTTGTCTGTATAGTTTACAAGGACATACGGCTGGTTGCCCAGAACAGCACATATAATTGATAATCCTTTAGCCGAGCTTTCTTTTGCTGCTCCTGCTGCAGGGTAAAGAGGTTAAGAATGTGTAGCTTGAAACATAAGCTACTTTGGTGGATGTAAAACATACCTTTTATGTGTTATGTGCTGTTATGTGACTAGCTAGTAGATGACATAGATTTAATGACACTGCTGATTGTTGATAGAGATGTAGAGATAGAGAGAGTTCCTTGTTTACCAGGGGAGGTCATTGATGATAACTGATAAGAATGTTTTATTCTGTACTTTTTTTTTTAAATCTAGTTGCATGTTTGTTAGTCAAGTTCGGTATTGTAACTATTGTCTCATAAGAACTCTTCTTTCTCTGTCTAGGTGTTGGCAAGAGTTGCCTCCTTCTGCGGTTCTCTGATGGCTCCTTCACCACGAGCTTTATTACCACAATTGGGTTGGTCTTTTTTGTGTTGGAAAAATTGTTTTACGGCTCTTAATGTCTTCTATATCAAAAGGAAACTAGACACTTTCTTATGTTGCACTATACTAATTCTTATACTTGGTTTGTGCAGTATTGACTTTAAGATCAGAACAATAGAACTGGATCAGAAACGTATTAAGCTACAAATATGGGATACAGCTGGTCAAGAACGTTTCAGGACTATTACTACTGGTATATATAATACTTGTTCCTATCTGCTGCGCTATTTCTGTGAAGTTATATGTCAGCATTATTGCTTACCGAAGGCATATGTTATAATCTTGTGACCAACTAAACTTCGTTACCTTATTTTACTTCAGCGTATTACCGGGGAGCCATGGGTATCCTGCTTGTTTATGACGTCACGGATGAGTCATCTTTCAACAGTACTGTCTTCTTATCCATATCTCCCCTAAAGCTTCCATTTGATTTTATGCTTTTGCCTCTATTGACATTTATTCACTCAATATACAGACATAAGGAACTGGATCCGGAACATTGAGCAACATGCCTCTGACAATGTCAATAAGATATTGATTGGCAACAAGGCTGATATGGATGAGAGTAAAAGAGTATGATTCCTGTTCTCGTATATAGAACTGTATTCTGTATTATTTGACTATGGTTTACTCTGACTATATGTTCGAATCCACTAGTTTAATGATGTCTTTTTCAATTGTTGCATCAGGCTGTACCTACAGCGAAGGGGCAAGCTTTGGCTGATGAATATGGCATCAAGTTTTTCGAAACTGTATGTTGCTTGTTGAATTGATTGATCATTCCAGTGGAGAAGTTGTTCTAATTTTGTGGTGTACTGTGTTTCAGAGTGCCAAGACAAACCTCAACGTGGAGCAAGTTTTTTTCTCCATTGCCCGCGACATTAAGACGAGGCTTGCTGAGACCGATTCCAAGCCTGAGGTACAGATAGCTGTACTCAATTATGACCCGAACTCCATCGTATTCACTGTTCTGAGTGATTTGTTCTTGTTTTGTAGGACAAGACCATCAAGATTAACAAGACAGAAGGCGCGGACGCACCGGCGGCTTCAGGATCTGCTTGCTGCGGCTCTTAAGGGACTGCTGGGTCCGGGTGATCATTGTTTATTTGACATCATTCAGTTCCTGCTTGTCTGTTATAGGAAGAATGTCAAGAAGAAAGCTATGACTTATGATACAGATCTGGTTGTACCTATATTCGCCTCCCATTCTTTGAAGCAACTACCCTTGCTTTTGACGTAGCTGTTGCAATTGGTGGGAGCTATTGTACGCTGGATTTTCAGTCCGTTGAACCTCTCGCTACAGTGTGTAATCATTTCTTAATCCATGCTGTTGGCCTGCTTTGGTTTCTTTCGAGCAATCAATGTATGGAATAACTTGTTGTTGCAGTGCCGTGAACTTGGTGCTATTCTTGCGTGCAGTTACTTTTATTTCAGTCGAGTGTTGTTCAATGAAATCTCGTTCACATTTTGCAGCCATCAAATAAACAGTTAACCATATTACTTCTCATGTCACATGATGTAGTATGGTACCCTCCTTGCCATAATATATTGAGAGAATTCCTTTCTTGGCCCTCTCTTAAATTTGGATGCCTTTTTTGGCCCTGGACAAGTTTCGTGTCCCTTTTTGACCCAAAAAATTTAGATGACTTCCTTATTTGGCCCTCTAGTTCATTTTGGATGTTAAGATGACTCTTTTGCCCCTGCTGCTGAAAAACTAATCTCAGATTTGAAAAAATCGAAATTTTGACAAAATTTTGGATGTTGATATTTTGACAAAATTTTGGATGTTGATATTTTGACAAAATTTTGACAAAAATCGAAATTTTGACAAACTATATATATGCTGAACTGTGTGTACGGATATGGCATCCGGTTATAGGGGAGGTTTTGTCAAAATTTCGATTTTTTCAAATATGAGATTAGTTTTTCAGCAGCAGGGGCAAAAGAGTCATCTTAACAGCCAAAATGAACTGGAGGGCCAAATAAGGAAGTCATCTAAATTTTTTGGGTCAAAAAGGGACACGAAACTTGTCCAGGGCCAAAAAAGGCATCCAAATTTAAGAGAGGGCCAAGAAAGGAATTCTCTCTAATATATTGTGGATTTTTTTAAAGTCACACAGTGAATTTTGATGAAGTTTAATTAGAAAATTATCTATTTCTACATATAAAAGTATACTTAATGATGAATTCAATGGTATTAGTTTATTTTTTATTTAAATTTGATCAAAGTTCATATTGTTTAATTAAAAAAGTTCATATTGTTTGACATTTAAGAAATCTCATATGCACTACATTTTTGTAAGGAGGGAGTACCAATCTAAAAGCTGCAGTTACAGTTTCAGGCTTAATAATGTGTACGTTGATCTGCGATATATAGAAAAAAGCGATGAGCAAAACTAAAAACAGAAGGCATGAATGAACAAAGAGGGCAATCCATTAACAGTAACTTCTCTCTGCGTCCCGTGGCTGATAAACAGCGTTCCTGCATTCTGTGCAGTTCTCCGCCTGCTATTGTGGATGATGTTGCTATTATCTGATGATTGATAAAGCTACCATGTTGTTTTCCCTAAAAAAGGATCATGTATCAACACACCTAGAACAAGAATTTTGAGATAGATAACAAAAGGAGAGAATAAGTTTCTGAATATTTTCATATACATTTTTGAAAGAATTCACGCTCGCCTAAATGTAAGCATTGTAATTCAAAACTTGCCTTTTTTCCACCACTGTTTTTCAGGCGTCTTTTTTTCCACAAGTTGTCAAAATGTCTTGCGAAACGTGGTCTATCGTGTACGTCAACCCGGACCTAAGCTGGCGCAGCACTTCTGGGCCGGGTCCACAAAGCCCATCGAGGAGCGTAGTCTACTCGTGCTTTGCTGCGACGTTTTGTTCACCTCACTCGTCGTGCCCCCTGTCTCGTTCGGCCAGCGCTGCGCAACCGCCGGAGATCTCGTCGTCCACGGTCCTGCTCCCCTCGCCCCGCCAGCGAATCCGCCCACCTTCCCAAATGGTAAGAAAATCCACCGCCCTCCGACGCTCTCCTTCTTTCCCGTTCTCTCTCGCTTGTATCGCGTGCGCTCGCACAACAGTCGGTTTCTTGATTCGGCCCGATCCGTCGCGTTCCTGCCCCCATCTCAACTTCGCAGAAATTCAGTTTTTGAGGCAGATTTTGCCCGCACCGCATCTGTTTCTTGCCACTATGGGTTGGGAGGCTGTGTTTTTGCGCCGGCGCAAATCAGGATCTGTTAATGGCGGCATCAGATCAGTTTGTGCCTTGCTGTTGCTGTTCGCTGAACCTTGGTTTCTGTTCGCGCAGGAGACCTGTCCATCCGTGAAGAACATTCTGTTGCTGGACTCCGAGGGGAAGCGCGTCGCCGTCAAGTATTACACGGATGATTGGCCCCAACTCTCGGCGAAGCTGGCCTTCGAGAAGTCGGTCTTCGTCAAGACCCAGAAAGCAACTTCTGGAGCAGAGGGTAACTTATATTCTGACTTCTATTAATAAGAACGGTGAATGTGGTTTGTATGCGAACATGCGATGATCGGTGCTAGTTGTGTTAGTCCAACGTTGGAGTATCTTTCTTAAACGGTAATTTCAGACATTTGATATCTTGCACTGATGCGTTATGTACAGTTATCTATTTTTCATTGCAATTATACAAGAGTGATATCCGGGAACACTGCTTATAACCAACCTACGGTTCATTATATGCTTGTCGGTTGTTACATGAGTGACATATGTAAATTTCTTTGTAGGGCTGTGAATTATGTACAATAGCAATTTCTCATCAATCTTTCTTAGATGCTAATCACTATCTCATATATTTTGATTTTTTTATCGGAAAAGTGTTAACGTGGTAGCCATGAAATAAACTTTATTATAAGTTTAAACCTCCAATCATAAATAGATGTAGAAGTGAGGCTCAAACCTGGGTGGGTCAGTCTGCAACCTTGTGTACCCATGTTTACACCCCAGGAGAGTTCTAATTGAGTGATTGTTGCCTATATTTGGTTTACCAAAATACAGTAAGCTGGTAATCGAACTTTTCAAGCATTTGTTCTGCTACCATTTTTTTTATTGGGAAACTTCAGTTTTGGCAAGGCTTCGTGATGCAAATTAGGTAACATGAAAGCATTTCCATAAGGTGACAACTTCCCTTTTCTGTATGTCAATCAATTTCTCTAACAAAAATGTGAATAGTTTGTACTCATATACTTGTAGAAAAACTAGTATCTTTCATTTGGGCATGCGAAAAGTAATCTAGAATTATATATTTAACATTTTATGGCTTAAGCTGAAGTATGGTTTGTAGTTTCTTCTATCATACTCGCCAATTACAAGATGTGTTTGGCTAGTATTGCATTTTACCTCCATTGATTTTTGTACTTAAACATGAGACATGTCTGTCTGAAACTTTCTGTTCTACCATGTGTGAATTTTATTCTCAGACTGCTCATCTAGTTAAAGTAATTCGGTTTTATTTATTGCTTTCCCCCTTTACAGCTGAGATTGTAATGTTTGATGGCCACATAGTAGTGTATAAATTCATCCAAGACCTACATTTTTATGTTACTGGAGGAGATGAGGAGAATGAACTTATATTAGCATCAATTCTTCAGGGATTCACTGATGCTGTTGACCAAATTCTCAGGTTACACTCAATCTATTTTAGTATTACAATTTTGTACTTATTAATCTGTTAAATATTGTCATTTTAATATCTGATTGCATGTTTATGTGTTTCCATCTCACTTGTTTCAGAAATAATGTCGACAAAAGAACAGCTCTTGAAAATCTTGATCTGATCCTATTATGCCTTGATGAAATTGTTGATGGAGGGTAAGTCCTTATCTATTACTACCTTTTACTGCACATTTATGATTCTTCATCTTCTCTATAATCACTTCAGCATGCTCATCTGCATGTTGATGACAATTATTTGTCTTTTGAAATGGAGGCATGGAAAAGGAGTACTGTACATGTGTTTTAAAAAGATTTCCATTTCGCTAATTAGAATCCAGTTTTGTGTACCTCATATATCATACGCCCTTGATTGCACCTGGCATGATTTGGATACTGAGACAATGGCTTGAACTTCTAATCAGGAATAACAAGCATTTTTTTATTAATATCTGTAATGGCAGTGATTTGGCAGGTCCTTTACAGATTTCCAGATATGAGTAATAGCCCCAAGTGTGCCTTTTGCTTGATTATACTTGACTTTCTTGAATAATTGCACAGGATTGTCCTAGAAACGGAAGGGAGTGTGATAGCTGAAAAGGTAGCAGCTCATGGAGCAGATGGTGCTACATCAATTGCTGAGCAGGTAGGTTGCAGACACGATTAATTTGCAACTAATAACAGAAGTGGCTGCTTTAACTGAACTTACGAGTTAATGCATTCCGCCTGCAGACTCTAGTTCAGGCCCTAACAACAGCAAGAGAGCACTTTGCCAAATCTCTTCTAATGTGACGTGTTCTGCCCTTGGAAGCGAAGGCTGGCAGTGTCATCCTGTCAGCTATCTCTCCGGGATCGATGTGTTCATTTCTTAAGCAAAAGAAGAAGGAGAAGTGTCTAAATCTATGGTTGTAAAATGGCATTTTGTCCCCGTTGAAACTATATGATTGTTCAGTTTTGCAACTTGCAAGTGTCCAAAATTTGTGTACACAAAAGATTGTGAAATGTGATTATCCCAATTTTGGTTGGTTTGATTCGGTTCCATTGTTTTTTTACTCTGTGATGTTACCTAACTAGGAAAAGGTAAATATTTCAGAAAGAAACAATGTCATGGGTTGGCAGAAATCAAGTTACGACTATGGTGGTTTTCCTAGTAGTGCTAAAGCACGGGAAACAAGCAAGTACTCCTGGTAGCCGACTTGCGAGAGCGAGAGCTCGGCAGAGGAGCTAGGAGGTCGACACGCATACAAAAGCATGCGCTGTGGAGCGACAACGACGCCTTGTCGATCGATCGCCCAGGCCATGGAAAGTTCCCAGACCCTGCCACGTCGATTTCTTCTCCAGCCGACTTCGCGCCAGATATTTTCTAAATATCAGCCCACCCACTCACTGTGTGCTTTTAAAGAGTTCGGGTTCGTCCAAGAAGAAAGGAGCGGAAACTAACCTTCCCGCCATACCATGACGCCCCTCCTAGAGCGGCACCCCGCCGCGGGCAGTACCGGCACGCAGCCCACGCCGCCGCCGTCGTCCGGCGGTGCCGACGCGGCGAAGGCGGCACCGGCAGCACGTTCTCGCAGGCGACCGAGGGGAGACGGCACCGGGGGTGCGTTCGTTTGCAGGACGTGCAGCAAGCGGTTCCCGTCGTTCCAGGCGCTCGGCGGGCACCGCACGGGCCACACGCGGTTGCAGGCGCGGCACGCGCTGCCGCGGCAGCAGAAGCCGGCTCGCCCCGCGCACGAGTGCGCGGTGTGCGGGCTCGAGTTCGCCATGGGGCAGGCACTGGGCGGCCACATGCGCCGACACAAGCAGCCAGCCGACCCACAGGCTGTGCGCGTGGAGGTGGAGGTGGTGGTGGAGGAGGAGCGGCGGCGGGGCGAAGAGAAGGCGCCGGGCTCGGACGCGCCGCCGCCGGTGGAGGAGCATCGTGACGGTGATCGGGCAGATCATGAAGGGTGTTCGTCCGGCTCCGGCTTCGGCTCCAGCTCGAGCTCCGGATCAGAGCCTCGGCTGCTCAACCTTCTCGTGTAGCTTATAAGTTGATAACGTACGTACTGGTGGTCTTTGATCAGAGACTTTTTGCCGTTTATCGATCGCGCAAGAAAAAGTCATGTGACGCTCTAATTAAGAATAAAACAAGAATACGTGTTCTTCATTTTCCAAGGGGATTGTGATTTGAGTACGTCCATTGTGAGGAGTGACACGGTGAGTTGCAGTTGGCATACATCCCTCATCCTTGGTAGGTACAAGAATCCTCATCCATGATGAACAAAGAACATTAGTAAATACAAATAGAAAACAACACATTATTAAATCACCATGTCAGCATGGCTGGCACACAGAAACTGACAATCCTCATCCATGGTGGAAGAAGAAAAATAGTAATTATAAATAGAAAACAGCGCATTAATAAACTACTGTGGCAGAACTATTAGCATTCAGAAACAGTAATCACAGTAAAAGTCAATGTTAATCAAGCTCTCTATCTTTAAGCTCCTTATACCCAATACGGCCTGCTGCATATGTATAGTAAAAATTTGAACAGAAATAACTAACTCTCATGGCAAATGGAAAAGCATTTAGTAACCAACAATTACAAATTGCATGTATGGACTAATAAAAGTCATAAATAGAAAACAGCACATTAATAAACTACTGTGGCAGCACTATTAGCACTCAAAAACAGTAATCACAGTAAAAGTCAATGTTAATCAAGCTCTCTATCTTTAAGCTCCTTATACCCAATACGGCCTGCTACATATGTATAGTAAAAATTTGAACAGAAATAACTAACTCTCATGGCAAATGGAAAAGCATTTAGTAACCAACAATTACAAATTGCATGTATGGACTAATAAGAGCCAACGTAACTGAACCTTGAGAACAACAGCTAGCTCTGAACTAACAATTGGAAGTCGCATGTACAGACTAACAGGAATCAATGTAACTGAACATGCATACCCATAGGAAACGTAAGCAGAATATATTGCATCAGCTGTGAACTAACACGACGACGACAACACTGAAAACTAAAGGAAGAGACGAACAATGGAAGGGAAAAATAACAGAGAAACAAAGAGTACGACAAACCAGCAGGAGCAGCGTCAGCAGAGGCATGAAGATGAGAAAAAGCATCGTCAACCGGACGCTTGCCCAAGCGAATTTCCCTCCTGCGCGCATCATCCTGAGTTGGTATAGCAGCACCAACAAAATCAGCAGACAAACCTGAGCCCGTAGCAGGGAAATCCAAAGAGGGCGACGAAATAGGAACAGAAGCACCCCCAGACGGGGCAGTAACAGGAACACCACCAAACAGCGGACCAACAGAAGGACCAGCCGCGAACGAAACTGGACGGTCAACGGGAGCCAGCACCGAAGGAAAAGAGTCAGCAAGGCCAGCAATAGATAAGCCAAAAGCTGCATCAAGCGGATGCCGTCGACGCCGCGCCGGGCGAACCGACCCGTCCGAGCAACGCTGATCGACAGCAGGCGGCGTCGACCACGGGCTGCAGCAGGCTGCAAACCAAGCACCTGCGACGCAGCATCCAGTGCACGACGGCAACGACGCGTCGGACGAACAGGCACCTCCGGCGACCAACGCTCCGGAGGACGGCGGCGACGACGACCAACAGCTTCAGGCGGAACGCCGGCATTCAGAGGATCAACCGGACCATGGCAATCTGAAGCCGAAACCCCCAATTCGGATCCATCAACTGAGGTAGGCAGCAGAGGAGGCGTCGAAAACTCAAGCGCAGGAGCAGGCGGGAGATCTGCATCGGATGAGGAAGAGGCCCGAGCAGGGCCCCGACGATATTAGTGGACATGAATCCTAGGACGGTTATACACACACCATTTAGCTCAACTAATATTTTCTCCAGTAGCTTGATTACTGACATGATATTTCCATGAAGGCTTGAAGCTGAGCACTTGTTTCGATCTGGCGATCAATTGAATTGGTCCCTCGCACAAATTCCTCCACTTCGGAAATGCAAAAGAGAATAAATACTTCTGGTAAGACTGCGCGGCAAATATTATGAATAAAAACCAATCTGGGATTAAATGAAAAAAAATCGACATGAGCAGAGGACGCATGAGAGGAGGCTCACCTAGGCGTTAGTGGATTAAATGAAAAAAAAATCTGGTACGCTTTTGGTGGAGCCTCGTGCCCATCGAGGGCGAGGATGGCGGCGGCTTGAACGGCTGGGCCTCGGCTGGGCCTCCTCGCTCATCCCGCGAGCTAGAGGGGAGATGGAGGAGGCCGGAGACGGTGCTCGTGCCCACGTCTGGATCCCGCTGCTAGAGGGGAGGTGGAGGAGGCCGACGGCGCCCGCGCCCGCTCCCGGTTCCTGCTGCTGGAGATAAGAGGAGCAGAGAAGAAAGTCAAAGACAGAAAAGAATCCATCTGGTCGAGGAAAGAGTAAAAAGGAGGAGAAAAGCGGTCGGTAGTGTCTCGAAGCCGACACGTACACGCGGACGGCCTGGAACAGAATAGCCGAACCAAACACAGCGATTACTGCTGAACTGTTCATTAGAACAGTACCAGGATCGCTGATAGCTCGCGGATCCGGTTGTCTTTGATATTTTGATATAGTTAGTAACTAGTTGAATTTAGCGTGACGTCACGCCACGTCCTTGGTTTTTTTTTGTAAAATATTTTTTTTTTGTTCGGCAAATGTTGGCCAACTTGGAGTGTGGAAACATGTTTTCATTTTGTTATGAATAGGCATGAAAGCTGGAATCTCGATAGTGAGGGGTCATGGTTGACCTGCCTCAGTTAAAACTACGTTCCTTATTCCTTATTTAACACCGGTAAAAAAAATCTTCCATATGTGCCTCTTCTCTAATTTTTTTTGCCTTACATGACACTTCAGTTCATTTTGTGCAGCAACGGTGTTAAACAGATGGGTGAAAAGTCTTTTTTACCCCACGATTGGACCCACCAGCGACAGCGGCGGCCGCGGAGGCCGGGCCGGCGAGCCATGCTCGAGTAGGAGACGGGGCCGGCGGGCGGCGCGCGACAGCGGCGGGGATCCAGAACGGCGGCGGGGCTTGGGCGAGCTCTCGTGCGCGGTGCCGGTGGGCCTTGAGGGACTGAGAGAGGAGAGGTCGAGGATCCCGTCGATCTCCCTGTCCACGGAGGACGCGGGGAAGGAGAGCGCCGGCGCCAGGGACTTGGGGAAGGAGAGCGCCAGCGCCAGGACTGGGCTGTGGGGGGAGGACGCGGGGAAGGACAGCGCCGGCGCCAGGGACTTGGCGGCGGCGGTCATGACTTCCGGCCGGCGTGCAGCGGGTCCCCTGCAGTTCCCTGGGTCGGGAGAGGCGCTCCATCCATGGAGGCCAGGATCTGGTCGCGGGATGTGCCGCCGGCGGAGACGGGGCCGGCGGGCGGCGCACGACAGCGGCGGCCGGCCGGCCGCGGAGGCTGGGCCGGCGAGCCATGCGTGAGCGGCGGCCGGTACGGCTCCTACGGCCAATCTCAGCTTTAGTTTGGTTCGATCGGTAGAGACAGGGTATTTTGGTCCGGCCAGTTATTTTTTAGCGGAACAGTGTAACGGACTTAACGTTAGTGTCACGAAAGGAAAGAAATTTTGAGAAGAGACATAGAGAGAAGAAATATTTTAGCAGTGTCAAATAAGGAACGTGATTTTAACAGAGTGTCACAGGAGGAATTTTCTCATTACTAAATTATGTATACGACCAAACTATCGATAATTTTAGGGAGAGTGCAATAAAAAAGAGAAGAACGATATCTACATGGATAGATGAGAGAAGTAGCTGTAAGTTTCCTATAGGAAATTTTCCTATAAAAGTTGTCTGATTTATAGAATGTAATCCTATAGGACATGATATTCCAATTGTATAAGTTTCTTATTCCTATGCATTTCCTATCCTATGAATCCAGTGAGCAAGAAAAGCAAAAATGAAGTACCAACATCAAAGACGATTAGATAAAATAGTAACATAGTAAAGCATCAAGTGAAAGTAATTAAGAATTAGGAGATCGGGGACACGTTACACCTACTATGTTGAATAATAACATTATAAATACATTTGGATCAGAGTTATATTCATTATACATGTGACAGGTAAAATACATTTAGGGGATCTGCTTGACAACAGCCACAGACCCCGGGACACATGCTAGGGCATGAGCACTTGCGGTGAACTCAAATTCGTCAGGGTCAGTGCAGCCCTCGAGGTTACAGCAAACATAAAAGATGACTTCACCTAAACTGGTTCGAACCAGACATGGACCATTACCTTGTCCAGTGGCCTGAACATAGCAAAACAACATGTATGTCTATATCCATAAGAGGTGCGAGCATTGAACAAATCAATTAAAAAAATCAAAACAGAAAAGAGCATTGGGCAGAACTTCATGTCTTATGGTGACTTTGTCATTATACGCCAAATAACAATGTTCTTCTGTTATACACTCTGAAATCTAAATGTCTAGATATCCAAGCTCCATAAACAGTGGCGTGCTAAGAGCCAGCTGATCAAGATGATACAATGGTGGAATAGATTCAAAATGTAGACAGTTTGTTTACCTTTTTTGCATGCATAGAAATAAGAAAGACGCTTTAGTTGCAGCAACAATTAAACACCAGTTTGCGTCACCATACAAATTAGAAACCCCATTAACTAATAAGTATATGGAGATAAAACTGCTAACTTACAGCATGCATAAAATCCCCATTATACCAATTAAGAGAGATAACAATCGGTCTATGCAGGAAATTAAGAAGAAACAAACAACAGTAGGGATAAAACACATGGGTTGCTGATCTATGACCTGCAAAAATAAGTACTGGAGCTGGTTAGATGTGATTTTTTTCGTGTGGAAAATACTTAATATAAAACAGGGCAGGTTTAGATGTAAAGTTCAGAATATTGCAGGGAAAACACAGTATGCTTAATTACTTCCATGGAAAAAATTACAGGTAGAATTAGCATGGTACTTCCATGAAACAGGGCATGGAGCTGTGTTCTACATGTGGTCATATCATCATGATATTTTGGTGTTTGTTTGCAAGTGCATAAACATGATGATTACTACTGGTGTACATGATAACTGGCCATATTAATTCAAATCTGATGGTGACATGGTGTACAACATATGTGAACATCTGGATGTTATTCTGCAAACTTTTTTCTCTTAGCATGATAACTAATGGAACTACTGGAGCTGCTTAGATGTGATTCTTTCTGTGAGTTTCTAATATAAAATGGGACATAGCAATTTAATGGAGCAAAATTGATGGATGTTAAAACAGGGGAACACCCTTTGCATGTTAATTTTACTACTGGAGTGTTGACATGCAAGTAGTTTACATCGGGTTTGAAAAACATGTGGAAATAGAAATCTATTTTACATCTGGGCAGCCACATCGTCGTCACAAAAATTACCACATAGGACTTATACCTGCGTAACATAAGCTTTGACCTGAAAAGTGTTGTAATGAGTTGTATTAGAGGCTATACAAAATATGAGATGTATCACCGGTATCAGAAGTGTGCATACCTTCTCTAATTTAGTAAACCGAATAAACATAACCCATGACAGGATTGCCCCACAAATAGCTAATAAACTATATTATCTTTCGTAAATCTTGAGGGGAAGGAAAGCACCGGGTGGCTGTAAGCAGGAACATTAATATTCTGCAATTCGATTATGACCATCTTCAATGCTTTCATTCTAATAATCAGATTCAGCACACACGAAAAAGATACCAGAATGTAAAAATGCATGGCAGATTTATGCAGTATTAATAATGAGAAAACATTACGCATCACAAACCTACTATCATTTGGAACCACATATGGTAAAATTGTTCCCTATCCATCTAAAACAAAGTTAGAAAATCATCCTATTAGCTAACATAATCACTGTCAGGAATTCGGCAAAAAACTGTGTGACCATGTATTCTAAATAACAGGATGAGAGCACCAAAATCCAAAAAACAACCAAATATTGTTTTTAGTGAAGATATACCATATCTGCATGTTTAAAAAGTAGATAGGAAGGGGAGCACAACCGTAATCTCCTAAGATGGTGCCAACAAAGATAAAAACTGTTGATTCAGTCAGCCAAGGAAACCTCAGTGTATTTCAATTGAATCTAAAAGGAGATTTAATTTGCCTACTGTGCAGCATAAAGTGATGTAGGAAGGATGTAAAAACTCTTGCTGTTCATACGGAGATGGACGAAAGGAACACAGAGAAACAGTATCATAGCAAGTATATCAGTCTGTACCTTCTTGAGTGGGTGGAGATGAGTGCGGGCGAAATGATGTTTACCTGCAAATCAATAGTTGATATAGTAAATATCTTAGGCCCATTTATAATGGACTCAATCAAATCTGCTAAAGGTAACTCGAAGAACATTGAAATAGTAGAACTATTGTGCTAAATACCACCTACCAAAAAATGCAGTGTCAGTACAGAATCAAAAACTGAAACATGATCTTGTGCTGCTTGCAAATCCACCTCACCTTCTTCTGCCTTCTAATTAGACCTCTCCAGCAATATCCTCTAGTTGTTTCCCTGTGGATTCAGATACACAGTATATAAAAAATACAGCTATAAGCTACATAAATCAAAGGCAAGATTAGCTAAGATCAGATGGCCAAGCTCAAATCAGGCGGAATAAACATATATAAGAGATGTCTAGTTCAACGAAAATTGAGATGTCTAGCGAGCAAAGAGCAGCAAGCATCTACTAAATCTATCTAGCTGGCACAGATCCATAGCACCTAGCAGAAAAATGAGCACAACAACACACGGCCATACAGATTCGAAGCATGGAAAAAATTGAGAAGGGGACAGGGTCAGCCGAGATGGTGCTGACCTTGGTAAACTGTAGTAGGGACAGGGGACGGGGGCGTAGGTGGCTTGGAGGACAGGCGAGAAGGCAGCGCAGAAGCTCTGAGGTCAACAGTGGCGCAGAACGTCCGCAGGCATCGTGGCCAGGGTGGGTGCCGCGGTGCGGGAGCCGGTGACGGCCAGGCTGGCGGCGAGGTGTTGCTCCTCACGCTGCTGGAGGAGAGGAACCAGGAGGCGGCGGTGAAGCGGGCGCGGCGTCGGCGGCCGTGGAGGCGGTGGCGGCGTTGGGGCCCGTGGGCGCGACGGTGCAGCTCTCCAGCGCGGCCGCAGAGGCGAGTAAGGGGTCGGCGGCGGCGGCGGAGTGGAGCGGCCTGGACCATTTGGTCGCCGGAGCGGCCGGCGGCGAGCAAATCCGTCGCCGCGGACGGTGACCGTGGCGGCGAATAATCCGGCATGGCTGCGGCGTCCCGGCGGCCAATCTGCGGCGAGGAAGTGGAGGAGACGGCGGCGGAGTGCTCCTTGGCCTTCGATCTGACCGGGGAGGGGCGGAGGGGCGGCGGCACGCGTCGGCGGCGGCGGCGATTTCCGCCGTCGTGGGAGAGAGAGGAAGAGGGAGGAAGGTGTTGTGGCGTTTTTGCAAGAAAGACCTTCAGTTTTCTGAAAATTGCAAATAGGTCGTAGCTACTGTTAGTAGCCCGAGCGCGGAGAGGCCGCGAAATCGCTCAGCTTTCATATAGTTAGTGATGTATTCTCTATGTTTCTCTTTTTTTAGTTTTTTCTTGATTTGTACTCCCTCCATTCTAAATTAGATGACTTCCAATATGTCTAGATACATCCACATTTGCACAAATGGAAGTCATCTAATTTGAAACGGAGGGAGTACGTATCTAGACGTGTTTTAGTGTGTTGATTTACTCATTTCAGTCCGTATTTAATCCACATTGAAGTGGTCAAAACATTTTATAACTTAAAAACAGAGTGAGTACAATTGTAATATTGTTTGTCTTTTTATAATTCAAAACGCATAAGCATGTGTCAAGTGGCTCATGGGAACACGTTGTCCTAGGAGCACATACACGATTTAGTGCCGAGAACGAACCTACAACAATGTAGAGCTGCAATAAAATTTTGGGGAGTGTCTTGGCGCAAGCATAAGGTTTTTTTTTTCGAACCTCGGCAATGTCTTTGATTGAAAAAGTCGAAAAGAGTTGGACAGTTTATGAGGGAAACCGGCCGAAAACCGTACAACACAACGCACCACACCGGCCCCAAGGCCACGCCCCAAAAAACGAGTCGACGACTATGTCGCCCTAGCGAACCATAGACGACACAAACACGGCGGAGGCAACCTCAACGCAAGCCAAAACCCGGAGCCGCCGCTCCGACATCCACACCGGCCCCAAGGCCACGCCCCAAAAACGAGTCGATGACCATGTCACCCTAGCGACCATAGCCGACACCCCACACGGCGGAGACGATCTCAACGCAAGACGAAATCCGGAGCCGTCGCTCCGACATCCACACCGGTCCGATTGCCGTGTACCCCCTAACCGAAGACGAAGGCTCGCCGCCGCCAACCACCATCTGAATCCACTGGTCCCATCTGGCTGGTGGAACATCCAAGGCGAGGTCCCAAGAGGCAAGCGACGCAGGAGCGCCGCCCTCGCCCGATCCCGCGTGGGATCAAGGGTTTCCCCGGAGAACCCGGCGTGGGGAAGCGAGAGCACCACCCCGACGACGCCTTCAAGAAGGAAGCGGCGCCCCGAGGGCGTCGCCGTCGTCGGCCTTGGCCGACAGCCAGGGCAGGGCTTTCGCCCGGTGATGTATCGCAGACCCCACAAACCGCCATCGAGGACCGGCCAGTCCACCATCACCGCATGCCGCAGGCACCGTGGCACCTCACGCCACGACGGCGCCGCGCCGACCAAGCCCGGGGCCGCCACCCCGGCATCCTCTCGTCCGGCTGAATCGCAGTCGGAGATGAAGCACGACCACCTCTTGCCGGCCACACGCGCCAGGAACCGGCCACACCGATGCAACTGCATCGCCCTAGGGCCGCCGCCATGGGCCTCACGACGTCACCTGCCAACCGCCGGCCGGAGGCCGGCCACCGCAGACCCCCGCCGCCCCATCGGCGGAGCAGGGGCCACCACCGTCGTCTTCCGGGGCCGCCGCCCCGACGTCCAGCCACACAAGCATACGTTTTTTGCTTCATCTACTATATTCTTCACGACTGACTCCCATGGCACTATCCTTTCTGAAACGGTGCTGTACCTTTGCCTTTTCATCCATTAAAAGATTAACACTGTGGTCTAAGATAACAAGGAGACCATACCAACACAACAAGAGCCGCAAGACAAAAAAGTGCTGTAAGGAATAATTTCCACTAAATGCTTCACCCATGCAACGATCCAAGCTCGTCCTTCATCTTTGATTTTCCCAACGACCGCCGAGGGCAAAGAGATGTTAAACACCCTTATGTTGTGCCATTCCAAATTTCCGAACATACAAGGGTGACTATTGTGTGAAACTCTGAACTCCCTTTGAAGCCATGCTTAGTGCCTAGAGATAGTATCCAAATGCTCAGTGGCGGAGCTTAAACCGAATGGATGGGCAGGGGGCAAGTTCTACAGAGCCATGTTGGGCCTGTGTTAGTGGGAAAATGGCTCAAGTATCACTGATTTTGGAGAAAATGGCCAACAAAAATACTATTTTTATCAAAGGTTTCTTGGGCTGGTGGACTGCGGATTTGTACATAGCTCCGCCACTGCAAATGCTCGTCCATAGTTGCCGACCAGCCAGATCCCGAGAAAAGCATAGATTTGCTAAGCCCGAGGGAGTGCTGGCCCAAATCTTGTTGGAGTAATGACAATCAAAAGCATGTGTGCGGCAGACTCAGGCACAACAGACAAGAAGACAACAATGATGTGCGGAACAATGGCGTCAAGATAGATCCTCTTCGTGTTGCGACCAAGATCATGACATATGTGGATATGATCATTCAGCATTGCTTCAAGTCGAAGCCAGCACCAAGGGATGCCAGCGTTCAGCCACTTGTTGATATGGTATGTATGAATGTTGATGCGGCGCTGTTTCCAGCCGATCGCAACATGGGATGGGGTGCAGTGCTACGAGATCACCAAGCGGGTCTTGTGTTGTCTTGCCGTGAAGGGCTACCTATCTTACCTGAACCTGAGCTGGCCGAAGGTTTTGCTATCCGTCGAGCTCTTCAGGTCCTCCGCGATAAGGGCTTTTAGAAGGTGGTTCTCGCATCTGACTGTCTTGCCATTATCCAGCGGATTTCTTCATCTACCCCAGATAGATCACAAGCTGGTGTGGGGTGAAGGAAATCAAGACCCTGTCAGGGGGCTTTATCTCCTGCGTCTTCAAGCATGTTCCTAGAACTTTAAATGTTGTTGCTCATAAGTTAGCTCGCTCTTCTTAGCGCTCTCCTTGTAATATTTTAGTTGGTGTTATCCTGGAGCTTATCCGGGCTGAACTTTGCGACATTCTCTCAAAAAAAAACTAACGAGAAGACAGGTGCGGCCAACCACGAGCGTCGAGACAATAAGCAGTCCAGAAACGGATCTGGAGCGCAAGCCACGCGAAGATCTTGCATTCCGGCACGCCCAAATTTTGAAACAAGGTAGCAGGGGCTCAAGGAATTGATATAATGGATTAAGCGTGGTATGCTGAGCTAGATGAGTACATTCATATGAGCAAAGGTAGAGCAAGAATAATAAGAGAGTAGGCATTTGGCTATATGGACATGCCATGTCAACTAAAGCCAACATAAAGCCAGGATCGTATAATAGACTAGCTATTGGCTTAGCTGATAAGTTGGCTTTATTAATAATTAAATATAAATCTTGCTTGGAGGAAACACACAGGATTGGCAGGGAATAGCTACCAGCCAACCTATCTCGCTAGCTGAAGGCTGCAAGCTAGCTGCTCATTCTCGGTGCGTGTGCTACAGCCGGGCCCTACATCAAGCGCTCGCTCCTCTCTCTCCTCCTTCCTCTATCTTCCACGTAGGAATCTGGTGACATGTCAAGTCTTATAGCCTCCGGGTTGAAGCTGAACACCAATCAACCTTTGCCAAAGACTGATGAAAATAGAATTGCTGCACTAGCCATCTATTACAAAAGTCCGAACTGATGGAAAGAAGCTTGGTAATATATTTATATTCAACACCCCCTCCACGTCTAGCCTATTTTAGTTCTTAGCGTGGGATCGGTGAAGGCCACAGGATCTTTTTCTTTTTTAAATACTGCGTGAGCAGGGTCTCGAACTCGAGACCTCTTGGCTCTGATACCAAATACAATTGCTGCATTAGCCATCTATTCCAAAAGTCCGAACTGATGGAAAGAGGCTAGGCAATATATTTATATTCGACAATGAAATCCATGAAGTGCTACTGGGTGAAAATGTTTAGGTTGAGATATAATATCCAAGATTTGAGCCACAATGCTTTCGTCACCGTTCAAGTTTTTCTTCTAGACGCAATGGAGAGAAGGGCCGGATGTGGCCAAGCCATTTTGTTGGTGAACGCGAGGGCGTGACACATGATGTGAAATTCCCCGAGTTTGAAAGTAAGCATTTGACTTTTCATCTTCACCTCTATTGTTCGTATGCATGGTAATGATTTTTAATCCACGCGATGTTCAAGAAGTTGCTTTTTTTGTTTGAAAACTTGGTACACGCCAGAGTAACGTTTTAGGAGATAAATACACGTACTTTAATATAATATAACCATCTATAACGGAAAGTGTCTGTGCCTCCCGAGCACCAGTGCTCCTGCTAGTTAAAAAAAATCGAAAATCGTATTTGTGAGTTCCAAAAAAATCTGAAAAAAAATCTGGATGTAGATAATGATGTATTCCACAAACATGTAGAATATTAATTTCAAATACTTTGTATTATGGGTTACACCAAAATGCCAAAATTTAGAGATTTGAAACTAGGCATACTCAGATCCACACCTTTAGCATTTTTTTGTATCTCAGAATATAAATTATTTGAAATTGATTTTTTAAACGTTTGTGAGATACACCATTGACTACATCCGAATTTATTTTCAGAATTTTTTGAAACTGTAAATATGATTTTCGAATACTTTTAATAGCAGGAGCATTGAAGGCCGTGAGCCAAAAAAATCGCCACTCATACTATAACTCTTTGATTTTTTGTTGACCTGCGTTGTTGCAAGTGCAATGTCTTCACCGAGAGTGTTTTTGGCCCCGAGCTCGAGTGCTCCTGCTAGTTTAAAAGAATCGAAACAAATATTTACAATTTTCAAAAAAATTGAAAAAAAATCTCGGATGTACCCATCAGTGTATTTAACGTACGTGCCAAGAATCACCTTCAAATACTTTATATTCTAGGCTACAAAAATCAAAAAAAATATGATAAATTTGGAGATTTAAAAATTTGCACATTCATATCCACACTTTTGTCATTTTTATCTATCCCAGAATACAAAGTATTTTAAGATGATTTTTTGGCACTTTTTTTGAACACACTATTGGATACATCCGGGACTTTTTTAAATTGTTTTGAAACTTGTAATTTTTTTTCGACTTTTAATCTAGCAGGACTAGTTGATTGCCCGTGCGTTGCTACGGTTACTCAATTTTATTTAACTTGATGCATGTAAACATAGTAATGCCTGCGAAAAGTAAACCGAATGTAATCAGGGCCAGCATGTATTCGGACTACATGAAGTGCATCCGCTCTCGACAAAACATCCATAAAGATCAATCAAATGCAAGACAAGCTTGATTGAACATATTCGTTTTATACTTTGGGCTTGTTTATACTGAGAAGTGGACTATAACCTTATGCCTAGAAGGTCAAACCAAAAAATAGTATATTGAGCATATCAGTATTTGATGATACAAACAGTCATACCAAAAGCTAACGATAGTGCATAAAAGATAGGAAAGAAGTTAATAGTCCACTCCCTCAAAATACATATCAATTGAATCCAGACTCTGCCCTTCAAGCAATTAAGCATGCATTAGGAGTCTGAGCGATGGGCTTGCCCATCAATGTGTCAGTGTGGCAAGTGATGAACTTTGTTAATTCCTTCAGGATCTTCAACGTCAGCTCAACATCCTTGTTCAGATTATGCTTCTTATTTAGCTTCTTACATCTGCTGACTTGCTGAGTAGCTCGTAAGGAGGGGTTTCTTTTAGTTTTTCAGAATGTTGTCAAGGTCATGTATCTTGTTCTCAGCTCAGGCTCTCCTGAGAGTTGCCTCTGTAGTGATGTACCTCTCTTTCTTCTTCATATAGCCTTCTTCGACTCATCTGAAAATAAAAAGGAATATGGTACTGGGTTTAGAGTTTTGATGTAAAAATGAAAACGTCAAAATTTCTTAGCCTTAATACTGAAAATATTTCTCTACATCTTCCAATGTAGTAAATTGCTGCAACAAGGAACTGCTATCAGGTATGAAACTTGATTATCTAATTGTGAACAAATGCTACCAATGCTCCTAATAGCGAAGTACAAAGTTTCCATCTGCATTTTTCACATTGAAGCTTTTATAGACCCATATAATACCGTTTAATTGTTGTTTTGTATTGGGCACATGCTTTTATTTTGTAGCCTTTTATGTGTCGCTTTACATTGTAATAAGTTCCCTGAAGTACAGACTTTAATATTTTCATTGTTATATATTCTTTTTATAGAACAAATAGAACACATCAGTAGACTAAATGGTAATTTTGTTTGTTCCAGAGAGGTCTTTTTTGTATATGTCAGTACAGAGTTGCTGCCATCATAGAGTTCATGTCATACCTCCTTATAGAGTTGTCCCTGAGCATATCCTTCTCGATCATCTGCCTCAGCGCCACCACCCCTTCCATACAATTTTTCGAATTGGTCAAGACTATCCTATTTATGGAACTTGATGGCAACTTTGAGGCCATTCTTCATCTTTCCCTGCAAAATTAAGACCAGGTTGAGCACTCATGAAGATGGCTTTTACATGTGCTAGAGTGACAATAATCACTTCAGAATGAAGAGTTTATTATGTTTCTTTCCAATAACTCGAGATTTGGAGTATTGGTGCATATGACATGTTGTAGGAGATTGTGGTGTCTGGATTGAAATTTTCAAGCTTCTAGGAGGGTTTCACAATGATTCAAAATAAGAAAAGCAAATAAGATGTGCAGATTTACCTTTGACCTGCGGCACAATTTATCTTCCGAATATTCCTCCACCCGAACTGTGAACAATTTAGCTTCCGGAAATTTTTGTTCTACCAGATAGCATGAAAACAAGCCATTGCTAGAGCATGGAAACCTTGCGCACGAGGGCCGCGAACCTGACTGTTCATCTTCCCGAATCCGCGCCCCACCGCCGTGGCCACGTCCGCTGGCGCGCTATACCTAGCATATTCATTCAGGTTATCAAGAGAAAACATAAATCCAAAATTCAAAAATTCATTGTACACAATGAAAAAGAAAGTTCAGTTATTTACTGATATAGATTGGCATTTCCATTGGTAACGAAAACACCATCAATTATAGCAAGAGAATCAAGAAACAGTTGAGTTACATGCCTTAACAGATACTGTACATATTTTTCTTGATCTTTTTTTGAAACGATATAGAATTTATGGTAAGAATAGGTATGTGTGGAATTGATAACGTACGTTGCTACGGTTACATAATTTTTTCAATAAACTAAAAATCCCAAATTTTGTCATGAAATTTTATCTACTAATGTTCTTGGAGAAAGTATCGACTGTAATATTTTCATTTGTGAAAGAGTCTGGCGAATTAAGCAAAACAGTATCTACCCAATGGAATCCAAGTAGAGCTCTCTAAGCAAGCAACGCATCGTAGCAGGTTGGGTTAAATGTAATCAGGCAAAGAGTCGATGGGCGAGCGTATTTGACTGACCCTGTATACGAGATGGGTGTGATTGCTTACTCGTTTGCCTCTATATGGCCAAGTTGAACGAGATGTAGTGGGATAGTATCCACTTTTATACATTTCCTCCGGCATGGAGCGCTCAATTTTATGCACTTGCTTTTGGAACAGGAAATGGAGAACAAAACCACCCTGAAAGTACACATATCACATAAGCATCGCAACGACGTAGGAGCAACCATTTCGACCAGCACAATGTTCATTTTGTGTAGTCCTAAACTTGCATAAT